>JAMXBB010000008.1:1511114-2766717 GCA_024138015.1 Lumnitzera littorea | reverse complement strand
TAGCGAAAAACTTAATAATTAAGTAAATTAGCAAATTTAATAAAATATAATCATAAGTATTTTTATATATACATATTTATACCGCAAAATAGGAAATAATGGAAAATTTGGAAAAATGTGCAATCTTAACACATGGCACTCTTACATGTTGTCACATCACCATTTGTTATAAATTAATTAATTTTCGTAATTAATAATAATAATAATAAAGTAAGTAAGTAGAAAAAATTGAATTAATAATTCTAAAATCTCAAAAATAGGCAAAAATAAGTAATTAGAGTAAAATAAGCTTAAAATAAGAAAATAATCAATTATATGATTTAAATAATTATTAAATTGTAAATATACTAAAAAAAGCTTAAATTAATATTTTATAACCTTTTAAATTAAAATAATAAATTTTGTGACATTTTTATATTACAGTCCAAACTATAAGTCACAATATTCAAAATGAACCTCGTCATGAGAAAATACGTTCAAAAACGATCAAAATGAACTATAAATTCATAACAATCTGAGTTAAATAAAAAAAGTTGTACGTAATTCGATAAAAAGCTTGAATTGACGATTTTACATAACTAATTTAAGCAAATAGAATAAATTACGATATTAGTTTAGCTTTAAATTCCTAAACATACAATTTTCTATATTCCTTTTTTTCAGGTGATTTCGACGTTGACCCTGAGCTGCCATCGGACTATTACAACCCTTAAATTGATCATGGCTGAGTGAGTTTTTCCTAATGATTCTATACTTACTTGTTTTTGTAATTAGTGAATATAAATTGTGATTAATAATTGAATATTGCGTAAGGCTAGGTTATGCTTGTGTATGATATTGTTTGTTGATAGTGAATTTACTTTAAAGTATGATAATGTATTGATTGTTGCATAATAGATTCGCTAAGAACTGATTGTTTGTGACCTTATTGATCACTGAATAATAAGACCTAATTTTACTCGAGTTGAAAAAGCTAACTCGAAATACACATAATCATATACCACAAAACTAATTCCAGCAGTCACATTATACAGAGATAGTGAGAGGTCATATGTGGGTTGATTATTTGATTATTATAGATTTTGTATGGTGCACACATGCAATATGACCTTACCTTGGCCCGCGGGATCATTAAGCGTGAGAGGTGCTAACCGCCTAACTAAGGGTCGAGTCTAGAGGCCTTCGTTTAGGGGTGAGTAGGGGCTGCATGAACCTATTCATAATCATACGTAGAACTTGTTTTTAATAAAAACTGAGAATGGATATATCATTATATTTTAAATATGAAACACGAAGTTTCGTTATGAGATAAGTTCTAGTATGATACCTAGATCTAACTGTACTGATGTATCTTTAACCTTAATTTCGAAGGGTGTTAAATCTAAGTTTCATGCAATACCTGATCACCTGCATATATTTGTTTGGTATACTGATTGACATGCATTCATTTGATTGAATTTAATTGATGTATAACTTGATTAATTGACATGCATTCTATTGAAATGACCACACATAAGTCTTTAAGGTTTTCTTTTTCCTTCACAATGAGAGAGAGTGTTATGTGAAGGTCCGTAGTCACTTGTATGAGGACGATTGCACTACAAACAAGCATTTTATAACCTTAATATATAATTAATAATATAATTTATTAATCATGATTATATAGGAGACTACTTTATTACCACTCTTTTAATAAGATTTCCTAAGGGATTTTAGGATTTGTACCCTTTACTTAACTCCCAAAATACAAACTCTTTTAGTACCTTAAACAAATGATATTCAATTATTTACATAATGAAGTTGACTTATACAACGAAAAAAAAAATCAAGAGTTCATCACATTTTTTGCAAAAATAAGTTTTGGCTCGTCTAACCAATCACTTTTATCTAATTTTTAAGCTTATTAGACCAAAACCTACCATGACATCCAGTAACATTTCTTAAATTAAGGTTTTGAATCAAGGTCAATAAAAGGGCTTGAAAAATAATGCAAGAATCAATGTCCTCATTGAGCCTTCTCCATCCGCTTTACCTTTCATGGACTAAGCTCCGATCATATTTGTATTAGCTACATTCACTAACCATGGGATTGGTTTCAAACTTTTGAAAATCGACAAGTGTAGGTATAAGATATGGTATCGGGATTTCTATTCTATTGAAAATTAATCATCTCAATTTAATTTTTTTTTTTCGATTTCTCTTAATTTATTCTATACCTATTCATGCATCCTTACCCTTAAATTAGCTAGCTAATGCAAGTCAAAACTAGCCATGCCCTATCACGTGCCTGGACATGAGCAAGGCAACCTATAAATTAAGTTAGCAAATGGGTTGACTTTTTTCCCCTTTTAGGGAGGTCCAGTCCAACTCACTACTATTTAGTTGGTTTAATAAGCTAATCTATAGAAGCACTAAAATATAAATTCATCAAATACAAATGTCTTTCGAAAACAACATTCAATTGGTCTTTGAAAGATTAACAAACTAATGTTATTTACATAAAATCTATTGTAAAAGGTGGCAAGATTGATATGATCTAGTGGCATAAACACTAATTTTTCAACAAGATGAATTAACTTCGATTCTTTTTTACCTTAAAGTTATACTAGTTAGAAAAAAGAAAAAAAAAAGATCTAAGGTGCAAACTTATACCATTGATATACAAACTATATATAATTAATAATTATATCATCAGTTGCCATATTTTTCTTTCTTTTTCTTTTTTTTTTTTTAACCGAATGTATAAAAGTTATTATTTTCATTTGTTTCAACATATTTCATTTATCAATTTATCAAATTTAAGAGCAACCTCTATTACGATTTTCCCTTATCATAGTAGAAATATTTTGCTTATCTTCAGAAATTGACTTTAATTATAATAGCTTAGGAAAAATGTATTAATTTCTTTTTAATTAGAAAAGATTTTTATGGACTAAATAACAGAGATAGTTTAACATCACTTGGCACTTGAGTTAAAGAGTCATACCATTGAAGGAAAGAAAAGACATCAGCATCACACCAATTCTTGAGGAGAGCAATTTTATTTAATAGTCATCCATTCATTTGTAAAGTTGTCACAAACTTGTTTATTTAATATTCCAGGCATCAAGGAAGCTAGAAAACTAAGAAATAAGGAAAGAAACATAACACACTATAATCAACCCTAACAAAAATAAGCACCTAAAACAAGGAATAATTAAATGTAGAGTGTCTTCCTTTTTTAATCTTTGGCTCTCATTAGTATCAACCTAAGAATAATTGTAGTCGACCATTTGACAGTGCTAGTCAATCACATGATGGTCCTATCCTTCTTAGAAAAAAGATTTAAGATATTAACAAGTCATTTATATTGATGAATGATGTATAAGTATTAATAATATTTAAATGTTTAAAAATGAAAAAAACAAACGTATATTTTATAAAAAAATATCAATTATATATTCACATATCAAACTTTTATTGATACTTATTAAACAACGTAACATATTAGTCTTATTGAATCATTACTCATCTTTTTAGGGTCCACATCATAACCTCATACCCTCAACAATCTTAAACATGTTTCTATATAACAAGTGGTCTTTTTTCTCAAATAATGCATTAAGTTTATCGAATTTGTATCAATTTGTTGCATTTTAATAAGTAATAACTATTACTCAATACCTTGCAAGTGTTCGATATGAACGGTATATGATAAATGATAAATTTTTACTTGCTTTTCTTTTATTAAGACCACTAACAATAATCATATAGAAATGTTACATTCATAAGAACTCTATTAATATAAGCATCGTGTCATTCAATATATATGTGCATATATATATATATATATAAAAGCAGCGTAAAACTTCCATATGCATCTTTTATCTAAGTGCGCTTCCATATGCTTCTTTTGTCTGAGTGTCTCGGGAAACTTCTTGTCAAAATCACAACAATAATTTTTAATTACATTGATTTGGTGGAAATTAATTTATTAAAGAATAATGATTGAAAAGAGTGAAATAAAAACCACATGCCATTGGAATGGTCACATATTACTTGACTTTGGTACCATATCTCATTCTTCACTACATGACACATTACAAATGATGATGTGACCCTAGTATATTCTATAGTATGCCTATCAAAGATCATCTGACTTGAACCTAACTTTTTTATTTTTGTGAATTCATCTAGGAAATTTCGTTGGGAAGTAATGAGCTAAGGCTTCCTTGGCATTTTTCATGGCAGTAATACGATAAAGATCAAAATTCTGAGAAACTTAACCCTCGAAAACAAGAATTTCCAGCATACAATCATGAAACCGACATAAAAATCATGAAAAATTCCAAAACAACAAATCCTAGATATAGTCACCAGGAAGCTTCCTTCATTTACAGAGACTATAAAGTCTCAAGCATCAAGCTTACGGATCATAACTGCTTCATTCTTTATACAATGAGAAAGATGCAGCGTTCTTCATTTATCTCCTCACTTCTCTTTTACTTCTTCATAGTCTTTCCCCCAGCAACAACCTTAACAATTCTCACACATAAGCAAACGGACATCATCAACCAAACTTGCAACACATGCGCGCAAAGATCATCAATCCTTAGCTATGCTTTCTGTTCAGAATCTCTTGAAATAATCCCAGTTAGTCATCTTACTAATCTCGAAGGCCTCGGGATCATATCAATCGAACTAGCCCTAGAAAACGCAACAGGTACCATCTCAACCATAAAGAAATATTTGGGTAATCCCAGTTTGGATCAATTTGCCACTGCTTCCTTGAATGACTGCTTGGAACTGTACTCCGATGTGCCCGGGACATTGATCGATATTATTGGAGCCTTCATGATTGGGCAGCATCGTACTACTAGTGTGTGGCTCAGTGGGGTGATGGAAGCAGCCGCGACGTGCGAGGATGGATTCGGGGAGAAGGAAGGAAAAGTGTCTCCATTGACAAATGAGAATTACAGTCTCTTTCAGCTATGTGATATCGCTCTCTGCATAAATAACTTGCTCTCTTTTAGATTTATCTGACTTGGGGCAAGAAATGACATCTTGGTGGTGGTAGTGGTGTTGGCGTTAGTGTTAGATCCTCTAGGATAGTACGGTTTGCTGCTCTAGCTCTTCAAATGTGTCTCCATCTGTTGCTGCACACAGCTAGCTTGCTTGCTTGCTTTAACTTAATTTGGTGCAACCTTGTTTTATAATATAGGTAAATTATGTTAATTAGTACTTATAATTTCGCCTGATGGGTGCAATTGGGCTATTGCATTTTCATATATGTTCAAATAGATCACTAGACTTTTTAATTGTAATATAAGTTGTAGAATTTTGAATCTATTTTGATTTTAACAGCATCACCGACGTTAAAGGCCTCATTTAGAGACTCTAAGTGTCACATTAATATTTTAAGAACTCTCTTCTTTAAAAAAATTTCAAACTTCATTCTTAAATTTCTTAAACAAAGGTTTTTAAAATTTATTTATATTATTTATAAGATCATAACAGATATTTAAGCTAAAACAAGACTTTCTGCCGTCTTGTTAAGAATCCTAAAATGTGAATCCTTAACTAACAACTTATTTCCATTGTATAGTTCTCCTTAGAGGTTTTTTTTTTTCTTTTTTTCTTTTTTTTTTTTTGGCAACTAGGATGCTTCAATAGTAGAGCACAAAGGAAATTTAGTAAAGCCTGGAGTATAGTAGAATGGGATAGTGAAGTTGCTATGGCTTTTTTTTTTTTCACCTCAAAGCTCTCTCCTCAATTGTGCTAGCTAATGTCTTCATTTGATTTAGTCAAATAAGAACGGAGCATGGTGTTGCTAATAAATTAATGATACATGTGGTTTATAGAATCGAATAAGTAGGAATAGAATTGCAATTCTTTAAGATTGGAATGTGTTGATTGGGCCTTTTGGGACATGGTCTCTTGAGCTCATCTCATCCTCTTTGGGCTCACTCCTTATGACAAGCCGCTCTCGGTCCGAGCTCAGAGCGTGAACTGTCTAACTATGGTGAGCCTTTAGTGATTAAAGACTTCAGATAAGTCTAAAAAGACTAAGTTAACAACTACTTCCTACTTATTCGAACCACATTGGATAACATAATCCCACTCTTCAATACTTGCGGAAGTGGCTTTACCCACTAACTCCCCTTTAACTGTTGGCACCACTCTTTCTCAAAATTGCTTAGAGGGAGGCGCTGTCTATACTCTAAGCATTTTTCAAACACGAGGAAGCACCTCCCTATCAATAGGGGTACCCTTTCTTCCTTCCTTGGTACTAGTATTCTTTAGCTGCGAATCGGCTCAACTAGAAAATTACTTAACACCCAACTGGGAGTAGAAGCCTTGTTACCACTAACTCGGTCACTTGGACCTTTGCTTGTCTCGGGCACCTTAAACAAGTCTCTGGCCAGCAGTAAGGGCACATATACATAAGTGTCCTTAGGATAGCATTGATGAGCCTCACCTTATCCAGTGCCTCCGCTAATGAAGTGACTTCATCTTCTCTTATGGGGGGAAGATCACTCCTTGTGGTCTTGAAGTCAATGAGATTATCTTTTGATGCATTTGATGGCCTCTCACCTGTATTGGTTGACATGATTGATGAAGAAATGAGATAGAATGAACTTTGAAGAAGAGTTTGCAAAGAAGATTGATGAAGAAGAAGAAAGTGAGGTACGCAGTATGAGAGTGGAGAAATTGCAAAAGAGTACTCTCTCTAAATGATTGTAGTCTTTATATACCAAGGGCTTTGGAAACTGTATAAGTAGTTATAAAGATTCAAATAAGCATAAATCCCTTAGAATGTTGTAAAGTGGACACAATGAGTTAGTTTCGATTGAACGGCCACATTTAAAATACAAAAAGTATACAGCCATACGTCAGTCTGTTGTGACGGGACACCTGTCACATCACATTAAATGCACTAAAAGCAAGCGCGATACAATTTGAAAAGTTATTTTCACAGGAAGTTTCCCCAAGGACCCTTCAACTTTCACATGAGAACTTGCTTGACACTTTAATGGTATTACACCTTAGATCAAATAAATTGTGCCTGCTTGGGCAATGATGAGCCCAGTTTGGTTCAATCTACTTAATGCCTCTGCCTTGCAATTCTTGTGAGACATAACTTACTGTATTCTTACTTCAATTCAGAGTACCTACCTTGAGCTGTGAAGTCTTCATCTCAGTTTGCCCCTCTAGCTCAGCAGACATGTGCTCTACTCTGATATGATGGAAGGCTAACTGTTTGGACCAAAGAGCCTTTGCACCAATTAACTTAGATGTCTCCACCTTAGCTTCGTGTCAGCTCAGATCTCTCCACCTCGGCGGCCTTACGTCAACTCGAACCTTCACTTGACCAGATTGACCACATGCCTGAGAAGCTCATCTTTCCCCTCTCCTTGCCTTCATTGCGGCAATGAGACTGAGGGGGTGGGTGGGGGTGGTGAGTGTTGTTAGGACCTTTTAGGACATGGGTTCCTCAAGCTTGTTTTGACCTCTTTAGGCTCACTCCTTATAATAGGCTGCCTTCGGCCCAAGCCTAGAACGTGGCTTATCTAACTATGGTGAGCCTCTAATGGCTAAAAAACTTTAGATAAAGCTAAAAAAACTAAGTGAACAACTACTTTCGACTTATTCAGACCACGTCAAACACTATTATTTTACTCTTCAACACTTATAAAAGTGACTCTGCTCACTAATTCCTCTCCAACTACTAGCGCCATTCCTCTATAAATACAAGACTGTCTCCTAACGGTAAACTACTCGATACTTTGTATACTTAAGCCTACTAATTGCTCTTAAGCATTCATACTCTCCAAAGACACGCAACTAATTTAAGTATCGAAGTGGCTATGCTGGATAATACATTAGCGTTCCCTTACTGTGCTCTTTTTTGCAGACTTCATCACTTATCCGAAGTTCAATTACACTTTAATCAATATTAGCAAGATTCTTGGGACGATAGAATGGAATAGACAAGTAATAGTCATTCTTTATAGTCATTTGGAGATATCATAAATATGTTATAAAAAACTAAACAATGATTATTTCCTCGATCCTATAAAAGAATCACAATTCCTTACATTTCAACAATAGCAATTCCTTAAAATAGTCATTTTGCTAACCAAATGTAGAAACGAATTGATAAGTGAGGGATAGCCATTTTATTTCATCCTTAAACTTTGCATTAATGTAATAGGGTGGATTTTGAATTTTGGTTTCTCTTCACAAACATTCATCATACATAGATTTTTAAGAGTATTTATAAAATTTGTGATTTAAGGCAAAAATAATAAATAAATTGTTTCAATACATGCCAATTTGATTTAAAAAGAAAAAGACTTTGATACTGAACCTTGTCATTTGAACAATTTAAAATAAATCCAAATAGCCAACTAAGAATCTATTCTATATAAGATTAATGACACAAAATATATATGACAACAGTATCCTAACTTGGAAAACGTTACGAGAAGTCCTAAACCTTTATGGTTATTGTCAATTAGGTTTTAAATGTTTTTAAAGTTACACTCAAGTCCTTTATATATATTGTAACGCCCTAAAACCTGGAATGCTACAGTCAGTTACGTATCTCTAGCCTCTATTGACATGTCAAGTATCTAAAAACATATAATCTGTTTAAATTCCTCAATTAAATACAAATCTGCCAACTCTCATAATAAATAATCACTTCATTTTACAATCATAAGTGGCATAATAAACTACTCAATCCACCAAATACAATAAATACCTGACTATACAACTGAAATAAAGAGCTCATAGCTCAATGTAACTTAGGCCTAGTATTTATGTGTATCTCGACCTACCACCAAAGTAGCAATAATCCTCATCCTCGGTTAGGGGTCGTATCCTATGTCATCATAATGCTCCACTTCATCAATAATACCTAAACCTGTACCCGAAAAATAACAATTCCCTAAAGAGTAAACTAACATCCAATATAGAATACCACATACATGCACATGAACATACGTGTAACAAATCAAGCACACACATAGGTATCATCATAAATGCAACAAACAACCGGTTTTAAATTTTGTCGTTTAAGTCTACAAATAACAGTCTTAGCATTTTAAGACTTGGGATTACTTAAAACCCTTATACACACAATATATAAATATTTCATAGATATTGGTGTTGAGTCCTCCCTAATTATTCAGGTGTTAAAAACCATCCTAAATCTACTTAAGTATTTTCAATACGGGACTCTATCGGGGATAACGTCGTGAAAAGATTACCAAGTGTCTCACTAACACTATCGGATCCAAGCAGTAGATGGTCAAAACCAAACACAAGCAATGCTATCAATTAAGTCCAAGTTTCATTTAAGTCCGATTTACAAACTAGTTAGGCATATACAACCATCAAAACATGCATCACATACTTAGATTACAAGTCTCACTGACAATTGAATCAACTGTACTCTTAAAATCTATTACATAAAGAAACTTAAAATTAAATCCTTACTCAAATTACCTCCACTACAAATCCTTTCACTTTAGGCCTTTACTAGCCTTTCCCATGCCGTTATAGACTCTAAAATGATAGAAACTTATATAGTTTAGTATTTAGATATATTTAACACTTATAAGATAGATATCTACGGAGGCTTGCAAATGGTTCTATTTGATTAAACCTGTTAAAGATGTTTAAAACGGTTTTTGTTTAATAAAAGCCCTTTAGAAACATGTAATAAATAAATAATCTGTTAAAAGATGTTTAACTATGTATATACTTTTATTTACCAAACTCATTATTACATACATGTTATAGAGTTATATTAAGGAAATAGAACAAACTATAATATGAAAAGCTTATAGAATATTATATAGTTTAGCATGTATGTGCGCTTACGATGGAACTTTCAACCTCGACAGCGCGCAATAACATTCCTCAGAGTAATCCCAATTCCTGGCATACTTGCTATTATTTGATTATATATTTTATTATTTTATTTCTTTGTTTTTTTTTTTAAGTCTTCCTCAACCTGCATATACTATTACCAAGACTCATCCACTTCCCGTAAGCTTTCGGCCATGGACGCTTAACGAAACCAATTTCCGAGACCAATTGTACATTGCACAACAGCGGCCCGTACTACACCTATCAACCTCGGCCATTCGCTCACTATCGCACCCTTCACCAACCACTCGCACACACTCTGCCCTTTTTAAAAAACACCCAATACGCCACACATACACGTATGCAATACTAATAACACGACGTCTCCATGATTCAACCACACAACAATGGCTTACAACCACCACCACTATACTAATAATAATACACCTCCTTCCAAAACTCAAAGAAAATCTAAAAACATAAATTGAAAAAGTAAAACAGAGATAAAAGGAAGATTTACTTGAATATGGAGAAAATATTAATTCTTATTGAATTTATCTTTTAATAACGCGAATCTTGATTAGAGATTTGAGATCATGTTGACAATAGTAAGTTTTCTTATTTCTAAAGAAAATGTAACATGATATTTTGGTAAGAAAAAGATATGGGATAGAATAATATTTTTATTTGGGATAAGAGATAGTAGAAATGTTGAATCTTTTTCCATAATAATATTGCCTATGCTATTTTAGTAAATTGTAAGTCATACCATGTCTAAATCTTTTCTCTCTCAATATTACCCCTATTATTTAGTCGATTACAAGTCATATCGTGTCTCTAAGTGTTTAATATATTATTCTATTCTTTCCCTTATTTTATATTTATAACATTATTATTATTATTATTATATAACCTCCCTTTTTTTATTTATTTTTGAGTTTGGTTTTTACATATATAGAAGGAGAGAGAGTTTTATTAATTGACTACTAAACCATTCTAAAATTATACTTAGATTCTAAACCTATTATAAGGGAAAAAAACTTAAACAAGTAAAACTACCTATTTTTACGTTATTTTTTGATGATCAGTTTTGAAATTAAATAAACAATTTTTAAAAATATTTGGAACTTAAAAGTAGGTCTAAGATTATACCCAACAAGGTCTAAGACTTTAGAGTACATTTAAAAGGGTTTATGACTCAATTAACCAAAACAATTATGGTTTATAATTTGTAGTAGTAATTTCCTTTAGTGATTTCTTACATACATCTCTATTAAGAAAGAAAAGGATCACATTTAAGTAATCCAATTTAGATAGACTCTTTTATGTTCCTTTATGTTGATACTTGATTCTCACTTGAACTAAGGAACAACATGTAAAGCTAGGGAATTGAACTGCATGTGAGTAAATAGCTAGCTTGCCCTTTACACCATGATCTATTTACAGAACCATGCAAGTATGTCAAGGTAAGCATGAGTTGACAGTGAGCTCACCTTCTATGTTACGACCTACTTAATGAGCCATACAGTACCTTGCTTGAGCAGATCGGCGTGACCATCAAGCCTACACACGCTAACCATCTAACATTAACTTAGGCCTTAACTTGCTCTTAACCAAGCACTAGTAGACACATTCCCTAACATATTGACTCGACCTTTGTCCTTAGCGCTTGCTTTTTATTGCAACTCATTTATGGGCATTTGACATTCTTAGTATGGCTAGTATGCCCAACAACCTCTGCAGGTGTCAGATCTTTAGGCTACAGACTTAGTTACCTAGCTGATTACAGCCAACCATTGGCTAACTAGCTCAGTCTTTACAGTTGTGCATGTTGTCTGCCGGCAACTGGTAGGAGAGAACCTAAGATGGTCGCGTATCTAGGTAACTCACATAAAAGGTGCTAGGTACTGTAAAGTGGATGGATATCTCTCTCTCTCTTTTTTCTTGCTCCTCCGATATCTATTCTCATCCCTGGTAATACTCCAGATCAGGTTGACCCCTGACTCGCAACACTTCCTACTTTTGCCTGTGTATCATATTCCTAACGTACAGCTATCAAGTGACACGTACCTTCTAACACAACGTTTCAAAATAATTCTTTCTTTTCCATACTCGATATTCTTTGTCCTTTTTACTTCTTTTTAGTATGATTAATATAACGTAATTATAAAATACCCTTCTATCTTTTCATCTACCTTGTGTGTCTTTTCATTTACTCACATAAATGGACCGTTTCAGTGAGATGGCACACTTCGTTCTATGCCATCGGACTAATGATGCTCTATATATTACCGATTTGTTTTTGTAGGAGATTGTTCAACTACACGGAGTACTAAAGACGATTGTCTCAAATCAAGACACAAAATTCTTGAGCTATTTTTGGAAGACTTTTTGGAGGAGACTTGGGACTAAACTCTTGTTCAGCTCCAGTAGCCACCCTAAGACCGATGGCTTGATTGAAGTGGTGAATAGGATATGAGGCAATCTGCTTAGAGTTGTTGTGGGAAAGAATTTGAGGGATTGTTATATGTACTTACCAATTGTAGAGTTTGATTACAACCGAGCTGTTCATAGCATTACTGGGAAGACCCCATTTGAGGTCGTCTATGGCCTTAACCCTACTATTCTCCTAGATATAATCAACACCGTAGCATCTACTGAAGAGAGTCAATTTGGAGTGGACCAAGCCTAAAAATGGTATGAATTACACCAGTTTGTCACGAAGAAGATTGCCAAGTTTAATTAGAGACAACAAGAGATTAGCAGTTGAGATCGCCGAACTATTTCTTTCTAGCCAGGGGACTTAATATGGATTCACTTCAGTCGAGAGCGATTTTCATCCTTAAGATAAAGCAAACTATCTCCTCGAGATGACAGCCAATTCAAGGTCCTGAAGAAGATCGACTGTAATGCTTACCAGATTGAGTTGCCTGATGACTATGGTGTCTCCTCTACCTTCAATGTGTCTGATCTGATTTCCCATTGATCAACAGAAGACTCTGTGAGCACCTTAGAAGAATGAGTAGAAACCGCTTTAGATTTGAGGACAAATCTCTTTGACCCCAGGTAGACGATAGGAGTTAATCCCTTGGATCAATCACAAGAAGCCGAGCTAGAAGACTTTAAGGGCTCGCACGAAAAATACTAACTTTAGGCCATAGTCGAGATGGGGACTCCTACCTCGATCCAACCTTCTGTCGACCTGTCTCTTAGATCCTCACGTGTATCCAACATCCTCCTACCCAATAGTGAAGTCCTAGTCCAAAAGATAGCCTCGAACTAGTCGAGTTGAGCTATTGACCTGACCCACTGGCATCTAACTTTAAGACAGTTGACATTTTTGCTAAGCTGATTGACACTCAACTTGATCTAGATTAGGTTGGCCCTTGACTCCCAATACTTCTTACTTTTGCCTGTGTATCATATTCTTGACGTATAACCATTAAGTGACACGTACCTTCTAATACAACGTACCAAAATAATTCTTTCTTTTCCGTACTTGATATTCTTTATCCTTTTTACCCATTTTTAGTATGATTAATGTAACGTAATTGTAAAATACCCTTTTGTCTCTTCATACGTGTAAAATAACCCTAGTGAGCAAGTATATAAACCCTCACTTTCCTTGTTCACACACATTCAACTTTCAATATAGATTTACTTACTAGAGCAACCTTAGTGTTCTCTTTATTATTCAACTGTTTTCTATCCCCTTTAATAAGGAGTAGCGGCGAGTGACCCTTCAATTCGGACTGATGTGTCATATCCGATAGGTTGTAGACTAAGTAGGATCGAGTGGTGAGTTATATCTAGTCGGTAGTTGCCTGGATTTTGTTAGTTTCTTTTCTGTTTCCGTTTCGATTCATTTGTTGTGGTGCTTCTCTGTGTATATAACTCCGAAAACACATCAGGGGATAACTGCAAAGGGGAGAAGGGGGAGGGGGGAGGGGGGTAGGTGGTGGGTGGTGGTAACAACAGCAGTGATGGTAATGATAGCAATCATTGGAGGTAACAGCGGTAATAGCGACGGTAGCAGCGATAGCAGTGACGATAGTAGCGGTGAGGAGTGATGATAGTGGTAGTTAGGTAATGGCAATAGTGGTCGATGGTGGTGATGACAATAGCGGTGGTGGTAGTTATTGTTAAATTGACATGAAATTATTTTTGAAAAAAATGTGAAATTTTATAAAGAATTTTGATTCTTTCGTTGGATTAAGAATCTTTATTTATTGATTTTACGTGATAGGGATTTATAAGAAATTATGACTCAAAGATAAAAAATTAAACGAATGTTATAATAAAAAATAAGAAAAAAATAAAATTACAATTCTATTCAAGTGAACGAAGTATTAATATATTAATACAAATGCATAATTTCTTTTTTCCGTAGAAGTGAACCCAACCAATCTTAAAACACTATACAACTCTTCCTTTTTTAACTCATAATTAATATCGTACCACTTTAGTTAATATTGAACCTTTTAACACTTGGTTTAAATTATTGGCAAATAAAAAAAAAAAAACAAAAAAACACTTGGTTTAAATTTCAAATAGATAGTCGACAAAGTTACGGCGCGCATTTGGTTTAAATTTCAAATAGATTGTGCTTCGGTAACTTCAACACATTCGTGCCTATCCTCTACATGCATGGAGAACCTCAACCATCCTCTAATAAGTTCGTCTCTTGCTTCTAAAAATCATTCCTCAGAGTTGAAGCGTGAATGAAAGAGCAGAAACCCTAAATAAAAAAAATAATATATATATATATATATATATATATATTAAAGAAAAAAAGTAAGGAAGAAAGAGAGAGGAAATGGATGTAACCAAGATTTGGGTTAGGGCATCATCATCACTATCACCGCACATGAAAAGCATTATTTCTCCTTCTACATGCGCATACGATGATCGTGGTTGTGAAGAAGTTGATGATGATGATGATGATGGAAGCCCTATAAGAAGCATTCCGTGCCTGAAAACGAAAGATGACATGAAGCGGTTCGATGAAGAAGATGATTGTTATATCTTGGATTTCAATCCATTCGAACCGGTTCGATTCGATAAGCTCTCTTTGTCCGGTTCAGCTGATTCGACCGAATCCAGTTCTGTTAATGCTACCAAAAATGACTTGCTTATCATTGGAGAAAAGGGCCAGGTATGAAGTTATCATTATTCATTTATTAACTCATTCTTTTCCAGTTTTACTTTTCAATAAATTGTTGTTTTCAATTTTGCACAACTTTCTCCATTTTCTGTAATTTCACATCCATCATATGTTGTATCCTAAAATACAAAAGGACAAGATTTAGTAAATATTGTAATCTTTTGTTGAACAAAATGTCAACTAGAATTTATGGTAGTGTTTAGTTTGCATGCTCTGTAATTGATCAGAACAGAATATCTGGTAATCTTATTTAGTTGAATGTGGTGCATGATAGAAAAGTAGAAGAAACCTAATTATAAGGGAACTTTGAAATTTTATAGCATCCAACAGGCAACGAAGGGCTTAGGTTGATGCAGCAGAAGCCATTTTTGACGAAATTCACCTTTAGCCGCTGCATCAATATTTTATTTTTTCCATGGCGTTGGTGGGCTTTGCTAAATCACCTCGATTTACATAATATATAATTATCAATCATATGCAGATGTGATATTAAGTAGTTTTTTTTTTTAAATATATCTATATTACCTTATAAAAATCCTAAAATTCAAATGATTTATGTAATCATGTTTTTGTGATATATCTTAGCAGGTGGCTTGCAGAGATTATCCTCATCCGAGGCATTTATGTGTGAAATTCAAGTTTGATTCTACACCACACGAAGAATTTTGTGAACAGGTCAATCATATTCTTGTATATTTTGACATCAAATTTACCCGTTTTCGCTACCATGAATATTATCTAACAACCTTGCTTAGTTTTTTCATCAAAATCTCTTGTATATGTAGTGCTACTGTTATGTTTGCGATCGTAAAGCTCCTTGTACTTTCTGGTCCGATGCACCGTTACTAACGGCTGGCCACTGCCACGCGACTGAACACATTGTGATGTGGAAACTGAAGAGGGAGAACTGGAAACGGGAAAAAATCTGCGCCGATCAACAAACGGGCGGTTCGAGTAATCCCGAGGTGGCCTCTTTTCTAGGTTTTCCAATACTGCAAGAGTATCATGAAATCATGTGAAATGCTCAAAACCAAATCCCATTAACTTGGACATTATTAGCTTCAACATTTCATGTAATTCATAATGTATCTTTTGTCCTATTAATGTTCATCATGAACGGCAGCATTTCGAGTTATGGTCGTATACAAGACGAGTTCAATTTATACATTACTAAGATTGAACTAACTCAAACGATTTGAAATTTTAAAGTTCAGAGCTTAATCGAACTCTGATGAGTTTAAAATTGAGTTGGAGTTTAACTTAGAATTGACACCCAATAAGCTCAAATTCAACTTATAAACTTGTTGATTTATCTAGCGGAAACATTTTCCTTTTAATTAGTATCAAATTTATATTAAAGCCAGACTAGAACTTTATTAACATTTAACCTTGTCTTTCAGCTTAATTTAGCTTAGAAGTTGATTAAATTAAATATCATTAATTTCAAGCTTATTCAATAAACTATATAAGTATAGTTTGAGTTTGTGCTTAACTCAAAATATCATTAACCTTATTTGAGTGTCTTGTAAGTAGATTTAACATGTTTATATTGCTATTTTAGATCATATATAACCTAAGACCATTCTCGCATGATACTACGGTGCAGCCCCTACATTCGGAAATTTTATCCGCCCCGTTGCAATTTGCTCTTTTGCTTGTGAGCAACGAAGACTACCTCGAATTCATGTAGCATAGCATGACGGTCTCTCCTTCCATTTCTCAAACATCACTCTTTTGATTTACTTTGCATACATCCGTTTATTCCTTTACGATGCAAGCATCAATATGCATATAAAGGTTTGTAAACACATGTTTCGTATTCTTATATACAATATTAAGATATTAAGAAATTCTTTTTTTTTTTCTTAAAATGAATCCATGTTTTATACTAACTTGCTTCACTAAAGTTTTTAACATTTATTTTTTTTAAATATTTATGGATTCTATTACTGTATTTTTAGCCAATGAAAATTCAAAGAAATAAAATAAATAAATAAATTGCAATGCTGGTTACTTGTCTGAGCGACCTGATATTTGGAAGAAATGTCACCTCAATTGGTTTTATTAGAGTAGAAACTCCATTCTCGTCGCTTCGGCTTGGAGAAACGTGAGACGTCAGCTCGATATTGATGCTCTAAGGACATATGGTATTCCTTTTTTTGGCCGAAAAGAACATATGGTATTGACTTTAGGTGTTTTAGATAACCTTATAGCACTTCAGTTCTAGTGTAACTGACGCAATCTTCATGCTCCTTATTTCAAGTGCAGAATTAGATTTGTGTCACTGCTGTCTCTTGGGCATTTTGGCTAAGTCCTATTTGCATGCCTTAGCAAAATCTTCTTCTTCTACATTTTGTGGTAAATTAATGCTTTTGCCTTAAATTCTTGCATTTCGTCAATTGTTATATTCCACACGCATTGAAAATGTGTAATATGTAAAAAGATACATTGATATACAAATTTAAACTATCAAATAATCCCATTGGATATAGTATCAAATTTAATGTTGACGATATTTTATATTATCAATTATTGCTACTCATGAAAATAATATCCTTATTATAAAATCCTTAAAAGTATCAAGGTGACAACTAACAAGTGGCTAACTACCTTAAAGTTTCATGCTTTATGTTGCAATGGGAAATTTTGGCACAAATAATATAACCATGCTCATGTCGAAATTTTGGATTTCGTTGCGGTGTATATATGACCATGTGCTCATTTTGCTTCATAAACATTTGCTAAGCAAAACTCGTTAAGCTTTTGCTAGAAGCAACACCACTATGTTTAAATGAGTGGATTTCAACAAATTAATTGATTTAGATATATCCATTATGCGATATTTACAATATCTCATCCTCTTTGAATATATTGTACCTATAGTATATCTAATAAGTGGTTGCTTGTTTTAAAACTTAAACTTTGAAAAAACTAGTAATATGCTTAATTAGGTACTCATCACTATGAACTATTAGAATTTAATACTAATTTTAGTAGCACCATTTACTACATTTCTAGATAATCCTTTTGTTAAAAAATTTGCTGGGTTATTACTAATCTTAAGCTTAAGTGATAGCTATAACTCCATGTCTTATTAACTCGCAAAGAAACTCATATGTTAACATAATTATGTCTACACTTTTCCTTATAGATTTTATTATAGACATGAAAAATTGTTACTTTACTATTACAAAAGGATTGAAATGGTTGATATAGGTTGTGTCATAACTCTATTGAAAACACTTAGCCATTCTACTTCTTAACCAATAGCAACAAAAAGCTATCAACTTAACTTTGATTATAGAATGTAAGATATATGTTTATTTTATAAATGCCAAACTTATAACTTCACCATTTGATGTAAATAGCCATTTGGATGTTGAACTTCCATCTCTAGTATTTGTTATCCAACTTATATGTAGAAAATCTTCTAGTAAAGTGGGAATGTAATTATATACTAATGTAAAATTCTTGTTTTTTTCTTCAAATATCAAAAAACCCTAGATATAACTATTTGGTGCTTTGTCTTAAGATTATTAGTACACCCTAACAACTTGCAAACAGTATAAAGAAACATCATGTCTAAATATGATGTGAACAATGCATTAAACTTGATTAGTTAAATGTATAATGATGATATGTTAGATGTAATATATATAACAAGTTATCTATACAACATATATTTATTATGTATATTGAAATGTAAAAATTAAAATGTCACAACCTACATGTTACACAATTATGTGATGTCCTCTATCTATAAATATGGCTAATTGTACAAAGTCATATTGAAATACAATAAATTTCACCGTGACTCTTCATGTTTATTGTTGGTGTTTGATATAGTATTAGACCTATGTTTTGCCTTAATAAGTTATTAATATTTCACTTATAGTAAAAGTATCATTGCTCCATTGGAGACGGGTATCCATAGAGAAGAGATGTTAAGGTCTCATATTACCTTCTTAAGGATTTTTTTCACGCTCCGAACAGGAAGAGTTATAACAGTCTTGCTATGTAAACTAACCTAAGATAGAAGTTGACCTTACAATTGCTATCGTAAATACTGTTCACACTAGCCGTGCATAACTCAACCAGCTTAAAACGTCCGTTTTGACACTTGCTAATAACCAAAGCTATGGTAAAACTTTATAGAATATATATTCTATACAACCTACTTTCTGGTATTATAACAGTATTTACATAAATGTTTTACATTCAAAATTAAAGTTTACAATCAAAGTTTATTAAAAAGTTATAGGTTTGTAGACTATTTACATAAGTTAGGAAACTAGTGGGCATCTTATGAAATTCCCAATTAGTTTCCTCAAAATTCAACAAAAAAGACAAAAGAAAGGTCAAAAGCTTAGGTTCAGTTGATTCCTCGTTTCTCACTTTTCTAAATAGTAGCATACTAACCAGAGAATGGAGGTATTGGAATATCTTGACCTTAGTCAGGATTTACAAAAGAGTCTATGGGAATGTGAGCATAATTAGCTCAATAAGTGGGACGGAGTCAGAAAAGTATCATATAATCATTGGTAAGGTTATTAATGATGATGAGATGTAAGGCAATCAATTAAATGAAATATCGCATAATGTTATTCGATCTACTGTAAGGTTAGAAAAATTTCATCCGCTTCAACGTGGATTGAGGAGTTTTATCGTGACTCAAATCAGACCAAACCTAGGCTTGTGTAATGGAGAACGCCTTCCTCCTATGATCGCCTTTGAACTACGGACCCCACCTTTGTTATGATCTCTTCACCTGTCACTTAGTTCGACTAAGAAAAGGGAAAAAACCATTTCAACTATTCTCTTTGAAGGAAATTGGTATTTGGTTTGATACTCTTAATCGTTTCTCCTAATGGATGTTATGCATATCTAGTTTTATTTTAGTTAAATAGACGTTAGTTTTAATCAAGGGTGGTTAAACAAATTCATACAGTACGGAAACAGTGCAAACATGCAAAAAAACACACCAAGGAGTGTGACTCTTGTCACAGCTGAGTATCATACACACACATGGTATGCGCACAGTCAACTAACTACAAACATAGCCAAAAATACTATTAGGTCTCCAGATATTTTAAAACAGTATCCCAACAAACGGTAAAGCCACAATCCTAACTTACTTGTTTAGACACTTATTACTGCTTACTTTAGTTGTCAACCGTCTTTGTACTGGAAGATCCTATTTACATAAAAGACCTACATTCAGTCTTTGTAATAATTACAAAAATATTAGGGTTTGATTTAAAACAGTTATATATATTATTATTATTATTATTTCCATAATATATAGTTGTATTATTACTATATATCAAATTAAATTATTAATTGTTGATATTGTACGTTATCTATATTATTATGTATTATATATCATTTCAATTGTATTAAAACGTACTTTTAATTTATTAAATAATATTTTAGTTCCAGTAAGGTTACCGAAATATATACATTATAGAATATGATAAAGTTATAGGTTATACTACTTAAGATTGTCCAATTTTAACAAAATTAGTGTCTTTAAGTTCGTATAGACTTAATGACATGTTTTATAAGTCTTATTCCTAGAGACAACTTTTAATGTATAATTCGAGTTTTTAATATGTTATTGTATTATACGTAATTTATATTATTAAATTGTATTTTACCTAATTTTTTCATATAACATTACAATATGAGTATTATCCAATCTTAATATACCAAAAGTGTATCTCGATCAGAAAATATCAATAAATATAATAAAAATATTCATTTAATCCAAAATGATTAGCAATCATATACATAGTTTTTATTTAACTATTTAATTCATTTTAACTTATTATTATTAAAAATACGTTTTGACTTGTAATTTAAGTCATTTTATTAGGTAAATTTATAATAAATAGTTCGAGTAACCAAATAATTCCTTGAAAATTTTTATAGACTCCTAAAAATATAGGAAATTCAGTTATCATTTGGTTTCGAGTTTCAAACCTATCGCTTATATATTCGTATTTACAATTTTATTCCTAAATTACTTAATTGCGATTCTTTTTATCCCAAATTAATTTCAATTTGACCCAACATTGTTATTAGTCACTAAAGATTAGTACATGTTTATTTCATCAATTAATTTCATAATTTCCTATTTAATTCATAATTTTAGCCTATTTTCGAGCTATTTTTAGGTAAAAAAATGCAATAAATATTAAAAATATTCAAATCAAAATTTAGGCTACATAGAAATTATCTATATATCATACACATCCTACACAAAAATCTTCAGCTACAAACAATAATATTTAGTACATTTATTTTACAATTCTAAATTCGGATGAATAGTAGATTTCTTAAAAACGTTTATTAAATATTACGAATTTTTTTAAAATAAAAATATCACATAAAAACATGTTCGAAATAACTCAAGTATAATTTTTTTTCCTAATTTTCTGGGTAGATTTGATATTTTTTATGAATTATTAAAAAACAGGGCAGAAAATCAACCTCCATGTTTTTGGACTCTTCGGTAGTCAGCGGCGATTGGGGGTGTATCGGACAGCTTGCGTGGTGGGTCAATCGTTTGGGGTTGGCTGGGTTTCACAACAGATTTATGGTAGGCTTAGATTTTAGCTTAACGTGAGTTTTCTCCTATTTTTCTTAATTTCTTTCTTTTTTTTTGTAAAATATTTTCTAAATTTTTCCTTGAGTGCATCTGGTTTCTAAAGTGTGCAAAAGATGTAGGGAG
Source organism: Lumnitzera littorea (assembly GCA_024138015.1). Classification (NCBI taxonomy): domain Eukaryota; kingdom Viridiplantae; phylum Streptophyta; class Magnoliopsida; order Myrtales; family Combretaceae; genus Lumnitzera; species Lumnitzera littorea. Next base: position 2,744,962 of record JAMXBB010000008.1, on the reverse strand, counting down.
TCCTATTTAAGGTTATAGGATTCGGTTTCTATCCTTTGTTTTTTTTTCTTTGCCTCTCCCCTAATCAATGCAAGTAAGAGGTGGTCATTTGAGGAGAAATTGCTTTTTAACTCAGCTTTGATTTGTTTCTACACTTGCCACGGTGATTTCCAGTCGCAAATGAAGCTAAATTGGATCACTTTGGTACATATTTTAGTTAAATAATAATAATATATATATCATGTTCACATTAGTTATTTAATTAGTATATAGGTATATACTCTATGTAAATAACACATGTAATATATAACTTTACTCATATAATTAAGTTTCTAACATAACTTTGATTTTTAGGATATGCTCTCTTAATTAATTTTATGAATTTAACACAATATATATATAATTACGTAATTTAAGGTTAATTTATGAGTATAATTATTATTTATATCACGTATACTCATAAAAATACGAGTATATTTGTAGATACCTAATTTTTGCCCCTTCGTAGTCTTAATTTTTATTTTTACAAAAAGGGTCCTAATTCAAAAAATAAAAATAACAAAAAATTAATAAAAGATAAAAATAATAAAAATTAACAAATTTTGAAAATATAAAAAAAAAAGAAAAGAAAAAACTATTATAAAGAGTTTTGTAGATTTTTAGGAAGTAACTTATATTAGGAATAAATAGTTTTAGTTTTAGTTTAGTTAAAAATTTTTATTTTAGGGAATCGGATAGTTTAAATATAATTTAATTGAACTAAATGTCAAGGCACAGGCCAACGGCTTAATGGATAAGTATCGGAGTATTTGGGTTAGACTTAATTTGAGGTCATGGGTTCGAGTCTCAGTAGGCATCTATGTCAGAGACGAAAACGGGTCATATCTAATTAAATCATATGAATTTAGTTAAATCAGATTTGAATTCATTTGAATCTAGTTTAATTACCGAATCAGATATAATTAGATATGATAAGATATGATATGGTTTAGACTGTATAAACATACACGCTGCATTACATGATAGTGTTTATACAAACACGATTCACACACGTCTACTGCAGCATAGATCCTCACTCGTCCAACTGCACACTGATCACTTCTTGACCCTGACGTACAGCTTAGTAATTCAGTTGTAAGCTCCTGTACTTTGTCCAATGTCCAGCTGAACACAACATTAACATCTTCATACATTATGCGCATGAGCATACGAAACAGTAAAAGCACACTTCCAATTCCTATACACATCAGATCCTAAATCGACACCGAACAGCAGTCCCTTTCTCTCGACCCTAAATCGTCGTCCCAACAACAAGCTTACTCGCACACACACAGTCGCATGTGACATACATTACTTTCTATTGTCCTCTATCTCGACCTGCATCCTCAAAGTTGTCCAATCACGACTCCACCGATTAGACCAAAGCCTACTGCTGGAAATTGACACAATCCACTTTGCGAACAACGGTAGTGATTAGCACAAACAAACGATTACTCCATCCAAGGCCAAACATAGAACTACAGCAGCCATAACACATCCTCGACCTGACACCATCCCCATTCTTCTTCATCCCATTCGCGCTAGGATATAACATCTACATCCAACACACACTACACTCCACATAGTAGTAAAATCGATCAACATTCCATCAGCAGCATTACGACATATTTAAGACTATGCCGTGACTCCAACATCCACGGACATTACAGCAATCACGAACAGAAATTGCAACTTCAACGACATAAATCATCTATCTCTTTCTCACTTTACTGCAGCATCCCAATTTAACTCAATAAATTCATAGTTGCAGTGAACCAGATCTCCACTGTGCGCAACAGAATCAACCCCCACTGATTTGAAACCAGACATGAGCACCCCCCTTATTACACGATCAGGTGAGTTTTGTCAGTTAGATAGTCAGTTTTTTCATTATTATTATTTTATTTGATTATGATTATTATTATTGTTATTACTATGTTATTAGTTCCTTGTTTATTTAATATAGTATATGTATATATGATTATATTAGTTTAGGATGCTACAATATTAGTTTTTTTTTTTATGTTAAGGATATTTCCTGGTATATGTATATATGACTACATTATTATTTCTTTAGGATTTATCACGTAAAAAGTTGTTTTTTTTTTTAAATAAAAATTAATAAAAGACCTTTTTTAAAAAAAAAATAGGATTGTTAGGGCCCTTTAGATTTTATTTGAATAAATTAGTTTGGTAACAATGTAAACTTGACCGGTTTTCAAAAATTAAAATGAAATTACACATTAAAGACTTTTTAAGGAAAGAACTACAATCGTCTGATCCCGGTTAGCAGGTACGTAGGCACCTTCGAGGCGACGATAAAATATCTAAAAACTTAGGTTCTTTTTTCTTTTGGTTTTTATTTATTTATTTATTTTAAATATTATAATTAGAAGAATAATTTTAATTTCGGTAAATAGATAGTGGTACCCGTTAAGTCTTTAATAGGTTAGCCCCCAACCTTGGAACCCTCTGGTTCTTCATTTAAAATGAAATCAAAGACTGGTAGCCAATTCGTAATCAATCCACTCAATTGGTTACGGTTTCTTTTTCTTTTCCCGACTTTGGTTGGGTGGTGACTCAAAAAAATTATTTTTAATAAAATATTGAAATTTCTCAATTTCTTTAGTTGAAGATTAATATTAAATGGGTTAGGGTTTAGTATTAATCGGAAAATGGGGAAATTAATTTTAAATGAAAAAAATCGAAAAATCAGGCTCGACAATATTCATATAGTAAATTATACTATATTATCTTATTTTGAAGCTTAATTAACTTATCTCTAAGTTTTTGTTGCAATCCGAACTCAATTTTAAAAGTTCCGAATATTTTAATATATATTGAATAATGCTACTTCTAAGGGCAAAATTAAGATTTTGGATCATTATTTCTAAAATCTAACTTCACTTTATCATTTCGTCTAACTTTTTTATCTTAATCGTAAAGTTTGGACTTAATCGGTTAACTTTTCTTAAAAACTTTTAATATATGCTTGATTGCCCTAAACTCAATTTCAGGAGCCTACATTTCTTATGATGCTTATATACCTTTTTGAGCTTTTTGCTTCATGAGCTAGTTTCTAAGATGAATTTAGATTTCTTAAGTGGCTCATTTTAAAGAAATTTATTTAAATCAATGTGTTAATAAGTAAAGGGATTTACTTTAACAATCAAACTATATAAGGTTTGATTGTATTATTTTCAAAGTTTAAGAAACTATTAAGAAATCGGGTTGATAAAAGCATTGTTTGTACATGAATCTTTTATGTTCCCCCCCCTTTTTTTTTGTATATATGATTATTTTTGCTATTTTTCTTCTTCCACCTATATATTTTCTAATAGAGGAAAGGAGGTGAATTGAAACTATTTCATCCTAATTAAAAAACAATGTTTGTGCCCTATGGGTTAAAAGAGCTTTGACTTTTGATATGTCTAGAACTTGAAGAACATGATCAATTTGCAACATATTCCTCATGGAATAGGAATATGTACAAGGCTTACCTCCTTTGCTCTTCAACATGCTTACATAACTAAATACAACAAACAATAAGTTGATCATCTTAGTTTATTTAATCTACATAATCATCAAAATTTCACCAATAAAAAATTCAAATAACTCAAAATCTATTGCTGTAATCATTAAATTGTAGCTTAGTGCTAGTTAAGAAGTAAATTACTGAACTGCAATCTAGTATGTGTTAATACATACTAAAATTTTCGATTTCTCAATCTAGTAATACACATTGCTCAATAACTTTGGTTTGTAGACCCTAAATACGTTTTCCAAATTTCTTATCTACTTTACTAAACAATTAAAATTGTCTCATACTAAATCCATCACCTGTTTAACAGACATTTGTTGATCAAGTCTATTATAATGGTCTAATTCGCACCTCATTCCACCATTTAGCACCTCCATTGTAACATTGCTCCTTCTTATTGATTGTATTGGACATGACTCTCTCATATTGATGACCCATTGAGCCACCATAGCAAACTCGATGCCTAATTGTATCCACTTCCAAGACATATAGCACATCATATATTCATAAATGGTCAATAAATATAATACAACACAATAATTTATTTATTATTGAATATTTGTTAACCCATTTTAAGTATCCTACACAAGTAGTACAAGACTCGCATAAAATTTTTGAAATCCAAATCTCTAACCTATTGAGTCTATGATATCTTATTGATAATAATAACACAGTTAGAAAATTAGCCAACATCATTCATTTCACCTTACAACAATTTCAAGTTCCTTTTTATCCTTATCCCATTAAATTAACCATTCCAAATTTATAACCCTAAATTATCTTATTGAAAGGTTTTAATAATTAGAATTCAAGCGATTGCTTAAAATTACAAGGTCAACCTTAAGGGATAGTCAACCGAGTGTACATGGGAGGTCGATTGGTCTCTTGTTAATTGATCTTTTCCTTTAATCCTATTCTTTTATGTAATATTAACAAAATTAAATTCGAGAGTTTTTACTAATAGTATGCTATTTCTAAATCTACCCATCAAATTCAATATACTTTAAACTTAAATCCATTAATTCATTGATCCCATTTGCTCTAGGGTTGATTATGATCACTAAATTTTATTGTAACATTAAATAAATCACAAAACTCTAATTTTATATTCTTTAATTTCTAATTGTTGTCAAAGTAACAAATGACAATGGTTATAAATCAATTATTGGATGTTTATTGCAAATCTAGTTTTTAATCTTTATGTTTGTGTAATTGAGAATTAAGGTTTGCAGCTTACCTCAAGTAACATCCTAGACTTAGGAGGGACAACTACTAACATAATCTTTTATTTTACTAGAATATCATAGAAGTCCTTATATCTATAAAAAAAAAAAAAAAAGGCTTTTGCTTAAAGGGTAAATTTTTCATTTTGCTTCGATTCCTTCCTAATACTCTCCAAGTTAGAGTGATATATTTTTGTATGCCAAGGGAAAGTTTTCTTTCTGAAATTTGTTCCCCTCCTCCTTTCTTTCCTTTTTTCAAATAAGGAAAAAAGCAAAATTATCCCTGAAATTCGTTGTCTCCCTTTTCTTCCCCTCAATCTAAACACAGTGTAAAAGCTTAAGTTTTAATTGAAATTTTAATATCTTCTTTCATTAAGTCACTCCAATTTGGAGAGGAAATAAAAAAGGGATGTGAACTTGAAAAAAACTTTTCCACCTAAATCAATCCCTCCTCTCTGTCCTTTTGTTTAAAAAAAAATTAGGGTTTATGTTTTAAAGAGTGTTCAAAGTTTGTTAAAATGTATAATTTATTATCATTGAAGTTGTTATGGTCATTTTTACGATATGAATTGACTCTGTAAAACCTATTTGCTATTATGGATATAAAGGTAAACAAAAAAATTGAATGTTATGGCCACCTAAGGCTAACGGGTAGTTGATGACCACCGTACGAGTTACATAACTATCTACCAAATGGTCATTGGCTACTTTTGGCATTAGGGCGGTTAGAACAACTACTTAAAGCAAAGTGAGTCACGATCCACTTTAAAAGATATATCATTCTATGTATTTGCAATCATATATTAATTCTTCATTCATCCTTATATCTATATTAAGTATAAAAAAAAATTATCATAGAAGTTTTAATTAGTTAACAAATTAATTTTTTCAAAGTATAAATAATAAATTGTATCATTTAATTAAGTTTATGTATCATTTATCATATCAACCTAAAAAAATTATTAAAATTTATACTTTCCTTTTTTTTTTTTCCTTTTTCTTGCGATTTTAAATATAGTGTGAGGCTCGATGGACATTTTCCTTGTTCAAGCATGTGACTGCCAGTAATATAACATGATGGCGTCAGTACGCGATAATACAATAGCTGGCAAATTGTATGAATGAACTAATAATAGAAGGCAAACCACGTTAGTGCCATAATTATGGGACTCTGCATAGTTTGGATTTTGTGTTAGATTTGGACCCAACCTATCTATCTCATGAAGCTATTACTTTATTCTAAATTATTTTTGAAGTTGATGTTCGTGTTATCCCTTTTATAGGGAATAGCAAAAAGGGTTTTGGGGGGAGGGGGAAGAAACCATAGGCGCTCTCTTTTTACACCTCATTAGATTCTTGACTAATTTACATAATCGAGAAAGACCAAATTGAAGTACAAACTAGTTAGCAGCACATACATATACATGCATATAGTTCTTTATATCTAGGCAGTTTGAATTTATTTTGACCGGTAAATTTAATATATATTTCAAGGCTAAATTAACATTGATAGATCTATTATTCCCTTCCTTTGAAAAAAAAAAAAGAAAGAAAGTAAAAATGGACATAGCTAGATGGTATACACGTCTAAACTATAAATAATGAATTGTGATTGGTTTTGCTAGAAAATTATTATGATTTGTTATTAGGGGTATGAATGAGTCAAAATCATGATTTGCTAAAACTCAATTTGAATACCGTTGTTGAATATAACTCCTCATTGAATTCAAATTTCATGATATAAATGTAATGGAAACTTGGCATAAACCTCAATATTAATCCTGATCAAGAAATTATTTGACTCGATTTTGAAAAGAATTACAATTACAGATGACCCAAAAAATTTCGACCAAATAAAATATTTCTTTTTAGCTTATAAATGAATAAATAATGCCAAAACGAGAATAAACTCAATAAATAAGTAAATAAATAATCCTCATCTGTGTTTGGCACAAACAATCCTTCTCCTCAGATGAAGTTATGGATCACAGCAAACCCTCCGAATCCGATGGCAGCAGCCGCGAAAACCGATAACCTTCGGGTGGTTACTGCCGATGAATTGGCGGTGGGGATGGAGCCGAACACGGTGGGATAGGACGGCGAGAGCTCCGACATTGCACTAGGACCATAAGCTGGAGCATAGGCGGTTCCGTTTCCTGAGACAGAAACGTGGAGTTTCTGCTTCTTCTCGCAGTGGCCGGACTTACCGCTAGTGAAGTAGAATTCACCAGGTGAAGTTATGTTGAACAAAGAGTTGCCGTTGTCCATGTACAAGATCGGATTCGTTATGTTGCAGTTGTTGAAAGATTGTTCGGTCACTTGAATCACTGAATCTTGACTTGGTGGGTATAGAAACACTGCATTCGCAACCCCGTCGATTAATATAAGGAAAATGTTAACGAGTGCTCATTTGAATCAAAAACTAATGTGTTTGGTGTTTTTAACCGACTTACAGAGAGAATCTCCAATCTTGAAGGAGTAAGATTTAGACCACTTGGCATAGACTTGTGGATTCGAGGAAGGGGGTATACCCCAAGCATTCAGATCGCCAACCTTGTACTGGTAACACAGGACTTGAATGTTGAATAGTACGAGAATCAGGAACGCAAATAACAAGTTGAAGCTTGACAATCTCAGATTCGCCATTAGAGTATCCTCTCTCTCTCTCTCTCACAACGCACTGGATTTGAAAGTGGGGAAAAGGACTCGTGAACAAATTTTATTGGGTGGGGATGGTTAAACGAATATACAGTCACTCATTTACACAGCATTTGGTCAAACGAAATCTGACTCCTACACTTTTTTACTCTCTCTCTCTCTCTCTCTCTCTCTTTTAATAAGGAATCAAGAAGAAATAAATATATATAAAAAAAATGAAGTGGAGGAGTGAAATTGAGGTATTTGATTCTTTTGTAATATTTATGGAAGATGGAGAGAATGAAAATGAAAATAATTTATAGGGTTACTGAAGACAAAGTAAGTGTAATGTAAAATAAAAACATGCCCATATATAAAACAGGAGAGAGAGAGAGAGAGAAATATAAAAATTTAATCCATAATGTTTCATTTTTTTCCATTTTAATCCCCACCCTTTATTTTTTTACGTTCCAATCCTTGATATTCATAAACGAATCCTTTTATTAATAGTGATAATTTATTCATTATAAGATGGCTCTTAGTGCAATCCCATATGTCTATGTAACTATATAAAACATATAACATAATAAATTTACAAAAATTAAGTAAAATTAATCAAAAACAAAAAATATAATTTCATGAAGCTACAACTTCATGCTTATTATTCTCATAAAAACAAAATGGTATTTTGAGTCACAATTATATGATCTCGAACAACCATCTAAGCAACCTTGCATTCTCTCATCTCCTAAATAATCAACAAGAAAAGACAATAGCATATTAGAAATAAGTTAAATAAGATCCATAAGTTAGAGTCAGAATATAATAGCTTATATACATAAATATTTTTAAGTATTTATTTTATTAAATCATTAGTTAAACCCTTAAATTGAACTACAAATAATAGTTGATATAGGTTTTCCTTTTTCGTTCTTTTTCTCCTCTTAGTAAGAGGAAAAGAGGGATTTGCCAACTTCTTTATATGGGCCATGACAATGAAACACTCCATAATCACTTAATTTAAGGTATACATGATCCTAAGTACTTATATTATGTTGACACATCAATATTATGTTAATAACTAACCTAAATTATATAAGGTTTCAAAATTAAAACATATCCTTTAAGTGATATCCTAATAGAGAATGATAAACAATAATAAGTTATTTGTATGCTTATATTATCCTTTGCCATGGGGATTTGTAGACAATTGAAGATAAAGCAACCCGTCTCACAATAGTCTTCTAATTGAATATTTGATTGAGGATTAGGACCAACAAAACAATCTACAACACACTCAGGAGGACATTTGACTGGCAATATTATTTCCTTAACTAAAATGCCTTAGACTAAACGTTTCCTCATGTAACCACTGAAATTTTTTGCCTTCACTTGAGACTGACCAATCATCATCCCTAACAAGAAAAATATTATGACAGGAAATTTCAGTTGAGCCATCTCTTTAATATGTTAAATGTTGCTAGCAAGAGTGTAAAACATATAAGTTTTGAAAGAGTTTTTGTAGACTTAGGCGCCAATTCGGCTTGGCGTGGAATTGACCCTAAATTGTCGATTAATAGGCAAAGGTCACGTTGAACTGTAACTGGCCCTTAAGCCAACAGTTCAAGGCCGATTAATGTGACCTACCGGTTCAAGGTCTTTGAACTGTTTTTTTTTTTCGTATCCCTTCTCCTAAGCCTTTATATTATTTTCTTTTCTCGCTTTATTGATCCTTTAATTATTTTTTTTCTTCAATCCATCCATAAAATATACATTAAAAATGGAAAGAAAATAAAATATAAAAAAAGTTTCTTATTGTATGAAAATGTATTGTCCTAATCTAATCGAATGGAATCAAATAGTTGGAGGGAAAATATTTTTTATAGTATTTTATAGTCGTCCATAAGGTGCCTACGTATTTGCTAATCGGTAGTTCGGTTTGGATTTTTAGAAAACTTTTAGTTTGTTGATCAATTTTACATTTTCAGAAAAGCATCAAAGTGTACGTGACTATTTAAGTTAAATTTTTTGAATGAAAATAATTTTAATTGGTCATAATTTAGAAAAAAACCGAATGTTATATCAGCACTTTTGGGAAAACCATGCCATTTAGTTTTTTTGAACAATTAGAAGAAAAGATTTTTCTACGTGATAAAATTTTTTTGTAAAAGATGAAAAAAAAAATTTATTATGTATCATCTTGAGGTAACTATTTATGTTTGTGAGTAGGAGTGGAACCCGCGAGTAAACTTGGGCTTCCATCAGATCGGTTTTAGTTATTGAAGTAATCATCCTTCTCACTTGATGTCTTACATGGTTCTTGTTGTCTACAGTTTGCTTTGTACCAATTTTCTGTATAAGCATTTGCTTCAATACGTACAATAGATAGAGAGGCTCGGTGTTCGTCAACGATCAGGTCTACTGTACTAAATGCTTGCTCAACCGCGACCATTGAAGTCGGAGTAACAAGTACTTCACGGGTAATGTGAGATAGTAGTGAGTAGTCCCTTCTATACCTTTGCCATCACTCTAAAATATCGAAGTTCTTGATGGAAATATTTTCCGAAAAGTTAAATTTTGTATCGATGTAGTGCTGCATTTTAGATGTTGGACTACTAGACCGTTGCCTCTTTAATTTTTGTGCTAGTAATTGCTCACCCATAAAAGAGTAATATCGCTCTTTGGTGGGTGGCAAAGGAAAGACTGATGATTGGCCATCGTACTAACTTTGATAGCAGTTGAGCATCTCTTCTCTATTAGCCGTCGCTGCCGACACTTCTTGCTGTGCTTCCAAGCTATACACGTCTTGAGAATTCGTTAGATCTTGAATGTAACCATAATAAGTTTTTAAATACATTAGTAATAATTTCGTTTTACAATGAGGTTTTAAAATAGTTGTTACAAGATAAATATGAGGAATTTCTTTATAATAAATTAACCACTTTAACATCATATCGTTTACGCATGTGTGTAGGTTTGGGTCCTCACAGGCCTGAACTAACACGTTAGGTATACTGATGGCTGACATAACAAACAAGTGAATACTGAGCCTGTAAACTTATGAAAAAGTTTTAATAGTATCATGAAAAACTTTCAAAACTTTAAGTAATTGGATGCAAATATCCTAGTTACTAGGGAAAATGTCAACTCCTATCGTGTTGTATATTGTGAAGTCACACAGTAGTTTACTGTAAGGAACTGTGCTATGCAACAACTTGTAAGTCGAGTTCAAGCGATGTTGTACATCCATTTTAAACTTTCGAGATATCTTCCCGTGCTTTATGCAGAAGTTCCTCCAATTTTTTTGAAGGGATGGCTTATCTGTTATTATCTTAACGACGTTTTTTATCGGAACTATACTGTTGTGCAAAGCTGCAATGCCATCCTTGACACATAAGTTAAGAATATGATATGTACAACGTATATGGAAAAATATCTTCCCCAACAATGGTTGACAGTAATTTTGCAAATCAGATATTGATACAATATTAGCAAGTGCATTATCAAAATCAATAAAAAAAATTTTCCTCACTAATCTGTATTCATTTTGGATTTCTTTAATAATTTTATAAATGTTTTTTACCGTGTGTTGATCGTTAAATACTCTTAAAGCCAATAGTCGTTTATTAAGTTTCCAATTATCGTCTACCTAGTGAACAGTAATACGCATATAAGAATTATTACAGAAAGGATCCGTCCATATGTCTGTACATATAGACACTTGCGTATCGAGAGAAGCAAACTTACTTGCGAGCTTCCTCTTACCTTTATGGTAGAGTTTCTACATGGCTCAAGTTATTATTTTACGGCTAAGCTGTCGTGAGCTGGGGTTGAATGTCTCCCGTTCGTATCGACTTTGTCACTTTGATGCACTCGCGTTGAATGAGAGGTGCATGTTCATTAGGTACTGTGTCAGGTTATATTTATACCTCTCTTCATCATACCATATTAGCATTTGTTCGGATAAATCACCGTTTCAGGCAATCTGTAACTACATTCTATCTATTCTCACCTCCGCAGGATGCTTCGACCTTAAGTATCTGTTAAGAGTACCATATGCCTCTCCTATTTTTCATGAATAACTCGTGTTGCAATAGTTGCAGAATGCCATTGAGTTCCCCCCTTTTGTCTGTACTTTTACGGAAATAAGTAGTAAAAATATTAGACTTATTGGGTTTAGGGGGTTTACTTGAGCTGGATGGTCTTGAACTGTTGGGCCCACATTGTCCCATATGTTGCTCTTTTGTTTCGGGAATAATTTTAATGTTATACTCCTCATCCTTGAACATGCTTGTGGGGTAACTCATCTGTGGGGGTTCAAATCCCGCAAGTCATGTAGGGATACTCATACGAGGAGGTTTAAATCTAACATGACGTTTAGGGACACTTATGCGTAGAGGTTCAAAAATGGAAGGTAGCGTGCTTCGGTAACTCATACGTTGATGTTTAACGTCAAAGTTAGGAGGTGGTGTACTTCGATTACTCGTGTGATGAGGTTCTACATATCGTATGTCCTCTGCTTATTTAGGTTGTATTTGTTATCTGGATACACCTGAACGTCCTCAAACCATAGTGGCGCAGACGACGTATTGGAAATTTCAATACTTTTACCTTTACTTTTACCATCAGATGATGAATCGTGTTTTTTACTAAAAAAGGTATGACGCAAAAATCTTTTTATTGGTGTAAATATTTATGAGTGAAAGACAGAAATAATATGTATAAGAAAATATTGCGAAAATTATATAGTGGGTATATGTATATCAATGTTATTTGCTAATGCAAATTGTTCTGTGTAGTGGAGTGGAGAATTATGCACAAAAATTTGTGGTTAGTAGAAAGAAATATTTCTAATAACGTTTTACAATTGAAAAAAATATAAAGGTAGAATGGTTGGAGTTGGAGATAGAGAGATTTAAGTAATTTGTAGGGTAAGTGTTTTTGTTAGGCCTAAAGCTACTATTTATAGAGACTGAGGAATGTGAGAACATGTCGTTTGAATTTTTAAATTTAAAATTTTAAGCGGTTTGGTGTCGTAAGTTTTAAATTTTGAACTTAAAATTTAAAATTCAGCACATGTGCCGAAAGTAATTTACACAGATTAACAGACAGAGGACAGGGGTAGGGGTCTTGGGGTGAGGGTAGGGGGGATCATTTGATCGGTTGAATTTTTTTTTTTTTTAATAAATGTTGCGGTCTTTGAATTGGCGGGTCGGGCGATTCTATTCAGACAAATCGTTTGGACCCTAAAAGTCTAGCAGTTCGCTTAGGCAGTTCGGCCTGATTACTAACGGGTTGGACCTATTCATGGGTCCATACTGAATTTTGTCTAAGCTTAGGTTTTAATTTATATGAATTGTTGAAGAATAAGTGGAATCAAATCATTCTCAGTTATTATGGTACATATTTGATTCTTGGAAAGTACATAAACTGTAATTTTCCTTAAAATATATGAAGCAAGCACATTAGGATCAATACTTTTTCCTTAAATACGGAGTAATGAAGCATATTCCTGCTATCAACATTTTCTGTTTTATGTTTATCTTCGTTCCTCATGTATGCCAAAAAATTAAATACATAAACAAAATTATTATTCCGAAGCTGATCTCGTCATGTCATCCCATTAATTTTTATTTTATATGTGATATATGTATTCTAGTTTTATTTATGTTGATCTATGAATCAATGGATTTATTTATGATGAAATAAATTAAGGAAACACGAGTCGAGTCAACTTACGGAAATTAAACACATGGATGGCAACAATCATTGGATATGACTGCTAAGCCAAATAAAGTATTGGACCTATACTAAATTCAACAGAAGCAATAATGAAGATATTTTATAGGTTGTTTTATTTCCTGGGAGAAGAACAACCACAATACAGCCTAACAAGTAAAGGAATAAAAAAAAAAAAAAATGAAAAACCATTAAGGGATGCGAATACTTAAGAGGAAATAATGTTAAGAGTTTTACTTATTTACTATTACACGTATCAAATATTATATATTTATTAATAATATAAAAAAATTACCAATTTATTATACTTATCTCACATCGTGATATAGATATTTAGATATATTCAATTATATTGATATTGCATTTCTAAGAAACAGGGAATGTTAAAGAAAAAGTTAAGGTTTTGTTAGCTTTAGCGTGAGAAAGCGCCTACCAAAAGTTATTTTCAAATTTTCCGGTGAGTTCCTTGACCAATACCATGTTCAGAACGGGGGAAAGTAGAGGGAAGGGACGGAGAAGGAATGAATGAGGAGAGATATAATTAGTTTTCCTTTTGTTTAGAAAGAAAGAAAATTGGGGAGGAATGAACGTGGGAAGGAAACAAATCCGTAAGTCCCACCATAATTTGATTCCTCCAAAATTGAAGAAAACGAAAGGAATGTGGAAATTTGAATTAATTTTTCATTTTGCTCTTTATAGTTAATTGGATTGTTAATTATTATGGGTATTTTAGTAATTTAGTATTATATCTTTTATATCTTTAGAAGTAATTAGTTTTTTCTTTCTTTTCTTTCCCTTCTCTAAACAAACATGTCTAAAGAAATTAAATCTCCTCATATTTTCTACCCTTCCAATTTTTTTCTTCCTAATTTCTTCCTTTCTTATTCCTTCTCTCTTTCCAAACATAGTGTTGACTAGATAGACTTAAGCTTAAACTTCAAACAAGGAAACCGTAAGCTTTAGAGGTTTTGTTGGACTATATTCACATAAACTCAATTATGTGTAATATGCTATCTCAACGCTGAGTCGTTAGGAATGGAATAATAGGAGATGAAATAAACGGAAAAATTAGTTATGATTTAGCCAAAGTCTTCCAAATATGCTTGTCCCATTTTAGTATCTTTTAGATTTAAATTCATAAGATTGTATAGGAAATTTTATACCAATAAAAAGGAAATTAAATTGATATTTTACCTTTTTAAATCCAGAATTGAATTACCACTATTTTACCTTTTGAAATCGATATTTTACTTTTTTTTTAAACACTAAATTGAATTACCATTTAAATTCGAAATAACTGATTTGAAGAAATTGTGATTTCGTTCGATTTTTAAAATCGTTGATCGATATCAAGAATGTGATTCCATTCCAGGTAGGAAGAGAGCTTTGTGCGCCTAGAAGCATTAACGCATGGAAGGATGGATTTTAATATTAAAAAAAAAATAATAATAATAAAATAAGACTATACAACAGCCTTTAAAATGAATGGCTATGGTTATGCCGACTTCCAATGGTTTATTACATGTCTCCTAAATTTTGGTCACAGGTTTGGTCAAGTTGTGCATGGGTCATCCCACTTGAAGGCAGAAAGGTGCAATACGAGTCTCCCACTTCGCCACCTCTTAATCAAAACCAATAGCTCCATTTGTCGGGTAGTCCAACGCACCCTCCAAAACCGCGTGCCCTAACACCCCTCGAATTCCTCTAAACCCACTCCATAAACCCCTCTTCTCTCTTCTTCTCTCTCCCCTCAAACTTACGGTTAATATTTGTAACGTCTTCGTTTTTGTATACTTTTCAAAGCTTCCGATTATGTGTCGGTCGACTGATTTCCGTCCATTGATCGACCGTGACCGGTTAAAGATCCGGTCCTTCTGCATCCACTTCTCGAATCTCCAACCTGACCCAGCCCGACCCTTACCAGACTCTCTCACCCTCCTCTACCTCCCTCGGCTGAGCGAGCACTCACTCCTCATCGACGGCTCCGAGATCCGACCTGACTCTCCCGCCTTCATCACGCTCCACCGCGCCGTCTCACCGGATTCGAACCTCTACGCCTCCAGGGACCGCATTGTCACCGGGGAAGGCCTCCGGTTCGATGTCTACATGCGCGAGGATAGGATTTTGAAGGGCGTTTTCAGGAGGGACGAGAGGTTCGATGACGGAGGGGAGTGGAGGTTGGAGTGCAAGTGTACGATGGAGATGGCGGCGGTGAGCGAGGGGACGGTGGCGGAGGTGTCCGTGGCGGCGGAGGGAGTTGCGGCGATGAGTGAGAGAGTGGAGATGGTGGTGAGGAAGAAGAGGAAGGGTTTAGGGTTTGGCGAGTTGGAAGAGATACCGGAGGAGAGAGAAGTAGAGGAAGGTGAAGAAGAAGGATCGGAGGGTGGAGATTGTTGTTGCTGTTGTGGAGGGTTTGAAGATGAAATGGAGATGGACGGCGGTGCAGGTATGACGAAGGAGGAGATGAAGATGATGATGGAAGTGAACGCGGAAGGTGTTAAATGGGCCGTGGATGTTGGGATATTGGTGGTGTGTTTTGGTGTGGGGTTGTTGGTTTCTAAAGCATCTGCTAAGAGTTTGAGAAGAATGAGAAGACTGCTATAGAAAAAATTATTGAAAAAAAATATATGTAAGTCAAAATTACGAATTTTTTTTTAATTTTCTAATTGTTAAGTAAATGTAAATATTATTTTTATTGGCATCATATGATACGTGAAACAATCCAATTTTGAGTTTCCCAATATTTCTTTCCTAGAATTTTTATGAACGATGCTTTTTACGTGAATTCAAAGTTAGGGTGAGATCCAATTTGGTTTTTGAGCATATGATTGAGTCGAAATATTATATGGAAACTCGACTAACGTTATATATATATTTTTAATTATGATAATATTATGTGGAAATTCGATTAATGTTTATCCTTGAATCAGTGAGGTTCGAAAGTTATTTGAGCCAAATATTATAACGACTATTCAAATAGTTTTAGTTTTAATATATTCTGGTGATCCAATTTGGCCTATTATTTGTTTTACAATATAGCTACAAGGCACGAGCATTCAGATTCCAGATGCAAACTTCGATTTGATGATTTCTTGGATTATAGATTAAATTTAATAGGAAAAAGAAAAAAGGGTGTGAAGTAGAAAGAAGGTATGAGCAAGATGTCACTTTACAATATAACTACAAGACACGAGCATTTAGATTCCAGACACAAACTTTGATTTGATGATTTCTTGGATTATAGATTAAATTTAATAGGAAAAAGAAAAAGAGGTATGGAGTAGAAAAAAGGTATGAGCAAGATGTCGCTCGTCTTTTTTCCTTTCTTACCATTATTCTTTTGGATAGAGGCTAGAGCAAGAAGATGATGATGACAATAATAATAATAATAATAACATGAAAAAGAAAGGACAAAGGAAATAAATCGTTTATGAAATCCGTGTGCTTTGGCCTATGGTATGGTATTAATAAAATTATATCTGTGGGACAGCATTATATTTTATAGTTTAGGAAGAAACAAAAAGCAAGGTTAGCAAGGTTTCAGTTTTCGGTTAAAAAGAAAAAAATGGGGTGAGAGAGGCTCGAACTCTCGACCTCAGGATTACTCAAACTGCTATGAGACCTACGCGCTAACCAACTGCGCCACCACCCCTCGATAAAAATTTGTTCAAATTAATTCAATATATATTATACTCCAGAGCGAAAACAAAAATAAACACAATTTTCTGGGACACATGAGACAAATAGTAGGAGAAAATATGTGGACGAAATTCATGGCCACAAACCATATGGTAAGTGATCAATACATAAATATTAATAAGAAATATTCATATATAGTATTTTATATCAGTTATTTCATAGTAGGATTATATTTAGAATAGATTTCAATAACTCCTCTTGGAATATTAAACTGATAATAGCTTATTTTTACTTTAAAGTCGTCAAAGCAACCAGCCAATCTCGCATGACAACATTATTTCAATATGAACTAAATGAGTCATTTTTGTTTGAAGATTGTGATGGTAAATTTTCAAGTTTTATGACTATGGAGAAGAGTCAATATGTCCCTTGTACACACTCTAGCCTCAAGTGCAAAGCTACGATGCACTAGCATTAACGCAATTTTAAAAGGCAGTTAACAACTCCTTAATATGCACCATATATTATTAATAAAATATTTGCACTTCTCTTTCATCCATACCCTTCTTCTCCATCGGCAACTTGAAAATAAGCCTTTCCGAAAACCCAACGTATTTCTTGTACTTTCATGGTAATACTATGCACTTTCTAGTAGTGCATTTATACTCACCAAATTTTTGTACTTTCTAGTATTGATGTATTTCCTGATAGCATTACCAAAAAAATAAATATGTTTGTTAAGACTTGATGTTAAGTTGCAAATTATACTCACCATATATATATTTATATATATATATATATATATATATTGATAATTTCTTCTCATTGAGAAGAGGATATTTGATGAAATGTGAAATGTGCTCTTTTTGTTGAAGGACAAGATAGTTAGTTTTGAAGATGGAATAGCAATGGTGAAAGGTCTTGCAGTTGGAGTTGAAAATAAGAAACAGATTTTAGACTCTCATGATCAGAATCATGATTTCATGATTTTAACAACCATGGTTTCAACCCGTGTACCAAAAGAACTTCAGATTGCTGGAATTTGCTCGCATAGAGGAAAATTCTAAAACATACTAATTCATTAGCAAATCTCCCCCCCCAGCAATCATAACTACAAATCTATTGACGGTTGTGGATCGATCTGTTATCGGATCCCATAGACAAATGAAAACTGTACTATACACCTACTGTTCGGTCTTTGATTCAGGCTTTAGGACTGGAAAAGAGCTCAACAACCCCATCTTGAAACAATAATCGAGTCCGACAGCAGCAAAGGTGAAAATAAGAAAACTTTCAGATACATACACCACACCGTCAAACGCGTGGGATAAGAAACTTTCGGGGTTTAACTCCAGAGGAGGTCCTTGTCCCAACGCTGACAGACCTGCAATGGATATTCACATATCACCATATTGTTCTTCTGCATCTTGAAAGTCATGAAACATAGCTTCAATATGTAATCTCATTCTTTAAGTCATATGGCAAAATTAGTAAATTACCTTTTACAAAGGCGAAAGCAGCACATGCACCTGTCTTCAGTTGTGTATCATCCAAGTCCCTTCTAACTGTGTAACGGTAAGTGATTCCAAAAAGTGCGGAGCTGATAAAGGTGACTGCTAATGGGAGTATCAACTGAGAAGTGGCTGTCACTTGAGAGAAAGATATTGGTAAGCCAGCTAGGGTGCCGATAATGGCAGATAGAGAGGCTGCTTTAACAGACTCCAGCCGCTCTTCATCTCTGCTCACTTGCATTCTATCACCAGAAGAACTGTCTCCATCTTGAGTTTGATCCATATTCATTGATAGAGATCGCTCTGCTTGTTCAACCATCGCCCTAGCTTCCAATATCTCCCTTTGAGATTCTGCAATCTTTTTTATGCAATTGATCACAAACCATGCTTACCAAGAACCACCTCTTGAATGAAAAAAACAAAGTTTCAAAATAAAGAATCCCATTTTGCACGATTCGCGGCTTATATGGGAACTAGTCTGCTCATATTGCAAAAGTAAGAGGTTCTTACAATCAATTCATCTAGAAGCACAAGTTTCTGATATCATCCAAGCTATGCTTAATATGTTAAACTGAAGTTAGGTCATAAAGATAAAGAACCAGAGGATCTAAAGCAAAGTATTCTTCATCCTCTTAGTCTTCGAGAGAAGAAACGAACTTTCTAGTGTCAACTCAGTGAAAGATGATGAGTTTTACTTTTTCGGGATCCGAAGAAATTGCTAGATAAAATCTTGGTCAAACATTTAACTGTTTAATCAATTACCTCTTCGGTATGCCCATATGTTAATTTCTTTTAAAGATTCACTCCTCCTTCTAAGAGGTCATTTCCTCGAATACAAGGTTATCAGATTGTAGGAAAATGTGTGATCGAACAGGATATTATACAGTATGACTTACATTGAGTGCATATGAATCGGAAGTATAAACATCATTTACTCAATAGGCAAAAATACATTAAATTTAGGGTTTCCAATATAGTTAACCCTAATCGAATGCAATGTTACTAACCTCAGACGCTCTGCTTTCAAGATTATTAATATAATCCCTCATCTGTTTTGCTTCAAGTTCTTGTCTTTCGATCTCAGCGAGTTCTCTTCTGGCTTTCTCAACTCTCCGAGAAGCTTTTTCCAACCCATCAAGCAAAACCCTGTTCTCGTCTCGCTTCAACAGTTCTTCCACTTGTGCGTCCACGATACCCGATAGTGCACTGCTCACCTCGACGTTGTTGTCGTCTGAATCCATCGTGCATTTTAGGATTCTGAAACGAGGATGTTGAGGAATCCTGTGAAGGGTTCTTGTTGTTGGGATGGGATGCTTGAGAGGTGGAGAAGAAATGGGGTTGAAATTGGGAGCGACTAGTGGCATGATACGGTGATAAGAGTTCCAGTTAAAAGAATGTTGGAGATAAGATACTATTGGAACAAGAAGGCTGCGTGGCCTTCTATATAAATATTTATATTTTCTTTTTTTATTTTTGAATTATTATCTTCCATCATATCCCTTTTTTATTTTTTTTTCTTTTACCAACTCTTTTAACTTTTAAATTATACCTACTATAACATTAAAGCTAAAAATACAACATCAATATCTTTAGCGTTTCAATATTGTTTTATTTGGACTTCACCGAAAAAACCCCATTATACTTAATAATTTTTAATAAATCTTTAATTTGTTAAGGTTATTATAATAAAAAGCTTCATATACCAAAAATTGTATTTAACCTAAAATTTTTCCATCAAATTGGTAGTTTCCAATTAAATTTCTAGTCAAATTGTTTGATTTTGCATCAATCAATTTCCAATTGTCACTCTAACAACCATGAGTCTAATAATTCTTGAGAAAAACTGTTTGATTTCGTTTTTTAAAATTTTAGAAAAACAAGAATTATATGCTTATTAGCCTTATCTTACATATGGTTGCCACAAAAAAGTAATTTCTAATTAAATCATTTTTTATTTAATTACATGATATTATATATAATGTTTCACAAAAAAAAAAAAAAGAGTTGATTATTTAGTAATATGTTTGATTTTATGTAGATATTACATAGATGAAACTAGAGATGGATCCAGATTTGGCAATGAAAATTATAACGATAAAAATATTGATATAGAAGTTTGTAAATGTACTTTTAATTTTGTTTATAAATGGTCATCATCAAAAGTAATTGAGAATTAAAATTTTCTTTTATTTGTTTATGCAATAGCATATTTAAAGTTTCATTTTAAAGAATCAATTATTTAATGATATGTTTAATTATATGTGTTGAAATTGTACAATGTTGTGTTTTGAGCTTTTAACCTACAAAAGAAAAAGATAGTAAGGGTACGAGAGTGACATGATGACTTCTGCATAGTCACTTCGATATTTAAGTAAACAAGGTAAATGGAATTTGATAGTAAAAAGATAACAAAAATATAGTGAAGCTATGAAGAAGAATACTATAGATTGCTAGGCTATATTTATAGGTAGCGACTTGTAACTATCACATTAGTTGCAATTGTTATTTTTGTCACATGGGAAATTATGTTCAAGATCACTTCCTCATTCTAAGGATGTGGGGTGGACTAATGTTTAAAAAGTATAAATCAATCACCATCACAACGGATTTGTTTATTTTTATGCTAACTTACACAAAGTATGTCTACAATGAAGCTTTAGTAAAAAGATATCTCATAAATAGGGTTGATAATTTATGTTAACTTACTGTATTTTAAGTTTGTGTCTAATTGGATTTGTGTTTTAAAAATCTTAACTAATATTGGGACTCATTAAATAATTATGTATGAAAACTTAAACTCGTAATTTGAGCTGTTTAATAGACACATTTCATGTTTGAATTAAACCCGTTTATTGATTAGAAAGTTGTACTTAAATTTATAAGATAGTTATAAACTCATAGGCAAAATGACTACTATAAAATTAAATTTTTATAAATGACAATGATATAATCTTAACACTTATATTCACTTTATTCCTCCTTCTTCAAAATATATTGTAATGAAAATAACGAGACTTAAACTTACTAATAACAAAGCTCACATGACTTTGATACTATATATGACATGCTTAAATCCTCAAGAAGGGTCAAACTTAAAATAGGTGTACTTAAAACTTTTGGTATTTTTTCGGATATAATATGCGGAAACATGTATATATATGTTTTGTTGTGTTTATAGAATCAATAAATAAAGGGATATGGATAATTAATTGAATTTGGATTCAATAGTCGAACTGAAATAAGGGTATATTTGAATTTCCATATTCAACATTATCTATCATTAATAGAAATCAAATAAGGTTTTAATTGAAGTTGTTGACATATGATTAGATCAATTAAAAGGATTGCTACAATCATAAGAATATTTTGATTGATGAGATCAATAGAAAACACTTACAATTCAAGGGATGAAAGGTTACTCAATACTCATAAATGGTAATTAGAATGAATTCCATTCAATAATAACTAATAGTCTACTTTCTAATTCACATGGTTAAGCAACATTTATAGACAAATACTATTAATTACAATAAAAGGAAAATGCTTGAAAACATATGCAATAACTACATAAAAGGAAATTTACCCCGAAGAGTGAATATAATATTTGTGTAAAAAGGGATGTAGAATAACTATCTAAAAAGAAATAGAATAACAAGTGGATAAGTGCATCCTAATTTATCAACTCCATAATATTCTTTTTCCTTATCTAGAAGATTTGAAAGTAATGTCCAATTCAAATTAAGATTTGCCAACATAGATATCCTCTTTGCGAGTTTTGTACCTTTATAGGGTACTTTGCAAAAAGTAAGACAAAAATGGGGTCGTTATGGAAAATAGTGTGTGAGTAGGGTAGGGAAGGAACGCACTTCACTATTCCTTACTTTTTGGTATTGAAGGCGTATGAAAAAGTTTTAACAAGCAAGGTACGATTTGCGTACACACCTTCTTTGTAAACATATCCTCACCTTTATTTAGTTTAACAAATGCCCTAAATACATGAAGATTAACAAAATATATATTAAATACTGAGCCAAATGGCCTCTTAACAACAATAAACTTAAAAGTTGTAAGTACATCATAGAAGCACATGAATTTCCTCCAATTTGATGTATAACTTAGCACATCTACAAATTGTTTAGTAGACTACCCAAGACAACTGAAACTATGAAATCAAATATAATAACATAAAGCGTAATTACAATGAATGTTCAATAACAAGTGAATAATAAGCTAATGTATAATGTTATTTACAACATTCCTATATAGAGTGAATGATAGATGTCGAAAATACATAGCAAACTAACTTTGCAATATAAAAATAGTTTTTTACAGCTACTTCTTCCTAAATCTTTGTCAATTATTTCCTGAAGCATGCAAGCAAATGATGGCTTGTGACTTAACGTTTCCTTAAATGGTTAAGAATCTGATGGATGAGGAGGAGTAATGCTGAGCTCTTTAGGAGGAATTAGACTAGACTGTGACGGTAATAGCTGGGTGAGACCTTTCCTTATGTGTGATGTTTAAGTCCAATCGGTATGCCGCTTATAAGGAGTTAGTGCTATTTGTCATGACCCTGGGGGGGGGGGGTGGGGGGATAGTCGTAGCAGGTGTCTTATATTGTACAAAGGACTGTAAATTAATTTTTTTTTTCAATCGGCAACCTTTTATGTGACATACAAGGTTACTACTACAACTAATAACTCAAGAATTATGTAAGCGTAATTAATATCACAGCATAGTTATAATCACATAAATATCAAACTATAACTATTGGATATACATAATATAGATATGAAGTCTCTCAAGAAGCTAATAATATGTAGAGTCATTTAATAAGTTTCTAAAGTCTAGCTATAGTAATAGCATTATACTCTTGACTCTAATCTCACACTTACACCCATCAGTAGAAGATTCATTGACCTTAAGCATCCTACGGCCCAGAACCACGAAGAGATCCTCTTATACAAGTAATCTATAAGGGTGTAAGTTAAATAACCTAGTGAGATTTTCTTTCAATCATATAACAAATAAGTTATATAACAATTAATTTCAAATATATGAATGTATGAATAATCAGTATGTTATATAAATACATGTAGGTAACTAGGTACTACACACAACTTAGATTTAATACCCTTTGAAGTTAAGGTTGGAGTATATACGGTATCAATCAAATTCAGGTATCATACTTGAATTCATATAATGACAAAACTCTGCGTTTCGTATTAAAAAACACAATGGTATATTCATTTTCAATTTTAGTCAAGCTCAGTTCTAATTATGATTGTGAGTGGGTTCTTATAGCCTACAGTCACCCTTAAATAGAGGTTTTTGGACTTGACCTTTAGCTAGACAGTTAGTGCCCCCAACGCCTAATGTTCCCGTGAGTTAGGATAAAGTTATATCGTACGTGTGTGCCGTATTATAATATTATAATAAGAATTAATCAACCCTCGTATGGCTTCTCATTACTTTTGTGTGATGTGACGACAGAAATTAGTTATGTAATACATAATTATGTATGAATCAATTTAAATAGTTCAAGTTTGATAATATTAAGTCCATTTATTGTATGATCAAACAAAGTTGTAGACAGATTCATTCCCATTGAATTTACTATGCAGCAAACAGTACATTATCATACCTTAAAGTAAATTCACAATTAACAAGTAATATCATACATATGCATACCTTAGCCCCCTACAACATCTAATTATTGATAACAATTTAATATTCACTATCTACATACACAAGTATGTATGGAATTATTAGGAATACTTACTCAGCCATAATTGATGTCAGGGATTGTAATAATCTACTGGCAGATCAGTATCAATTTCATGATTACTTGACATTAAGGGAATACGAAAAGTAGTAAGTGATTTAATTGAATAATTAAACTATTATTATATTTAGTACTATTTATCTAAATTTGCTATTTGTTTATGTGAAATCCTTGAGTTAAGTTTTTTTGTTAATGGAGTATAACTTTTTTAATTTAATTCTGATTTTTATTGTTTTTGAATATATTTTATCGTTTTCGAATATACTTTTTCGTAACAGGATCTGTTTTAGATGTTACAACCCGCATTTCTTAGTATGTTATAAAAATGTTATAAATTTTATTAGTTCAACTTAAGTAATTATAAAACATTACTTTAGACTTTTCTTTACATGTTTATGGTTTAATAAATATTTAAATTTTATATTTTGTAATTTTTTTATTTTTAAGTCTATTTTGCCATAATTTACTTATTTTACTAATTTTAAAGTTTAATACTTATTTAATTCATTTTTACTACTTTAATAATTTTTTAATTAATTAATTATATTATTATTTTTAATTACTAATTAAATTAATTTGCTGACGTGGTAGCATATAGGGAATGTTAGTGTCATTTCTGAATTTCTTGTACATTTTCAATCTTTTCTGATTTTATATTTTTACGTAATATGAATATAATAATATTTATTATTCTAATTTACTAAATTTTACAAATTAGTTATTTTATATTTCTTTAAGGGTTACGGTATATATATATATATATTCATATTTACTACTTTACTTTATTTACTAAATTAATATTATAGTATATTATATATGTACTATTTAAATATACCTGTACTTCTCTATATACTATACTATTCATGTACGTATTTTTATATGTATAATATGCTTATGTATTATAATAATATAACCCTAAAGATATTACATACATATTCATATGTATATACCTATACGGTATCTATATATATATATATATATATATATACTTGTATTTTTCTGTTTTATACATACATACATACATGTACGATCATATTTACATATATATATACTGAAAATACTTAATATACATAGTATTATACATAAATACATATGCTTATATATATATATACTGAAAATACTTAATATACATAGTATTATACATAAATACATATGCTTATATATATATATATATTACATCTATAGGTATATATATTTGTATATATTGAAAATACTTAATATAATTACTATTGTATACACACATATATACATTGAATATACACCATAGGTTAGTATTTTTATACTTTATACATACATAAATATATACATAATTTCAATGATATATTGTACATATATATGTAATGAAAATTATACAAATCTAAATATACATATAGTATACACGTGCTTACATATATAGATATATAAACATCTAGGCTTTTATACTACATACTAAATATAACATGTATGTATACATGAACATACTTTAATATATATACACTTATGAATATTTATACATAAAGAAATACAAATCCTACATATATTTCTAAAACATAACCTTATGTTACATATGTATATGAACACATAAAAATATTTAATATAAAATAAACATAGTATACATACTAAATACTCCTCCTTAAAGTAGCTTGAATAAGCAATCCTAACCTTTTCTTCTTCTTCTTCTTAATTTACTTTGGAAAATTACAAGGAATTAAAAAAGAAGGAGATTGATGCTCACGGTTGGAAAAAGAAACACATAAGTGTGTGTTTTGTTTTTGTGTTTTTACTTTGGAAAACAAGATGAATGATGCATGTGGTCCAGCTGATTGGGTATGCTACAGGAGAAAAAGAAGAATAAGGAAAAAAAGGAAACAAATGAAGTTAAAAATTGAATTAATTATGATTTGACTTACGAGCTTATTTATTATCCTTATCTTTTACACGTAATTTGCACATGTAAAAAAATATTAACCATACAAGTGGCGGCTAGAATTTTTCCAGAAGCTGAATGTGGCAATGGATAGGAATTAGGGGAAAAGAAGAAAAAGGAAAAAGGAAAAAAAAAAAAGAAAAAGGCAAATAAAAATAAAAATATTAGATTTTTCTAAATATAAAATTATAAATTTAGTATTTATAAAATAATATTGAAATTTTATAAAGATTTATTAATTTGATGATTACTTGTTACGTTTATAATATTTAAGAGTTATCTCAAAGTATTAATTGATAATTTTAAGTGATTACGCGTATTGTTCAATAATTGTATTTGTTTAGGGTTTTATTACTATTAAAGTAAATTTATTTATTTTATAAACTAAAAGTTATAGTTTTAAGATTTTTATCAAATTCAAGTTTAACTTTTGGTATTTATGCGTACGTAGTATTTAAGATTTTCGTACACGATTAAGGTTTTGATTCAATTTTAGGGTTTTTTAAATTACTTATAATATATTCAAATTCATAATTCAATAAAATTTTATCTTACTCTATCTTATCGACTTGTAAAATTATCTAGAGTACTCGAATCTAGCTTAGAGTCTTATTCCTTGTAGATGAACCACCCACATCTAGCAATTTGTCCAAGTTGCTATATATACCTAATGTACGACCGACTAATCTATTTTCGTCATACCTCTAAGGTTGATATTGTGTAACTCCTCACTTGTGTTAGTATCCATCATAACTGTCTGGAACCCCCTAAATTGTCCAACGACAAGGTCCAAAAAGTAAAACTATATGATTTAGAAGTAGGTCAGTGGCACATTAGCCATCCAAACAGCTCGATCGGTATTGTAAAAGGGGGGTAAGAGCTAAATATGGTCCTCCATGTCCAACTCCTATGAGACCTACAATGCATTTTAAAGAAAAGTGTATTAATAATACAAATATTTACATTCAAATACAATATTAGAATAAAACATTGAGATCCATTTTCCCAAACCTAATAAGGATTTCGAAAATTTTGAAATTGGTTAAAAACTTAGTCAATAGACAGGAAAGCCTTGACATGTAATATATAAGTATGACACGTGACAAACCATTATATCCTCATGGATCTCAAGCATGGCATCTAGCGTAATTGTTTGGTCACATAAAACATGATTGATAAAGAACAGATAAGTATAACAAACTGCCATACATGGTGTAAATTACATTCAAGAAAGCGGCCACCACCATTTCGTGGGGCATCAAAAAGGCCGTACAAAGCTGTTCTTCACACAAAGTAGTATTATGTAGATAGATACCGTCCTCTAATTAAAGCCATTATTCGGTTAATCACTCAGAGGTGGGGGCTGTGTGTACGTCGTCATGTATGCGAAAGTCGTCCATTGCGATCATTTGCAAATGGACATATAAATTCGGAACCGAAGGCTAACAGGTTGGAACTGTTCTCCTAATCTGGTCACAGAAGGTGTGAATCCGATTCCTATGTGATTGCCGGTTGATCATGTATGTGGTATATTTCATTTGGTTGCTGTGTTTCATTGCATAAATTAAGTTTCAATAGCTTTACTTCAGTCTTGCTTGAAATAGTTCGTTTTTAAGTGAGATGACAGATGCAAGATATATTTATATTCAGGATTGAAGCCCAATTTACATTATTTTATTTGGCATTATGAAAGTTTTCAGATGGTTACGCTGTTTGATTTTTAAGTAGGGGATACGCTTTGTGTAGTCATAGAAAGTTGGGATATTTTGATATGAGTGCACGTATATATATCCTTTCCTTATCTATCTACGAGTGCTCTAATTAGGTGTAAACATTAAACAGGTGCTTTATAGAATTTTGTGTACTCTAGTTAAGGATGCAGACAATGAACAATTGTATGGATAACAGGTGCTCTATAGAATTTTGTGTACTCTAGTTAAGGATGCAGACAATGAACAATTGTATGGATGCCACTTCTAGGTCCCTTGAAAGAAGAAGAAGAAGAATTAATATTGATACTATATACCATATTCAATACTACGCATAATTCATAGTATTCGATCAAATATATTGATACTATTTAGGAATTAATAACACGTGATTATCATGTTAGTACTATATTATTCATATAATATAATTTAATAATACTTTATTTGTCATGCAAATTATATATTAGATAATATAGTGCCATTCTATCTTATATGAAATTACTAATATTCATTATATTCTATACACGTACTGGATAATATAAATTATACTAATGTTATATATTGTGTAGAATAACTTGTATCATACATAATACCCAAATGTAGTTTTAACGTGATAAAGATATAATGTAACATGTAATATCTGATCTTATTCCATGTATGTAATATTTTATCAATATAAGAAGTATTTAATGTAAAAGCCAACAATCTTAGATACGATGAACAATTTCTAAGCAAATTTTTCTTACATTCATGACAAGAAAATGCCATTGGTGTAGCAATAAAGACATTGCCTTCCTTGATATAAGGCCTTATTCTAATATAAAATTTCTAATAGAATAATTGGAGGTACCTTATTTTTGTCCCTATAGATTTTAGATTTTTTTTTTAGAATAAAAAGGGGTCCTAATTAAAAATAAAAATAAAAAAATTTTCAAAAAATATTATTAGAAAGATTTAAAAAATTAAGAAAATAGAATTTTTAGGATAATAGGATTATTAGATCTTAGGTCAATTTTAAGATTTTTTGAGTCATATAGATAAGGTCATTTCATTTTTTAGGTCAAATAAAATCTAAGTGTACATATACAATTTAATGGTTTTGGGTTATATTTGAGAATATTCAATTTTTGCTAAAAATTTAATGTTTAAATGATGGTTGATCTTAAATATATATGTTTCATTTGTTTGTAGAAGAGAGATTACTTAAGTTAATAGTGGCCTCAAATGGCGATTGGATTAGACTTAAATTAGTTGATTTATGAACATTGAATTAACTAGGGTGACCAACGAACCAAAGCTTAGAAAGCTGTTAAATTGGACTAATTTTGAAACTATTTTTAACATATGTTTATTAGACTTAATATGGAAAATTAACACATTTTTAATTTTCAAATATCTAATTGAATTGGGCTTAAACTAGACATGGTTATTTGATCGGGTTTAGGACATTTAAATGTTACATGCATTTGATTTGCATATGTTTATGAGAAAAATGTTTAGCATGGTTGGCTGAGGCATCTATATGTACACGTGTAGAAGTTGCATAGTAGGTGCAATTTGATTGGAGTGCAAGTCAATCGCTTGTGTCGTCTCCATCTTCTCCTTTGAATATTCCTCCTAGTCAACTTAGTTTTAGAGTATTTTTGGCCCATTTTTTCTTGCAATTCCACCAAATTAATGGTGAAATTACAAAGAAGACTTAGCCTACTTCTGTTGGAACCCAATCTCTTGTTTTTAGTTGAATATTTAAGAGGTTAGAGAAGCATTCAAAGTTTGAAAGAAACTCGAACACTTGGATTTTGCTCTGACTTGCATTGTATGATTCAAGCTTTGATATTTATTTTTTGAGGCTTCTATTGACCTTTCAAGAAAGAAAGAACATTTAGGAACATTTTTTGACCAAATTGAAGTGGATTTCATCTCTTTTTGAAATTAAATCGATCAAAAAACCCATTTATTTGAATCTTCAAATTTAATCTTATTCTTGACTTTCCAAGATTAATCATGGCTAGAAAAGAATGAAAAGGGCTCTAGAAACTTAGTTCCAACACTAAGAACAACTCAAATCATTCTCATTACAAGCTTATGCAAGCTTTCTCTCATTATTGTGAGACACCTTATCTTTAAAAATTACACAAGCTAGAGGTCATTTTTAGTTGAGATATTGACAACTATAAGACCCTCACACAATAAGCTCACAATTCCACCCTTTCTTGTCTACAATCGTAGTCAACAAATCAAGCTCTACTACCTAAGGTTTCACTCAAACCTTAGCCATAGCAAAACTCTAGAACCGTGCATCCCCATGCTATAACAGCCACTACGACTAAGCCTACTACCCCTAAGAACCCTGGCCTAAGTATCCTCTCACTCCAGTAACCACTAGACATTGCTCTCCAAAAATCACTGTTGGCTACCAAACTTTAACCACCTCCATCAGTTGAGGCATTTATGCCATACCCCCTATTCCTTATATAAGCTACATAAAAAATGTTCTTCTTTTCTTGAATTGGTAGCCAAAACACTCTTAAGTAACCATCCCCCACCTACAATCTTCTTCTCTCTTTCCTAGGTACATGTATTGTACGTGAATCCAAACCGAGTATCCCTTAACACACGTTCATTGACCTAGGTCCTTACAATTCCTTTTTTTTCAGTTTGCTTTTATTTTTTTTTTTCTTTTCTTTTCCCTTTGTACTTATTTATAATATATATATATATATATATATATGTATATTAAAAAAAAAAGCAAAGAGAAAGAATACAATTTTATTTTCTTTAAACATGTTTTCAAATTTTCATTTAAATAAATAGATTCTTTTTCTTTTTTTACTTTATTACTTAGAAAAATAGTTTTTCAATCAAAGTATAATAAACCTTTTTTAAGATAAGACCTCTTTACTACATGAAATGTAGGCACCTATAAGACAGCTTAAAATAGGAATTTTTTTTCCTTTTGTAAAATAAATTTAATTTTCTTATTCTCTCCTCCTATTTGTAAATAAAATTAATTTTTTATTGATAAATTTAGAATTATTCTTGCAAGTTAGAAGGGTATTTTGAAAAAACAAAACTATATTCGGAAGATTAAAAGTGGTAGTTGTTTAGAGTTTAATAAGTTAACCTTCGACTTAAAATTTTTGGTTTTTCAAAATAATTTTTTAAATCAATTTTCTTATGGACTAGTAGTTAGGTTAGAACAATTCATTGAATTGGTCCTAACCTACCCCTTTTCTCAACATTAGTTAGGTGGTAACTCTAAAAAGGTTTTTTTTTTTCTTAAAAGAAAAATAGTATTTTCCTTAATTATTAATCAAGGGTTAATATTAAATAGGTTAAGGTGTAATACTAATCGAATTAAGAAAAATAATACTAAAAATTTCGGCTCAACAGTTTAACAACTCTACTAGGGATACATCAAGAGAGATAACCACTTAAGCCTTTCGAAATTAAAATTGTTTTCAAAATACCATTTCTATATTGTATTTCTTTTCGATAAATATATTTTATTTATTTGTATATATCTGTACTAACCTTGATACATATACACTAAGTGCATATTTGGGTGCAGGTTGGGGGGGGGGGAGGGGGGGGAGGGGTTGTGTTTGTGGTGGAGGGGTAAGGTATCATAAGTGTGTGATAGATATAGTCTAAACCAAGCTATCTTAAGACCCTATGAGGAGAGCTATTGTGTAGGTTTCGGATGTTATGGGGCAATCGCTTTTCGAGGCTGATTAGGCTATCTCATTTAAGTTTTAATGTGATTGATGGATTATTTCGTCGAAAATGTGTAAAGTTACAAAACTTAAGGACCTTTAAAACCCTTTTTGATTGCATACATGAGTCATTGAACCGATAAATAAATAGCAATATGACATACCATTGCTATTATATTGGAATTCTATTGTACCATAAGAGGTTGTAATATTTTGTCCCTTTATTTTCCATGTAAATTTTGAGCATATTAGTTATTTGTACTTCGTCATTTCCATTGTAATTTACTTGTAAATTTCATGTAATAATGCCCTTTACCTATAAATTTCTCTATTTTATTGAATTTTCTCTATAAGGGTGTTAAGTTAGAATCCCATTCTAACTAAAGATTTTTGTGGTTCCGGAGGATCTAGGTATATGCGAACTAGGAACAGAGAGCTCCCACCAACCCCCCCTTACGTCCGACTGGTTTTAAGAATGAGTGATTGCCCTTTCATGTATAGTTGTAAAATAGTTGTTGTAATTGTAGAATTCTGATAAAGTTGCAACCTTAAACTCTTTATATTGCCACGTTACTATTTCATATTACAATTTTTTTTATTTATTTGTAAATATTGGTGCTTGTTTTACTTATGCTTGTAAATAATTGTATCTGCTACTCTTATCATCTTTATAAAATATTACACTTTTCTTAAATTTTATTCTTTGAATCAAAAGATTTTCCTATATATTGTAAAATAATTTTTTTACCCCTAGTTAAATCACCATTTTAAAATAGAATAGGACTATTAGCCTTTAATTTTTTTCAAGGCTATATTTTTAATCTTTCAAATAATTAATGAAAAAGAAAATTTCACAACTTATAAATAATTTTCCACACTTTAAAATAAAGAAAATATGACTTGAAAATATTCATTAGTTTATATACTCTTTTTTAAATATTATAGATAATTTTAAATTGCAAATTCACCACCTTGTAGATTGTCATAGGTTTTCTTATCTATAAAAATATATTTCTTTTTAGCAATTGATCAATACCCCTTGCCCTCCTCAAATTCATAAATCTCATCAAATCATTCATCTATTTAGAGTCATTCGATTGTAAATATTTGTCTTTTTAAGATTTTATAAGTGTCTAAAACCCTTTCCCTTTCCCTTTCGATTTTTATGCAATCAAAATTTTTTGGTTGCTCTTGTTTTCTTATAAATAATCACTTCCTCATCTTGTTCAATAATTATAAATATCAAATACCTCATAAAGTTTTCCTTCAATAAAATTAGACTACTTGTAAACAATTTTTAAAACACCTATAGGTTGCAAGTATTTTTCTTTAGTTATTTTCCACCTATAGTTTGTATTTTTCTTTAGTTATTTTAGGAAAGTCAAGTGTTGTCAAATATGGAATCAAATCTTCTTAAATAGGTACCTTCTCAAATAGGCAAGTGTATCTAATTAAGTAGATGTATTTTCTAAAAGTTGAGCATATCTTTATTATGGATTTACCTAAGATATAAGTGTTTTTATATTTGATCCAACCTAGGCTACAAGTTAGGTCAGGATGAACTCACAAAAACCCTTATCATGAGCCTTGGTTGGAGACCACATGAAGTGCAAAGCCTCTGATGGATATTAGGGCAATGCAATAGAGGACGCGACCTAAGAATAGGTCATGTTGAGCCATGTAGGTTGGCTTGCTAAAAGGTGTAGAGTCTAAAATTTGCATGGGATAGGAAATGGGTTTGTCATGAAGGTAAGTTAGACTAGGCCTTAGAACCGACCTGAGAGCAAGTTGGGTAAGTCTAATCGAGAGT
This sequence comes from Lumnitzera littorea, assembly GCA_024138015.1. Taxonomy (NCBI): domain Eukaryota; kingdom Viridiplantae; phylum Streptophyta; class Magnoliopsida; order Myrtales; family Combretaceae; genus Lumnitzera; species Lumnitzera littorea. The sequence goes on along the minus strand of JAMXBB010000008.1, from coordinate 2,711,728 downwards.
CAAATCCTCGACAAAGTAGGCTTTCCTGGTTGCCCAAGAGTATGAGTGAGGTCTGATTGGGTTTAGGGAGGCTAAATCCAAAATTTCCTATTAACAGGTAAGTTTAAGTTCAAAAAATTTATGAAAATCGATACTTATAAGGTAGTACACGAGTAAAGTCTTATGTCCTACTCGCCTTATATCTATTGATTCTTATATTAAACTAGTTTGAATTTATGAGGTTCGGAGGATATTCATTCATACGTGCATTGGTTTATTGGTGTTTAGTGTAGAAGCGTACAAGGACCATTCACCTTCAACAATTTCATCACATATCCTATAATCGCATGTCCTACTTCCACATATATATGAGAATACACCGTGTCGGTAATTTCTAGGGTTGTCAAGAAGCTCCACATAACATTTCGTGATGTAATTACACGTTCTACACGCCTGAGAGAAAAGAAAGTCATAATCCATTAGTAGCATAAAGCAAAAGAGTTCTTGTTACAAGTAAAGTTACAGGTGAATGGATCTTTTTTGCTTTTGTGTCGTGCTTCGATTCCATAGAATATTTGGATTACTTGACTAGGTTGTCATCGAATAACATGGTTACTACCACTCCTATCATATAAGGAAAGCTCAAATTTGCCAACTTTCCATGAGACATTCCTCTTTCTCCTCCCCACTACTTCTTGGGTAATTTCAACGAAAGCTTCCTTATAGAGGTTGGTTAATGATTATTTAAAGTAGTAGTTCTTACTATAATTACTTGCTTTTTTTTTTCTTTTCTAGTTATCATTGCTCTAAGAATTACCATGATATTCAACTAGCTAGTTGAAATTGCAAAATGATATGAACATTCTTTCATTTGTGTCCAAACAGACACCGTGCTAGGCTACTCAGCTACCTTTTGTAGGAGATTGTCATTTCGATTGATATTTTTAATGAAAGAAAATTTTGTTTCATTTGAGCTTCGCAAAAATCTATGGCCATGTTTTCTTTGAATTGATTGTAAGAGAATATATAATATATTTAAGGGGTGCAAAAGGTCTGTTGATGACCCGGAAAAATTAATAAAGCCCACGTGTTCGTTCCCATATTTTAATTGAGTGTAATCTACGATCAAGGATTAAGAGAAAAAATAAAAGAGGGTTTCTAGGCAAACGTACTAGGACTTATCACCATGGTTTAAATGAAAAATTCTATAGGCAAGAGTTTCAAATATGTTCAGCCACCTCATAATTCGGATAATAAATTCATAATTGATTCATGAATAATAAAAAAAAAATATATATTAATTATAAGAACACTCATTTGGTTTTCATATTTTTAAGTACTTATCCTATTTATTTTCAAAAAATGAACTTTAAAACTCTCTTAACTCATCTAAAAAGTCAAGTTACACTCTAATTTTTCAAGTTTATGTACTTATTTATGGAGTTTGAGATAAGATTTTGGTTTTGCCGTCTCACCGTCTAATTTAGTCTCATTGGATTCCTATCAGTTTGCTTCATAAAGTAACATTTATTTACTTTGAATTCAATTTATAATTTAAATCGAACATGTATGCATGTAACATTATTAAAAAAATTGGGTTGCTTCAGGATTCACGCATTTTACGCAATGATTTTTTTTTTTCTTTTTAATTTTATAGTGAGCAAATTATATATCAATGAAAGTTATTTTTCTTTCCCTATTCTAATACAACAGTAGCCATTTTTCACAAATCATGATGCCAAATAAAAGTGGTTGTGAATATTGGCAATTGCTATTAGCTCGGATGTTGGCAGGAGATGGTGGTAGCATATATTGTCAGTGCTAATGGATGGTACCCATAATAAAAAGTGCTGAAAAAAAAAAAAAATAAATAATAAGGAGAGTATTTTCCTTTCATAACTTAAACATGGATTTCATCTATAGCTTGCGTGATATCTTCATATCATTGGTAACTCTATTTCTTACGCTGTTAATACTCATTGCTACCATCCTTGCATTTTGCTTAGCGAGGGGAGAGGAAGAAAAAAGGATATTGTTTTAATTTGTATCGTAGTACATGTTTATGAAGCATATGGATATATGTGGAAAAATCAATCATCTTCAACATTGCTGGAACAGTGGCTGCGCTTGATCGATGGCACGACGTTTGGCCAATCTAATTGCATCAATAGTGCAGATGGTATGGCCATGGGCCATGGACTTGTGGGAAAACTGGTGGATCCAGTGGCTAGTTCTAGCCAGTTTCGCCTTTCAGATAATTCTTGCTGGCTATGGTGGCCGAAGAAGATATAGTCGCGGATGTTTCATGAGATTTATCAGTTGGGCTTGCTACTTGCTTGGATCCTATATTGCAACATTTGCCCTTGGAAAGCTCAGTGTGGTCAATATCCGTGATCCGGAAAATCCGGACTACAATGTTGGGCTCAAAGGACTGCTGGCATCATTGCTGTTGATACATCTAGCTAATCCAGATTGTATGAGTGCTTACTCTAGTAAAGATATCCGGCTGGCAAGAAGACAAGCACTGAGCCTCCCGGTCTTAGCAGTTATCGTGGTTTGGATTCTTATACGGTGCTGGGACAAGTCTTCCCCTGTCTCGTGGCTATACATCCCATTGTTTGTCCCTGGATTACTTAAGCCAATTGGAACCTGCTGGGCTCTCTATTCGATACACGACGACACCACAAGTGCTACTGAGATACAAGCAGTAGCGAAAAAATCTCGAGAGGAGTTGCCCGAGGATTCTGGTTTTCTCAAATATATCCTGATTGCCTATCATCGCTTCGATTGTTTGAAGCCTCACCGAGCGAACTGGATCTACCATCCTCCTTTCTTGGGGCCTAAATGGTCTGTAGATCTCTCGAAGCCAGAGGAGGAGTTTATCATTACTGAGATAGAACTCAGGTTTGTTTACGATATCATCTACACCAAATAACCCCACCTTTGCACTAAGCTCGGCCTTGCGGGCAGAGCAATTTCCTTTTTCTGCTTGATTTCTACTCTCTGTGGATTTTCAATCATTTTCAGGAATGCTTTCTTACTCGACTTGTATGTGACTTGCACATACGCATTACTTATAGGATCATGCATCGTTGAGCTCTACCAAATATATCTGATTCCGTTTTCCACTTGGGCCTTTGTTGAGATGCATCCGAAACTGAACCAAACGGTCCTGAAATTTCTTGTTCGAGTTTGCGAGAAACAGAGAAAGTGGTCGAATTCTTTACCCCAACTCAAAATAGACACGTATTGCCGCAAATGCGATCTTCCAAAGCCGGTAACCTCCATCCTCGAGTTACTTCATCATGAAGTGAGTTTTAAAGGGTATTGGAGTACCAGCCATGAAACCATTGGTTTGGATTTAAAGAAAGAAGTACTGATCAGAATGGATGGTCTAGAAAAGAGGAGGAATATGACGCCTTTTACAGAGAAAGGTCTCTGGTCTCTCGAAATTTTCAGTATTCCTGAAGATTCACTCATCAGAAAGTCGATAGAAAGAAAAGAGTTCGGGAAAAGCATCATCATCTGGCACAATGTAACGGAAATCCTACAGTTGAGCTCCATTTCCAGCGAATGCAGCTCTTACAAAGTGAGTGGATTACTGTCCAACTACATGATGTTTCTTCTCGTGTGTCGTCCCTATATGCTGTCATTGACCACAAGTGAAATAACATTTGGATATGCTTCCGCTAAGCTCAAGGCCCTTGGAGGAATACCAGACAAACAATCCTTGTTATCACATAGATTCGATAGCTCTGAAACGAGGAAAGATGGAAACTTCCTCACTGACAATTGGTCTGTGTTGAAGGATGTACAAGAGCTATGGCAAGGGTTGACGGATAAGAAACCTGACAGATCTGGCGATGAGGAAGTAAATTGGAAGCTCATAAGCAGTATGTGGGTTGAGATACTTTGTTACACGGCTTACCATTGTCCACAATATCACCACACTTCAGTACTGAGAAGAGGAGGAGAACTCATCACACACGTTTGGCTACTTCTCACCCATCAAATTGACAAATTCCCTTCTGAAGAGTCCAAATTGGGAAATACTTCAGTTTAGCTGCAACTTTCTTGCTTGAAAATCTCTCCGTTGGATTATGTTTCGAAATCACGGGATTCTTGAATTTGTTTGTCTGTGTTTACGATGCAACTAATGTAATATGCATCATTCAATTTCAGTACAGTTGATTATGTAAAATGTTATGTTCTTATGACTACTTGTGCAATGAACGGTATATTATGCGCATGACTATGGACATAATAATAGATAAATCATTTAAAGTTTCAAAACGAGGCTTCATGTCCCGTAATCATTTGCAAATAAATTTTAAAATTATAGGTAAAACACCAAAACCGTTCTCGTCTTATAATTTTGCCAATAGAGATTGAGATAATTAGTTTCATCGTGTGGCATATGTAAAACAAAGAAAAAGGACTACAAGAGCAGTGTTGGAGAGTGCTTCAATGTGGTCACTTCTATGCCTAAATCAGCATGATGGTTACAGATGAAAACCCTAGAAAGCGTAAAAGAGCAAAGAGAGAGATATAGAGTGCTCCATACCAAGAGGCCTCATGCATTATTTATAATAGATGAGGCTAAATTATATCTAAATTGGGCTATTAAAATTAGATTTGGGCTTGAAAGGCTTATATTCAAAAAGGCTTATCAACACTTGCTCTCTCCTCTCCCTCTCACTTTCATTGTCAAGGAGTTTGGTAAGGAGAGTAAGAACATGAATAGTAAGCTCCCAATACTCCAAACCGAGGTGTAGACTAAAGAGGCCATGGCTCAAGTTAAGGTGGGATCGAAAAGGCCAAGGTGGGCCTGAGCAGTTGAGAGGGAAGTTCCTTAGATGTATGGGCTAGTGTCCTATTGACAAGGTTAATTGGCATAGTCGAGTTGGTGGCGTTTCAACTAACAATGCCTGAAAAGGTGAGAGGGGAGTTCCTTGGATTTATAGACTAATGTTCTATTGATAGGATTACTGAAGTGTGGTCGAGTTGGCAGTGTTCCAACTAATGATGCTTGAAGAGGTGAGAGGAGAGTTTCTCGAATATATGGATTAATGTCCTATCGATAAGGTTACTCGATGTGGTCAAGTTGGTGGCATTCCGATTGACAATGCTTGAAAAATTGAATAGAGCAAGTAGGTCGTTTGTGCCGAACATGACTTGTACTAAGTGGAGTAGTGGGGCAAGTGGGTTCTCTTTCTAGCACCACTTACCCCACTCTCATTGTTGAGGATTTGACAAGTGAGCCAGTGGGGCTCCTAAGGCTTGTTTTGTAACTATCTTAAGTCTAAGCTAGAGTATCATTGTGTGTAGAGCATTGCCGAAGTGGATAGCGATATTTATGAAACTGCGAAAGAATGTAATAAAAGGATTTATTACAATGCAAAGGAGAAAGAGAGGGGAACTTAGCTCGGGTATATATGTTGTACTCGAAAATGTTGCTCGACTAGTTACTGGATTTTAGAAGCATGCTATTGGATAATTGAACTTGGTAGTCCACGACAAGCTATCATGGTGCTGGGCTTGGCCATCGTTTGTTTGGTACTGAGGAGTCAGGTCGGATCAGCTTAACTTAGTTTTCTGTGGGCGCGGGATGACGTGAATAGTTGACTAAAAGCCTGGTGTTTTCGGAGCAAGCTACTGCCGCTCGTGTGCGTTGAAGATCTCCGACTGCTTCTAGTGTTGGCCGAAAAAGGAGCTCAGGTCTGTTTATATTTGTGAGCTCCTAGCCTCCTACATGTGCACGCTTGGTCAGGTTGGAAAGGAATTTGTGGAGTTCGGTTAATTGCTTGGAAGCTCGGGCTTCACTTCGAATTTTCTTTGAAGTAGCTCAGCGGTTGTTTTGTCTTGTTGCTTGAGAGCTATAGGTGGTCGTGAAGCGTATCTAAGGTGAGTCTACAGCTGGATCTCGGAGCATGGGCTTGTTGCTCGGCATTTACTTTGCCTTTGGGGCTGCTCGGCTCTTCCAACGTGGAGGAAGTACTTGGTTCGGCTTTCAAAGGAACTTCAGTGGAGGACTGCTCGTCTTTTGGCTTAGTCTGGCTCGGGTTGGCTTCGGATTGAGTCTACTCAGACTAGCTTCATTGGAACTAGAGGAAGTTTTGCGAGCTTGGACTTGCCGCTCTGGGATAATCGTGGACAGCTCGGCTCAGATTTGCTCTCTGAGTGGGGCTCGGACATCGGGTTGCAAAGCATTATGGTAGCTCGGCCTTGAAAGCCATGCGAATTGGTTCAGCACGACATGGGTAAGCAACTCAGATTGCTGTAAATAAAGTTTGTTTTGAAGAGTTTAGCCATGAGCTCAGCTCGGATAGTCGGCCATGGAGTAGCTCGGTCTGCCTTGCAGGTTGGCTCGGACATGGTAAGTCATGCGTGCTTGATTTTCTCATTCACGACCCTTGTTTGGATCAACATAAAATGCATAAAACAAAAGGGGTTACTACCCGAGTTTTTTACGGACGGAGAAGACGGATTGAAGCTCGAGCTTTTTGTATGAAAGACTTGGCTTCTGTTTTGAACTAAAATACACCAATCCATGATATATATAAATACACACACATATATATATATATATATATATATATACATAACTATGTTCTACAAATATTCAAAAAGAATTTAACTTAATTTTATGTAACAAATCACGTGGCGGAGAATATTGCTTTATTTGGTACTTTGCCCAAGCCTGTAATAAAGGAAACGGGGCACAGGAAAAAGGACTCAAGAGGGAATAAAAAAAAGGAAATAAAAAGAAAGTTACAAGCAAGTAATAAATTCTTGTCGTGCTTGTCCATGCAGGTATTATAAATTGCTGTAGGAAATAGTCCGTGTCCGACCACCATAGCTTCAATTTTCATCATGAAACATGTTCCTTAACTATAAACTTCGGTTCTCTTTTTTCCACTGAGTTCTCTGCTTTTGCCACAAGAGAGAAGTGACCGCATGTTGCTAGTGACAAAGGATTCTTTAAAACCGGGTCCGTTTGCTGCTCTTTTTGCATTGACTTCCAGTACTTTGTTCAACATTCCTGTGTGTCCTGCATTACAAAAGGAAAAACTAGTTGAATTGGCCCATACTCATTTAGTGATTCAATGCCTAAAACTTTATTAGATCACTTTAATCGGGCTTATCTTTAAAGTAACTTATGATGTATACAATAATTATATTATATCTAAGTCTATAATTATAATTGGGCTAACACATACAAATTATCTTGTTAGAGTAGGCTAGTCTTGTTTTCCTTATATTTGTATGCCCTATCATGAAGGTTTATCGGTCTATGGGATAATTTCACATATGATACCTGAAGTTCGCTAATTTTTTCAATTTACTATCCACAAGTTTCAAAGTTTTAATTTATTGCCTAATCAAACTTGTCGTTGCTAGTATTGGTACCTAAATTAACTTAGTTAGTGAGCTGAAAATGTAAGCCAATAGATACATAACACGTATCCTCGCATATAAAAAAAATTTCCTCTAAAAGGATAATTGATTGTCATTGTTTAATTTTCTAATTAAATAAATTAACTTAAAAATAATTTAAATATTATTCAATATATTAACTCTAACCAATTATATTTATTAAAAGTAAACAGGTATTCAACCAATAATTAAAAAAAAAAAATCTGTCCCTCTCCCTCATAATTCCTAACCACACCCGCCCCTGCCTTCCCCCCAAGCGAATGCAGTCCCATCTCGAGCGGGCAAAATCTCTCTCTCCTCTCGGTAGCCCCAAAATACCTTAATCATCTTAGGAATGATGATTAAGCCTTGTCAAGACCTATCTCCTCTTAGATGCTAGCCAAATGTGAGTTTCTCTCTTTAAACCTAGCTAAGACCCATCTCAACTTCTCTTTAAATATTCTTCCAATTTAACCAATCTAGAAGAGTAAAATATAGGTCTTAATAGATTCTAGTTAATATATCACAATATTATTAATCTTGACACTATCTAAAATCCCCACTAACTTTTATCTACTAAAGCATCCCCATCCTTAAGGAGCCCCTTTAAGGTTTTTAAGTGGCACATGAATATTTTAAGGAACTCCTTTCTTAAGAATATTTTTGTTTTATTTTTTGTTTTTTCATAAAGACGCTTAGTTTTGTTTATATTATTTATGAGACTCACAATTTACAAATTTAAACTAACATAAATATAAAAGTTAAAAAAGAAAAAAAAAAGTTTTACATTTTGAGATCCTTAGTCAAAGACCCTTTGACCACATCGAAAAAAATGAAAAAAAAAGGAAAAAGAAAGAAAGAAAGAAAGAGGCCAAAGGCCCTAAAAGGAGGTTCTTAGATAAGGACTGTCATGACCTTAAGGGAGGTCTGATGGAATTGCCTAAAATTTTCATATAATATATCTACCCATAATACGTAAACCACTTTATAAGTAAGAGATTATAAGATTCTAAACAGTTAATCATTAAGGTTTTCAATTTTTAATTAATTAACTTATTATAATATATTAATGACTATAGAGGTCTTATACTCTATAGTCCATTAAAACTGTAGAGAATCGGTATCCCTTACTAAATATTAAAGTAAGGTAAAACAACTTGATAATTTATAAAAGATTCAATGTTATACATAATCCTATTGTATAAATGTTCTCTACATAAATTGTTTCTGTAATATCTATACACATTTCAATTAAGTTTAGCAATATCAAACATATCTTCAGTTTGTACTCTACTTTCAAGATTTTTCCCCAAGCCCTTCTTAAAGAAATCGGTAAAAAAAACTATAGAGGAATGAGCAAACTACGGCTAAGTGAGTTTGTTCTTCACTATTACCTTTCAAATAAGTTATCAATCATTATTAGTACTCATGTAATTTATTTACATACGAAATGAATACAAATGCAATGAATACAAGCAATACATCTATAGGAGTCCAAAACTATGGACGGTATAGATTTATGTTGTCTATATATCGATTTTTCCTTTGTACCTACCTGCATAAAGCACCTTACCTTAACCGCATGAGGTTGCTTGGGGGTACGGTTCTGCTAGATGATACTTTACTATTACCCTAATTTGAGAAATAATAATCAATATAGGTGGACACTAATTAGGGCCATCCACCAAACATATCCAAGGCCCATTGGGTACATAAAGCCAGTTTTCTCGTTATCAAAACATATCCAAGGCCCTTCGGATACAAATATGCGAGTCCTCTTACAATATATTGGAGATACTATACTAGCTTTGCCTTAAGGATAAAAAATTATTCACGAGCATTACGAGTCTTTATAGAAATCATACAAAATATAGTAAAGATTGAAAAAAAAAAAAGAAAACGTTTTCCAAAAGTTACTTTTCTCAAATATCTGCAAAGCTAGCACTTTTCATTAGTATACCAATTGGGTCACAGACATGTGAAATGTATAACTAATTATTTTAATTGAATAGTTATATTTGCTGGTTTAGGAAAATGATCACACAGATGATAGCACACAAGGCAATTAGTCATTTAATTAAGCAATTAGTCATTTAATTAAGTAATTGGTCATTTAATCAAACAATCAGTATCAACCAACAATTAGTACACAAATAACATACGGTAAGCAGATAGCAGATCATAAGAATTCCCTCACTTGAGTTAATGCTCACTCTTTCAACCTTTGAAAATTCCAAAATTCAATAATCGAATATCTAAAAGATAAGAAAACTTATAAGTATTCTGAAAAATTAGGTTTCACAATTAATTAAATATCTATCATTATTTACCTAATTTCTCACTATAACTCAAGTATGATACAAACATAGTTTAACTTAAATCTTTTAACTATTTTTCTTGGTTTATCATAAATTTTTTATTATGTGTACCTTGTCATTTTATATATATTACTTTACTTTATTTATTAATCTATTATTGTAGTATACTATTATGTATTATTTACGTATAACCGTATATCCATATATATTATACTATTAATATATGTATTTTATACGTATAAATATACTTTTTACTTAAGCAATATAATCCTAAATATATTGCATATGCCATATATGTATACTTATATATATGATACCTATATATATATATATATATATACTTGTATTTTTATATTTTATACATGTATACATATGTGGCCATATTTATATATATGTATCTATATTGAAAATACATAATGTAAATACTATTATATATACATATATATACATGTACCCAAATTCCTTTTATACTAATACTTGTATAACAAAATATAATGTGTATGTACATATGAATATACCTTAGTATTTATACATATAAGAACACATATACATAAGAAAATACTATTATTACATATACCTTTATTACATAATCTTATCATACATAAAATTATACCAATTACCTATACGTACAAAAACACATACAGATAATTAATACAAAATAAATATACTACACTTACTATTTATCTATTTTCCTTAGTAAGTTCATGAATATTAAGTGGCAAAGCTCCTTCTTCTTTTTCTTCTTGATGTTCTTGTTGAATTTTGAAATAAAAAAAAATATAAAAAAGGAGGGGAAATGGCTTTATGGTTTGGTTTTGTTCTTGTGTTTGAAATGAAACTAAAAGATGAAGTGTGTATGTATTTGTTTCTTTTGGGATCCAGCTGATCGTGTATTGGGCAGGGGAGAATAGAAAACAAGGGAAGATAATTAAATGATTTAACACAAGCCTTATCTAAAAATCCATGTCTCGTATACATGATTAACACATGTGAATTACACATGCACAAATGTCCACCGAAGTGGATTCTGGAAGATGGACGTGGCAAATAGAAAAATTTGAAGGAGAAAAAGAAAAAGGAAAAAGGAAAGGGAAAGAAGGAAAAAGGAAAAGAAAAAGGAAAAATTTAAAAATTTCTAAATATAAAAATTATAAATTTAGCAGTTATAAAATAATATTGAAATTTTATAAAATTTATTAATTAAATTGTTATCCGTTATGTTTATAATATTTAAGAGTTATCTCAATACGTTCATTAATAATTTTACGTGATTATACGTATTGATTAATAATTGTATTCTAGTAGAAGGTTTTTAATACTTTTAGGATATAATTATTCATTTTATAAGTTTTGGTTTATAATTTTAAAATTTTTGTTAAGTTCGAGTTAAAGTTCGGATACTTACGCATACATAAAATTTAAAGTTTTTATATGCGATTAAGATTTCGATCCAAATTTTTAGGATATTTTTTTATACTTTGTATTATGTTCAAGTTTAAAATTTTAATTAATTTTAAATTTATTGACTTAGTTAAGTTAGGGTAATTACTTATAACGTTTAAATTGATTTGTTATTAAAAATACTAAATTTGCAGAATTTACAAGCATTGCTCTCTATCCTTATAACTTTATAAAGAAGGTCCTTGTTCTTGGAATTAGAGCTAAGGACCCTTGGATAGGGGTAGTCCAACACTTTGAACTGTTGAATATATTTGAGAACAGCTTTTGTTTTCTATTGTTAAATTTCAAACAACTGGTTAAAGAGGACTAAATGCCTAATGTAACAGTTATTGTTAAGATATGAAAAAAAGTTCCATAATAGGCACTTATTGAAGATAAGATTGCTGGAACAAATTGGCAATTGTAGAAATTATTCATTAAAACCGCTAATTTACAGTCACAATCCTTCCTTTTTCTTGTAGTGTCAACATCTGGATAGGTGCGGTTGTTAAGTAAGAAACTATTAAGCACGGCTGGTACATTTGTTCCTTACTTTACTTTCAAAGTTAAGATTTGTCATTTACTTTTATCAAAACCATACAAGGCCCCTTGGGAGAAGACAGTTAACTCAACATGTTTTGGGATCCATTACTTAAATGGGCCAAGGATACATGGAACGCATGGGACATCCAAGCAATACTATTGCTCAGTATGACCTTGCAACTAATCCTTCTGACTTTAGGAGACCTTGGACAAGGTAATTCATTTGGGCAAGCTATTTAATGTCTGGTTGGATAGCAACGGTCAGAATCGGTATGATAAGTGACTTCGGTGTTCGAGATCCTTACATTGCCGATACAAAGACATCACTTAAGGCTCTTCTAGCTCCATGGTTCTTGCTTCATCTTGGGAGTCCAGACACCATTACAGCCTACTCCATTGAAGATAACCAGTTGGGAGTCGGAGAGATATTTGAGGCCATTGCTCAAATAGATCTTGTCGTATGGGTTATGTTCAACTGTTGGACTTATACCAGGCTCTCATTTTTAACCATACCATTGTTTTGTGCTGGATTAGTCAAATATGCAGAGAGGGCATGGTCCTTGTGGTCTGCACTTAATGAAGAAGTTGGCAAGCCTACATCAGTGTAGATTCGTGATTTGATCGAAGGCCCAGGTGAAGGACAAGAAAATGCTGATGCAGGCAAGATATTAACGGCCCATTACCGATTCGATCGCCTAAAGCCTCACCTAGAAAATTGGGTGTACCGCCCCTCCTTCTTGTCCGACCTAGAAAAAACATTCCAAATTGCAGAAATCGAACTAGGGTTCATGTATGATGCCCTTTACACCAAGGCACCCCTCATTTACAGTAGAGGAGGTTTTGTGCTGCGTTTCCTTGCTTTCATTAGCATAGTTCTAACCTTTTGTGGCTTTGCGTTGTTGTTTAAACCTTCCTTGCACCAAGAGAATATCACTTTCACTTATGCAGTGCACCTTGTTGCTGTCTCCGTCGAACTGTATTCCAATGTGAGATTACTCTTCACTGATAGGGCAATTGTATGGATGGCAATGATCCAATTCCACAAATTCTGTTTGCTAAAGAATCTAGTGCGGTCGCTCGCACGACATTCAATGAGAACAAAGAGGTGGTCGAACTACTTGTATCAATTCAATATGGTAGGCTTCTGCCTTAGGACTCGACGTAGAACTTGGATGACAAAGTTCCTCAGGCTATTTTGTCAAGATGAGTGTTGGGAAAAGTACAATTTCACAGGAGAAACAAAAAATTGGAATGATCTAAAGAAAAATGTACTTGAGAAGATGAAAGCTTTTGATCAAAAACGAAATATGAAACCATTCACCAAGTGTGGAATCTGGACGATCAAAGAGCGTGATCTTAGCAATAATATCCGTGAGACCACTTGCGCAGAATTTGGAAGAAGTATCGCAATATGGCATATTGCAACCAGTGTATGTTACAATGTGGATGATAATCAGTCTACTTCCGGAAAAGTCAGCAAATTGCCGTCCGACAATATGATGGACCTTCTGGTTAATGTGCCAGGCATGTTGTCGATACCTTCTGGACCCATCATTTTTAGTCACCTCCGTGAAGTTATTACAGAAATGTGCAAAGACTTGCCACCAAACGTGGACGAAGGGTCAGCCTGGAAACGTCTATACGAGGAACTTGAGAAAAAAAGGAAAAGGGACACAGTGGAAAATAAGCTGCTGAAACCGTATGACCCAGTGAACCGATTGAAATGGATACTTCCAGAAGCTCACGGACTTGCAAAGGAATTAGAGAACAAAGATATGGCGACAAAGAAGAAGGAAGCTACATCATCAGAGGGAAATGGTAAATGGGAGGTTATATTTAGTGTGTGGGTGGAGATGCTATGCTATGCAGCGGATAACTGTACACTGTATAGCCATGCAGAGCAGCTTCGTCGTGGTGGTGAATTTCTTACCCTCATCTGGATTCTTATATCTCATAACACTGATCGATTCAATACTGCCACTTGTGTCTAGCCAGTGAGAACCCCTAATCCATATAGTGCTCCACATCTATGGATCTATTAGATTGTATAACCACTACACGACCAACTCTGCTTTCTATGTCCATCCATTTTGTTCTCTTTCTTTCTTTCTTTCTTTTTTTCTTTTTTGTGTGTGTGTGTGTATCTTATGTTTTCTGTCAAATGAAACATGTTATCTTGCTTTGCAATACGAGGTGTCTGCTATTGCTGTATATGATATCCACAGGCATTTGATTTTTCTGTTGTTGCTATTCACTTGCTAGTCAATAATTGTGGTGGTCGCAAATGCAACTTAACCTGTCGTCAAGACAATACTTCCAAGTTCATCTTCCTTGACCTTCGTCTTCAAGCATAATGTCACAAAATGGTACCAGAATCAACCTGTCAAAATTTAATATATACCGTAAAACCCACAAAGATATAAAAAGAATTAAAAATAAAGCCAATCGTGTTATGTAGTGAGCGCAAAATGGGTATTTTATATTTAATATTGAAACCTATTTAACCCATTCTCCACACCTTTTACAGTCTATTTATTTCTACTAGCAGACTCTACCCTAGTGGATCAAGCAAGTATAAGAACCGCAGGTGAGTCTCTTGATTCGGATCATTCGTAGGGTTGTTTATTTGAGGAGCATATCCAACCTAATGTTACTTTGTTATAGCAAAAGGAAAGATAACTCCGGAGTGCATGTGTGTGCAGGGATTTCGTATTGGGAACTCTAATCTAGTAAGTTGTAATTTCATAGAAATAAAGGGAGAAATTTTCATAATTTTTTTATTTGAATCAATGGTTGATTAAAAGTTTGTTTTAGATCATAATGATGCCTTAAATTGTTCTAAGTGTTGTGAGTTTGTGAGTCAATTTTTTCCGTGTTAATTCGTAATATATTTGAAAAAACATACTTGAACGTCTTTTATTTGTCGATTTATGAGTATAGAGTTGAAGGATGTTTAGTTTTAGGTGTGTGGGATCTAACTGTGGAGGTTTTGGAAGAGAAGTAGCTCAAAAAAGCATAAAATCAAGAGAATTGGATGAATACAAGCTAGAACATGGCCATGTTAATGCCCATGTGACTCTTAGGTGAGAATTCTCGAAACAACACATCCATGTTGTAGTTGTGTTAAGGTATATTCTTGAACATGGTTGGATTACATAGCCGTATATCTAGTTGTGTAACTCTTTGACCACATATTTTCTTAAAAATACGATGGCTCTCTTTTAGGTTGAGTGTGTACTTCAATAATTCTTTGTATACAGTTGTGTTGAAGCCATCTACATCATTTTCCTTTATTTTATCTATTTATTAAATATTTTATTACTTTGTTAAATGTTTAATCTCCAACCTAACAACATAGTACTTTATAAGCTATGTTAAAAGGAGAAACACAAAAGTTTAGATCTGCTAAGGTTAAAATACTAATCTAGGGTAACTATTAAAAATAAAGTCTATATCACCAAAAGGTTATCCTACTTGCGTTACTAACTTAAGCATAGAAACATTTGAAACTACTCTATGTTCGGAGTTAGCTTTGTCTTCTCTGCAAAACTAAGTACATACTAACCTTTTTTGTTTCTTTTGCTTGTATATGGCTGGGTCTAGGGTTCGTTGTCATTAGTAGAATTGTCATTAAAGCAAGCTAAAAAATAAGTTGTGTCATAGCTTTCAATCTATCTAGATACTAACTATATATATATATAAAGTATTGTTCAAATCAAATTTTCAAGTATAATTTATTCATTTTCAAAATTAAATTTTACATTAGCGAATCTAAATTATAATAATTATTTTTTTCACTTTTATTTCTTCCAAATTAATTATTAATTGTATAAGGTACGTGGATAAAATGCCAAAAAACTAATAAAAAGACATATATTCCCTAAACTTTGGAGCCTATTTAAAGGCATGGGGAAGGCATGTGAGCCGATGCATGAGAGAGAAAGGTGAGCAAGCACACGAGCCACAAGCAAGTTGATCTCACTACACAAAAAGCATGAGCATGCCTGGCATATTTGTTACCATGTGGATGATCATCATTTTACTCTAAGTATATTGAGCTAAATGATGTTTGACTATATAATGCACCTTCTGGTTAATGTGCTAGGCATATTATCTAAATGTTCTGGACCCATCATATTTAATCACCTACGTAAAGTCCTTACTGAATTGTGTAAATCTTCAATTGAAGAAAAATCAGCCTGTAAACATCTATTCGAGAAACTTAGGAAAAAAGAGATGGAGAAAAGGGACTTAAAGAAAAAGGACATAGGGAAATAGCATGATCTGGTGAACAAATTGGAGTAGAGCATACTTCTAGAAGCTCATAGACTTGCAAATAAATTATTAGAGAAGAAAGGTATGACAGTAGAGGAGAAGGAAGCTACATTATTAGACAAAGAAGATAAACAGGAGGTTATATTCGACGTATGGATGGAGATGCTATGCTATGTAGTAGATAATTGTACATTGTATAACCATGCAGAGTAGCTTCTTCATGGCGGTGAATTCCTTACCTTCATCTGGATTCTTATATCTCACAACACTAATCGATTCAATACTGCCACTTGTATTTAGCCTATAAGAATCGCTAATTCATAATGTACTTGGTAAGTCTGGATTAGTTGTATTGTATATCTCTCTAAAACTAACTCCACTTTCCATTCCCGTCCATTTTGTTCTCTCTCTTTCTCTCTTTGTGATAGGAATCAACCCTTTGGACCGATCATGCATAATCGAGCTAGATGATTCTAAGGACTCGTTTGGAGGATATTAACTCTAGGTTATAGTTAAGACGGGGATTCCTATCCCGAGCTGGTCTCTTACTGACTTGATTATTAGATCCTTACTTATGTTAGATTCGCCCTTGTTCAGTAGCGATGCTTTATCCTATAAGACAGCTTAAGAATAGCCAAAGCGAGCTCTCAATCCAACCATAGGCATCCGACCTCGAATTAAGTTGACTTTTCTTCAAAAGAACTAATTGATCCCCGATTTAGTCCAAATCAAGTTGCCCCCTAACTGCCAGCACTTTCTGTTTTGCTTACTTTGTATTATAATCCTAACTCCCATCTACCACGTGACACGTATCTTCTAGCATGATCTTTCCAAAAGGATTCTTCACTTTTTCGCACTGAATATTCTTTGTCTCTTTTACCCTTTTTAATATATTTTATGTAACCTAATTGTAGAATATCCTTTTGTCTTTTTATATATGTAAAGTAACCCTAGTGAATACGTATATAAACTCCCACTTTCTTGAACGCAGGGAGGAACCATTCAATAGAGAATTATTCACTTTAAGCAACCTTAGTATTCTTGTTATCATTCAACTCTATTTTATTCCCTTTAGTAAGGAGTAGTGGCGAGTGACCCTTTAGTTCGAACCGGTGTGTCATATCTAGTAGATTGTAAGACAAATAGGATTGATTGGTGTATCATATCCATTCGATAGCTGTCCAAGCATTTGCTAACTTTTCAGCTAATTTCGTTATGGTGTTTCTCTATGTGTCTGAGCCTAGAGACACATCACTCTCTCTCTTTCTTCTTCTTCTTATATTTTTCTTTTCGGCTTCGTTTTTTGTTTATGTTTATACGTATTATATTTTTGTCAGTTGAAGCAATTGGTTTTATGGTTGGATATGATATCGACATGTATTCAATTTTTCAATTGTAAGTATTCACATGCTAAACAATAATTAAGGCAGTTGCAAACATAATATAACTTTCCATCTATATAATACTTCTAAGTTCATGTTGATCTTCGTCTTCAAGCATCGAGTTACAGTACGATGCCAGAATCAACATCTTAAAGTTGAATACATAACATCACCTATTTTTTTTCTTTTTTTTTTGGTCAATTACCATCATCTATTCATGTTCCAAATTCACCTTGCTATCATCATCACATTGAATAATTTAGCAATCATAACACTAGTACCTTAATGTACTAAAATGATTTGTTATTACCAATATAAACATAACTCATGGAATCTTTAATTAAATTGGCTAAGTTACTTCGTTATAGCAACTTAAAATGTCTTTGCCCACATAATGTTTCATAAATTTGTTTCATTCTCATAGTTAGAGGATATTTTATCTTTATGCAATTGCTTTACTGCATTATGCTTTATCCAAATATGCCTGTTTGTCCTAATTGTGGTGCCTAACTTAGAGTTAGAAACCCAATATGCATTGTACATTTAAATTGATCCCTCCAATATTTAGTAGTTATTGAATCCTTGTTTGAGAGAGAGAGAGAGAGAGAGAGAGAGGAAAGAACCTTAAGAGAGTGTGAGCCAACCACTTGTAAACAAGTGTCTTATGATGAACATTTATTAACAAAATTCCAGACACTACAACCAGTAATATAGAGTACATACCCTTAAGGCCAAAAATAGAGGAAAAACAAATAGACAAACTTCTTTCATCTCTTTCTTTTAACAGTGCCTCCAAAAGACTGCTCAGCCTTTTCCTCACTATTTGCCAATTAATCTACTTTCTCTTCTCCCAGTCCATCACTTGGTGGTTTTAGTATAGCCGCTATCTTTTAGGTACCCTTTTAGTTCCAAGAAGTGTAACTAAATCTACAGCTCGCTCTATCCTTGATTTGTTTAGTCCATCATATGCTTTGGTCAGAACAGCTTTTATAACTAACAGAATACCCTGGTAGAGCTTCCTTGCCAGATTATGATTCATGAGAAGCAAGAATATGATCATGTAGCTCATCCCAGAGCCTCAAATTTTCACCTATAGACTAGTTCTTTCCCTACCAGCCACTAAAATAATTAAAATTTCCTTCTCCCTGTTCAGGTGTCCCTTTGCCCATGTGTGAGACTATGTACAGTACATATGTAATTTATCCGTTTGTTTACTTGTACATTAGTTGCATGCCAGTTGTTGTTAGATTGGCTAGATAGTTGAGAGTTAGTTATAACATGATACTTGTATATATACATTATATTTTTTTTATAGAGAAAAACAACTCAATCATCTTTTACTGTGACATTACTTTACGTTTAACCCTCTCATGGGTTCTCATTATAGTTGATCGTTACTGCTCACTCTCGCATTTTCATGCAGTATAAAAGCTTTAAGTACATCTATCTGAAGCTTTAATTTATTTTACTTCTTCTATCTGCAAATAGAATCCATTAGGGTTTTGTTTGTTCGAACAAAATGGATAATCAATTGAAGACTATACTGATTACTTAAGGTGACATAGTTTCATCTGATCCTTTATGCATTTTTACTTTTGATAATCCATTGGTAATTAGAAACATTATTTCCAATGAAACTAACTTCCTAGCTTGGAGTTGCGTTGTGAGAATGGGATTAAGTGTAAAATTAAAGTTAGGATTTATTGAAGGATCTATTCCTAAACCTAATGATGGTTGTCATGATTCAATTAGATGGGTTAGGAATGATTACATGGTTAGGTATTGGTTATTTAACTCTATGTCATTAGAAATTGCACAAGATTATCTATATGCTAAGTTAACGTATGATCTTTGGCATGAGGATAGTGAGAAATACATACAAGGGAATGGTTCGTTGATTTATCTATTGTAATTTGAGATTTTAAACTTCAAACAAGGTAATTGATTTGTTAGTCTCTATTATAATAAGCTGAAAAGATATTGGGATGAGTTAAGTGCTTTGAATTCTTGTCCTTACTATGAGTGTGGTAAAGTGAATGAATATACTTTTGCTTTATTGGAGAGAATTGCTACTTTTGAGGCTCAAAGTATGTAAACCCCACAAATTTAGCGTTTTAAGTAACAAATTGATTTAAATATTATAAGTAATCACCCTAATTTAATAGAATCGATAAATTTAAAATTAATTAAAATTTTAAACTCAAACATAAAACGAAGGATAAAAACCTTAAAATTTTGCTTAAAACTTAAATCGCGTACAAAAATCCTAAATTTGGAATACGCATAAATACTCGAAATCAAACTTGAACTTGATGAATGTCCTAAAACTATAACTTTAAGCTTATAAAATGAATAAATATTACTTAATAGTGATATAACCATAGTTGATTTCAATTATCTACTAAATCACGTAATCGCATACAAACTTCAATGAAAACATCAAAATAACTCGTAATTATTATAATTGTAACAGGTATCAATTAAATTAATAAATTTTCATAAAATCTCTAAATTAATTTATAAATATTATTTTTATGATTTTTATGTTTGGAAAAATTGCATATATTTATTTTTCTTTTTCTTCCCTTTTTCTTTCTTTTTCCTTCTTGTTTTCCCCCTTGCTTCCACGTGGATCTTCTCAATTTCCAACAGTTCACGTGATCAATTTTGCTCCTCCAAGTGTTGTGTTTCATTAAGAAGTAACGAAGTAAAAATAAGAAAACTGATTTCCTTGTCCCATCTCATTTAATGCATAATCTAGCTTAAAATTTGTTTCTTTTTATTCTTATCTTCAATTGCTTTAACTTGGTGATTGCTCCCTGCTCAAAAAATTACCACGGCTAAATCCTGGAAGCAAAAGAAACCAAAAAATAGAAAGAAAAGGCAAAGCTAAGAACATACACACACAAAAACCGAAAGAGAAAAGGAAAAAAAAAAAACCCAAGGAAAATACTAAGAAGAAAAGAAGAAGAAATTAGGGGAAATCAATAAAATATTTTACTAAAGTAATTAGGTAAATTTATTTATTTTATTTGTGCACACATTATATAACATGTACATGTATATTGGGTATTTGTATGTGTATATATATATATATATATATATATATACTATGTATTTTCTTATGTATATGTATGTACACGTGACTATATATATGTGTGTGTATATGTACATAGTAGTTTCTTAAAAATATATATATGTATAAATGGGTATCTATGTATATATACTTAGTATTTATTTTAGTATATGATATGTATATACATGTATTATGTATTTTTGTTTATATGTACAAGTATCATGTATTTTCATATTTATGTATATATGTACATATTTCATANACATAGAAATACGAGTATATTTAAATAGTATATATAATATACTATAGTATTAATTTAATAAATAAAATAAGTTAATAAATATATATATAAGAGTACCATACATTAGGAAAAAGGATAATAATTAAGTAAATTATAAAATTTAATAAAATATAATAATAAGTATTTCTATATAAATATACTTATACCGTAAAATATAAGAAATAGGAAAATAATAGAAAATTATGAAAATTGCGCAAGTGTCATACGTGATGCTTCCCTATGCTACCACATCATCACTTAAGTATAATTAAGTAATTTTTGTAAATTAATAATCATAATAAATAAATAATTAATTAGAAAAATAATAAAGTAGAAATAATTTGAGTTAATAAATGTTAAACCCCTAAAATAGGTAGAAATAAATAATTATAGTAAAATATACTCAAAATAAGAAAATTACAAATTATATGATCTAAATAATTATTAAATCATAATTATACTAAGAAAAGACTAATTTGATATTTTATAGCTAATTAAGTCAATATAATGAACATTTTGATATTTTTATATCACAGTCAAAATTGCAGGTTACAACATTTAAAACGGACCTTGCTCCGAGAAAATATACTCGAAAATGATTAAAATGGACTATAAGTTCATAAGAATCCGAACTAAATTGAAAAAGTTATACACGAATGAAAATTTAAGATAATCTAAGTAAAAGATGTAAGTTAAATTATATTTATATCATACTTGGGTTATAATGGGAAACTAGGCAATTAATGACAGATATTTAATTAATAGGGAAACTTAGTTTTTTAGAACACTTATAAGCTTTATTATCTTTTAGGTATTTGATTATCAAGTTTAAGAATTCTTAAAAGTCGGGAAAGTAAGCATAACCTAGGTGAGGGAGTTCTTATGATCTACTATCTGCTTGTTGTTTGTTATTTGTATACTGCTTGTTAATTGATACTGATTGTTTAATTGAATGACTGATTGCTTTATGTGTTATCATTCGTGTAATCACTTTCTTAAATTGGTAAATATAACTATTCGACTAAAATAACTAGTTATATCTGTCATATGTCTGTGACTCAATTATTATACTAATAGAGTGTGCTAACTTTATAGATTTTTGAGAAAGGTATTTTTGATAAACGTTTTTCAAATTTTAAATATGTTTTGTATGATTTTTGTGAAGTCTCATAGCGCCCGTAAATGATGTTTTTATTTTTTGACAAAGTTAGCATAGTATCTCCAATTGATTACAAGAGGATTCGCATATTTGTGCTCGTTAGGCTTTAGATATTTGTTGATAGCAAGACGAATTCACTATTTGTGCCCGAGGGGCCTTTGATATGCTTGGTGGGCGGCCTTAGTTAGGGTTCACCTATATTGATTGTTAATTCTTGAGCTAGGGTAATAGTTGAGTAACGTCTGGTGGGACGTTGTCCCTAAGCAGTCTCATGTGGTTAAGGTAAGGTACTTCGTGAGAATAAGTATGGAGGAAAAATCAACGTGTAGACTACGTAAACCTACAACTTCCATAGTTTCGGACTCCTATGGGTGTGTTACTTATATTCATTATGCTTTCATTCATTTCGTATGTAGATAACCAGTATGTGTGCTAATAATGTTTGATAACTTGCTTAACAGTAGTGGTGAGGAATAAACTCATTGAGCTACAGTTTGCTCATTCTCTTATAGTTTCTTTTCCAAGTTTCTTATAAGCAATGATTATAATAAGCTTGAAAATGGAGTATAAATTGGAGATAGATTTGGCAATGTTAGAGTTGATTAAAAAGTGTATAGTGATACAGAAACAATTTATGTAGAGTATATTCATATGATAGGATTTTGTAATAATTCTTGTAAATTAGTAAGTTGTTTTACCTAATCTTAGCATTTGGTAGGGGATACCGATTTTCTACAGTTTTGATGGAATGTGGTCTATCATATATCAATAACCATAGTCACTTATATTTTATAGTAAGTTAATTCATTAAAATTGAAAACTTTAGTGAATAATTATTTATAATTTTAAAATCTCTGACTTGCATGGTGATTCTCGTATCATGAGTGCATATGTAATATGAAAATTTTAAGCAATTTTACTAGACTTACTTTAAGGTCATGACAAAGTAGGTTGATCTAATTTCTCATTGGACTAAATGAAGGATTTGAGGCAGTGCATAATTAAATTCTATCTATGGATCCTTTGCCGAGTGTAAATAGAGCCTTCTATTTGCTTCAACAAGTCAAAAAATAGAAATTCATTACTGATTTGAGTAAAGTTGATAGTTGGGCCTTATGTTGTTAGTAAAAGCTCTATTATGGTTGAAAAGCAAAGAGCTAGGAATGGACAGGGGTCTAAACTTGTTTGTAAGCATTACAAGCAAGAAGGTCATATCATGAATAACTGTTTTCAAATAATTAGTTATCCAAACTAGTACAGGGCAAAAGAATTCACAAGAACCAGATTAGATCAGCAACAAAAGTAGAGACTAACAAGCAATTATTAAATTATTAAAGTCACTTTGCACGATAGTGCACTGATGCGAACTTTGTGGGATAAATAGGGGCTGCAACTTAGATAATAAAAAGAAATGAATTTTGTTTGAAATTAAAAAAAAAAAAAGTGAACTTTAAAATAGAAAATTTTCCATCTTTTTCCTTTCGTTACTATCCATTTCCACCTTTTACTTTATCCACCAAACATGACATTACCCTTTGGACTCCCTTCACTTCTTTCCATTTCAAGTTTCAACCCACTTACTCCAATCCAAACACTATAAAATTCCACCAATTTCCTTCCAGTATGCTTGGAAATGTCATGGTATAAGTGTATGCGAAAACTTTAATATGTGACAAGATTGAATGGCAACCACTTCAAAATGATGTTGGACCGAATTAGGAAAAAATGCTGAAAACCTACGATCTAGCCAAACCAGCGAATTCGCACCAGTGAATATCATTTTTATAAGATAGATGTAGTTTTTTAAAAACAGTAGTAGAAAAATAGCATGTTGTAAAGTCATGAACAAAGATATCACCTGTTGGATGCTAAAAAATTTTAAGGTTCCCTTATAAGGGTTGTTTTTATTTTTATCATGCACTACGTTTTACGAAGTAGGTATAGCAAATATTATGTCCCGTTGAATTAAAATAATATATTTACTAATTCTTGTTCTTTTCGTATTTTATGAAACAACAGAATGCGAAATGGCGTCGTAGTGCTACAATTTATGTATATATAAAAGTAATATACATATGAAAAGAAAACAGAAATTCTAACCACAGCTCTCAAAGAAAAGAAGCAAGAATACCAATTTATTCAGAAATAAAACGAGAAAAAAAGGAGTTAATATAAATAAATAAAACGATAACTTCAGACGTACCTCACCCTTGTCTCCGGTGATAAGCAAGTCTTTTTTGGTAGCATTACCACAACTGCATTCGGTTAAATCGGCTGAACCGGACAAAGAGAGCTTACCGAGTCGAAACCGGTTCAAATGGATTGAAATCCAAGATATAACAATCCTCTTCTTCATCAAAACGTTTCATATCATCTTTCTTTTTCTGGAGTCCTTCTTATAGGGCTTCTATCAGCATCATCATCTTCACAATACATGTGTAAGTTAATGAGATGACATCCATTTATGGTATCAATTTCTGTTAATTAATAATGTTTGACTTAGGCTTTCTTTCCTCCTATTTGAAATTTCTTTTTGTCATCTGTTGATTTATTTGGTGATCAAAGTTAGATATTTTTTCTTTCGTAAAGTTTCCAATCTATTATGAAGAAGGTAGCTTTTAGAAAATGACTGTTGTCATCAAACTCTCGTCATAGTAAAGTAAAATTAGAAAAGCCTTTTTTTCATCTAAATCACATTTTAGATTAAATGTGTTATATGCTTTTGCACTGAAATTTTAATATGTAGTTTGTTGTCAAATGAAGGAGGCTTAAATTTGGTATTGTCGAACGTGACAGAGTATTTGAAGATATAGCTTTGATTTAAAAGGTTTGGTTGTTTTCTTTATTTATTGGTTAATTCGATATGCATTCTTTGTAATCTATATTGAAGGCTTGGCTTTTTTTCTAATTGTTGTCAATTACTCATTCTTTCAAATTTATTATAATATTTTGAATTTGATTAATATGAATTTTCAAAATCTTGGTTTTCTTATAATTGATTATCTACAAATAGTTGATGAGTTGTTATCATCATGAAGCGTGTCATTGTCAGAAGCGACATTCCATTGAATAACAGGTACTTTGTTTTGCAAATTTAATATTTGTTTGTTTAGTATAATGCATTGTTGAATATAAGATTATAACGTTTGGTTGTTCTTAGCCAAATTTCTTATTTCAACATGAAACAATGACAAGAAGAAAGCTGCAAAATTAAAATGGGTTAGTTGTGATTCTTTGTGAATGTTACTGGATTTGATGAAGGAAATGAAAATACATTGTAATTCTAATGAATTCTTTTTAATATTTTACAATTATCTCGTAAGATGATATGTTACAACTTTTGGTTATCAGATTTTGGAAAGCAACGACGAAGGGGGTATAAGAGTCACTATGATTGTTGGCCTCAAAGGAGTACACTTAGTAGATGATCATGTGATATTCGAGCAACGATGAAGATCTTAATAATGAATTCGACGGTTTTTTCCTCTCATTTTATTAATGGGCCATTATGCTAATAACATTTTTTTAAAAATAGATTTCACATTTATGTATATATTGTATAATCAATTAATTGATAAGGTTAGGTTTGTTGGTAAAACTATACTTAGGCTTTCTTTAGAAGAAATCAATGAAGAAACAAACTTATACAAAAGCATTATTATCATTATTATATTACTTTTGTTATTATTTGCTACTTACCTTTGTCCCTCTTTTTTAATAATGTTAATTTCTTGAAACTACAATTTATGTAAAAGTAAAAAAACATGATATGTAAGACATTTTCCTTTTCAAGATAAATTTAATTGAAGTTTATCAAAAGGAAAACTATGTTCTTATCTCAATGAATTGACTTAAAATTCTAACTATTTTATTTACATGGTGATTATGCATTATGGATTTCACAAGTTCTCAAATAGATGAAATTCATTACGTAAAAATTTTATTAATAGATGGTACATAGTGTTAGATTATTATATTTCTTTTATTTATTTTCTCTTCTATGTCAGCTTTATATTTTTCATTTTCCAATTGGACTTCTAGCTGTTGCTTTCTCATTCATTAGGTTAGTTAGGCTATTAAGATAGGTAGTTTTGTTAGTTAACAAACTTGTATAAATACAACTTAGTTATATTAGTTTTGTAGGGGAACAGACATTTTTTCACATTCCTTTTTTGTTTGTTTCTTGAATTCTCTTTCTATTCTCTTCATTCTATCTGTTGGTTCTAGCATGGATTCTTGATTACGATTTGTTATAGAGGAGGTGTATCCAATTTGCACATGGTATTAGAGCGTTGAATGCATATAAGGTATTTGATCATTCTACTACTCTTAGTGGTTTGTAATCTACAAACAATCCAATTTTCATAATTGAATATGAATAATCAAAGTGGATATAGTTATAGCCGATCCATAGTATCTTGCTGGATTTGATAGTCTTGGAATGTGCATCAGGAACATCATGTTTAATGGCACAAACTATATTTCTTGGAGTAAATCAATGAAATTAGGAATAGGCGTAAAAGTCAAATTAGGTTTTGTTGATGGTTTAATTATAAAACCTGAATAATGATTAATAGATCTAATTAAATGGAATTGCTATGATTACATGGTTAGATCATGGCTTCTTAATTCCATGGTAAATGAAATGTCTTAAAATTTCTTATACACTACATTAACCTATGAATCATGGCAGGAGGTTAAGGAACAGTATGGCATGGTGAATGGTCCTTTAATCTTTCGAATCTAACAAGAGATAGTGAACCTAAGGTAGAACAATCAATCAGTTAGTACATACTTTAATAAGTTGAAGCATTGCTGGTTAGAACTTTAGGAATTGCATTCATGTCCTACTTGTGAATGCGGTAGAATGGAGTATTGTACATGTGCACTCAAAGAGAAAATTGTTGAATTTGAGTCATAAAATAAGTTATTGCAATTTATGATGGGCTTGAATGAAGCATATGGAGGTATTAGGAATCAAATTCTATCCATGGAGCCGCTTCCTTTAGTTAACTGTACTTACTACCTTATACAACAATTAGAGAAACGACATCAGGTCTCAAGATTGTTAAATATTGATCAGGATGTTTTGGCCTTTCATGTTGATAAGCTGACTGCACAATTTGGTTCTAGTACTAATTTTCTGAACAGGTCCTTAGCTGAAAGGAAGAAGTTCAAGAAAGGTTTGGTTTACAGATATTGTAAGTCAGAAGGATATGCTATGGAATCTTAGTTTAAGCATGTAGGCTATCCTAATTGGTATAAAGGTAGGAAGATTGCAAATAAGAGTAAATCTGTTAATGCAGTAGAATTGAGTTCTAAATTTGTTGATTGGGATGTTGCTTTAATTGATACTCCACTTGATGAAGCACTAACTACTAGTATAGGTAATCCTTATCCTACTAATCAACTTGATAAATGGATTCTACAATAAGTTTGCTAAGAAATGTTCAAGTTGATGAAAGAAAGAGATACTTTTGTTATGGTGAATGTAGCATAAGTAGGTACATTGCTGTCTCCTCATGATAACTCTTATTTATTTAATGTTGCTTGTAATAAGAAGGATATTTGGTTGATAGACACAAAGGCCTCAAAACATATCATACCCCCTATAAACGTCTTGTTTGATGTTGAGACTTTGAATGATAGGAATCAACTTCCTAGACTGATTACATGCAGTCGAACTCGAGGACTCTAAAGACTCATAAGGAGGATAATTGCTAGTAGCCTCATCTTGAACGAGAATTCCTATTCTGACATTCATGATTTACGTTACTATTGACTTGGGTACCGAGCTCTCTTATGCACCAACATAATCTCTGGAATTGCCAAGCAAATGTGTCGACCCTTAGGGCAGGTATGCTTACCTGCTAAATAGCCACACCCTAATCTTGACAACATTCAAACATACCAGTCTTGACAATTGTCCAAAGCCGAGCTATCGAGCCAACCAGAACCCGACCCCAATCTGAGGCGAATATTCATTAGTGACTGATTAACTAAGGACAGACTTGATCCAAATCAAGTCGACCCTTGATTGCAAACTCTCTTTTCTTCTTTTTGTCTACATTTGTACTGTAAATTCTAAATATAAGCTAAGTAACCATAGAATTGAACTTATTACACAAAATTTAAGTCGATTGGTTAAATGATCCGATCAAACCTAAATTATAAATTAAAGCTAGAAATATTAGCAAAAGTGACCCTATATGTTTGAATTTAAGAAAATAAGTAATAAAATAAGAGAATATAAAATTTTCAAATTTTAACTATATTACTCATTATTTATTGAAAATACGTAAAATGCATTCCGATAACTAATAAATTGTTAGAAATAAATTATATGGATACTAAAAATCATAGAATGACCTAAATAATATATAGGAGTGTTTATTTGTACTTCACATGTATTTATGTGTAGATAGAAATATGTGAATTACCTAAATTGCCCAAAATTAGCTAAAAAATTGCTAAATAATTAAAGAAACTTATTAAAAAATCAGAAAAAAAATCAAGGGAATGGGGAATGCTCCAGATCAAGTCGTAGTAACTAGGGAAAGTAAGAAAAAAATTTGACCAATCACTATCAAACACTTAAAAGGTAAAAATGGAAGATGATAAGCTAAAAATTTTGTCTAATTAATACTCTAAAATTCCTTTATAGATCTATAAATAGCAAGAAAATTCTCTGAGCTCATTTGGCTTGTTGGGAGTTGGAAAAAATTGAGAGAACTGAAAATTGGAGAGAAATTAGGGTTTTAGGAAAAAATTTCTCAAATTTGTGCAATTAGGGTAACTAAGCTAAACCTATGGGTCACCATCACTTGGAACCGAGCCACTAGCACCTGGAACTAAACCATCACCTCACTCCAAACCCAGCGTTTGGATCGATCGACCACCCCTAGGCCATCGCTGGTGGCTAGAAACTCAAGAGTCAGGTGAGTCCTAAATCTCATTCGATTTTGCAAAATTTCTTAAAATTATTAATTCTGCTTAGAAAATTATGAAATTTGTTATTATGATGTTTTATTATATGTAAATTTAAGAAAAAATAGCGATTAAGTTTAATTACATCTGTAAATATAAGGTTATTAAGAAATTGGACAAAACCGAGTATATTTAGAATTTGAAATAAATAGGCTTAGGAGTGTAGTTTGGAGCTTAAAATTTTTCTGTAGAATATTTAACTGATATAGAACAGTGCTATGAAGCCATTTCTTTAAAATTAATTTTCAAAATTTTTAAGCAATTTTTTAGCCTTAAAATGATGAGAAAACTAAGTAATTTTAGATTAATTAAGTAATTAAATGATTAATTACTGATTTAGAAGGTAATTAGATGTTTAAAGATGTTAATCTTTGATGTGGAAATAAAATCCTAGCATTTGGAGTGTTAATTGTAATTAATATGGGAATTATATAGTAATTGTGAGTAATTTAGTAATATATGAAATTGAAATTTTAATAAATATGAAATAATCGGTTAAATTTGATAATATAATAATAATATCAGTACATATTAAATTTGGTACAAAAATTAATTTTAGGTAATTATACAAAAATTGTAAAATTTTCTCACATCGAGAGTAAATCCGGTACACTAATCAGGATTAGAGTGTATTGAGTGGGTTAGAATACTAAATTAAGACCTAACATGATATTAGGATACTCAAGCTTAATATGATTAATTTCACATTAAGATTCGAAATGTATTTTAGGATTACTCGTAGTTGAAGTTGAATTAGAACTTGTAACTAGAATCGGATTCAGAAGTCGAACCTCGAACTAACGTAAGATGAATTATTAGTAAATGATAAGTATATAAGGAGAATTAAGTTGAATCCTAACTTAGAATATGTATCATCTAAGTATGAGTACTAAAATGAGTGTATTTATATTATATGACACACGGAGACGAGTCAACCTACGATAAGTGGTTAAGCGACCTAGGATTTCAAGTAAGTTGGGTTTAATGCTTCGTTGTATTTTGGAGTACTCGGAGACTTAATTTTGTGTGTGATTGCGATTGTAAGTAGTCTTATGCATGTGCATGTATATCTGATTTTGTGTTAAAATCTATGTTATGTTTGATGACTGATGTGATCGTTGTGGTATGGAATTGTTTGGTCAGCCTAAATCGAATATAATCTTAATCGACTTAAATACCCTAAAAAGACATGTATTGCAACCCTGTAGGGGATCATTAAGATTCTCCGACCAAACACTAATACCTTCGAAAAAGATAGCTTTGGATAGCAAATTGGTCTTTTCCTTATCCTTAGTCGAACTAAGTGGCAGGAGAGAAGGTCGCGTTAAGGATGAGGGCATTGGTTTGAAGGATAGTCTTAGGAGGAACAGTGTCTTAATTGCATAAACCTGTGTTTGGTTGTGAACTATCACATAACATGAAAACTCCTCAACCCAGATTAGAGCGGGTGAAATTATTCTAATTTCACAACGGACCGGACTATGTTGTGTGATGGCACTTGTTTGTTGCATTTCATGAAAATAATTGCTTGATAACTTTGATTGTACTTGTATACATTCGTGAGTCTCTAATTCAACTTATTGAGCTATAGTTGCTCATACCTACATAGATTTTTTTGCAGGTCCTGACTTTTGATTTGTGATGCCGTGATACAATTACCCAGAGGTTAAATTTCTTTTAAAGCTATAGGGAGGGATGATCTATTGGCAAAAGATCAAGTCTTATTTTAAGTCTTGCTAGTATCCTTAAGATAAAGAACTGATATATGATATGTATATTAGTCAACTACTATATTATGTAGGATCTCTTGGGAATCCTATGATAATGTGGATGTAATTATATATATATGACTTAAGATTTTACTTCTATTGTAAATTTTAGCTAAAAATTTTAGTTGAACTGTTTACTTCAAAACGAGGAGTCGTCGACGCCTTATATAGATCTTATGTACGATAGCCACTGTTATAGGTTGGTTTACATGGCGAGACTGTTGTGACTTTGCGATTTTGGGGCGTAAGATGTACTATATTTTTGACGTCCAGCTACTTTAAGACACGGACCTTTTAGCATAACATTCTAAAAGGATTTTTTACTTTCTGTACTGAATATTCTTTGTCTCTTTTCCCTTTTTTAGTATGTTTTATGTAACCTAATTATAAGAATACCCTTTTGTCTTTTCACACATATAAAGTAACCCTAGTGGACGAGTATATAAACCCCCACTTAATTATATGCAAACATCATCTTCAATTATCAAAATTTTGCTTAAGTTTTCCTACGGGCAACCCTAGTGTTTTCACTACTTTTCAACTCTTATTTATTTTGTTTAGCAAGGAGTAGTGGCAAGTGATCCTTCAGTTTGGACTAGTGAGTCATATCCGATGAATTGTAAGTCAAATAGGATCAATTGTTAGTCATATCTAGTTGGTAGTTGCTTGGACTTTACTTGCTTTTCTTGTTTCCTTTTGTTCGCTTTGTTGTGGTGTCTCTCCATATGTTTGTTCTCAAAGATGCATAATTGAATAATCCAATATTCATCAAATTACCTAACAGAACTACACTCTCCTTAAATAAAATAGGGAAAACTAAGCTTTTTGACTTCCTTACCTTGTCACATGTTCTGTTTGTTACCCAATTCTCTTATAGTCACTTATCTATTCATAAACTTCTTCTCTATGAACCATTATAAGCAAACTTTAACTCTCAATCTTGTTATTTTTGGGACCTAACTTTTAAAACTGATGTGGCTATAGGGCAAGCTTTGAATGGATTGTATGTTCTCAATTCTAATGTTAGTAATTCTAGTTTGTTGTCTTTAAGACCTATTGTTAATAGTTCTAATTCTTTGTTGAATAGAGATCTATAGTAGTTCATGAAAAATTAAGACATAGCTTAGTTTCAAAATTGCAACATTTAAAACTTTGTAAGAGTTTCAATTTTAATGATTTTAGGTGTTGTACTTGTCAGTAAGCTAAGTTTCATAGAATGCCATTTCAAGTTAGGTTTAGCAAGGCTTCTTTTGCATTTGAACTTCTTCATCTTGTATATGCGGACCATATCATGTTTCCTCTTTGTGTGGAGCTAATCTTTTAATCACCATTGTGGATGATTTCACAAGAGTTGCATGGACTTACCTATTACATCATAAGTCATAAGTGTTTTCCATACTTATGCAGTTTCTCAAATATTTCATCAATCAATTTCAAGTAACTCCTAACGTAGTTCAGAAAAATAATGGTGGGGAATTTATTTCTAGAAATTATCAAGTTGTTTTTCATTCTCATGGAATCATACATTGGCTTACTACACCTTATTCTCTACAACAAAATGGGAGAGTGGAAAGGAAACATAGGCATTTATTAGAAACATCTATAGCTCTCAGGATCCATGTAAATTTACCTAAAATTTTTTAAGGAGAATGTATCCTTACAACCATACATCTCATAAACATTATGCCTATGCAACTCCTAGGTTGGAAGACTCCATATGAGTTGTTTCACAAACCTCCTATGTATGATAATCTTAAGGTCATAGGTTGTTTTTGTTTTTGTAGCATATTTAGGGCTAAAAAGAGATAAATTTGATCCTAAGGCATCTAGTTGCATCTTTCTTGATTATGTCAATGGACAAAAAAGATTTAAAGTGTATAATCATAATACAAAAAAGATTAGTGTTAGTAGGGATGTCACTTTCTTTGAGGATGTTTTCCCTTTTAAAGGTCACTATGTGGAAATATGCTATGTTGGATAATTCTTCATCTAGTCCTCAATCTACTTGTCATAATCTAGTACAATCTATTTCTAATAGAGCTCCTACACAATTTTTCTTTGAGTTAGAATCGCTTTTGCCTTCAATAATCAATAATCAAGAACCACTTTGAATAACATTGCTAGTCAGTCTATCAATAATCAAGAACCACTTTGAAGGTCTTTTAGAGTCACTTGTCCACCTACTAGGCTTAGAGATTTTGTTCATACAATCCATTTAGACCTGTCCATAGTCACTTGTTTTGCTAATTAGAATTCATCCATTACCAAATACCCTTTGCTTAACCTTGAATCTTTCACCATTATCCTCATGACCATATTGTCTCTTTAGTCAATATCTTGACAATTTAAGAGCCTTTTAATTACCCTTAAGCTATTAAACATAAAGAGTGGCAAGAAGCCATACATAAGGAGTAAAATGCACTAAAATCTAACTATACATGGGAGTTGACATCACTACTCATGGTAAGAAGCTGATTGGGTGAAAATGGACTTTCAAAGTTAAATATAGGCTAAATGGTAGTGTTGAGCACTATAAAGCTAGGTTAGTTTTAAAAGGTTATACCTAAGTTGAAGGAGAAGATTTCCATAATACTTTTTCACCTATAGCCATGTTAAACACTATTTAGATTTTCATTGCTATGGTAGTAGCTTATTCTTAGCCTTTATATTAGATTAATGTCAATAATGCTTTTCTTCATGGTAATCTAAATGAAGAAATTTATATGAAACCACCAAAAAGCTATGCCAAAGCCTTGCTAAACCAAGTTTGTTGATTGAAGAGGTCTCTATATGGATTGAAACAAGCTTTTCAATAATGGAATCTTGAGATTTCACGGCTTTCATGGCTTTTCATGTCTATAGGCTATAGCCAACCTAAGCATGATACTTCATTATTTGTGCAGCAATCTACCGATGGTTTTATGGCTTTGTTGCTTTACGTAGTGATATCTTGATTACTAGATCAAATTCTAACATGATTTCTATTTTAAAACAAAAGCTGAATGATGCATTTACCATTAAAGACCTTGGATTAATAAGGTATTTCCTTGGTTTGGAACTATGCCAAATTGATGTAGGGTGTTTGATCAACCAACGGAAGTTCCTCTTAGATCTTTTATAAGAAATTAGATTGATAACTTCAAAACCGTCCAAGACGCTACTCCTTAGTGGCATTAAACTTGATGACTACTAAGGAAAGTTATTAAGTGACCCTATTGTTTATAGATGTCTAGTTCGCAAACTTTCTAATGTGAACTTCACTCAGCTAGATATGAGTTTTAGATTTCTATCTAAACTGTACATCACACATTACAATGTTACTTTACATGTGTTAAAGTATTTGAAAGGCAATCTATCATATGGTTTGTTCTACTTGGCCACAAATACTCCTACCTTTCATGGCTATTCAGACTTTGATTGGGTAGTAAATTTGTTTGATCGTAAGTTGATTAGCTACTAATGTATATTCTTGGGATTAGCATTGGTATCATGGAAAATGAAAAAAACAAAGCATGGTGTTCACGTTGTCGACTAAAGTTAAGTATTGCAGCTTTGCATCAACAACAAAAGAGGTTTTGTGGACTCCTTATATATTGTGCAACCTTTATATTCCTATTTCTCTTCCAATTCAAATGAAGTGTGATAATAAGTCTACTATATTGATTACCAACAATCCTTATCATCACGCTTGCATAAACATACTGATATCGATGTGCATTTTGTACATGACCACATTGCATTAGGGCTACTTACAATAGTTCATGTACCAACAAAGCTTTAACTTGCAAATTTGTGTACAAAGTCTTCATCTGAAAGTTAGTTTATTTTTCTTAGGTTTATGTTGGCTCTTCATTTGTCGCCAACTTAGCGGGGGATGTTAGATTATTATATTTCTTTTATTTATTTTTTTCCAAGTTAGCTTTATATTTTTCATTTTCTAGCTGTGTTTCCAATTGTTGCTTTCTCATTCATTAGTTTAGTTAGGCTGTTAAGATAGGTAGTTTAGTTTCTTAACAAGCTTATACAAACACTTAGTTATATTACTTTTGTAGGGGAATAGACATTTTTCTACATTCCTTTTCTATCTATTCCTTAAATTCTCTCTCTATTCTCTTGGTTCTAGTATGGATTCTTGATTATGGTTTGTTACAGAGGAGGTGTATCCAATTTCCTAGTAAATGAATGACTTATAATGTCTCATTAATTCATTGTTTTATATCTATATTAAAAGGAATGAGGGGAGTTTGATTTCTTTAGTAAAAAATCATAGTTTTTCAATATTGCATTTACAATACTACCCTTTATGCTCTCATTAAGTAACTTATCAAATCATTCTTGTATATTTTATTTTCTTTATATAGAAACTGTTAGAATGGTTATATGGTCAAAACTTTTTCTAGGAAATTGATACTAAAGCCATTCACTTCACATTCTTATATTATATTCATATAATGAAATTCATCTTCAGGTTTGCTATGTCTCATTATCTATATCTATATTATCTTTTATATTAAAGAGAAAACCTTCTTTTAACTACCTATAACTAATAATTTAATATCTTATAGTTTTAATCATTAGATGCATTGATATGATAGTTAATAAAACAAATCAAACACATCTTACAAAATTTTCAACCACCCCATCCAATTATACAATTACTATTTTCTATTACTTATAATGTTACTATTCTTTTATTTGTTCATTATTTTAATTGGCAAATATTGCTATTATTTAGAAAATTTATTACATTTTTTATTTGACCAACATTTTTAAGGATTTTTTTAGAAAATTTATTACAGTTTTGATTTTACTAACATATACTATCGACATTCTTCTATATTTTTTAGTCTAAGATTTTTTTTTTGTATTTTTTGCATACACTATACATGTGCATCATTTGCTAGTATTATTAAAGCGAATAAGGGCTTAAATAACCGCCACTTATATCTCTCCTTTAAAATTGCTTATTTAGCCTCTATTTGATATTATTTAACAAAAAGATTGACATTAAAATAATCTATTAAAATTATAAATAATGAACAAATATGTCGCTTTTACTTTTTCTCTTTCCTCCAAATCTTTCTTTCTCTTTTCCCCACAATATCTCTCCATACCTCAATTATTTTGGAATAAGTTTTTTAGAGTAATGCACATTGCCAATCTGTTATTTTTCGTCTCTTTTGGCAAGCAATATGTGTAAATGGATTTATGTAGCAACGTATGTAACTCCTTCTATTTAAATATTCGAAAAATTATTTTAATTATTTTACATCCACAATGCGGATAGTAGTGGTTTAATAAAGATTTTGAGATGAATACATGATAGGGGTAATGCAGTTCTTTAACCTTATCATTTTTTTTTTACCTTTTTTTATTTACTATTTCTTTATATCTTTGTATTTATATTTTTCCTTTTAGTACACTTTACATATATAATATAGGAGATTGACTTTTTTTTTTCTTATTTTTTTCAAATAATCTAGGTGAAATGTTTTTGTTTTTGGGTGAAAACGAGTAGGTGCTATAATAAGGTAAAAGAAGTTTATTATAATATCCTAGTCTTTTATATCATAGTAGTTTTACAAGCGATCGGGGTAAAGATTATGGTGTTAGATATTCTAAATATGAATTTATTCTTTTATTTATTTATTTTTTAGTATAATTAAGATGGAATTCGTTAATGCTTATATAAGTAATTGTAGGAAATTTATAACATTTTATTAGTAATCCTTTCTGCTAATCTTTTTATATTATGACACGAAAACAAAATGTATTTATAAAGACAAAGTCAAGATGAACTGTGTAAAATTATTAATTCATACAGCGAGACTCAAGTCAATCATCTAAGTATATATCAACTCAAATTTATGAAAGAAAAAATTTTAATATGATTAGATTGACTCATTTATGTCTTTCCAACCTCATCTCCCTTTCTTAAATCTGTTAGCAAAATAGTTCTCAATCAGAAAGGCATTTAAACACCTTTCTATATAGTTTATACATGTTGTATCTCAACTTGATATTTTTAGTTTTTTCATTTGACATTATAATCAGTTTTATGAGTAACAATAAGTTAGGAAAATTATACATATTATATTTTCATTTGTATGTTTTCTATTTGATATTTTTATGCTCATTTTCTTTATTCCTCATAACAAATATTATTAAGTAGTGTAGATTATTCTATATGGGTGCGTTGTTTCCTAATTAGTACAAACATGTCATGCGTTGTAATGAATGATGAGTAAATATTAATAACATTTAATATTATGGATAATGGGTCCATATTTTCATATATTAGAATATTATTGGTACTTGTTCACTGCTCATCAAAACAAATGGCATGTTAGTGTTATTAAACTCTTTCTCTAAGATAAATATTTATCAAGAGAAAAAAAAAAAACTATCAAACAAAAAAAAAAAAAGGTTCAGATGACTTGGTAAAAACATCCAATATGTTCTTTGAATTCTGCCTTAATGTACTTGATTTCATATGAATATCTAAAAAACCATCATTATCAGCATAGAAATTGGGGATGTGATTCTTCCTTTTGCTTCAATTGCAGTATCTTTAAGAAAGAATACATATACATTTTAATTTTGAAATGAGTCTCATAAGTTTTGGATAACATATTTCATTCCAAGTATTTCTTTAAGAAATAGAGTGATAATGAATTTTTGAGTCTTTAAACTTCTAACTCTTGTATCCACAAATTATATTACAAAGAAGGGGCTTGGTGCACACACTTATAATATATTTATAATAATTTTTCCATGTATGCACTGATTTTCTTCCAAATTAATAAGTGAAAAATGTTATTAAATCTTAGAGATCAAATGTGCTTGATGCTGTATGGCTAATTGAAGAGTTTAGTAAAGTAATATAGAAGGGTCGATCTAAATTGTATTATTTAAATGTGACCCTTTTCCTTTAATAAAAATGTCTAGAATAAATCATTAAGGAAAATTATCATTACAAATTCTAAACCATAATTGTTTTGGTTAATTGAGTCATAAACCTTTTCAAATATACACTTAGGTTCAAATATGAAAAGGTTCTATTACATTTTGTCACAATATTGGCGTTAACTTTTCTTTTTATTTTTTTTTTCTTTTCCAATTCATTTAGTTTTAAAAAATGGAATACTTCATATGCTACAATGTTGACCAATTAGAAATAGAAACACTGATATTACAGACTAAATTTAAGAAATGTGGTTTTAACCTATTAACTAAAATATGGGAGATGATTTTGTAAAAAAGGTTATACAAACTAATTAAGCAAAAATGCTCAATTTCTTATGGGGATGAAGTATTAAGACTAAGGAATATTTCAAAAGTTAGTGCTTTATTAAATAATCTTTGTGATAAATTTTTATAATTTTATTACATATATATACTAGAAGAAATACAAGTTATGACAATAAAATATTGCGGCAAAATAGTTTTTGCAGATTTTGCGCAATTTTTTTTTTAATACAACAAGCTAATTATTAGATTTTTTTTTTCCTATTACAACAACATTTCGCTAAATAGAATATGCAAGATAAAATTCAATACAAAAAGTAGCAATTTTTTTTAAAGTATTATTTATATTAACTTGTATTTTTGTAATGCGATATAAGGTTAATATATAACAATTATGTCATATTTGGTATAAGGAATAGTTTAGAAGGGAATTGAATAAAATGAATAATTAGCAAAATGGTCAAATATGAACCCATTTTATCTAAGAAATCTAAAAAAAAAAAAAAAAAAGGCACAAAAGCATAACTCATTGTAATATTTCGCCACAATAACTCGAATTTCTTAAAGTAATACACATAATTTCTAGTAAGTTTTTTTACTTAAACTTTTGGCCGTAAAAAATTTCATTTGAACATTTATTAAACAAAGATTTGAAGTGTTTGACATATAAAAATGAGGCAGATGGCAACAAATAAAGTCATATATGAAATAAATTTTCTTATTTAATTATCTTTTATTGGTTCATATATTCTTTTCTTACTTAAGCATTATTTGCTATTGATATTAATTTTGTTGTAAATTGTTTTATATGTAAAACTACGAATTTTCATTTAAATTTTTTTTTTGTCATTAAGCCAACAAATCATTCATTATTCTTACTTGAATTTACATTTAAATTTAAGACATAATAAACAAAATCGTAAGAAGATTTTTTTTTTTTTTGCAAAGAAATCTTAAGAAGATAAAATGGATGTGATCGATATGATGTCCAAAATTTTCCTAATACATCATACTTCTCACTTCGTTTTGGAATTTTCCTTTCATTGATATCGATGCCTTAATTATGAATTTTACGTTATAATTGTGCTATTGAAAAATTTAAGGAAGATTTATTTTTCTATAGCAATCATTAATAATTCTCAAACATTGTGCAAACTAATAGAATGGGAAAGAGAGAGAAAATGAGAATACCATAGAAAATGCCCGAATCAAATTTGTAATCACTATACAAATGCTATACCTAATAGCAACATAGAATTGGGATGGAGAGAAGTGAATAAAAATGGAAGAATTACACACAAGAGAATCAACATTTAGGGTTATGTTCAAAAGGAGAATTAAACTTTCAAGCGGTTAAAATAGAGAATTAACATTATGTTAACATGTTTAAATAGAGAATTAAAATTTTAAGTAGTTAAAATAGAGAACCAATATTATGATAAGTAGTCTAATAAAGAACAAAAAGTTGAAATATAACTAAGGTTTTAATCTTTACTCAAACCACTTACCATAAGTTAGATCATCTATTTGAACCACTTGGACCATTTATCATAAACGTTTGATTTTTTATTTATACTTAACCCAATTGTAATATAATTAGGTCAAACTTGCAAAACTCTACATAATAGAAAATAGGCAATACTAAATGTTAGGGTTTTAGAAAATGAAGAAAGATAAGATAGGAATGAAGTTAAGTTATAGAAGAGTGTTTTGTCAACATTGACACGTGAAGTATATGCAAGGAAGAGTAAGGCGGGCTTGGACCTATGTATAAAGCTTGGACAAGGGCCTAAATAATAATTAGTAGCTTCTAAATTCTGCTTAGTAATTTTATCCCTTCTTATAGTTACTATAGTATGTGGCCTACGTATCACATAATATTACTTTTTCACATGGAGGAATCTATATTTTATAAAAAAAAAAAAGTCACCATATATATATATATATATGTATGTATGTGGTGCATGATACATAAAAATTTATAGAAATGAAAAACATTGTTACCTTAAAAAGTTTGCGTTTGAGCAATACTTTGCATCCAAAATAATCTTAATTTCCATTACAATTCTCTTAAGTTCCTAACTGCTAACATCAATTGGTATCAAAAGCTTTATTGTGGTTGGTTGGTATTAGAGTATGCAGGAAGATGGAAGAAACTATACACACCAGGTCATTAAAAGAATATATAAAAGAGTTTGAAGTTCTCTCTAATTTGATACATTCGCCTAAGCACCATTTAATTAGTTATTTCTTAACTGGGTTGAAGCTGAAATTCAGTACCTAATGAGGATGTTCCAACCACACACATTAATCAATGCTATTACTCTAGCTAAAATTCAAGAAGCTACATTACTTGCTTCTAAAACTGGATTTAAATACATTAAAATCATAAGACTAAGTTCCTTAAACACTACCCACTAACTTGGTTTCCCATACACCAGAACTTACCCTAACAATAAATCTACCAACTACACCTTAAACACCACCAAACTTAATCTTAATAGAAACTTCATTCCACAACACAATATAACCAAACTTAGGGTCCGACTCATTACATAAGAACTTAAGGAAAAACGTAAGAAGAAACAGTATTATTGTTGTAAAGAGCCTTTCAATCTAGGGCATATATGTAAAAGCAAAAGATTGAGAATGATGATAATTGAAGATGATGATGAAATGAAATGGGAAACTTTAGAGGGGTAGGAAGGTCCAAAAATGGGAGAGTTCGATATATTAGAAGAAGAATTATCAAATTAACTTTGTCTTTTTTTGACAATAGCAAAAGGAAGTGGTACTATGTTACTATTAGGAACACTAAAGATGTGCAAGTGAGTTAAACGGGCTAAACCGGCTCGGCCCACTTTGGCCTATGAGTTAAACAGGTTAAGCTCATTTGGCTCGCTTTTTAAACATGCTAAAAAACCTCAGCTTTAACCCATTTAAAAAGCGGGTTAAATGGGTTAGCTTACTGGTTAAAGGCATAAATGTATTAAATGGGTTGACTAAATTGGCTTACTTTGGCCTCCAAGTCAAACAGGCCAAATGAATTTGGCCCACTTTTTAAATAGGCCAAAAGACCTTGGCTTAAACTTATTTAAAAAACGAGTTAAATGGACTGATTTGCCAGCCCAAAACCTACTTACACACTTCTAAGAACACTTAAGAGGCAAAAGTTGGAGATGTTAGTAGATAGTGGCAACTCCTTTAATTTTGTAGATGCTTAAGTAGTTAATGGGATGGGATACATGTTGAAGATACAATACCCTTTAAGGTAACATTAGTTGATGGCTTCCCTTTAACAAATTCTAATAAAATCTCAAATTTTGAGTTAAGCATCCAAGACTATAATTTTATCTAAGAAGCTTATGTATTATCACTGCAGGGATATGATGTAATGTTCAGTGTACCATGGTTAACGAGTTTAGGAGATATTACATGGAATTTTCATCAAATGGCTATGGAGTTTTAGTGGGATAAGTAGCATTGCTAGCTTCGTAGTGAGTATGAAGAAGTGATTGATATTGACTACAATGCCATTAGCAAGTTGCTAGAGAAGTGGTTCCAATTTCACCCTGCAATGTTGGTTAATAAATGTTAGTAAGGTAAATGATGTTAAAAAGCAAGAAATCAAGGTGTATCCAAAATTTTAGAGTTAGTGGAAGAGTTTGTTGACTTGTTTGCCACGAACATTACCATTTATTAAGAAGCATGATAGTGAGATATACTTGCAAGAAAATGCTAAACCAATGAACTTACACTATTATAGGCACTCAATAGCTTAGAAAAAATGTGTTAGAAGAGATAATTAACAAAATGTTAAGGCAGAGTATCATTTACCCTTGCTACCGCCCATATTCTTTACCCGTAGTTTTCATGAAAAAGAAGGATAACACTTAGACTATGGGTGAATAATATGGTTTATGGCTAGGATGAAGATCTAATTGATGAACTACAAGGGGCTAGCTACTTTTCTTAATTGGACTTAAGGTCCGATCATCACCAAATTTGAATGGAACTAGGGATGTTTACGAGACTATATTTAAGACATATGAGAGGCGTCGTGAATTCATGGCAATGCCCTTTAGGCTTACCAATGCTCTCTGCACATTTCAAGGACTCATGAATGATTTGTTCAAAAATTACTTAAGGAAATTTGTGCTCATTTTCTTTGATGATATATTAGAGCATTTGAAGAAGGTTTTCAAGACATAGAAGGGAGATGTTATATTTGAAGAGAAGTAAATGTGTTTTTAGGGCTACATATGTAAAATATTTGGGACACATTATTTCAAAGTTTGGTGTTACCATTGATCCAAAGAAGATAGCTGCTATCATCAGTTGTCCATAACGTGAAACATCAAGAAACTACAAGGGATTTAGGCCTTGCCAAATACTACCAAAGGTTTATACAAAGCTATGGTGCCTTAAGTAGGCCATTAACTCAATTATAGAGGAAGAATAGTTTCCATTGGAATAAAGAGGTTATGGATGTCTTTTAGAAGTGAAAAAAAAAAAAAAGCACTATCCTAGGTTATAGTTGCAAGTAGA
Organism: Lumnitzera littorea; assembly: GCA_024138015.1. Taxonomy (NCBI): domain Eukaryota; kingdom Viridiplantae; phylum Streptophyta; class Magnoliopsida; order Myrtales; family Combretaceae; genus Lumnitzera; species Lumnitzera littorea. The sequence continues at coordinate 2,669,308 of JAMXBB010000008.1, read as the reverse complement.
ACATGCTCAAGAAACATGGTAAAATTGTGGTTGGGCTTGAATAGCATTTGAGAAAGAAATTAATCTTATTGTACTATGTTGATGCCTTAGGTTAACATTCATGAGTACAATCAACATATAATAGCCTGAATTCCACCTATTACTAAATGAGTATGGAAGGGAACATATGATAATATGTGCCAGAATATAAGGTTTGTCTCCCTTAAAGTGACTTATTTATCCTTTATTTAATATTATTTAACAAAAAAGTTAACATTAAAATATTCTATTAAAGTTATAAATAATGAGTAAATATGCCACTTTCCCTTTTTCTCTTTCCTCCTAATCCTTCTTTTTCTCTTCGCTATAATATCTCTTCACACATCCCCATGATCTCCATGATCCCTTTCTCCCTCTCCCCTCTCTCTCCCTTTTTCTCTTTGTTTTCAATATTGGTTCCATTATCGGTCTCTTTTCCAATTTCTCGGTATCTCTCTTTCTACCACATATATCAAGCAACCTAAAGAGATATTACTAAATAAATGTATATTTAAATTTAAAAATATCTATATAAAAATATTTTGAATCATATATAAACTATATTTTACAATTCAAATTATAAATTATCAACTATTTTTTCTTTATTTTGAGTAATGCACATAGTTGATTTATTTATTTATTTTCATTTCTTTTGGTAAGCAATATATATAAATGGATTGATTTAGCGACATGCGTAACTCCTTTTATTTTTCACTAACAATGTCGGTGCGTCATCTGTTAATATACATATTTTCATATACTATAGTTGTATATGTCATAATTACTGATGAAATTCCTTAAATTTTCTTCCATAATATTTGTCGCAATTATTTTCTGTTTGTGCTGTAATTGTTGTTATTTAATTACTATACTTAAAAAATAGGGAAAATTGCAACATAGACATAGGTGCATATTTACTTCCTAAACTTTATGTTGCAATCCTCATCAACTTTCATAAATCGGTAACATAAATGATATTTCTTTTTTTTTAATTAAAAAAAAGTCACAATATGATCAAAGTTTAGGAATTTTAAAGTATACTTTGATAAATTCATGAGATATATCACACCAAAGTTAGAGTTCATAGGGAATTATGAAAACTCACTTGAAATCTTCATTAAGAAAAATTAAATGAAATAGATGAATGTGTTAGTTATAAATAAGCATATTTTAGTACAAATTGACCCTTTTGTATTTCCCACTCCTCTATACAGTAAATTTAATTCTTACGTACCTAAATTTATAAAGAAAAAATACACACATATACACAAAATGAGTTACTTTTATCAAATAAAATGGAAAAGGGGGGAGGGGGCTACAACCACCTAGCTGCAATGTTGTTACGAGCTTATATGGGATAGTAATATGGATAGAAGTGTTAAATCTAAGGGGTTTTTTCACCTATTAGACTAATCTTTTAGGTTTAGCTCTTCATTTGGGATTAAGTTGTAATAATTTGTCCTTTAGATGTGACCTAAAAAAAAGGAATGACTTAAGAGAGAGTTGTGTAGGAAAGGGTTACCTGGTGAAACATAGTAAGAACCATCTAGAGTAAGAGCTACCCAAAACCGTAGTTCATACCTAATGTGCCTGTTGGCTTTTGTGTATAGAGTTACAATTGCACATGAGATATCTACATGGACTAAATGTGATACTTATATTTTAAGAGTTCTCTCACCTATTAACTATTATTATTATTTTGTTTTATTTTTTTTGTTAAGCCCCTTCCCTTGAGCTTAAGTTATAATCTATACTATATTCATCAATAGTCATATATAATAACTAGATTACTAGGTGGTGGTTAATGATAGAATACAATTTTGATGTGTGAAATAATTCAACTTATATTGGTTTTCTTGATATGCTAGATTAATATGTTTCATTTTGTCTCAATAATATTGTTGTAAAATCAAGCCATGTTTGCTTTAATAATTGTGATATTATACATACTTGGTATATATAAGTTTGACTAATCAATTCCATCAAAATACTCATTTCTTCACTATTGGTACGACTATATCTGTTTCTCCTTTATTTGATCATCTTCTAGATTTCTACTTATGCTTATTTTTCTATGGGCTTCTACTTTAGACCACTTTTATCATTTGATTGCATTCAATAATTGAAGCTAATAAGATTACTAATAAAAATATATATATTATATACTCAAAAAAAAAAAAAACAAAACAAAAAAGGAAAACAAGCATAGGGAGATTTAAAACTATACAAAAATGTGCTTAAAACCCTTTATATTGTGACATGTTTTGGTAGGAGAGAAATGAAAGAGAAGTGAGGGTCGAAAGAGAGAGACAGAGAAATCAAATCAATTGAAGGTTTAAATTGCGTTGATAAATTTAGATTAGTTTAAAAGTCTATAAAACTGCTTATATATCCTAAAATCTTATGTAACGCGTAAACGGGAAAAAAAGAAATATCTACAGCAAAACAAAATTACATTCATCCAAGTTGACAAGCTAAGGAGAGTAAACTTGCTTTTCTAGCAATGTTTCAAATAGAGTGTGTATATATATTCATCATTCGACTGCCAACCAAGCATATTTGTAGCTGCATTAACCAACTGCCCTACGAGGTCATTCCTCTAGTACTTGATCTCGTGCAGTGCAACAGTCAAAAGGGCTTCTCACAATTTGTCCGTACACACGTGGCAGCTCAACATTGGGAAAGCCCCTTTGACCAATGTCTATCCTAACTGCATCACAATAGAATTGCCTGCTAAGTTTTACCACGAAGACGCAACCTGAAGCAAACAAGCAGGGAAGCAAACCTGAGAACATTGGCATTAATCATCCAAATAGTAATAAGATCCAGCCAATTTCTGCTCTCTATCCTTGGTGGAGTCCAATTTATTGATTCTGGGTCGATAATTCGTTGGATCGCGTCTAAAGGTGATATCTAAATGCTGCACAAATGTGGAAGAAGGAAACTTTCAAGTATGTACAAAGCTGCAATCACAAAGCAGGCTACCAAAGCAAACAAAGACTAAGCAACTAAATCCCACATATTGCATTTTATCGAGCTTATTACGATAATCAGCAGTATAAGTAAAAAAGATTAAGGGACTGCTTACGGATAAGAAGAGATTCATTCCGGTGACCAATGACTGAGGAGAGTTTGCAGTACAGTCCACTGAGGGTTTTCCCTCATACACAATAACTCTATCAGCAAGATAAGTCGCCATGATGAAATCATGCTCCACAATAAAGGCAGTTTTCTGTGCATGGAGAATAAATCTCTTGATTACTTTTGAGGCAACGATACGCTGCTCGGAGTCAAGAAACGCACTAGGTTCGTCTATAAGATAGATATCAGCTGGCTGCACATTATATAGCAAAATGAAGATTAGAACTACTTCAAATCTCATCTTCCTTCTCAAAGACACACTAACAATCCATATACAATAGATATCACCAACTTGTTCATTGATACTTCACGCAGATATGAGTAGACATACTAACAATCCATATACACATGACAACACTCATAGACTTCAATAGGAACATGACAAAAAAAAAAAAAAAAAATTAGGATTTGTGCATTTGTCCTACATACAAAGAATCACATTTTACTAACACTTGAATTACTGACACATTCTTAGCTATCTCTACATGTCTGAGAGATTTTAATTAACAAATGGCTGTTCTTATACTTGCGTTGCCTTCTAATAGAACTACTACGAAATAATTTAAGGATCATGCAGGAATTCTCTATAAAATTCATACCTCCTTTTTGTTCGCAAAAGAGAAAAATTGGACAACCAAAATCAAAGTCAATCGTGAAAAGGTTATGAGCTGACAAACTGCTACAATTGCAAAATTACTTTAAAATACATTCCCCCTTTACTCAATAAACATATTTTAAACCATTGAATGGTGGTAACCGTTTCAGCAACATTACCTTTCCAAGACAGAGACATAATGCAACTCTTTGTAATTCTCCACCAGAGAGATTCTTGACTTTTTGATCCATTAATCGTTCAGTAAGAAGAGGCTTCATCACATCAGATATAAACTGAGGATGCATGAATGACTTCCTTATTTTTTGAAGGAACAGATCTCTTACGGTGGACTCAAATATAGGATTGATCCTCTGTGGCTTGTAAGAAACATTAAATTTAGGAACTTCCACCTCTGAGCCTTCCACAGAATCTGGTTTCAAAAGACCAGCCTACAAGTCCAAAAAATACGAAGACCAGATAAGTACAAAGCATTTGATTAGAAATCTTCTTCCAAAGCAGAAATCAGATCGTAGCAACAAGAAATGTGCAAACAAGGGTAGAATTACCAGCATTCTGACAAATGTCGTCTTTCCAGTGCCATTCTCTCCTAGCATCACAATAATCTGAGAATCACTAAATTCTCCCTCCATGACCTTAAGCTTAAAGCTGCCTTGAACTTTGGTCATTGTCGGATACCGATATCGTGCATATGTCTCCACTTCATTGGTTTCTTGGGGAGTCTCAGCAACCTTTAAAAAAAAGAAAAAACATAAAATACAAAGTCAATTTGAGCAAATTAACTTTCTCAGTGCTAAAAGAAAGTAAGATAAAAATTGAAATTACCTTGAATGTAAGAGATTCATCTCGGAACCGCAGATTCTCCGTAGGAACAAAACCAGCTAGAAAAACGTTTATCCCCTCTCTGACGGAGAAGGGAAGCGTCACAACTCCATATGCACCGGGTTTCCCATATAGACAACATACGAAGTCTGATAAGTAATCCAGGACGCTAAGATCATGCTCCACAACAATAACATATCTGAAATACAAAACATAACCAATTTAGACAAGTAGAGAAAAGCATGTGCACAGCCAAGAAATTATAGACCATTGACAAGAGTACCTATTGGGCCTCAGCAAAGAGCGTATTACTTGTGCAACTTTAAGCCTCTGTTTCACATCGAGATAACTAGAAGGTTCATCGAACATATATATATCAGCATTATGTATGGCAACATATGCTATGGCAAACCTCTGAAGCTCTCCACCGGATAGATCAATAAAGTTCCTGTCAAGAACCTGATTGAGCTCGAGATCCTTACAGAGTTCGTCTTTCATACCTCTCTCGTCCTTTTGTTCAAGCAACTGACCCACCTTTCCTTGAATAGATTTTTGGATGTGATCAACATACTGGGGCTTGATGATGGCCTATAAATATATTTTAGTAAAAACATACGGCATTTCCTCCCACACGTAAGAATAATAAAAGAATAAACAGACAGAATCTCTTGGTTGGTCAAATACTGACCATCACCACTAAAATGAGTCCAAAAAAATGAATAATCAAAATGTAAATCTTAAGCACTAGGTTTGTCTACTCCATATAGTGTTGCATCTGATGACGACATTAGAAGTTTTTTCTGTTTTTTTGAATTCTTAAAATAGTAACACACTCTAAGTGGTTCTTTTTCTATAGAAATGATGAATCTATTATCATAAAATAATGTTTCATCATAAAAATCACAAACAAATCTAAACTTACCTTCAAATTATCTTCCAAAATTCGAGTGAAATAATTTTGCAACTCAGAACCACGGAAGTATGTCAAGATTTCCTTCCAATCTGGAGGGTTCTGTCCAGCAAATACGCATAATGATGAAAATAAAAAGAAATATTCATAGCATGAACATAAAAATGCAAAAAAAAAAAATCTAAACACAAAAACATTATTATACTTAAACGGGGGTATAGGAAAGATAGCATTACCTCGAATCGACCCAAATTGGGCTTCAGCTTTCCAGCTAAGATTTTGAGAGCAGTTGATTTTCCAATACCATTCGTTCCAACAAGACCAAGGACTTGGCCAGGCCTAGGCACAGGCAACCTAAAACATACATACTATAATTTCAGTCAAAGATATAGGAAAAAAGGAAAAATAATTGCAGAAATCTGGGACTAAAACAACAAAAGAAGCTCTCTGTAATTTTTTCCCACCTATGCAGCTTAAATGTATTTGGACCATATCGATGTGTTGTATCCTTGTCCAAACCCTTTGGCAAGTTAATGATCTGGATTGCTTCAAACGGGCATTTCTGAATTACCATACAAATTATACCTTGTAGTTAGCACAATAAATAAAAAAAAAGAGAGAGAGAGAGAAATACCAAAAATGTGATAAGGACAAGAATACTGACCTTAACACATATACCGCACCCAATGCACAATTCTTCAGAAATGAATGCAGTCTTAGATTGCGAGGTAACCTCAATACACTGCTTACCTGCATAATTGCGTATGTCAAAAGGTTTAGACTTAAAAGGGAAAAACAATGGCATAATTAATTCCATGGAAGGCCTAATGTGGAAACACATCCACGCATAGGATGCATACTAGAGCTCAAATCAGCAAGAGACAACCTTAACAAAGGTGATAAGAAAAGGTTTTATATGCAGACACAATAAACAGAATCCCAAGAAAATTTTTGTTTTTTGGGTGAAGAAATCTCGGGAAGACAAAATGAATGCGATCCATCCCTAATTTATGGTAGTGTATCAAATCTTAGATTCCTATTTCTCCAAGAGAATCATACTTACTCCTTCCCATTTTCGAATTCTATTTCTTCATTTTGGAATTTTCCTTGAGATTGATGCCTTAAAACAAGAATTTTTTTTTCCTAAGCAATCATTTATTCTTTAAACATTGTGCAAAACTTAAATGAAACTAACAAAATAGGAAAGAGAGAGAAAACTAGAATGTTATGGAAAATCCATAAATCAATTTTATAATCATTGTGCAAATAAAGGATTAAAATTAAAATAAAATAGGGTTTTAATTTCTATTTGAATTACTCATCATAAGATCTATCCTCCATTTGTACCACTTAACATAAAATCAAATTCTTTGACACTTCTTCTCCAAAACTAATTCCAAAACAATTATGAACCGAATAAACATCATGAAAATACAACAAAGCCCTAATCAAATCAACGCTACAAAGAACAACATCAATGCAACAAAATCAAATTCCTTAACACTTCTTCTCCAAAACTAGACTAATACCAAAACAATTATGAACCGAATAAGAAGTAACATCATGAAAATAAACAAAGCCCTAATCAGACTCAGAGGAAACTGAGGATCAATTTAATTACCTGTTTTGACAACGGGACAGCTCTTTTTGCATTCCTGATTGCACTTTTTAGGTTTGCATCTATCGGGGTTCACGATAGCTATACGTGTTGAACGATCATCAGCCATCTCTTTTACTGCTAAGAAGATTAGGTAATAGTTTATTTGCCTTCTTCTTTTCTACTTTGCTTTGTTTGATTGTTTGGAGCTTTCTTTCCCGCCAAGGGATAGCTATTTAAAGGAAACTAGTCTTAATTAATTAGTAATACAAATTAGAATAGGAGTATCATATATATGTATAATATAATATAATATATAATATATATAAATAAAAGATATATATAGATATAGATAGAAGAAAAAGATATAGATATATAAAGATACATACTATTCAAAATATGATTTAATATGTATAGAATAGATATGGAAGATATAGATATAAAAGTTATAGAATAAATATAACTTTAGATATAGATATACATAAAAATATATAAGAAAATATTAAAAAATAAGGCTAAGAATTATATGGACAGAACAAAGTTGGTATCACATAGAGGGATACCGAGAGAAGAAGCCATTTATTTATAAGATTTAAAAGAAAAGAGGAAAAAAGTCTTAGACCATTATATTTAGATCTTGTAATTATCAAAGTTTTATTTGTGAGTAAGATTATAGTCATTTTTTCTACAGAATAAATAATTGGTCAATTTAGTATATGTACATGTGCCATTGCATAGCCAATAGTTTTCATGATTGTGATATATATATATATATATATATATATGGGCATGGAAAATTATCGATATAAATAAAAACACCAATTTGTTTTTCTAAAGTAGCAAATATTTTAAGGAAATTAGCATCTCATACATTTCTCAAGAACTAATTATGTATCATGGAGAAATTTGTGTATTTACCATCAAAATTAATAAATATTATATAATTACAAATTGTACAAAAAATATTATTAAAATACCAATACTATATTGCATCATGTAATATTAGCATTTATACATATATTGTATCTATATCACATTTGACATTAGTACATCTGTATATATGTCGCATTTTTAAGATATGATATTGTTATTAATATACTATTATTATGTCACACTCAAGTATTAAAACGTAACATGGTAACGGTATTTTAGTAAGTTTTATATAATTTACAATTATGTAATTTTTAAAGGTCGGTAGACATATATTGCATTCATATATCTTGGGGAATTGCAAATAGTTGATTTCTATTTATATCTGCATAGATGATACTACGTAAACTATAGCCCTTAGTTAATTTTAATGATTTTGTTCTCTCCTAGCAATACTTAACATACAAAAATGATGAGTTTGAGTCTGATGAAATTTCTTATCGCATGGGGATTATGATTGGGAAAAGAGTTTTATTAGATGTTACATATCACGTATTATGTATATGTAGTATGTAAGTTCAACAAAATGTTGATGTGAAAATAATGGATAGAGTAGTTTTTAAATTAATTACTATTCATAATTCACACACGTCATACATATTAATATTTTATTAATATTATATATACATAATATGTGATGTATGTTAGTCACCGAATGTTTCTATGATGTATATTACATAATTGGATCTATACGTAGTCGTGCTCAATGATGTTGCTCTAAAGAAAATTTTTTTTTCTTTGTTCTTTGGCTAATTGTATTGTCCACTGCGTCTTTATAAAAAATGGTTAAACCATCCCTTTTTTGCGCCGGAATTCTTACCTATTGATGATTGCTTTCGAAGCGATTCATGAAATGTTGGAAGATAGAGCTACCCCTCCACTTTTCAAGCTTTTCTTTGCTATTGAAAAGGGAGAAGGTTGGTGCTAATGTTTTTACCCGTCCAAGGAGAAAAATTTTGGTCAGTTTGGAGCCATCAATTCACAACTGGGAGTGAAAGTGGTTAGGTCAAGAGAAGATTTAGGATTTTAGTCGGAGTGGAACAAACCAATTAGAATGAGTGATATAGAAATTCTAGGGGATAACGGTAAAGCTGCTGCCCAAAAGATCAAAAAGAAGTACAATGGCAATAGTATGTATTTGGATGTCGAGCTAATAATAGATCGGTATTATAGGTTGGGTTGACATTTTTTTGAGTGAGGAGAAGGGAGCAGATGAATGGAGTGGTGCTGTACAAGTTACAGGTAATAAGGATGTCAAAGAGGTAGTACAGGGAAACGAAGGTACAGTCTTCAGCTTTTGCCGTGCCGAGGTGGACTTGCTATTGGGAGACATCATCTGCTGCCATTTGAAGGATGAGTATTCTTCCTTGCCCGTGGCCGGTACAGTTTTTTTTTTTTTTTTTTGTAAGATTCCTTATCTTGGTCTTCGGCTAATTTTAGGAATTGTTTTGCAGGCAAGCGACTTTGCAACCCAGATTCCAACAAACTCTTTCGTGAGTTTAAAGGTCGGGAAAACTAGGAGAAAAGGTGAAGGTAATAAGAAAGCTTAACCCTTTGAAGCCCAAACCTACTACAAAGAAATAATAGGGCAAAATTACTAAGAATGTTGCTGTAGATACTTCATTTTTGTATCTTTATAGTTTTTGTTTTTGTTTTTAAAGGTTCTTAATTCAAAAAAGTAAAAAAAAATTTTGAAAAATGATAAAAAAAACATAAAAAATGGAAAATTCTCAGAAAAAGAAAAAATTATAAATTTTTTTTAGAACAATGATTTTTAGAAAATAAAATATTTTAGAGTCAATGAATTTGATCTAACTCTTTTCAAGTAGATTTATTTTAAAGAATCACATAGCTTGATACAACTTAATTGTGTTAAATGTCAAGGCATAGGCTAATGGCTTAATGGTTAAATACTTGAGCATTATATTAAATTGAGCTTGAGGTCAAAGGTTCGAATTTCATTAGGTATACATGTGCTTTTTATTTTTCTTCCATTGCCATTCTTTTTTCGAAAAAACTAACAAGAAGAGAGGAAAATCAGTTGAACGTATGAGACTTAAATTTAATTATAAATCTTGTTAAATCTTTTAAACCTAATAAAATTGCATTTAAATCATTATTGGAAACAACATGAATCTAATACGATAATGTTAAATTTGATATGATAAATATTATGCCTTGAAACAGTAGAGTTATAACAATTCCACCGTGCAAACTATTTTAAGATAGAAACTAGTTATGCAGTTGCTATCTTAGACTTAATTTACACAAGGCATCTATGACTAACCTATTTTGAAGTAAATAGTTTATAAATTAAGTAAGTTATTTACTTATAAACTTAAGAAAGCTATAGACTTATATTGAAATAACTTGATTATCTTTACAAGATTTAGCAACTTAATCTTAATCTACTTAAGTAATTTGTAAATTAATACTAAAAGCTTTAAAGAATAATCTATACTTGAGAGTGTATCTAGTCTTCAATTTATATCCTTACTCCTTGAGATCTTGTAGTTGCTAGCTTTAAGGTAAATGTAATTTGTTTCCTAGTTAACACTTGCAATAAAGTCTATAGAGATGTAAGCAACTATAGCTCAGTAAGTTGAGACGAAGACTTAAAACCGTATAACAAACACAAATAGGATTATCAATTAAATTATTAGGTACAATGCATGCTTAAGCAAATGCCATTGCACGACACTGTCCGGCTTATAATGAGATTAGAGAAATTGCACTTGCTAAACTCGTGTTGAGGAGTTTCTATTAATACAACAGCTCACGATCAAACGTAGGCTTATGCAATGGAGACACTGCTCCTCCCATGACTACCTTTGAACCATTGACTTCACTTTTACTGTGACCTCCTCACTTGTCACTTAGTTTAACTAAGGATGAAAGAGGGACCAATTATACTATCTAGCGCTATTCCTTTCGAAGGGGTCGGTATTTGGCCAGAGATTCTTAATGTTCCCTTAACGGGTTGCTATGTAGGTCTGGTTTAGATTTATGAGTCAAATATTTAGTTAAATCCATTTTAGGGTGATCAATTATTTCATACAACTCACATAATACAAGTCAAAGCAGCACATTAACATCATATCATCAACTCAAAATAAGTACATGCGCATAGTTAACTCTCTAACAAGCACAATCAAGTACAATTTCAAGTCTTTGAGTACTACAAATTAGTACTCTAAAATATAGTAATGTATTAATCTCAACTTAATTGGACTCCTAGCTTGCTCACTCGAGATGTTATTTACATAAGCTATCGCTAATAATACCTATAATACAAACATTGTTTCAGTTTTTATATAATTGCTATAGGTTGATTTTTATCCTATAATGCTTATTGTTATCTTTTGTCTAGGTTTTAATATACCGGTTTATTCAGATTTTTAAGTCTTTTACAATTATTTCTAATTTTGAGCTGGGTTCAAATCGGTTTCCTAATTGGTTTCTAAATTAAGTTTTTAACTTGGTGTTCGATTATGGATTTTAGATATAAACCTTAGGAAATCATTTCAACTCATAATGTAAAATTAATCACATTATTTTCGGGTATCTTAAATATCATTTTTTAGTTCCTAATTAATGTTCTAGTCCATGCAGTATATTCTAATCCTGATTTAACTATTGAATTTACTTCCGATGTGAGAAAATTTTATATTTTTCATATAATTATCCTAATTTAAGTTTCCTATCATATTTATTATATAGTTTTATTATTATTATATTATCAATTTTTATTCTAATATTTTCTATTTGTTATATTTCCTATTTCACATATTATGTATTATTAACTATTATGTACATAATACACACTTCAAATATCATCTCTCCACTTCAATCAACATCTTAAAATATCTAAATTCATCCCAAATCAAATTTTACACCTAATTACCCTAATTTAAAAAATTAACTTAAAATATATCATTTTTACTTATTACATATAAACCACATAATATCTAAATAATTAAATCTAACACCCTAAACGCCTCAAATATCATACTTCGTTAGATTTTAACATTCTAAAACATATAATTATGTACTAAGTCAGTAATTATCTATTTAATTCTTAATTAACAAAAAAGTTATCTAAAAATTTCAAAAATTCATTTTTGAAAAAGGGCTTCATAGCACTCTTTTAAATGCTCTAGTTAGTCTACACAAAATTTTTGATCTCAAAACTACACTTTTAAGATCATTTATTTTTAAATTGAGCTTAAACTGAACAAAGCTCGATTTTATGTGGTTTTTTGAGGATAATATATTTCTAGACATAAATTTATTAAAATAAAATTTTTTCCCTAGATATAATACTAAAATATCTAAGAATAACAAGTTTCATAATTTTGCAAACATTTTTTATATTTTTAATAATTTAAGCCAAATTAGGTAAAAATTAGAACTTATCATTGTTAGTTGCTTCGGCCATTGCTAGCCACCAAGGCCTTGTTTGCTGTTCTAGGTGCTATCATCACCATATGGTGGTGGTGGCTGTCCACTCCTAAGTGGTTTTTTGGTTAGGAATCTTTATAAGCTCCAACTATACAGATTTTTGTTTAATTTTTGAAAATTAACCATAACTCTCTTATTTTGACCCTCTCTATTTTTTCTACTCTTCTAACTGTCTAAATAAGCTTTTGAAATTTTTTTGGGTATTTATAAATCTCTAGGAAAATTATAGTGCATTAAATTAATTAGACAATTATTTTATCTTATCCTTTTTCACTTTTTATTTGTTAAGTTTTGATTGGTTAATTTTATTTCTCCCATTTCTAAGCTGCAGCGACCACTTTCTAGAGATTTCCTCATTTTTCTTGATTTTTATTTAATTATTCATGCCTTTTCTTTAATTAATTAACACTATTTTAGCATTTCAGGCATTTTAAGTAATTACGCGTATTTCTACCTATATATAAATTCATATATAATACAAATAAATACTCTTAAATATTATTTAAGTTATTTTATGATTTTTAGTGTATATATAATTTATTTCTATCGATTCGTTAGTTATCAAAACTCGTTTTATACGTTTTCGATAAATAACATGAATTTTACATATAATTTAATATTATACTAATTAATTATTTTATTCTTTATTTTCTTAAATTCAAACTCACGGGTTTATTTTTACTAATATTCTTAGCTTTGTTGTAAAATTTAGGTTGAATTGAACAATTTGCTCGATTATCCTAAATCCTACGAACCAAACCTTGAGTAACTAATTGCAGAACTTACAGTAAAGATTTGTGAGATTCAAATTTGATTTTAGTCTTTATCAAATTAAATTTGAATTGATACAAAAAATTCATTTCGAGTTTTATAAATAAAAATCACATAGTGCGAAAAAAGGGATCTAATTACACACTCCTTACAAACCCATCCACACTAACTCCATCCACAAACCAACACACCATCCACGACCCTCACCCTTGATAGCCTACGCTAGCAGTAGCCCCATCCTCTCACAGCACCACGTTACGGTCCATACTCCAATAGCAGTCGATGCCATTGATTCACACAACACTGTATGTAGCAGTCCAACTATTTGTGACCCACAACTCACAACAGCAACCAATAGATGGTATCCTAACTTCTTCTTCATTGTGACACCCAACTCCGAATACAAACACAATCTCCACGCCGCTTACTCTATTGCACATAGCAGTCCACTCTAAACTAGATCACTCTCATTAATGCCTAACCACCACAACAATAGTACACAAAAACAGAGTCATGTGCCATATTATCTAACTTTTCGAAAGCTCCAGATGCTAAGTACAAGCACGACTAAGCCCAACATAGCACATCGCTTAAATACTACTACTATCCTCCATACTCCGATCATACCATGAACAGCAAACGGCCTTATACAAAGCAACACACTCCTCACTGCTAGTACCCCCACGAACCAAACCCAAACCACTCTCACTGCCCTTTGCAACTCCAAACGCCACCCATAACCCTACCTTCAAATAGTGACGCGACAGCCGCTACCCAAACAAACCCAACATACGACCAAACAACTCCAGCATAGCACCATCGTCCCTAAGCCATAGCCTTTGTTCACTACAATCACTGACTCATCCTTGTGTACATCTGTTGTAACACTACATGCCAATAGTAAGCCACTGCTAGTCATGCACGCCATCATCAACTATCCTCATATTGACAAGGCATGGCTACACTCCACTGTTGTGCATGCCCCCACTTTTAACTCCCCATAGTAGTAGCTCCAAGTCGTACTCCACAACAATAGTTACGCATGACAAACCATGCTACCATCCAACTAAATAAGACATTCCATTGAAGCTGTCCTCCTTCAAGCAACACCCCCATGCCATCCTCTTTTCGACCTAACATCAACCGACTTCTAACTGATCAATTACCCTAGTTACTGTCTTCTCTTCCCAGTTCCAACCTGATTTGGAGTTGAAGCTCGACTCGGATTGGAGAATCCAACCCGAACCAACACCGCACATGACCTGCACCTTAATCCTTCTACAGGTTGGCTTAATAATTATTTTATTTTATTTATTTTGGTTTGTTTAGTGGATATCTTAAAATATGTAAAAGAAAAAAAATATATATCTTACCTTAGGAACTCTTTTTAGCATTAGTTTTTTTTTTTTTTAGAATTTCTCATTTTGAAAAAAATTACTTTTTAGAAATAAAAAAAAATTAATAATAAACCTTTTTTTAGAAATTAGGACATTTTAGAGAATTTTCTATAAAATAAAAATACTCAACAACTAGGATTTTTTAGAATTTTCCTTAAAAAAATTAATTGGATTAAAAATGTGAAACCGGTGAATTTGCAAAATTAAAATAAACCAACATACTAAAGTTTTCGAAAAAAACCATGGACTTTTAATCTAGACTAGTAGGTATGTAAGCACCTTTGGGGTGACGTAAAAATCTGTAAAAACTTAAATTCTTTTATTTTATTTTTATTTTTCTTAAAAGTATAAAAAAAGGATAATTTTGAAAAACTAAACATAATTTCAAAAAGTTGATAGTGGTATCCGTTAAAGTTTAATAGGTAGCCCTTGAATTTGAAAATCTCTAGCTTTTATCAATTTAAAATCAAAGATCTATAGCTAAATTGTAGTCAATCTACCTAATTGATTACAATTTCTCTTTTTCCTGAGTCTGGATGAGTGATGACTCAAAAAGATTTTCAATTAAAAAAGAAATCGGAATTTTCTATTTTCTCTAGTCGATGATTAATATTAAATGAGTTAAGGTTTAGTATTAGTTAGAAAATGGGAAATAAAATCAAAACAAGAAATCGAAAAATCAGGCTCAATAGATTGACGACTCTACAAGGGGCATCAAGAAGGTTAGCCATTTAAATTTTCCGAAATTAGGATTATTTTTTAAAAAATATCTAAGTTGTAAATTGTCCATGTAAATTTTCTTTTTCTTTTTGTTGTAAAATGTAAATGCTCTTACTAACCCTTTTGTTGCAACTTACTTATGGGGCATATTGGGAGGGTTTAGTATATTATAAATGTATGGTAAATACGGTTAGATTCAAGCTGCCTTAGGATCTTAAGAGGGGGGCCATTATATAAGCTTTAGATGTTGTGGGGCAATTACCTTCTAAGACTGATCAGGCTACTTCACTCAAGTTTAGATGTGGCCACATAATCGTTACTTTGAAAAACACAGGTAGTCACAGAACTTGAGGACCTTTAGAATCTATCCTAATTGTATATACGAACCCTGATTGATGAATAAATAATGATGGGACATGTTAACAAGGCATCGATTTTATGTTTGAATTCCCATATTATTCATGTAATTTTCCATGTATATTAGTTCTATGTATAAGACTCGTTCATTGTTTCCTTATATTTTATTTTGTAAATTACATCTTTGTAAATGTAAAAAAAAAAATTCCTCATAAATTATATTTTTATGTGACATGTTTCTTGTAAATTTATTATAATAATGGAATTTCGATATAATTACAACCTTACACACCTAATATTGCCATATTACTATTTGATCACTAATTCCTTGCATTTATGTGTCTTCATTTAACATTTTTTATCCTTATCTTTATTCATTTGAAAATATTCACACTTGATGATTATGTCCTAATTTCTAAAAGTTACGTTCATAAATAATTATATTTTGCTACCTTGTAAAATATTACACTGCCTTGAAAGTTTGTTCTTAAGTGATCAAAAGTGAAAAGAAAAAAAAAAAAGTAAAAAGAATGAATCTTGTAAAATAGTTTTAGGTAGTTGCCATTTCCCCAAACACTCTACAAGTTAAGAATGTTCATTCTTCTAAATAAATTTGCACCTTATAAATTGGCTTCCTCATTTAGAATAAATAGGATTTAGAAGTGATCTTTGGTTCCATTGAATAATAATTAAGCACAATGTTAAGCTCCCTTTTCTCTGTTTCTTTTTGCCTCCATCTTTTAGTATATTATTCTTCATTTTATAGTATTCTTCTTTTGTAAATGGACCCTCAGTAGTGTTGTTCAATATGTAAATAAATTTTATAGGTTTGTATATAGAATCTTAAGAAAGCAATCCCCCGTTTACAATTTTATTACTCAATCTTTGTAAAGTAAAGCCTTATCTCTCTCTCTCTCAAAAAAAAAAAAAAAAAAAAAAAGAAGAAGTTGCTAACAGTTACAAATTCTTATGAGACTTAGGACAAACACGAACTACATGGCTCGTTAATGCAGCTAACTAAACATGAAACCCTAGCTTATCAAGGTAAGCGAACCAACTCAAACCCCCTAAGTCATCAAGTCTAACCATGAACAAAGTTAAAACATGAAGCCATGAAACACCATCCTAAGCTTAATCCTTAGTATAAAAAAAAAAAAGGGCAATTCACAATCTCTTCCATATCAAAAGACGTCAATGCTGGCCCACTCAACTTTAAAGAATCAGGCTCGAAATCACACATGAGAGCTAAGGGGCATTAAGACCTATAAGTCTAGGGCAATTTTAGCAAGAATGTGAAAAGGTATAAGGCATTTGGTCTTTGAAATTTAATGAAAGGTATCATTTCACAACTGGGGAATGTTTCGAGGAACTGGGGGGGTAAGGTTAATCTCTACCCTATGGCAAATCAATCCCTAGGTAAAGAATTGGTAACTTATTTTTTTTTAAAGTTTAGAATGAAAAGAGGCAAGCTATATCCGATATGCTAACACGTAAACACTTTCAGAGATGAGAGACATTGTAGGGGGCTAAATTTGATTCATGGGCTTCAAGCTCAGCAACAAAATTGATTTGACTGTTTAAGCTAGGGTAATAGGGCTTATAGAGTCAAGCCCATAAAAACTCAGGATGATTAAGGGAGATTTGACATGGTGGGCTTGAAGTAAGGCCCGTTGGATTGGTCCGTTAGATCTAACTTTTATTGGTTTGGCTCACACTAAAAGATAGTAAAACCCATGAAAAAAGCCCATTTGATATCCATCTATAAAATGTTTCAATCTTAGCCGTTGATCGACATAATGATCCAATGGATCTAACCTACCTACTATCTCCTATAAATACCCCCTTTACTTTTTGATTTGGACAGGAGATAAATTCCCACTAACGTCGTTACTCTATTGGATTCCTATCTCAAAGATCAAATACTCAAACACCCTAAAAACATTACCTTGTTCTTTATTAATCGTGGAGTTTGATGTCATTACACTTCTCTACTTGTCACTTAATATATTAGAGCCTACTAAGAACTGTCTACTCCTCCTCCTTACCCTAACTTGCTTGATCATTATGTGAAAGTCAAATCATTTTCTTAGTTATATGTAGTGCGATTTGATACGCAATTGCATGTGACCTCTCCCAATTCAAACCCTACACATTTCTTGGCGACTCTACTGGGGAGGAAAGATTTGACATCCACGTCATGGTACCTCTGTAAAGAAGGCCTGCTAATCCTATGCATGGTAATAATCAAGAACAAGATGACACTGCTATTATCAATAATCAAAATCTACCTCTAATGGGAGGTACAAATCAAGGAGATGGTACTCAAGAAGTTGTTCTCGACAATGTGCAACTAGTGCGAGAGTTGCGACAAACCAATCAGAGTCTAAATGAGCTTAAGGCAATGTTTGCCTAGTGTGTACCTGTTTTGGCTCTAATGTTATGCAACAATATGTTACACATGTTTCTCAGCCACTTAATCTCTTGATTACTGGTGAGCGAGACGCTCCTAAAGCTGAGGAGTAGCCTCTTGCGGTGGAACTTGTACCTACGCAGCATACCCTGCCCAAATTAGTAAATCGGGGAATTCATATAGGAGGTTTGCCATCTTCACGTATCATTCCCCGTGTTACAATTATTGAATTTATGTACCCTACCCTTATGAATCTGACTCCTGCAAATTCTATGCTTGTGAATTCCACTAATATTACTCTTGTGATACCAATAAGGATAGAAACATCTACTCAAAGGGCTTCGTTTGTGACCAAAGAAGATTTGGACATTTACATGGAAGAAATTCAAGCAAAGTCCACAACAAGTGTGCTGGAGTTGAAGCTCCCATACCATCCATGCATCGCTATCAAGCCATACCTAAAGGATTATGTAAGCCTGAAGTTCATGTTGTTTTATGGGAAGAAGGGAAGCGCTAAGGAAAACTTATTAAAATTTATCGAGACCTTAGAAGTCTATGGCTTAGATGATGATCTAAAGTTAAAGTAATTATCAAAATCTTTTACGAAAAAAGCCTATACTTAGAATGTCAATCTTCTTCTAGGATCAGCCAACTCATCGAGTGGAGTGTACAGGATGTTTTTGGAAAAATTCTTCTCTCCTGAAAAAAGGTTCATGCTCACTAACATGGGATGGATTTGTCAGAGGTCCAAGGAGGATCTCATGGACTATGTCGAGCGGTTCAAAAAATGCTCTATAGATATACAAGGCATCCATTATCAAAGGGAGTTGGTTAAGATTTGTATTTAAGGAATGTTTCTTGAGTACGGGGTTTATCTTGAAAATCTTTTGTTGGTTTCCTTTGTGGTGTTAGTCAAAAACGTGCGAAGGACCAATAACTTTATGGCGCGACAAAAAAATGAAATTGCAAGGTTTAACAAGCGCATACCTTCGGTAAATTTAACCCAAGAGGAGAATCTTAAAGGAGTAAAGAAATCTAGAAGTGAGAAGCTTCTAAACATTAAACCATCTTTGGTATACCCATGCTTAATGGGAAAAGTGCATGTGCTAATTGATCAATGGCTACAAGATAGAAATATCAGACTTCCTAGAGTTGAATGCTTACCGATGGATGAGGAAAAAAGTGACTCTAAGTTTTATAGGTTCCATAGGAGTGTAGGCCACCCTACAAAATATTGTTGGATACTAAGGAAAATATTTAATGAACATGTCTAAAAAGGAGAATTAATTATTGAAGATGGTGATATCTAGAATAATCCACTTCTAGCTCATAACACTCGATGTGGTGTTGTGAATGTTATCACTCATGACCCTATAAAGATGGAAAGTATGGACATACAACTAGTCGAGGTGCGTGAAGTTAAACACGGAGGATTTGAGGTCAAGATGAGTAGAGCTGATAGCGTCGTCTTTGCTTTGTTAAAAACTACTAATGTTAAGAATTTCTTTGATCTCATCGGCTTTAATGAAGATGTTTGGTTTGAGGCAATGACCATGCTCATGAGGATTGCGCAAGGCCAATACAAGCAACATACTACATCACATCCTTTAGAGAGAATGGTTTTGACGAATGAAAATGCAATCACATTTACTAATGTTGACATGCATATAAGGAATCCTAATCACAATCGCCCTCTAAATTTGGAAAGCATACTCAATGATTATCCTATCAAGAGGACTTTTGTCGATAATGGATCCTTACTCAATGTTATGCCAATGTTTACTTTTAAAGCTGCAAAGATAGACATTTGACACTTAATAAAATAACTCATCTTGTTGAATAGCTTCTATGAGTCTTCCATGAAGACAATAGGGTGCGTCAAAGTAGATTTCAATGTTCAATCTATCCATAGCCCCACATGGTTCCATGTGATTGATGCACCTACATCCTACTACCTCCTTATAGGAAAGAATGGTTGCATGACCATAACATAATACTGTTAACATGGCATTAATTCATGAAGGGTCATTAGGGTGAGCAGGATGTCTTTATTCCTACAACAAAGGACCCATTTGCATACAATGAACTACACTTTGCTGAAGTAGCCTTCTTTGATGAACATAAAGAGACGAAATCAAAAAATTTTAAAGGACCTCCTAATGCATCTTTACCTATAGTGGAAGAAGCTTAGTCATCAACATCTAAGAAGAAAAGGATGCATGGTTATCGTAGAGGTGAAAAGAAATGCAAGCAAGCGAATAATATTATGGAAACCAAAGGTGCTTCATAAAAAGAGGTATGAAAACTACTAAGAACAGAGGATGAACTTACTAGTTTTCTCTTTTCTTGTTACTTGTAAGTGAAGTACTAGTCACTTATTATCAATGAAAGAAGTTTCTTTCTCTATCACTAATATTCTCTTATAGAACACGATTTTGTTTGTTCATACTTCTCTACTACCATTGCCATCGCTAAGTAAGAGCCTGTTCTCTTAAGCGCGCAAGTCTTATCCTCTAGAATGATTTACATCTCATTAGGGGCATTTGGACCCTCTTGATTGTTTAAAAGAAAATTGGTGGTGAACATGACATCTAGTATACATATTGTTGCTGCTTGATAAAGAGCTTTGACTCCTAAGCACACAATGATGAACTTGGCTCGTATGTGTGGCCTGGTAAGAGCATTGGCTCCCAAGCACAAACAAACTATGGCAATCTTGCATACTTATTATGTTGCCTAGTTGATTAGAATATTTCTTACCATCAAGTATTGGAGAAAATCCCATTGATGAGCACATTAACATATTGACACTTTAATCTAAGTAATACTCTAGTAAGAATTATTGATCTCATGCAATCGTTGCCAGTATTGTTGTATATGCGCGATTAAACACTTCTTGAAAGGGATCTTCTATATATTATCATTAGCAAGCAAAAAAAAGTTTTACCGTAGTACAAGATGACGTGTAAGACCCCTTTAGATCACCGAGTCTAAGTAGTCTTACAATAATACCTATTCTATAAGAGATCCCTTAGATTAAAGAGTCTAAGTAGTCTCAAAGTTATATTAATTCATAAATTTTAAGTTTATGCTATTTAACACTAGTGTAACTAGATCGAGCCTTTGCTCCCTATTGTACAGTGTTGTTTTAAAAAGAAAAATAGAGAGATAATAATTTTATCGAGACTTTACAAGTTGCTAAAGGGATCAAAGCAATCCCAATGTATTATCTTCCACCATGTTACTACTAAGCGAAGAGCTATTACTCTTGAGCATAAACAAGGCATCTTTATAGAAAATAAGTAGAAGTACCAAGGAAATTAAAGAATACGAAGGTCAATAAATGGATTTCATTATTATCGATTCTCCATATTCAATCACAACTCGTGCTTACAAGAAGATAAAGTTATGATTGTGTGATCGAAGAAAATTACAATGGACAGCTTAAGATAGTATCTACTAGTATGAGTGGTCAACTACAAGTGTGTATAATTGCTCTTATGAAAACGAAATGTCACCATGAAGTCACATCAATGTGATTCATCAAATATATCACTGTTTGTAAAGATTAAGGGGCTACAATACAATATTAAACTTCTAATGATGTCATGAAGGAATGGGGAACACTAAGACTTATTGATTTACCTAGTTGCTATGTGGTAATGATTGGGGAAGGAAAGTTGTTGATGGATACAATATTCAAGAAGGCTATCAGTGTATGATTATTGTTTCTCATGTTACCTACTTCGTATCACACACCTTGTGTGTAACACTCAATTAGCACACACATGCGATGTTCTCTTTGTAAGTAATGCTTAATGCGCACATGTGAATGAAACTTGACAAACATATACTTGCTATGCTTAATGCATGCATATTGGTGGTGTTTAGTGTATACACGTGCATTTGGAAGGCTCAATGCATTAGTGTCTATGATGTCTAATATGTTACGCTTAGTGTGTGATTCCCTCTTATATAATTTGAATGACAATAGTATTCAAGTTTTTCATCACATGAGACCACTCATATAAGATGTCATGTTGCCTCATCCTATTGTTTCTTACAAATAGTAGCAATGTTTATGTACAGTTTATACTAATTAATGGGAGGAAGACAAGGATGAAAGACTTTACACTACCTATGGAATATGGAAATGAAGATAAGATAATTTCATGGCAATAAAATGAGAATGCTAAAATTAGAGTATTCTAAGTAAAATGCGTGTATCTGAGAAGTGACGAAAAGGAGAAATAAGTAATTATTCACTCGCTACATAAGAAGACTCAAACATTTCAATTTGTTGTGAAGCTCAATATTCATTAAGGCTCATGTTCAATTTATTGACAATTGATTAAGCTAGTACATCTAAGGCATTGAAAAGAAGTATATTTATATTTAAAAAAGGGGGTGTTCAAGGATTTAAATCCAAGAGTATATCATTGAAGCTAGCATAAATGAGCACTCTTAAATTATTTTTCTACAGAAAATACGATGCAAATAGCTTTGACGTGTGTGCAGCCTTACAAATTAGTTTTCTACAGAAAATAAAGCACACTGTTGTAGCCCCCTTTAGTATCACTCCCACACAAAATGAAAAAATAGAGACCCCACGACAACCTCGATTTGTCTATCTAACTTCACAACCTTTGCTCTCACTCAAATCATTTCCTCTATTTCACAATGTTCTTCTCTCTCTTAACCTTGTTTACTCTACCCCTTACCCTTTATTTCTCTCAACTCTAACCCCCTCAGCATCTATCTCTCCCCTTCTTAACATGTATCATGCTTATCTTCGTTGGGTTATTGCATTTATATTTCTCAACATGTATCATGCAATATCTATCTATATTCGCTTTCTAAAACTCGTAAAATACATCTAGTCTTATACTATAACCTACAAAAACCCAAAATCTAGCTTCTCTCACCTTTATTCCCCCCCTGCTTACAAGGCTTTTGCTCAGAGTATTTTACTCCCATTTGGTGCTGTTAATGTACTTATATTGTCAACTGAGTTTATGTATTTAGTGTCTTGCGGGCAAGTAAGTGAATTTTGCTTTGTGGGAAGAAAATTTTCACTAGTAAGATGACGGGGTTTTATTAAGCGGTAGACGTTTAAAGTTAGTGCGAGTATGAAAAGAAGGAGGGTTAAAGCTTTTTCACTTGGAATTTAGACCTCGATGGGGGGTGTTAGAGTTCCTTCTATGATAAGGAGAGCATAGATCAGGCTTGTATATTGATCTTGGTATGTACATCAAAGAGATCATCACTACATGAATGTTGTTTAATAAAACGTTGGAGAGAAGTGTTGTGTAGAGTGATTTGGGCATTTCAGTTTGTGTCTAAAGATAGTTTGAGTTTTATGATGTAGGCGTTTCAACTTGGAAGCATTGACATAATGGCATGAAGAGTGTAAACTGGGTTGGAGGAGATAGGGAAATTTATGAAGAAGTTGGAAGTGTATGGGTAAAAAAAAAAAAAAAAGAGAGAGAAAAAGAAGAAGAAGAGGAAATGAAACACTAAATAGTATAGAAAAGAAATC
Source organism: Lumnitzera littorea (assembly GCA_024138015.1). NCBI lineage: Eukaryota > Viridiplantae > Streptophyta > Magnoliopsida > Myrtales > Combretaceae > Lumnitzera > Lumnitzera littorea. The sequence goes on along the minus strand of JAMXBB010000008.1, from coordinate 2,645,622 downwards.
GAAATGAAACTAGGAATCAAATATGAAATGTATAAAGGAAAGAAGAGCATGAATGAAGGTCAAAATATGTAAAGAATGACTAGAAGTTGTAGTAAAAAAAGAAAAATGGATGAATGAAAATAAATAAAGTAACAACAGAGGAAGTGTTGTTGAGGTAAGAATGAAAAGACGAAGGAAAGAAGGAGAATTGAATATTGAGTGATAGATATGAATGAAAGAAAGACAGATGTTAAAGGATCTATAAATGAGAAGTGCTGTGAGAAGAAAAAAAAAATATGAAAGGGAAGAACGAAGAGTGTTTGGATGACTAAAGGAAAAAATTCAGAATGTTAAATGTGTTTAGATAGCTAAATGTGTGTAGGATAGATAAAAAAAATTGAAGTATTAATGGAGTGCAAATGTGATGAGGTGTTTTAAGGTCTAACCTTTTATTTTGCAATTTTTCATTTCTAAATAATGTAATATTTAGTAAATATATTATAGAGAAATATTGTAAACGGTAATTGTAATAATTGAATTCTAATGTATATATATATATATATCTATTTTCTCACTTTCTTAGGTAAATGATTTATTTAAATTACAAACTGTTTACTTCAAAGCGGATTAGTCGTGGACGCCTTGTGTAGATTAGGTCTAGGATAGCGGTTGTAAGGCTAACTTCTATCTTAGAATGGTTTACACGATAGGGCTGTTACGACTCTACCGCTTCCGGGCATGACAGTTCTAAATTGGTATTAAAGCAAAGTTCTAGTGAACTCGCTTTGAAATGAATAATTAAAAGAAATAGACATTTTAGGAGTACATTGAGAGTGGGTAAAAATAAATGGATATTAAACTATCATACTGCAAATTATAAGATAAGTAGTGACTATAATGCTACATTGAGGTATGTGTTAATAAAATTTAGCTATAGTGATGGGATCATATGGAGAAATTGGTGAATAGTTGAGGTGATTCAAGTAGAATGAAGGAGAATCCCTGATTTAATCCAAAATTGAGATGTAGAGAACAATATTATAATTGGCTAGTTGGGATATATTAATATTATGGACAAAATTACTGAGAAGTTTGTTAATGAAGTTGTATTATAATTGATGAGAAGTGATGAGACTTACGAACAATAATAGAGATTAATTTGAGTTTGAGCATAATAGGGATTATGTGATATGTCTTGTTGAGTAAGGATGGTTTGGAAGTGAAAGATTGTAACTTAGGCGACGCTAGTAAGATATGTGTAGTAACGGTAAAAGAAAGATACCCTATTCTGCTAATACAACTTATACTGCAACTAGTACATCATATATCTTTAGATGATTAATTCTAAAGGTTTATTGAATGGCTTTCACATTTTCTTGGATCAGTTGGAGTAGATTAAGATTATATACAGCATGAGAATACAATATATGAGGTCATAGTTGATTTGAATGATGAATACAATGTATTAGCTGGTTATATTTTGTCAGGAGTTAGAATTGATCATATGATTAGCCATTCATATAAGTTAAGATCCTATTGATCTTTCAATAGATATAGTAGTGCTCATTGATGGATGTGTATTCTTTGGATATGTACATATACTATAGTGTATTATACACTTGTAAGTAAGAATGAAAAGGGGATTTGATGCGTCTTAAGTGATCGATTTTGGAAGTACTTTGTATATGTAAGAATTGGTGGTTTATTGAAGTGATTTAGATTGAATGAAGAAGAATCTTTGAGTTAATATAGAGTTGAGGTGTAAAGAATATTGATAGAACTGATTAGTAGGATATGTTAATATTGTGGATGAAATTCCTAAGAAGTTTGTTGATAAAGTTGTGTTGTAATTGGTGAGATGTGATGAAGTGATGAGATTTATGAACAATAGTGGAAATTAATTTGAGTTTTGGAACAAGAGAAATGTGGTGATATATACAGAAAGTTAAGGTAAATCCAAAACTTATAGGAATTCTGAGATGATCTCAGCTTGATGCTTAGTATGAATATGAGGTAGTATAATTTGGAGTGAAATAAAGCATGGTATAGAAGTAGATTCTAGAAAGACAAAACATTGAGAGGGAAAAGTTAGAAACTGATTTAGAAATGAATTAGAACCTATACTAGAGATATAATCAAAACTTAATTCAAAAGTAAATCTTATATAGAATGAGAATGCGATATAGGAGATGATAAATGATGACAATAATAAGGAGTCTGGTAATGATAAGGTATATGAAATGATCGTTATTTCTGATTTTCCTATGGAAGTATAAAGTATTAAATTAACAAGTGGAAAAGATACTAAATTAATTAGAAGATAAATGTAGTAGAATTCTTTTGAATGAATAGTTGTTATAAATAATTTGGATTATAGATATGGTATGATAGTTGATCATATTTTTCTAAGAATTAGAATTAATCCTACATTAGTTATTCATATATGTGGATACTCTAACAATCTCTTAATGGATGTAATTGTGATTTTCGACGGAAGTGTATTCTTTTGGATATATGCAAATGCAATGACGATTGACATATTTGTAGCTAAGAGTGTAAAAAGGATTAAATGTATTTTTGGTGATTAATTTTGGAAGTCCTTTATATGTGTAAGAATAATAGAAGAAATAGTGCTATAAGATTATAATTAGATTAAGAATTCTTAGGTCTTTAGTGAATCATGAATTGAAGAATTATAATTTAGAGTGATAATTAAGTGTGAGTGAAGCTAAATGAATATGAAATGGATAATGAGATCCTTATATGTGGAATTACATCATTATATGGTACTTATAATTGGTTATAGGTGATGGTTAGTTATTAAATGATACATGATAAATGAAGTAAGATTGTCACGTAAACTGCAATTGAATATATATCTAGACACCCTAAAATATTATTAGGATGAGTAACAAGTGACAGTGGAGATGGAATTAAAGTAACAAGTTGGAGATGATTAGGGCTTTTAATTAAGAGGTTTCCTAGCTATTACAAGATCAATCTAGAAAGGCATAACTCTCCAGAAAGTAAATTTTATGAGATAATTATCTATTAGTAAACTAATTATGATAAGGAATGTTGATCACAGATAGTATTTAAGGATTTGAGCTTAAAGGGATTAGAAGATAAGCAATGATTTCATTGAAAGACTCTTCCTTGATTTTAGTTAAATGATGATAAGTATGAATAAAAAAAAAACTTGGTTGATGAGTACCCTCACTGTAAAATATACAAATGGATGAAATGTAAGTACAATGATGATATTGAGGTATTCATTCCTTACAAGTTAGAAACTAGTGAATGGAAAAGGATTTAAGGTGATTGAGATTATCGTTACCTATTAGTTTAGAACTTAGATTAGAGAAAGGATATTAATCCATAGAATCGTAAGATATGATGGAAATGAAATTTAAAAAGAAAGTTTCCGATGATAGATTATGAGAAATTTATTGATATCTATAAAGAAGAGACTGAAAAAAATATCAATAAGTATTGAATCTATTAGTAACATATAAAGATTCAAATGTATTTCTGAAGATTATTTTGTGGATATTTGAATTTCATGATCAAGTTAATCAAGAATCAAACTTATGGTCAAAACTCTGTATTAGATATTGTAAATGAGGCCTTAAGAGTTAGAGGAGTGATTGTCAATTTCTAGAATAATATTAGATTAGAATGGCATCAAGATAGGATCAGTGCATAAATGGTATTCACAGAATTGGGAGAAACAAATGCATGCTAACTATATATGAAAATGCTTGTTGAGGTATCCGTTAATAGTATTTTGATATACAAAGTATTTGTGGATAGCATTATTGTAGTTGAGTGATCATAAGTAGTATATTGAAATGGAAGACATGTGATTTTCGGAGGAGATAATACGTTTGCATTAAGCTCGTTATATTTGGAAAAGGGATTTTGGTGGATATTAAAAATGTTGAATTGGTGATTAGAGGAAAAATCTATTGAGGTAATCTAGTATACGAAGAAGCTATGAAGCTACAATGTACTTCATATTAGTAATTGCAATAGGTAATTCAATAGGGATATGGAAAATTTGAAATTGTCAAATTGTTGTTGTCAAGTCTCATGTCATGTTGATGTAATCAGTGTATTTTGTTGTGTCATGTTTTGCTAAGTAATTAGTCCTTCTTAATACTGTCTCTTTTGCTGAGTCTGTCAGTCAAAAGTCATATTCATCCTTCTCAAGTCGAGTTAAGTCAAGTCAAATTGAGTCGTTAACCATCTCATTTGAATCCAAGATGGAGAAAAGTCGAGATTTGCCAAATTTGCTTCGGTTGATCCTATGATAAGCTGTATGAAGAAAAAATGAGAAACTATGACAATAGTATAATCATTTTGAGTAGAAGATTTTGGATGAGAGGAAAGGTGATGATATGAAGTGAATTTAGAACCGCTAATGGTCACAAATAAAACTTAAGAAATAATTCAACAAGGAATAAATGGAGAATAAACCAATAAGAAAATTTGCGAGGTCATAAAGCTAAGTTATAAGATAGTACAATACGATTAGAAGACTACGGTGATGAAATAAGCCCTGATTGATACAAAGATAGGGAATGCAAGGAAGGAAAATTTAGAGATTGAGTAAAGGTCTAAGTAGAGTAGAAGTAGAATGTTAATCAGGAAGTAATTCGAAAACTTAATCAGTAAGTTATATAGAAGTTTCATTTGAAGATAGTTTAGTAGAATGGAAGATGGGTTATAAGGTTATAAAGTAACTCCCAAAAATACTGGATAATCAGGTTTAGAAGTTGAAGAGTTGAGACACGGAATAGGTAAAGATACGACTGGACAAAGGTCTAGACTTAGAAACTAAAGTAGAACTTAATGTAGTAAAGATAAAGCATTACTTGTGGTTTTTTCAAATTTTAGAGTAATAATAATATATAAACTATCAATCTTAGTAAGTAAGCAATATATAGATATATAGTAGTTTCGAGGATGAAACTATTTTAAGGGGAGTAGAAATGTAAGCCCTACAACCAGTTACTCAAGGTTTCAATCGGCTAGAAGATCCGATCAAGCCTAAATTATAAGTAAAGCTAAAAATATTAGTAAAATGATCCCGTAAGTTTGAATTTAAGAAAATAAGCAATAAAATAAAAGAATATAAAAATTTTAAATTTTAAGTATAATAATTATTAATTATCGAAAAAGCGAAAAGTATAATCTAATAACTAATAAATTACTAGAGCTAAATTATATGTATACTAAAAATCATAAAATAACCTAAATAATATTTAGAAATATTTAATTGTAATATATATGAATTTACATGTATATAGAAATACGCATAATTACTTAAAATACGCGAAATATGCTAAAATAATAATAAATAATTAAAGAAAATTCATAATTAATTAAGAAAAAATCAATAAAAATATAGAAAAATGAGGAAAAGTCCAGAAGTGGGGCATGGCAATCTGATGTTGAAGAAAAAAATCAACCAATTAAAATGCAACAAATAAAAAGTGGAAAAAAGAAGAGATAAGGCAATTGTCTTGTCTCATTAATACACAATAATTTCCCTAAAACTCTATAAATACTCCAAATGTTTTGGAAACTCGTTTGGTTAGTTTGGAGAGTGAGAAAAATGGAGAGAGGCGAAATTGAGGGAAAAATTAGGGTTAGGAAAAAAAAAATAAGAAAACTGTGCAGTTGAGGCTTGTAAGGAGAACCTAGACCCGACGAGTAGTTAGGAGTAGATGGCCACCACCACCACACGATGGTGGTAGCACCCAGGTGGGCCAACACACTCATGACCACCAACGGTGGCCGAAGCCACCTAAATCGGTGAGTTCGATTTCCAGCCCGATTTTGTGTAATTTTGTAAAAACAGTAAATATTTTTAGAAAATTATGAATTTTGTTATTCTAAAATATTTTTATATGTAGTTTTTAGAAAAAATATTATTTTGATGAAAAAAATATCTCGTGATATATGGTTCTTAAGAAATCATACAAAATCAATCATGTTTTGGTTTAGCAATAAATGACCTTAAGAGTGTAGTTTTGAACCCAAAATTTTTGTGTAGACTACTTAGATAATATAGAATAGTGCTATGAAGCCCGTTTTCAAAAATTAATTTTAAAAAATTTTAGATAATTTTAGGCCCTAAAATGAGGCATTAAATGGGTAATTTAGGGTTAATTAAGTAATTAAATGGTTAATTACTGATTTAGTGAATAATTATATGTTTTAGGATATTGAAATCTAATGAAGTATGATACTTGTAGCATTTAGGGTGTTAGATGTAATTATTAGGTTAATTATGTAGTAAATGAGTAATACGGAAAAACAGTAAATTTTAAGTTAATTTTGTAAATTAGGGTAATTAGGAGTAAAATCTGATTTAGGATGAATTTAGACACTTTGAAATGATAATTGATGTTGGGAGATGGTAATTAGAGTGATAGAAATATTATATGTGTATTATAAACATAATAGGTGATAATACATAATATGTAATTATTGGAAATATAATAAATAGAAGATATTAGAATAAAAAATTGATATTATATAAATAATAGGGATATGTAATAAACATGATAGAAAACTTGAATTTATGTAATTATATGAAAAATGTAAAAATTTCTCACTTCAGGAGTAAATTCGGTATACTAATAAGGATTTAAGTGTACCGAGTGGAATAAAATACTAACTAGGGATAATGATGGTATTTATGATATTTGGAAGTAATGTGATTAATTTCACATTATGAGTTGAAACGAATTTCTAGGATTCGAGTGTAAAACAGTATTTAGAAAATCGAACTAGAACCTAATTTAGAAATTGATGTGGAAACTAAACCCGAACTTAACCCCAAACCTAGAATAATTGTAAAAGACTTAAGACCTAGATAATTAGGTATGTTAAACCCTAAACAAAACATAACAATAAGCGTTATAAGATAAAACGAACCTATAATAGTTATATGAAAAACTGAAACCACGTTTGTGTTATAGGGATGATCGGCGATGGCTTGAGCGAGTCGGACTTCGAGTGAGTGAGCAAGGAGTCGAGGTAAGTTGGGATTAATACGATGCTGTATTTTGGAGGCTTGAGATTATGCTTGGTTGTCCTTGTTAGATAGTTGGTTGTGTGTATGTGCTTAATTATGAGTGATGCTATGATTTTGCTTGTTGTTCTGGCTTGTATTGTATGATTTGTATGAAAATATCGATTACCCTAAATTGGACTTAATCAAATATACGACTTGTAATCATAATCGGACCTGCATGGTAACCTATTAGGGGAAACCTAGGATTCTTTGGCCAAATACCGACCCCTTAGAAAGGGATTGTGCAGAATTGTATAATGGTCCCTTCTTTATCCTTAGTCGAACTAAGTGATAGGTGAGGAGGTTGCGGTGAGGGTGAAGTCAATGGTTTGAAGGTAATCGTAGGAGGAGCAGTGTCTCCATTGCACAAGCTTAGGTTTGGTCGTGAGCTGTTGTATTAATGGCAACTCCTCAATCCGGATTAGAGCGGGTGTAATTTCTCTAATCTCACGATGGGCCGGACAACGTCATGCGATGGCATTTGCTTGAACATGCATTGCACCTAATAAGTTGGTTGATAACTTTATTATGTTTATGATATAGTTTTAAGTCCTCCATCCTAACTTATTAAGATGTGATTGCTCACATCCCTATAGACGTCGTGCAGGTGCTGGCAAAGAAGCGGCATACAACTACTCTAAAGCTAGCAACTGCTGGATCCTTAGGAGTGAGGAAAAACATTTGAAGAACAAACATATACTTTTAAGGTCTAACCTTTTATTTTGCAATTTTTCATTTCTAAATAATGTAATATCTAGTAAATATATTATAGAGAAATATTGTAAACGGTAATTGTAATAATTGAATTCTAATGTATATATATATATATATCTATTTTCTCACTTTCTTAGGTAAATGATTTATTTAAATTACAAACTGTTTATTTCAAAGCGGTTTAGTCGTGGACACCTTGTGTAGATTAGGTATAGGATAGCGGTTGTAAGGCTAACTTCTATCTTAGAATGGTTTACACGGCGGAGCTGTTACAACTCTACCACTTCGGGCATGACAGTTCTAAATTGGTATCAGAGCAAAGTTCTAATGAACTCGCTTCGAAATGAATACTATGGTTTGTTGATCATATAACAATGGAAATTGTTTGTGATAATTTATACGTGTGATTGTATGGAATGAAATTATCTAATCACCATGAAAAATTGGATTAATCACTTATATGATTAAGAAATTAAATGAATCATGCATTCCCTATAATTGCATTCGGATAACATTGATTGTCGCTTCACGTAGAAGATGGAAAGGGACTCACAGGAGGAGGGCCTTTTACAGGATTGGGCACTAGCTACGCTATCATTTTTATTGAATTTCTATTCTAAGCTGATGGGCTTATTGAGCGCCAGGAGACACGAACTGTCGACAAGGGGCTGTATCTTATGGCTTCTATTTAGGGTGTGTATTTGTGGATTGTAGAGGCCACCATACCGCTAGACTTGAGATTTTGAAAATATGATTTGTTATTCAGTGAATAAAGTATATATATATAGAGAGAGAGAGTTTTGTTTTGGCTTAAGTACAATAGTGCAAATGAAATAAAACCCAAGGGTTAGAACTTAGATTTTGGTTTGGATCAGTTAATTATCTCCAAACCTCGACTATAGGAGGCATAATTCTGAGTTGTATACAACTCCTAGGCTACTACATGCGTTGTTTAGCATACTGATTGTTCATGCATTTATATGTTTATACATCTAATAACTTTCTGTCATGCAGTATTGATGAGGGTATTTATCTCACTAAGCGTAAACTTACACCCCGATAATTATTTTCCTTGCAGGTTAATTAATAGTTGGGACAGGGATAAGAATCGAGTGAAGAGTGCTATCATTGAATAAGTATGATGAAAAGCTTGTGTAGTTAATTCGGAATGCTCTAGAAAATGACTAATATCTCAATTAAGTTTAGTATCTTTAATAAGTTTAGTATCTTTAATAAGTTTAGAATTTTCTGGAATTATTTATCTCATTTCACTATTTTGGTAGGGGATACCGATTCTCTATGGTTCTGAGGAATTGTGGAATAATGAATATCCACAGTTATTTATATTATACAATGGGTTAATGAACTAAAATTGAAGACCCTAGTGATTAACTATTTAGAGTTTTGTAATCTCTAGTTTACAAGGCGATTTTCTTATCATGAGTACACACGTGATATGAAAATTTTAAGCAATACTATTAGGTCCCCCTTAGAGTCCTTATATAGGTTGTCAACGATCTGACCACTAAGGGATCCTATATATACAAAACCCAAATTTAGTTTTCATAATAGTTACAAAAACATTAGGATTTTATCTTAAACGGTTATATATATATATATATATATATATATAAAGTATATTATGATAATAATATATAGTTTTTATTATATACATATCGAGTTAAGTTATTAATTATTAATAATATATATAATTATACTATTACGTATAATGTATTGTTTTAGTTGTATTAGAAAATATTTTTAATTGGTTAAATCACGTTTCAATTCCGATAGGGTAATCGTAATACATACATTCTAGTAATATTATAGACTTATAAGTTATATTACCTAAGATTGTTCGATTTTAGTAAAAATAGTATCGCTGGGTTCGTATAAACTTAACAACACGTATTATAGGTTCTATTTCTAGAGATGACTTTTGACAAATAGTTTGAGTTTTTAACATAGTTATACGTATCTAAATAAATATTATTATGTTATACATATTTTGTGTTATTAAACTATATTTTGCCTAATGTGTCAATATATCTCTATAATAGGGGTGTTATTTAATCCTAATATACCTATAACATATCCAGGTTATTTAAATATTATTAAATATATTAAAAATATACTTTTTATCAAATCTAACCAATACACATATAGATAATTTTTATTCAAATTTTTATCATATTTTAACCTATTATTACTAAAAATATGTCTCGATTTGTAAATTAAGTCATTTTACTATGTAAATTCATAGTAATTAGCTGAGGTTATCAAATAATTCTCCAAAAATTTTTATAGACTTCTAAAAATATGGGGAATTCAATCATCACTTGGTTTTAGGTTTTTGATTTATCGCCTATATATTCAAAATTACGATTTTACCCTTAAATTATACTTAATTACCTAAATATGATTCTTTTTGCACAAAATTATTTTCAACCTATCCTAATATCATTAGGCTTCATTAGAAATCAATATAGGTCAATTTCACCATTTAATTTCATAAAACCAATTTATTTCACATTTTCACACTAATTTTGAGCTAGTTTTAAGTTGAAAAACACAATAAATATTAAAAATACTCAAATAAAAAATTGGGATACATAGCAATTATTTATATATCATGTACATCCTATACAAAAATTTTGAACTAAAAACAACATCATTTGATACATTTATTTTGAAATTCAAAATTTGGATGAATAGTGACTTTCTTAAGTAAGTATGTTAAATATTCAAAATTTTAAAAAAATAAAAATATCAAATGAAAGCATGTATGAAATAACATAACTATACTTTTTTCTATAATTTTCTGGGTGAACTTGCTATTTTTAAAAAATTATTGAAAAATAGGGTATAAATTTAACCTTTGTGTTATTAGGTACTTTGATGGTCGTAGGGTGGTAAGGGTTTGTCGAAAGAGCCAGATGCTGGGGGTCCTCTATGGTGGTGGAGTGGTTCAATAGCAGGTCAAGGGTTGCCCTAGAAACTAGTTAAACTCTGTGATTGCTTTATTTTTCTTTCTATTTTTATATAATTTTTTCCAAGTTTGTTCTTAAGTAATTTGGTTCTTAAAGAGTCTAAAGTAGCATGAGGAACCCTATATATATTGGTTTCAATTGGTTGGAGGTTGCCATAATTTGTAGGATATTTTTTCCCACTTATCTTATTGAAATTCTTAAGTAGGAGGTGTCTAATTTACCTCAATTGTCTTTTGATTCATCATGCAAACTTCAAATAATGTTGCCATGGTGGTTTCCAGCATGTCCAGCAATTTTCCAAAAGTTTTTAAGCCATTTAGATAACCTTTTGTAGATATTTTGGTTAAATATTATTATTATATATATTATGTTAATATTAGTCGTTTTATGAATGTACGAGTATATATCCTATGTATATATCACATGTAGTATATAACTATACTCATATAATTATGTTTCTAACTTATCTTTTATTTTTAAGATATATTTCTTAATTATTTTTATGCATTCAACACATAATAGATATAATTAAGTAATTTAGTGTTAATTTATGGGTATAATTATTATTAATACCGAGTATTCTCATAAAAATACATATATAACCATATGGTAAATTATGCTATATTATGTCATTTTATAGCTTAATTAGCTTATCTCTAAGTTCTCGTTATATTCATAGCTTGATTTTAAGGGTTCCAAACAATTTAATACTATATTAAGTAATCGTACTTCTAGGGGTAAAATTGGGATTTTGGATCGCTATTTAATCTAACTTCATAAAGTTGCTTCGACTAACTTTTCTACCTTAATTGTAAAGTTTGGATTTAATCGGGTAACTTTTTCCTGATGGCCCTAAATCTAGGCTTAATTGTCCTAAACATAATTTTAGGAGCTCACATTTACTGCCTACATGCTTATATTCTAGCTACAATGAGCCCAATGCCCATTCTCGAAAGCCTTAATGGCCCGTCGCATGAAACGATATATCGACAATTACCATCATTTGAATAAGAGTTTCTCGTGCCTCCTCCTAATTGAATACAAACAATGTGTCGCTTTCCTCGATAGTTGACGAAGTTCCTATCGATCAAGCATTTAGAACTCTAACTAGTGGTTTGTTTTTCTTCTAATGCATCTTTAAATGTTGCATAAGGTAACTTGTTCTTGACTTAGACTTTTCGAATAAAGGTTTGTTGCATGTCATACACCTAGCAGCATCTTCTTTGGCTATAATGACAAAATAATTCCAGACATCACTTGTCTACCTCATCCATCTTCAGGATGACCCTTCGGCCATGGTAGAATCATTATTGCTTAACAATCCCCCATGCAAATGTAGATGGCTCTATGAGGGGTCTTCTGTATAATCTTCCTAGTTACAATGATACAAATATAATTACAATATGTTCGGTTAATTATTTCACAATCAATATATACACTAACTAAAGACATAAATTACTTTCACTAATGGAAGACAATCTAAAGGACACATACCTCATCGAAATCTTCATAGTCATGTGCATTCTCACTAGCCATTGAAGATGGCCATTGCATTACGGGTGGAGGAACATCCCTAACTAGATTAGCATGCATAGCAAAAGGAATGGTAAAAGGAGAATACCCCAAGATTGGTTATCTGATGGTATTAAAAAAAATGTGTGTACCCCTGACTGGGAATCACTTAATTGAAGATTCATGAATTGTCATATTTATTAATTCTCGGCAAATTGTTACGGGGATTTCCACTTCCATGTCTTTGCATTGTTAAATGTATGTAGATAAAGACAAGAGTTTAGAGAGTGAAGACTGGAGGGGCTAAAAATTCCACTAAATTTGGAAAATGAAGTACAGAGAATACTAGAAGGAATGTGGTCAACATTGTGGTGCAACTCATATTTATAAGCAAAAGGAGAGGGGACGTTGCTAGAGGCCAATGTGGGGACATTAGGCACAATATCCCTACGTTGGGCCCACAGTCCTAACATTGTCCCCAATGTTTCTATGTTGGCCTCCCATCTAAAGGAAAATATTTAGGTGGGAAGCCTATTTGTTGCAAATCGTAACTAAGAATAGACAAGGTTGGTGGTGGGATGGGTCCAAGCTTGTAGAAAGCTTGAAAGGAATAATGGGGAATGGAGTGAAAAAAGACGAATGTGAATGAAAAAGTAAGCAAAACCCATGAACAACTCCAATGGATATGACGCACCAATGAAACTTTCGAGGACTCATAGTATAATTCGATATGATGCATGAATTGGTCTAATGAGGTTACTTGCTACTTAGCCTTGCTCAAGGGTTAAGATAAGAGTGAAGTTGAAAGTAAACGGGTAATGATTACGCAAGGAAGGAAGGAAAAATACTCAAGTGTATTAATGTTCAATCCAATTCTCCATAACTATAAGTACAGGGGTATTTATACTTATAAGTTAGGGTAACTTGCCCAAAAAGGAAAAGACAAAAAGGGTATTTCCTGAGGAAGTAATGTACAAAATACAAAAGGGTAAAAATGAATATATAAGGAAAGCAATCATTGGTGCAATGGATAAGGACATTCAAGAGTTAGAAGTATATGGAGATTCTTCACTCATCATTAGCTAAGCTTGGGGAGAATATAAAATGAAGGATCTAAACTGGTACCTTATCACTAGTACTTAACTAAATTAAGGGAGAAATTTGAAGAAATCATGTTCACTCATGTACCGAGGACTTAGAATCTATTTGTTGATGCATTAGACACTCTGGCATCCATTATCCAAATATTCGGCGAAGTCAAAATTCAATTGCTCATAATTGAAGTTGAAGAAAAACTTGTTTCTTTCTTAGCAATTGAAGATACACATGACGAAAGGCCTTGGTACCATGACATTAAGATGTTCCTACAATAAGGTACATACCTCATTGAAGTTGAGAAAAAGGACAGAAAGATGATTAGGAAATTGGATACTCAATTCTTAATAAGTAAGTCTACCTTGTACCGATAATCATTTGACGGCACACTTCTATGGTGTATAGATAACAAAGAGGCAAAGGTTTTGATAAAGGAAGTATACGAAGAAGTACGTAGCTCTCACATGAATGGTTACATGCTTGTCAAGAATATCATGAAGTTGGAATACTATTGGTCAACCATGGAAGGCGACTATATCAAACATGTCAGCATTATTACTTGAGCCAAGTTTATGCGAACAAGATAAATACTTCACCTCAAAAATTACACACACTCTCTTGCTATGGCTATTTTCAATGTGGGGTATAGACATCATTGGCCCAATTACTCTAAAGGCATCCAACGGTTATCGCTTCATACTAGTCGCCATCGATTACTTTAGTTAGTGGGTTAAGCCTTCATCCTATTTAAGTGTTGCTAAAGGGGTAGTGGTCAAGTTCATCAAGAGGAATATGTTGGCTCGATATGGAGCTCTAGAAATGATCATCACCTACAATGGCACGAATCTCAATAATAAGCTTATGTCAAAATTGTGCCAACAATTCAGGATCATTACAAGAACTTTACCCCTTATCAACCTTAGATGAATAAAGTTGTAGAAATAGCCAACAAAAATCTCAAAAGAATAATTGAAAAAATGGCTATCATATATAAGGATTGACATGAGATGTTGCCATTTGTGCTCATGGCCTATCGAGCTTTTATTAAAACATTAATCGGGGTAATGCCTTACCCTTTAGTATATGGCATGGAAGTGATATTACCAATGGAAGTTGAAATCTTGTCTCTTAGAGTGCTATTAGAAACTCAATTGAATGAGGCCAATTAGGTAAAGAATCGCATTGAGTAGTTGAGTTTGATTAATGAGAAAAGATTGATAGCCTTGCACTACAATCAATGCTATCAACAAAGGATGGCTTGAGCATTTAACAAAAGGGTATAGCCTTGGAACTTCAAAGAAGGTGATATAGTGTTGAGAAAAGCTCTCCCTAATGTACATATTCCCAATTATGGAGGTCCTTATATTGTGAAGTAAGTGTTACTAGGAGGGGTTTTAATTTTATCACAGATGGATGGTCCAAAGTTGAGAGACCCTATAAATGCTGATGCAATAAAATTGTACTACCTATGAAAATCAATGGAAATTCTTACTCAGAACACAAAAATGCCAATAATCTTAATTATTATTATGGTTTAATTTTCATCTTCTACAAGTAAAGTCGGTATCCTTAGCAGTTGTCGGCATTGGAATCACCTCCATCACTTTTCCTGCTCTACCAAAAAGTCCCATTTCTTTTTCTTTGTTTAAATAAGACCCATGCACTAAAACATGAGAAGAGATGAAAGTGAGTTATAGAACATTGATAATTAACATAACTCTTTTAAATACTTTATTATGGGTTGGTCCTCTTTGATGGGGAGATTTATTGTTTATTTTTTAGGGTAACACAAAATCCAAATAAGCAAACACCTCACGACAAGTAATTACCGGCCAAGGATAAAGGATTGGGTTCAAGGAATCTAAAAGATAATTCATTGATGAGTAGAAACATTGGATGGCCTTCTACATTGGTTTGATTTTCGTGACTTCTCAAAAGGGCCATTGAAGCCTTAAGTACTCCATGTCAAGATTGGTTGGGTTGATAACAGGAAATTAGAGATGAATCCATTTTGAACAATGAGTTGATAGGACTTTCTAAAGAAAGGTTTGACAATTTGGGTGCTATTAACAAAACCAAGTAAGTACTTCTATACAATGTTAGCATATTGGTTTTACATGTTGCTAGTCTACCGTAGACGCTTTTGCTTAGGTTAGTTAGCTCAAAAGAGCATGACTAGGTTTTAAATTAGAGTCTTAGCTAGTTCAAGGAGCGCTTTGCCCATTCACCTAGGTTAGTTAGCTTAATAGGGCATTACTAGGGTTCAATTTCTCATCTAAGGGCTTAGCTAGCTCAAGGAGCGCTTTGTCCATTCGCCTAGGTTAATCAGCTCATAGGGGTACGACCAGGTTGTCAAATTATTTTAGTATTCTTGTCAAACCATAAGGGCATTACCTTTTTTTAGTTTCTTTTGTATCTCGGAACCTAAGACAACTAGCTAATTGTAGTGCTTTCTAAGGCAATTCTACTTAAGGCAAAAATAGTGTCTCCTTTTATTTTTGTGATAAAGTTTTACTCTAACTTTATTGTAAAGAAGAGCAGCTGTAGACACTTTATTTTTGTCCTCTGTAATTTTAGAATTTTTAGAATAGGGTAAATGATCCTAATTTAGGAAAAATCACAAAAAGAAATTCAAAATTAAAAAAAATCATAAAAGTAGAAAATTTAGGAAAAATACAGAAAAATAGAAAATAAAAAAAAAACAGAAGAAAAAATAAAAAAATAAAAATTTTAGATAGTTTAAATAGGATTTTTTTCATTTAGCCTTAATATTTTTTAAGGGCCTTAAATAATAAGAAGAGAAGAGGGATATTGGGTTTGGACTCATATTTAAATTTAGCCTAGGTCGACTTGGTCCATATATGCAGTTTGATTGCATATATGGATAAAGTGCAAGTCAACGGCTTGATGGTAATACACTCTAACTTAATATTGCATATTACTTAAAAATCTTAGGTTTGAATTTGGCTACAGGCATAAAGTATCTTTTATTTTCAAAAGTTCACCTGCCACGTATCAGTGTGTCATTAGGCCACATGTCTGTTGCTGACATGTGGCACCAATTAGCAACTGATCGCGAGTTGACATGGTTCCATAGCGCTAGGTCAGCATCCTTAACACGTGTCATACCATGTGTCCTGATATGTGATACAATGACAAGTTAACATTCTACTTTGTGGTTAAAGTGGATGTAATTTCTTTAACTTCATAATGAACCAGATAATGCTTGCAAATGGCACATTGCTTGTCATGCATTGCACGTAATAAATGACTGATAACTTATTTGTTTTGTTCAGGTTGTATATGCTTTTTACCTTATACCCTTTATTAAGCCTGTGGTTCTTTAGCTCACTCCCTTATAGTTTTTTGTAGGTTATTAAAGTTAAAGCATTGGATGGGATAGAATCTTAAGTGAATGAGAGTTTCCGCAGGCCCAACAGAGGAAATTTATGCTAGGCTATGAATATAGATTATTATGGAAGAAGCTATTAGAATTTCTTTTACTACCCATTTAACTGTTTGGTAGGGAATTTCGATTCTCTACGGTTCTAATGGTCATGTGAAAATAGGGAGATGCCCTATAATATTTCTATATATACATGTATTTATATTTTATTCTTATAGAACATCTAGTAAATTGTGTGTTAAGTTAGAACATTTATAATGAAAGCATTATTGTGTCTCGAACTATGCAACTTCTAAGATGGTAGCATGGCCCTTGAATTTAGGGCACCATATGAACAGTACACTACTAAAAACTCCATTGGTTGCTTGATAGTGTTTTCATTGTCACTAAGTTCCATCACCCTCGACATGATGCCCTTAAGTATTCTTTGAAGTAGCCTCTTTGGATGGTGTTTTCTATGGCATTCTTCAGCTAAAAGCACTCGTTTGTAGTGTCATCGTAGTATTCATGGAATTTGCAATATTTTTTTGAGTTTCTATGGCTAAGGTTACCCTTCATTTTGGTAGGCTTCTAAAGCAAACCCCTCCCATGGAACTCCTTGTAGACTTAACGAAAAAGGTTGGTTAAGGGGCATAAGTTGTGAATAAGTTGGAATATGTAGTAGGCACTTTGTATTCTTGGGGTTTCACCTATTAAGGTGGCTGGGCACCTTACTACTGAAGTGATCCTTTATAGACCCCTTATCCTTCTCCTTCTTCCCTCCCAACCTCTATAGGTTGGCTTCACACCTAATGTAGATATTATCCTCTTGGTTTATCTACTTCTTGGCTTTCTGCTAGAATTTAGCTAAGGTCTTTGACTTGCTCTTGTAAATAGAGTAGAAGAAGTTTCTAGATGGCCTTATGCTGAGTTGGGCAACACGAACAGAAACTCCTTTATCCAACTAAGGGATCTCAACCACGGCGTTATTAAACCAAGCAACAAATTCATGAAGGGTTTCCCCTTCCTTCTATCATATCAAATCAAATACAAGGATGATGTGTCCTTCGATGGGGGCTTACTAGCTTGGAAGTGCGAACTGAAATGACAAGTAAGCTCGTTAAATGAAGAGATAGAATTGTCGAGTAGGTGGCCAAACTACATCCGAGTTACCTTCCTTATGGTGCTTAGCAAAATGATTAAAAAAAGAAAATCTAAAAGATTGCTTTTGTTTTGTTTTTATATAATATTTTTGAGCTCCTGAAATTGCGTTTAGGGTAACCAAACCTAGATTTAAGGCCTTTCAAGGAAAAGTTATCCAATTGAACCTAAACTTTATGACTAAGATAAAAAAGTTAATTGAAGTGATCCAATAAAGTTAAATTTCGAAAATAATGACATAAAATCCCAATTTTTTTCCCTAGAAGTATAATTACTTAATATAGTACAAAATTGATTGGATCCCTTAAAATCTAGCTCGAAATATGATGATGACTTAGAGTTAAACTAATTAAGCTATAAAATGAAATAATATAGTATAATATACTATATGAGTATATACGTATTTTTATGAGTATACCTAATATATAAAATAATTATACCTATAAATTAACCCGAAATTACATAATTATATATAATACGTATTGAATTCATAAAAATAAATAAGAAATATATTTTAAAAATAAAAGATATGTTAGAAACATAATTACACATTACACGTGGTATATATATATATAGGATATATACTCATATATTAATAAAATAACTACTAACTAAAACTTATCTAATTACAACCAAATTGCTAGAGATTATTGGAATTCACTATAGCCTCCTCATGTTGAATTAGGATGATGAATCAAAAGCAATTGGACAAACAAAAGACACCCCCTATTTAAGTAATTGCAATAAGATATTAATGGAAAATTATATACAATTCATGGCAAACTTCAATCAAGCTAAACTAATATATATAGGGCTCACAACACTATTTTAGACACTTTAAGAACCAAATCACTCAAGAACAAATTCATGGAAAATCATACACAATTAGAAAGGAAAATAGAAAAAACAAAGCAGGAACTAAGCTAGGTTAGTTCCCAACCCAAAATTGAATCTGTTGTTGAACCATTCTAACCCTTAGTAAAACCACCCACGCCTTAGCCATTTGATAACTCTCCCTTTGCTGCCAGTCATTGGAGCTCTAATGAACAAGCAAGTCAAATTCCTACCCTATTTTTCATTAATTTTTTAAAAATAATAAATCCACCTAAAAAATTATGGAAAATTTATATTTAAGTTATTTTATATATGCTTTCCTATGATATTTTTATTTTTATAAAATTCAGAATATTTTATAAACTTGTTTAAGAAAGTGACTGTTCACTGAAATTTTGACTTTCAAAATAAATATATCAAATGATGTTGTTTTTAGTTTGAAATTTTTATCTAGGATATACATGATATATAGATAATTTCTATGTAGCTAGATTTTTTATTTGAGTACTTTTAGTATTTAAAATTAGGGTGAAAATGTGAAATAAAAAGATTTTATGAAATTAATTGATAAAAATGACCTATATTGACTTTTGGTGAATTATAATGATGTTAGGATATATTGGAATTAATTTTGTGTAAAAAGGATAATATGTGGGTAATTAATGCAATTTAAGGGTAAAGTTGTAATTTTAGTTATATAGGTGACAAATTGATAGCATGAAACCAAGTGATGACTGAATCCCCCATATTTTTAGGAGTCTATAGGAATTTTCGAGGAATTATTTGATGATCCAAGCTATTCATTACAAATTTAGGTAATAAAATAGCTTAAATAAGGAACTGGGACTTTTTTTCGGCAATAATAGGTTAAAATATGATAAATATTGAAATAAAAACTACACAAATACGTATTGGTCATATTTAGTGAAAATGAGTTTTTAATATATTTAATGATAATTTTAAGATTGGAATATGTTATAGACATATTAGGGTTAGATAATACTCATATTATTGAGTTATATTGACAAATTATATAAAATATGTACAATACGATAAAATTCATTTAGATACGTATAGGTTTATTTGAAATTAGAACTACCATTTATAAGTCGTCTTCAGAAATAGCACCTGTAATACATATCGTTAAGTCTGTATGAACCTCATGATACTATTTTTACTAAAATCGGACAATCTTAGGTAATATAACCTATATCGCTATAATATTATGAGCATTTACTTATTTTGATAACCTTATCGTAATTAAAACATGATTTAACCAATTAAAAGTATGTTTCGATACGATTGAAATAATATATTATACATAATAATATAACTATGTATATTATTAATATTTAATAACTTAACTCGACTTATATAATAAAACTATATATTATTTTATAAGGAAAATGATAATATACTTTAGATATATTATATATATTTTTATGGTTATATAATTGCTTAACGAAATACTTTCAAATAGAGCCCTAAAAGACCCATAATCAGATATTTGAGATTCGATTCGTAGAATTTAGGGCGATCAAGCAAATTATTCGATGTAGCTCAAATTTTACGATGAAGTTAAGATTATTAGTAAAAGTGATCCTATAAATTTGAATTTAAGAAAATAAGTAATAAAATTATAGAATATTACAATATTAAATTTTAAGTATATTACATGTTATTTATCGGAAATATGTAAAACAAATTTTGATAACTAACTAGTCGCTAGAAATAAATTATGTGCATACTAAAAATCATATAATAACATAAATAATATTTAGGAGTATTACTTATATTCCATATGTATTTATGCGTAAGTAAAAATACACGAAATTACCTAAAATGCTACAAAATTGCCAAACAATTAAAGAAAATTATAAAAAAATCAAGGAAAAATTAGAAAAAAAAAAAGAGAAGTAGGGAATTTTCTAGAATTGAGTTATGGTAGGTTAGGGAAGAGGAGATAAAAAATTAGCTAATTAAATTCATACACTTAAAAAGTCAATTTGAAATAGAATAATGCATATGTTAACTCTGATTAATACACTAAAAATCCCTAAGAGCTTTATAAATAGCCAAACTAAACCAAAGGCTAATTTGGTCAGTTTAGGATCTTAGAAAATTAGAGAGAATTAAGGTTTTACAAAAAGTTACAAAAAATTTATATAGTAGGAGCAATTGAACTGAACCCACAACCCACCACCAATTAGACTCAAACTGCCACCATCACGACACCTTATACCCACCACCTGAACCGGTTGACACACCTTAGACTACTATTGGTGGTCGAAAGTCTAAAAGTTCGGTGAGTCTCAAATTTAGCCTAGTTTTATGTAATTTATTAAAATTATTAATTTTATTATTATGATGTTTTATTGTATGTAGATTTAGGGAAAAATATTGATTAGGTTTAATTACATCTGTAAATATAGGGTGTTTAAGAAATCATGCAAAATCGAGCATGTTTTGGATTAGAAATAAATAGACTTAAGAGTATAGTTTTGGACTCAAAATTTTTTTATAGACTGCTTAGGTGATATAGAACAATGCCATGAAACTCTTTTTCAAAAATTAATTTTCAAAACTTTTAGATAATTTTTAGGCTTGAAAATAATGCATAAAATTGGTAATTTTAGGCTAATTAGGTAATTAAATAAATAGTTACTGATTTAGTACATAATTATATGTTTTAGGATGTTGAAATTTGATAGAGTATGCTATTTTTAGCATTTAGAGTGTTAGATGTAATTATTAGGGTATTATATAATAAATATGTAATAGGTAAAAATGGTAAATTTTAAGTTAATTTTGTAATTTGGGTAATTAGGTGAAAAAATCTGATTTGGGATGAATTTAAATATTTTGAGATGTTAGTTGGTGTTGGGAGATGATATTTGAAGAGATAGAAATATTAGATGTGTATATTATATACATATTAGGTGATAATATATAATATGTAAGTATAAGAAATTAATGAGTAAGAAAATATTAGATTAAAATTGATATTATAACAATAATAGGAATATATATAAAACCTGGTAGGAGACTTAAATTTTGGTATTTATATGAAAAATGTAAAATTTTCTCATATCGAGAATAAATTTGATAGTTAAATTAGGATAAGGGGTATACTATACAAATTAAAATACTGGTTAGGGGTTAAGTATGATATTTAAGGATACCCAAAAATAATGTGATTAATTTCACATTATGGGTTAAAATGAATTTTTAGGGTTTACGTATAAAATTTCTAATTGAAAATTGAGTTAAAAACCTAATTTAAAACCAACTTTAAAAACTGAATCAAAACTCAACCTAAATTAGGAATAATTGTAAAAGACTTAAAAACCTATATAATTAGGTATATTAAACCCTAAACTAAAGATAACATAAAAGTACTATGAAATAAAGTTTATATAAGGTAGTTATATATGTACTGAAACAATATTTGCATTATAGGGTTTAACGGCAATGGCTTGTGTAAGTCGCACCCTAAGTGAGCAAGTAAAGAGTTTAAGTAAGTTTGAATTGATACGTTGCTATATTTTGAAGTACTAATTTATAGTACTCGAAGGCTTGAAATTGTAAATAGTCGACTGTGCGCATGTGTTTGTTTCTAAGTTGATGATGTGATTTGATTTACTACTCTGGCTTGTATTGTATGAGTTGTATGAAATGATTGATTACCCTAAACTGAACCTAATCAAATATATGACTTATAAACATAAATTAGACCTATATAACAACCCATTAGGGGAAACTTAAGGTTCTTCGACCAAATATCGACCCTTTTGAAAGGGATAACGCTAGATAACATAATTGGTCTTTTCTTCATCTTTAGTTAAACTAAGTGATAGGTGAGGAGGTCGTAGTAAAGGTGAAATCAATGGTTTAAAAGTAATCACAGGAGGAGCGATGTCTCCATTGCATAAACTTGGGTTTGGTCGTGAGCTGTTACATTAATGGAAACTCTTCAACTTGGATTAGAGTAGGTGCAATTTCTCTAATTTCACAATGGGCCAGACAACGTCATGCAATGGTATATGCTTGAACATACATTGCACCTAATAATTTGGTTAATAACCTTATTTGTGTTTGGTATATGGTTTTGGGTCTCTATCTTAACTTATTAAGCTGTGATTGCTCATATCCCTATAAACAGTGTTGCAGGTGCTAACAAGGAAGCGGCCTATAATTACCCTAAAGCTAACAAATGCTAGATCATAGGGGAGTGAGGAAATAAACTGAAGATTAGATACAGTCTTAAGTTTAGATTTATCTTTTAAGCTTTTAATATTAATTTACGAATTACTCAATTAAATTATGTTAGGTTGTTAAATCTTATAAATATACTCCGATTATTTTAATGTAAGTATATATTTTTATTAAGTTCATAAGTAAATAACATATTTAATTTATGAACTATTTACTTCAAAGCGGGTTAGTCGTGAACGCTTTGTGTAAATCAAGTTTAAGATAGTAGCTGTATGGTTAGCTCCTATCTTAGAATGGTTTGTACGACGAGATTATTATGACTTTACCGCTTCAGGGTATGACAAGCTTTAATGTTTTAGTAATCCTTACGAAAACTAAATCTAGATTTTGTATATATAGGATCTCCTAGTAATCGGGGCATTGATAACATGAGTCATTTGTAGTAAGCGTCTGAATGAGTAATTTAGGATTGTAACTTTACCGCTTATGGAAATACTATATTAGAGTATTTGGAGACTTAAAAGTACTTCTACTTATGATTATAATTAGTTGTTTATATGTATGCCATGCATGTAATTGTTATTCAATTGTGATTTGTCACTCCTAATTAAAACTAATAATGATTTGACTACTAACAAAATTGGACATGCACAGCACCCGTTAGGGGAAACGATTAGAAGTGTCAAGTCAAATATCGACTCCCTTCGATGAGGATAACTCAAAATGGTCTTTTCCTTATCATTAGTTGAATTAAGTGATAGGCAAGAAGGTCGCGATAAGGGTGGGGGTTGTATTCAAAAGTGGTCATGGAAGGAGGGTGTTCTCCATTATACAAGCTCAAGTTCAGTCTGATTTGATTCACAATGAAACTCCTCAATTTGGGTTGGAGCATATGTAATTTCTTTAACCTTATAGTGGACTAGATAACATTGTGCGATGTTTTAAGTGATTATATTACATTTCATCATAATTTATAACCTTACTTATGATTGTTGATACTCTCCTAACTCAGTTTTACTTATTGAGCTACTTGTGCTCACATTCTCATAAATTCTTTTGCAGGTGACGAATGAAGATCAGGATGCCTAGATACCACCACCTCCAGGTTAATATGCTGTTGGCTAGGAACGTGAGGGACAAGGAATCCATCGAATCTGAGCTTTTGACTTTTCTTTTGAGTTTTAAGGAACCTAACTAGGAATTCCTTGGGATGCCTATTGATGAGTCTAAATTAGTTATATTTTATTTAGTGATTTTTAATGATGTTCCTTGATATTTGAGTCTATTTTTAGATAATAATACTTAATTGAGTAAAATTTTAGTTTCTAGGTTTTAAAACGATCTATGCGAGAAAACGAGAAGATAGAAACAAATTTAATTCAAATCAGAGCAAAAATGAGTAAGTTATAAAGGTTTGAAGATCAATACAGCTAAATGACACAACTGTTGTTTCTAAGCAAATTTAGAGCCGATTTTCAACTATCACAGCTTAAGACATGACCAAAAGACACGGCCATGTCATCCATTTCTAAGTTTAAAAATAAAAAAGACAAACATAAAGCACTATTAAGTACATGACCAAAAGACATAAATACATGGTTATGTCCTCAGTCGTGTCTTTTCTAATCAACTTATTTTTTTTTTTAATTCAATTCCTATACTCTCTTAGTCATGCCAAACACAATAGCAAACACATCTACATTTTTCATCTTTTCATCTTTGATTTATCACCCATTACTCATACCAGTTCACGTTTTCTCAAGTGTACTCACTTTAATTACTCCGGTAAGTTCTTGATATCTCATTTTTCTTGAATTTTTCATGGAAGAACTCATTTAGATTTCACTTTTTCTTGGGGTTTTTGCATGATGCTATTTAGTGAATGTGGGTTATGATGGATGTTGTTTGTTTTAGTATTTTAGTGATGATGTGCATGATGAATACGA
Organism: Lumnitzera littorea; assembly: GCA_024138015.1. Classification (NCBI taxonomy): domain Eukaryota; kingdom Viridiplantae; phylum Streptophyta; class Magnoliopsida; order Myrtales; family Combretaceae; genus Lumnitzera; species Lumnitzera littorea. The sequence goes on along the minus strand of JAMXBB010000008.1, from coordinate 2,620,704 downwards.
CCATGTTCTTAAATTGGTGCTAATCTTTGGGTTTGCAAGACACGAGTTGTGACACAATTGTATCATGTACGATACATTCCTATAAGTATGCGATTCTTGAATGTTTGAGTTGAAGTGTTGAATTTCATTGTTTTATATGCCTTGTTTTTCATTTTAGCACTTAGGGTTTTAGTATTTAGTCAACACACAAGTGCTATTAATTCATGTAATGAGGAATTAGGAGTTTAAGCATGCTTGGTATCTCATCTATAACAATAGTTGTTAAGATTGTATGAAGAATTTCTCAAGAATACAACTATATTTTGCATGCATACTAAGTGTTTGATAAAATTCCTCAATGAGTTATAGTGTTCATTTTCTACACTTAGTCATGATTTTTGGTTTATTTCTTTATTCTAAGTGTAGGGAAACTCCGGTGTATTGGAAATTTAACTTGAATCTTGTTTCCTTTTGTAGAGAAACATGGTACCAAGAGTAAATTACAAGTTAAGAGCAAGAAGCTCAGGAGGAGAGTTCGGTTAAAGATATCAATGATGAGGAGGAGGATGAAGAATACGAAGAGGATGAGGATGAAGTTATGGATGATGCTTCCAATTAGGAGGATTGTGGAGTCAATTGAGTCTTGTTGCGAGGTTAAGGCCTTAGAAATTTGAAGCTTATGTTGGAGATTGCATTTGATTTAGACTACTTCAAGCTTCAAACTTCTTGCATTGATGAATCGTGTTACTCAAATTTTAAGGGAAGTATCGGTTTTTCTTTCCTACTTTTATACCGTCTTACCTATGATTGTTTTGATTGTTATATTTTCCATTATGTGCCTTAATTCGTACATTAGGGACAATGTACAATTTTAAGTGTGAGGAAGGAGATATAGAAACTTTTGCTACTTAGGAGACCAATTTTTTTTCGCATTTAACCTAATTTTATTGTTTTATTGACTTGCAATTATTGGGAAATTAGTGACTTCCACTAAGTTGAACGTAATTTGAATGCTTGATCTTTAATGTTTGAGTTATATAATGCCAGAGTTGATAGGCGAAATCTTTATGGAGTAAAGTTAAGGATTATTTAGCCTAGGATTTTAGAACTTAGGATTAGAGCAGTATCACTGGTTAGGAGTTAGTCAAAATTATTTTTGAAACTTACTTTCATATATACTTTCCTCTTAGATGACCTTAAAGCCCTATAATTCTTAGTAAACAAATAGATGAAATTTTTCTTTTAAGAAACCCCTAAAATGAAATAGTTGGAGGTAGAAAGAGATTAAAATGAAAAAAAAGGGGGTAAAATTAGTAAGAATTCGCCTTGGTCCCTTAGAAGAGTGAGGTTGAATTCCACTATTAATGCCAAAATAAGCTTAAAGAATGAATTAGTATGGATTGACCTTGGTTCGTTAGAAGAGTAAGATTCTTTCTCGTTACCAAAATGAGAGCAAGTTGGTATGGATTGGTCTTGGTCTGTTAGAAGAGTGAGATCCTTTTCCTCGGCGATACAACTATCCTTAAATAATGTGCTTAATTAATAACATTAATTTAATAAATTTGATGCCTTTCCAATGAAAGCATGAACTAAAGGGAGGATTAGAGGATGAGTGGATGTAGCATGTGTTTACTTTGAATTATGGCGCTTAGCGAGATTGAAGAGAGGGTTGTATACATTTTAGTTAAGTACGTTTAAAATTTTTATGACTTTTTCTTGATTGGCGAGATGTTAAATCTGATCTTGAGTACAAAATTTTTTATTAAATGATCTGATTAAACTTTAATTTACATAAATTAGCTTGTAAACTCTAGTACTTTGTGTCATTTGGACATTAGGAAAAAAAGATTGAGTATAAGAGTTAAGGAAGTTATTTAAAGAAAATTGATTGGATTTGCAAGTTAAATCTTTTTAGGTTAAGTGTAATTTTTAACTGGTTTCTTAAGCAATGATGGTTTTTAACTTAAGAATTCTTGTCCTAATTTTTCTTTGCTTTATTTGCTTGAGGATGAGCAAATTCTTATGTGTAGGGAAGTTTGATGAGTTCTAAATTGATTATATTTTATTTAGTGATTTTTAATGATTTTCCTTGATATTTGAGTCTATTTTTTTATAATAATACTTAATTGATTACAATTTTGTTTTTTAGGTTTTGAAACGATCTATATGAGAAAACAAGAAGATAGAAACAAATTTCACTTAAATCAGAGCTAAAATAAGTAAGTTATAAAAGTTTGAAGATCGACATACCTAAACGACACGACTATGTTGTTTCCAGGAAAATTTGGAGTTGATTTTCAACTGTCACAGTCTAGGGACCATATTGTTAGTCGTGTTGTTTCCAAGTTTAAAAGGAAAAGACAAATGTAAAGCATGGTTAAGTACACAACCAAAAGACATGATTGTGTCTTTTCCAATCAACTTATTTTTTTTTATTCACTTCCTATATAAGGTCTTGTTAAGGTTTGTTTTGGAAAGAACCACAATTTTGAGGGAGTTTTTGAAGCCAAAAACACTTAAAGGGTAAGAGAATCATCAAGAATTCGAGATTCAAGATTTAATCTTAATTAGACTTCATGACTTTCTTTTTTATAATTTTCTACTCTTTATTTTTAGATTCTTAATTTATGATGTGTAGAGAGTAGATCTTTAGTATCTAGGTATTGTGAAACCTAGATCCACTCATGTGATGCGATTAGTATTTGATTAGTTTAATTCCATAGTCTTTTTCTTGATTCAATTATGTTTGCTTCATGATTTAGGTTATTATTTCCATGGGTAATAAGCTAAAGTTTGATATCTTATAAGAGAATTAAGAGATTTCTTATAAGATTAAATTTAAGCATAGTTAACGAGAATTATTGCAAGATTAGAGATAATTTGCAAGATTTTTTTGGAATTTTTAAATTAAAGCGTAGAGAATTCGTTGTTCAATAATATAATATTAGATTATACTATTGAGAAGAGATTCTAATAGGTGATTTTATGGTTAAGGTTAATTGACTTGAGAAAGTGATTAGCTTTAGTAGAGAATTCTCCCGATCAAAAAAGATTAAAGAACAAATTAAATTATCTTTAGGAAAATCACATGTTAGATTTAGGGGAAGCAAGATCTAGGTACAACATTGAATCTTGAATTAATTTTCAATTGGATTGCTTTCTTGTTAATTCTTGAATTGCATCTTAGTTAATCTTTAAATTAATTTTAGCAATAATTTTGATTTACTTCTTTAAGTTTCTTGAAATTTAATTTGCCAATTAGATAATAAAGACCTAGTGAGTATTGATAGTTAGAGTCTTTAAAGAATCGATATTTAGACTTATATCCACTATATTATAAACTGATAAGTATACTTACCTACATCACCTACTGGTTTTCTAATTTATTGTAAATAGACTTTAAAACTTATGGTTTTTAGTCAACTTTGATTGTAAATTATAACTGTAAGTGTGAAGTGTTTATGTAAATACTGTTGTATTATTGGACAACAAATTATACAGAACATGTATTTTGTAAAGTTATACTACGAGTTTGATTATTTATAGATATCAAAATGGATGCTTTAAGCTAGTTAAGTTATGCACGCCTTATGTAGATTATATTTACGATAATAGCTGTAAGGTCAATTTCTATCTTAAGTTAGTTTATACGGCGGGACTGTTACAATTTCTCTTATCTAAGGCATGACAATATTAGCAGATATTTCACTTACTATGTATATGTAAATTTAACATTAATGTGTGAAACATTAATACATTTATATATAATTATTAGGGAAAATTGTAAATAATCCTCCTAAACTTTAGCTCAAGTATAGATTAACTCCCTAAACTTTCAAAGTGTAGTTTTTGACACTCTAAACTTTGACAAATTTGTAATATAAAGGATATTTCCCTTTTTTTTTTTCTTTTAGTTAAAAAAACTCGTACTATGGTCAAAGTTTAAGAAGTTTTAAAACATATTTTGTTAAGTTTAAGGGGGGCATTCTCAACTTTGGGGTTATTTGCTAAATTATTAAAGTTTAGGGAGTCAAAACTACACTTTAAAAGTTTAAGAGGTCAATCATATCTAAGTCAAAGTTTAGAAAAATTTTTGCATTTTCTCCTAATTATTGTTTTATAAAGATTTAGTATAAATATGATGAATATTACAATAGTGATCGAGAGGCTCTTACAACCATAAACTGAGATATTAATAAATTTTAAATGTTGGGTGAGGAAATAATGAAATCGGTGCACTTAAGATTTTGGTAGAAAAGTTAATTGACATATTACTTTATTGAAAAAAAAAAAAAGGTTTTTGGTAAAAAACATTAATGCTACTTTGATTATATAGATTACTACTATATAAAAATTCTATTTAAGTAAGTGATCGAGGAAGAGATAAAAAGGGAAACAAAGAAATAATCTGTAAAAATAAATATATATATTTTTTGTGGTAATCAATTGAATGCAATATAATGGAGAGGAATGAGTTATTTTTCTTCTTCTTCTTTTCTTTTTTTTTTTTTTTTTTTTTGTTTACTGAAAAGGGGAAGGATTTAACTAAGGGAAAGAATAGCACAACTTTTACAAAAATAAAAAGAAACATGGGATAGAAAGTATAGGAGTAAAAAGATTTTAAACTTTAAACAAAGTGTAAATGGGAGAGAACATAATCACTAGGTAACGTCAATTTATATTGATGTTGTTTTATGTTGTACTTTAAGTTCCGTAATTAATTTATACTTTATGTCTTGTTCACTTGCGAAGAATTGGAATTCCATTCACCCATTAATCCTTATTACAGCATTTACTTGGTTTTTTGTCTTTGAATCATAATTCCGTAGGAATCGCTATTATTTGAAATCAAGTAATAAAAATTCTTTAGTTCAATTAAAGAATCACAATTCTTTATAAAATTTCACATTTTCTTAAAAAATGACTTCATCTTAATTTAACAACCACCACCATCACCACTACTAACCACCACCATTACCTCCATTGTTGCAACCACCACTACTATCGACTACCATCATCACCATCGCTATTGCTACTTAATTTGACAACCACCACCATCACCACTACTAACCACCACCATTACCTCCATTGTTGCAACCACCACCACTATCGACTACCATCATCACCATCGCTATTGCTATTGTAGCCACCACTACCACCGCCAATACCAGTATCACCTCCACCATTACTACTACTACCGCTACCACCATCAATACTACTGTTGTCTCCACCATCATCATTACCGTAGCCACAACCACCATCACCACCATTGTCGCCATTACTACTACCACTACCACCACCGACCACCTATTACTTTAGTATTGGTTGAAAAAGAAAATGGACTGAGAGTAATTTAGTTATTAAATTACTATTATATGTCTATTTTTAAGTTACTTATAAATTCAACTAAGTAAAAGTAATAAGTACTTTACCTTTTATTACATTCCTTAAAAATTCTAATTCTATTCTCTTTCATTTCATTCAATGAAGTGTACGGGCTTGTTTTGCAAGGAAATGGGAACTTCTTGGATGAAGTAACTTAACCATGAATAGCATAACTTTATGTACATGAACAAAATCATTGTATATATTATTGTTATATTTCTTTTTCTATTGCTCATAAATTTTTAATATATCACTATTATTGGATTAACCTACTTTTAGTACATGTAATGTTTTCCTTTTTAGTTCTTTGAAACTATAATTTTTTAATCTATATAGATTTCATTAATATTTAGCAATGCAAATTATTAACAAATAGGCATGGATGGAAAATAATTATCTTAAATTATATAAAATTATCTTTATATGCATAGTACAGTACATCATCTGCTAGTATTTTTAAAATATCAAGATACCATATGGTCCCGTACTTTATTTTGATGGGACTGGTCTCGCCCTATATCACACTGTAGATTTGATGTTCATTAGATCTAAATGGACTAGTCTTGTCCTATATCACATTGTAGATTTGATGTCCATTAGATCTAAATGGTTGAAAACAAAATTGGTTCGATGGTTTAGATCTAATAGACATCAAATCAAAGGTTAGATGAAGGGTGAGATTGATCCTGTAAAAAATATAACTGAGACCATAGAAAACTACTGAAATATATTATCTTCTTAACTTATAGATTAAGAGAATACTTTTTATAACAAACACTTATCCACATCACATATTTTTGAAAGTTTATAAAGATTCACAATTGCAAATGGTATCTCTTTCAATTATATATAATATTATATTGTCGCCCCCATGTTATAGGGTTGAGCAAAAAATACTGCGAACCGTGGATCAAATCGTAAACCGAATTGAAAAATCGATATTTTTGCGAATTGTTTAGTTTACAATTCAGTTCGGTTATATATAAACAGTTTGTGGTTTGATTAAAAAAAGCGAACTAAACCGAATCGTTTAGTTAAATAAAAAAAAATTTATACAATTATTTTGTACTTTTTTATATTTTCTTCTATCAATCTTCATAGATTTCATCAAATTTTTCATATCTTGTTATTCTTTATCTTAATTTTGTGTTAATTATTAAGATTAAGTTAAGTGAATTTTATTTGAAATTTCATATTTATTAGAGATAAAAATATTTAGTGAAAATTTGGTACAAACGATTCAAACTGTAGATTAAACTAAACCAAACCAGTTTTAATTAAATTAAAATTTATGAATTGAACCATATGATTAGATTTAATTTAAAAAAAAAAAACGAACTGTTATATCAAGTTCGGTTCGGTAATTGGTTCGATAAAGGGGACTAAACCATATCGAACCAAACCGTTCCTACCCTTACCATGTTATATAGCATTTGTAATTATGAATCTTAGTGTAACTTTTGAGTACACGCAATGTGGATGTAGGTTTGCGGATGGAATGTAATGTAAAGAAAAAAAAAAAAAAGAATGGTGATTTTCATTTGCCAAAATGAATCCACCATATTCTTTGAGAAAAAACAAACTATAGATCTTATTTAATATTTTATAACAACAATCTATAACTAAATCAAATACAATTATTTATTACTTAATTTGATAAATTATATCAAATTATTTATTTTGCATACATATCATGAGTATATTTGCTAGTATTTATGTATGCATATGTGTAAATGATGTGCAATATATTTCATCTAGCTATAAGACATAGCATGTCACAAAATGCCAAAAAAAAAAAAAAGAAAAGAAAAATTTATCACATTAACATAAAAGATTATGCAATGTGACATATGCATCATTATATGTATATTAAAGCAAATTTTATTTTCTAATAATTATCTATCTATATTTATATAATATATATACTAGCGAACGGTATACCCGTATTATGGGTCTTAAATATGGATAAATTTTGAGATTTTGATAAAAAAAATTATAAAATTAAGATAAAATATTAATATTGGAGTGAGATATATTTTACCAAAAAAAAATGAATGATAAAAGAATAATTAGAAAAAAAATGAGCTAGTAAATCTAGCAAATCGTGTACTTAGAATGTGTGTGTTAAAAAATATATACATACACATACATTAAAAATGTTTTAAAACTTTTATAATTAAATTATAACTCTTTCAATTTGAACAATTTATCTTTAGTAAGATTTTTAATTGGATAAAATTTTTTAAACGATTTCTAGTGTAATCATTAATGAAAAGTGGGTAGATAAATAAGCTAAGATCATGGAAAGTATTGGCATGATGGGAATGAAAATATTAAAATTATGAATGAAAGTTATATTTGTAGTGATGAGCAGCAAGAGAGAGAGATAGAGAGATGAAGAGGGGGAGAGAGAGATGAGAATATGGGATTGAGAAGTGGGAGAGAGGGAGAGAGAGAAAAAAGTGATAGTTATGATGATAGAAAAAGAATAAAAAGAAAGAGAGAAATATAATAAAATCTTATACTAAAGTTTATATAGTTGAATAGTAATTAGAGTTAGTTATTCTCTTATTTTCCCTTAAATAATATAGAAAATTTGTTTGGAAAAAGAGAAGAGAGAGATTAATGAGAGAGAGAGATTAACGTAGATAAATTGAGACTAAATAAAATTGGTAATTAACGTAGATAGATTGAGACTAAATTGGTAATTTGCCTAGAAAAAAAAAAGGAAGAGAGAAGAAAGAGATTAATTGAGAAGAAAAATTAAGGAGTTACAACATTTATCTATATTATAATTTCCTTCTTTGTACATAATATCATAATTGGTACTTTTATTAAATGACATTAGATTTGGGTGGTTATCATAGCCTGTTCTAGTTAATAATTAATTTATATGTGTGTGTGGATATAGATAGATAAGATATAGATCTATTGATATAGATTTTGTATCTTTTGAATCTTCCATATCTATATTTATATTTATATCTTTTCCACGAGGGGCCTTGGCTTCATCAATCTCGAAAAATATTTAATTTATTTTTTTTCTAATTTATGTTAGAAGAAAAAAGGTATATTATATATATATATATATATATATATATTAAAGAGAAAATCTTCTCATTATATTAAGTACAATGAAACCGTTAAGTACATGTTTCTTAAATAAAACAGTTCAAACCCCATGCATATTATTTTATTTTTTTCAATATGCATTTATTACATAAATGACATTTTTTTTTCTAATAGCACTAAATTCATTATTATAAAATTATATCTAACTAAATAAATTCTTTTGAATTGTAATTTTCTATACAAAGTACACTAGAAATAATTATTACTTTACCCATATTATAATTATTCCAATCTTATTGTATAAATTATTAACAAATAATACCAATTATAACTTACTTTAGTAACATTTCTTTTATAACTAATATTATGGAAATGAATGTGAAGTGTTGCATAATTAATTATGCAATAACTTATATTCAAAAGGATTTTTTTAGCATAACAAATAAAATAATTTTATAAAGTTATCATGAAAAGAAATAAAAAAAACTTATATTTATGTCTATTTGTTATTTTTGCTCTATTTGCAATTTCAAATTTAGATATTTTTCTAATATATGTTTATTGAAAACAAAATTTATACAAGTTTTTTATATTAATTTTATTTTTTTCAATAAATTGATAATTAGATTTCAATTAGCACATATGTCAAAAGAAAAGGTAAAGGGTTTACTCTTTTAACTTCTTATGAAATACATCAAGTACTCTTAGTAAATTTTTAAAAGAACTTTTCCATTCTATAAATATTAGCATATATTCTTAGTATAATCATTATCAAAATCATATATAAATATATAAAAGATGCAATATAATTGTAATAAAAGTGAATATTTTCTTACAAGCAAGTGTAATATTAACTTAACTAGAATAAATTCGGCTCTCCAATCATATTTTTGCAATCTGTCTGTGATCTTTTTTATATCTTCTATATTTGTATCCATATTAGTTTAAATCTTCTATATTTCTATATCTTTATCATAGTATCTATTTATCTATCTATCTTTATACCTTTTATCTAGTACTCAATTACGCTATCCGTATTTGTTTTAGCAGCAAAAGAGATGGCTGATCGGTTAACGCGTATGACTATGGTATTCTTGTTCCTACGTTTCAGTTTCTTCTGGGTCTTAGTTAGCTTTGTGTATTTTATGATGTTGCTTTGGTTTGGAATTATTCTAATTTGGAGAAGTGCTGAAGGCCAGTTTGTTTCAAGGAAATCCATTTATTAGTACAAAATATTTTCCCAACTACATAACTTATAATCATGGGTAAATAAATTAATATTAGCATGCTATTAGAAATACGTTATTTCAAATATTTTATTTTAAATTAGAAGTTTATAAGTAAATTTTTCTCATGTTTAAAATATAGTTGATAGGTCAATTACTAAACCAGATAACATCATTCTGTTTTGAAAAAAGAATACCCTTTTACCAAAAAAATTAAAAATTTCTTTTAGTGGAAGCATGTTTTCCTTACAAGCGAGAATGTTGTCTATTTAAAGAACCCTTTTCCATAAAGCAAACAAAGGAAAATAGAGAAAATATTTTCTGAAAAATATATTTCTCAAAATAAATACAAGTTAATTTTAATTCGTCAATTTTGTTGTTTGTAGCATGATTTAGGGGAATTTAGTATTGTCTATTTTTTGTAATGTTTGAGTTTTAGAAGATTGACATAATCATTGCTTTTACATATCTTTTTATTCTCTTCTCTACATCCCATTTCTTTGCAGAATAATTACAAATTTGATTCAGGGATTTCTTTCTATATTCTCGTTTTCTCTCTCCATCCTGTTTTACTAGGCGATCCTTAATTCTAAGAAATCTATTTTGATCATTGGAAACCATATCAACGTCTTAAAAACCCATTATTTTTATGTTATATACAATCCCAATATATATGTATGACCATCACTAATGTGGGTTGCTAGGAACCGTTTTGACCTTTGATAGCCTACAACTTGGAGTCCCTTTGCATTGCTGAGAATTCCTTATTGTCAGCGCACTGCATTTCATTGTGTGTGTGTGTATATATATATATAATTCTAAGTAAATGAAAATTTAATTTTTTGATAATATATATTCTAATATATGTATATAATGAACCTATATATATATATATATATATATTTGCCGGAAAATGGAACCTATATATAAGATAAAAAATCTAGCAGTTTTTTAAGAAATCGGGGAATAAAGTTATAAAGAAAGTTCTTAACGTATTCTTGTGATATGTATATAATGGAGCCCTTACTTAGATTAAAGATGGTCTTAGTATTCAGCAATACAAAGGAACTCCACATGGAGTTTTAGACCTGCAATAGGTGCACCAAGCAACCCGTCTTAGTTCATCCAGTGTTTAAGAATTACCAATAATTGCTTTGGAAGAGCAAATCTTCGATGAACTTCTAAATAAATCTGTAGTTATAAGACATTTGTGACTTCAATTCATGAGTTTTAAGGTATTAATCTCAATAAAGAAAATTTCCAAAATGAATAAATAGACTCAACAAAGGTGTAAATGAGTTAAGCCGGTTTGTAAACTACTTGAATTCAATTTGATGACAATCGAGTTAATATACACAATTATGCAGGTAAGCAATGTATTGAGGTTACCCCACAATCTAAGATTGCATCCATTTCTGAAGAAATGTGCATTGGGTGTGGTATATGTGCTAAGGTCGGTATACTTCTCGTTATCACAATTTTTGGGGTTTCAGTTATTTTATTGTGCAATAAGGTAAATTTTATATGGTATTTCAGAAATGCCCGTTTGAAGCAATCCAGATCATCAACTTGCCAAAGGATTTGGACAAGGATACAACACATCGATATGGTCCAAATACATTTAAGCTGCATGGGTTGGAAAAAATTGCACATAGCTTCTTTTGTTGTTTTAGACCCAGATTTCTGCAATTATTTTTTCTTTTTTCCTATATCTTTGACTGAAATTATGGAATGTGTGTTTTAGGTTGCCTGTGCCTAGGCCTGGCCAAGTCCTTGGCCTTGTTGGAACGAATGGTATTGGAAAATCAATTGCTCTCGAAATCTTAGCTGGAAAGCTGAAGCCCAATTTGGGTCAATTTGAGCTAATGCTATCTTTCTAAACAACCGTTTAAGTACAATAATGTTTTTGTGTTTGAATTTTTATTGCATTTTTATGTTAATGCTACTAATATTTCTTTTCCTTTTCTTCATTATGCATATTTGTTGGACAGAACCCTCCAGATTGGAAGGAAATCTTGACATACTTCGATGGCTCTGAGTTGCAAAATTATTTCACCCAAGTTTTGGAAGATAATCTGAAGGTAAGGTTTGATATGTTTGTGATTTTTATGATGTTTTACGTATTATGATAAAGATTCATCATTTGTGTGGAAAAAGAACCGCTTGGAGTAAATTACTATTTTTAGCACGTGAAAAGGGGGAAAAAAACAAAAGAAAATAAAACTTCTGATGTTATCATCTGAGTGCAACATCGTATGGAGTAGAGAAACTTTGTGTCTAAGATGCGATGACAGAGAAGTATGTGTATATTTTGATGCTTCCATCTATTTTTGGACTTGTTTTAGTGGTACCGGTCAGTATTTGACTATCCAAGAGATTCTATCTGTTTATTTTTTTATTATTTTTACGTGTGAGAGGAAATGTTATATGTTTTTACTAAAATATATTCGCAGGCCATCATCAAGCCCCAGTATTTTCAAAGATTTGTTCAAGGAAAGGTGGGTCAGTTGCTTGAACAAAAGGATGAGAGAGGTATGAAAGAGGAACTCTATAAGAATCTCGAGCTTGATCAGGTTCTTGACAGGAACGTTATTGATCTATCCGGTGGAGAGCTTCAGAGGTTTGCCATAGCATATGTTGCCATACAAAATGCTGATATATATATGTTCGATGAACCTTCTAGTTATCTCGATGTGAAACAGAGGCTTAAAGCTGCACAAGTAATACGCTCTTTGCTGAGGCCCAATAGGTACTCTTGTCTGTGGTCTATAGTTTCTTGGTTGTGTGCATGCTTTTTCCCACTTGTCTAAATTGGTCGTGTTTTGTATTTCAGATATGTTATTGTTGTAGAGCATGATCTTAGCGTCCTGGATTAATTATCAGACTTCATATGTTGTCTGTATGGGAAACCTGGTGCATATGGAGTTGTGACCCTTTCATTCTCTGTTAGAGAGGGGATAAACGTTTTTCTAGCTGGTTTTGTTCCTACAGAAAATCTCCGGTTCCGAGATGAATCTCTTACATTCAAGGTAATTTCAATTTTCATCTTTCTTCTTTTAGCCCCGAGCATGTTAATTTGCTCAGGCTAACTTTGTATTTTATGCTTTTTTTTTTTCTTTTAAAGGTTGCTGAGGCTCCCCAAGAAACCAATGAAGTGGAGACATATGCACGATATCGGTATCCGACAATGACCAAAGTTCAGGGCAACTTTAAGCTTAAGGTCATGGAGGGAGAATTTACCGATTCTCAGATTATTGTGATGCTAGGAGAGAATGGCACTGGAAAGACGATGTTTCTCAGAATGCTGGTAATTCTACCCTTGTTTGCACATTTCCTGTTGCTGTGATCTGCTTTCTGCTTTGGAAGATGATTTCTAATCAAATACTTTGTATTTATCTGGTCTTCATACTCTTTGGACTTGCAGGCTGGTCTTTTGAAACCAGATTCTATAGAAGGCTCAGAGGTAGAAGTTCCTAAATTTAGTGTTTCTTACAAGCCACAGAGGATCTATCCTATATTTGAGTTTACCGTAAGAGATCTGTTCCTTCAAAAAATAAGGAAGTCATTCATGCATCCTCAGTTTATATCTGATGATGAAGCCTCTTCTTACTGAACGATTAATGGATCAAAAAGTCAAGAATCTCTCTGGTGGAGAATTACAAAGAGTTGCATTATGTCTCTGTCTTGGAAAGGTAATGTTGCCGAATTGGTTAGCATTCAACGGTTTAAAATATGTTTATTGAGTAAATATGAAGTAATTTTGCAATTCTAGCGGTTCCTCCATGAAAAAGGAGGAAGTTCACAAAATTTTCATCATCAACTTTGGTATCCTGGGACTTGGTTGTCGTTAAGGGTTAGCTTGATGAGTCTTGAAAGCATCGACTAAATTGTATTGTCTAGGGTTGGGCTCCATTCAGGTTGTCCGATTTTTCACTTTTTCGAGCAAAAGGGGTAAGTATCTTAAAGAAAATTCCCACGTGAACCTTAAACTATTTTGTAGTTAGCTCTATTACAAGCCAACACAAGCACAAGAACAGTCAGCTGGTAACGGTATGTCTCTCAGACATGTAGAATTAAATAACGCTATTTCAGTAATTCACGCTATTTAATTCTTCTGTATGTAGGATGACTGAACATGTCCTAATTTTGCTTTTCATGTTCCCATTATATTGTATGGGTAGTTGTCATGTGTATTTGGGTGTTTAGTACTTAGTATGTCTACTCATATGTGTGTGAAGTATCAATGTGAAAAGAGGAGAGAAAATGGAATTGACGCCTTCGAACATGTAGCTTTAAAATGTCTACTAGTAAAAAATAATAGGGATATTGAAATGCGCAAAGATTTTCTATAATGAGGCTTGGTCTATCTTTTCGGAAAAGATTTTTGAAGTAGTCTCCCATCTATTTTGAGTTTTGATAATGTATTTTAACTGAAAAAAATTGGAAAGGATATTATTGTCTACAAGTTAGTGACCAGAGGTAGTGTGTTTTTGAGAAGGATAAGATTTGAAGCAGTCCCAATCCTCATTTTTCTATATATTATGCAGCCAGCTGATATTTACCTTATAGATGAGCCTAGTGCATTTCTTGATTCTGAGCAGCGTATCGTTGCCTCAAAAGTTATCAAGAGATTTATTCTCCATGCGAAGAAAACCGCTTTTATTGTGGAGCATGATTTCATCATGGCAACTTATCTTGCTGACAGAGTTATTGTGTATGAGGGAAAACCCTCAATGGACTGTACTGCAAACTCTCCTCAGTCATTGGTCACTGGAATGAATCTCTTCTTATCTGTAAGCAGTCCCTTTCTTAGTCTTTTTAACTTTTACTGCTGATTATCGTATTAAGGTCGATAAAATGCAATATGGGGAATTTAGTTGCTTAGTCTCTGTCTGCTTTGGTAGTGCTTGCAACTTCGTAAATGTAATTCCATCAACATGCTGACTTCATGCTTGATCGTTTCTCGCTTCCACATTTGTGCAGCATTTAGATATCACCTTTAGACGAGATCCAACAAATTTTTGTCCCAGAATCAATAAATTGGACTCTACCAAGGATAGAGAGCAGAAATCGTCTGGATCTTATTACTATTTGGATGATTAATGCCAATATTCTCAATTTTGCTTCCCTGCTTGTTTGCTTCACATGGCCTCTGCGTGGTAAAACTTAGCAGGCAATTCCATCGTGATGCAGTTAAAGATTTTGACACTGCTCGAAGAGGCTTCCTCAATTACATCGGAGGCCTTTTGACTGTTGTGCTGCACAGGATCAAGTACTAGGAATGACCTTGCAGGAACTTGCCAGTATTGGTAAAACTATAATTATGGTTAACTAAGGAAAATAATTTGTGGTAAAGACAAGATGAAGCTAAACTTGGACCAAAAAACAAAAACCGGTGCCCAAAATAAAATATATATGAATATGATTTTTCTTTTTTTTTGGGTACGGGTGGCAGTTGGTTAATAATGCAGCAACAGACATGCTTGGACTCGGCTTTGCAATTTTCTCTATGACCACAGTTTTCTTTTGGTCGGCAGTCGATCGATGAAAATATATGCTTACTATTTGGAACTTTGCTAGAAAAGCAAGTTTACTCTCCTTAGCTTGTCAACTTGGATGAATGTAAATATATTAGTTAAGAATACAGCTTCACTTTGAATCTTGGTCTGTCTTTCCGGCACTGATGGATGGAGCATTAATCTATTCTGTGGATTACATTACTGTTGAAAGACTAATAAACGGATGACGGTCCAAAACAACTTTGTAAGGGAAGAATTTCTTTGCTACGACAGATAAAACCCGACAATGAGTTTACGAAGGCTTTGAGTAGTTCATTTTGTGATTTCTGTGAAAATAATATTATTCTTGGTTTTGGCTTCTTGTGTCTAAGGTTTTTAATAGGCTTTCAGACTTGGAACTAATGTTGCATGATGTTATATTGTGATATATTTATGTATCACGAAGATATTGCATATCCCGCAATATGATTTATGGGTAGGGATGGTAAATGAGTGATTTACGTGCCTTCGCATGTCTAAAGTTTGCGTGCCTAGCGTGCTCGTGTTTTTTCTATGCCGAACCCACCGTGCTTGTGTGCCTGGACCTCTTGTGCTTGCAGCCCATTTATTAAGCATGTTTGTTCGCATGCTGCCTGTGTGCCTATAAATAGGTTTAGTAGTCTTTGGCATATGCATAATTTTAAGTTGCGGATTTTTTTTCTTGAATAGTTATTTGTGTGTATTATATTATTTCTACATATTAATATGTTAATTTAGGAAACTATTACTTTTTTGAAAAATTTAATTAAGAAAGAAAATATTATTACTATTATTATGCATTAGCACTAGCACGGTAAATTTTGTTACGAATTTATTCACACGTACTAACATTTACGATATTGATGATGGTTATGGCGATAGTTGTGGCAGTAGTTGGCTAAAGCGACAAAGATGTTAGTGGTGGTGGAGGTCACATTAATGGTATCGATGGTGGTGTTAGGGCCAGTGCTAGTGATGGCGATGGTGGCTAGTAGTATCAGTGGGGCGATGGTGGTGGTGCTAATGGTAGTGGTTAGTACTATTGGTGGCTAATGGTGGACATAGTGCTGGTTATAGAAGTGGCTGGTGGTAGGTAGTAGGTATGGTGGTTACTAATGGTGGTGATGGTAAGTGTTGGCAGACGTTGGTGGCCGATGCTGAGGTGGTGTTTTATGGTGGTCCATTGTGGAGACGGTGGTCTGTAGTGGTGGCGGTCTGTGGTGGTGGCAATGTTCCTTGTGGTGGTGGTGGTCAGGCTGTTGAGGTGGCAATGGTGGTAATTGGTGGTTATCCATGATAACGAAGGTGGTCGGCGGTGGCGAGGGTTGGTAGTTGTGGACGGTGGTGGTCGGTAGCGATAATAGTAGTAAGTGGTGGCAATAGTAGTAAGTGGTAGCAATAGTAGTAGGTGGTGGCAGTAGTGGTTGTCTGTAGGACAATGGCGGTAGTGGTGTTATGTAGGGTGGCGGTAGCGATGGTGTTGGTAGCCCATAGTTGTTTGTAGAGGTAGTTGTGGTTGATAACATAGCGAAAGTGGCGACCAATGGTAACAGTTGCAATCGGTAATCAATGGTGATGGTGGTTATTGTTGGAGGTAGTGGTGGTCAGTGGCAGTGTTGGTGTTCCACCGCTGGTGGGAGTGTTTGTAGCAGTAGTGGTAGTTGTACACGGTGGCAGCAGTGGCTGAAGATGGTGTTGGTAATCCATAGTAGTGGCAGTAGTTAGTAGCGAAGGTAGTGACCAATGGTAATGGTTACAATCATGATCGGCAATAGAGGTGGTGGTGGTCAGCAATGGTATCTATGTTCCGCGACCAATGGTAATGTTAATGGTGGTGGTGGTAGTGGTTGTGTATGGTAGTGATGGTGGCTAATGGTGGTGTTGGTAATCCATAGTTGTTCATAGTAGTAATAGCGATAATAATTAATATTAGAGGTGGTGGTCAGTGCCAAAGGATGTGGTTGGTGGTAGTAATGGTTGTAGTTAGTGGTAGAGGTAATGGTTGTAGTTAACGGTAGAGGTAATGGTTTGTGGTGTCAATGGTGGATTAGTGGTAGACGGCAATGGTGTCGGTATTCTATGGTTACAGTATTAGCAGTCGGTGGTGGTGGGCGTAGTGGTTCTGTATCGTAGCAGTGATGGTTGGTGGTGGTGTTGATGGTTTGTAGTTATCCATAATGGTAGTAGTAGTGGTCAGCAGTAGAGGTGATGATTGGTAACAATGGTTTCGGTTGGAGGCAGTGGTGGTGGTGGTTCACAAAGGAGATGGTGGTGGGGTAGTTGACAATGGTGTTGGCGTTTTGCAGTGGCAAAGTCGGCACTCGATGGTGGTAATGATCGTCCGAGTGGTTGTAGTTGGCATTGGCACTTGGCAGTGGTGGCAGTTATCGTTAAATTTACATATATGCTTTTTCATGTCCAAACTCGGCCTGCTAACCTTACCAGTCGAGGAGCGTATCAAGAGGAAGCTACTCATCTTCTTGTTGTTGATGATGTCACTTGCTTGTCTTTTCATTCCTCTTGATGTGAAGCTTTTGCTTCAATATATCTAATTTGAATAGCTTCGCTCTATTGTTTGCATGGCTATTCAAATAAATTCCTTCGAATGTAAGCATGTGTAAGAGGAAACGCTTGTATCCCAATTAACCATCCTTTCGTACATGTATCGCATCATGCAATGGTAGATGATGGTCCTAACATCGACTCATCTTCCACAGAGGATGGAGTTGATAAGCCATAAATCCTCTTCTAAAAAAAATGAAGTGTTGGCACGTAGAGTGATAGAGTTGGTAATTATATAATGAAGAAGTCGCACCATGACGGGGAGATCACTAGACTTTAAGTGGCCAAGATGTTGAACGGTATTCTTCCCTTAACATATAGATAGCCTGAATACCCGAACAAAAGCTACTGTAGCATCCCATTTTCTAAACTTGAAGATTTTGCTACCGGGAGGGAGTTGTAACAATTCATTGATGTATTCTAGACAAACTATCAAAATTCGATGAAACATATAAGTGGAGATATACCTAGCATCAATATCCGTCACATTCCATGGCTCATCATCATCACCTTCATAAACCAATTTTGTTGTTGCATTCGAATAGAATATGCAAACTAAGTCGAGATATATATCATTATTCTAGTCTAACAATTGCTGGAGGCCTGTTTATTGAAGTAACTCTTAAAAGTTGCCGACATCAAGCAAGTCATCCCAATCGTATGACTGCATGCCCAAAACATTGCACCAACAAAATTTATGGTTGAACTAGTTATGCATTTCAATGGTTACAAGGTGTTCTCCATTTAATACATGCGTCAGTCGAAGCTAATGGAGGGGGTGTGGGAGAACGAGATCAAGCCTAGACTTACTTTGTTGTTTGCTTTTCTTAGATCGTATGTGAGAGGAGGATTCCATGGTAAATCAGTTAGGTAGGGCTTTAGTAACTCAGAAAGTGAAATGGAGGATTTTGGAACATGGGCACTTTTGGTTTCGGACGTAGGAATGTTATGAGTGGAGATTGGCCTTATATAGCCATTCTCCATGCCACAATGTCTTGATGTTGTAGATAACGTAAGCACGTTGTAGCTACAATGATAAAAAAAAAAAAAAAAAAAAAGACAATTGTGCCTACAATGTGCTAATTTTGGTCACAACATGGGCATGTTAGGGCCCAAATGATTAGAAAAAATTAACTTTGAGAGCCACAATGTATCGATGTTATTTCTAACATAGGCATGTTATGGTCCTAATGTCCATAAGATGACCTTTCTAGCCCTAACGTACTCACGTTGGTGTCAACGTTAGCATGTTTTAGGCCTTAATGTTCCCATGTTAAGTTCAACGTTGGCATTTTATGGCCTACATTATGTCCACGTAGAGTTCCACATAGGTACATTAGGGTATAACTGAAGTGAAGGCCAAATTGTAGCGACAGCGACACTTAGTGACTAGTCTTATAAATACCCACTACTTGATGTATATTGCCATTAGCTAATTAAATTTTTTACATATTTTTACGTCAAGACACCACGAGAAAAGCGGAATTTAGAATTTTTTCATTGAAATACCAAGGCAAGACATTGTGAAATGTCTTACGTGCAACGCTCATCTGACCAACAAGTGCGCTAGAGGTATTGGTCACTTTTCACAACATTTGTAGTTACACCAATCTAGAGGAGAAAAATTGGTAATGGTGCAAAAACAAAACGTTGTATCTATCATGGGATCACCAAATAATGAGGAGACAGATAAAGATGAGCTTGAGGTAATTGATTAGGTAATTTTGATATAGAAATAGAATTCAACAGACAGTCAGAAACAAACCAACAAACGAGTGGAGATTTAACTTTTGTACAAGGGCCAAATGTGAGGATGTTATACCCAATGTCCCTACGTTGGATTCACGCCTAAGGGAAAATATTTAGACAAGGAGCCTGATGTTGGACGTTATACCCAACGTGGGGACAACGTTAGGACATTGTAGGCTTAGTTTAGAGACATTATACCTAATGTCCTTACGTTAGCCTCTAGCAGCATGCCCTCTCCTTTGGCTTATAAATATGAGCTGTACTACAACGTTGGCTACATTCCTCCCAGCATTCCCTCCATTTTATTTCCCAAGTTTGGTAGAATTTTTAGCCTTTATTATCTTTACTCTCTATACTCCTATCTTTGTCTACATATGTATATGTTTAACAATGTAAAGAATAGGAAGTGGAAATCCTGATGATAACTTGCAGACAATTAACGAATATGACAATTTGTGGATCTTTGGTCATGAGATTCCCCATCAGGGGTACCCATATTTGTTAAATATCATCAGATAACCAGTCCCGAGGTATCCGCCTTCTACCAGTCCTTTTGCTACCCATGCTAATACGGTTGGGGATGTTCCTCCACTCGTAATGCAACGGTAACCATCAATGGCTAGCGAGAATGCAAGTGGCAACAAGGATTTCGATACGACATGTGTCATTTAAATTGTCTTCCATTAGTGAAAGTAAATTTACGTTTTTAGTTAGTGTAGATATCACTTGTGAAATAATTAACCAAAAATATTGTAATTATATTTGTTTCGTTATGGCTAAGACGATTACATTGAATACCCATTGCAGAGTTAGTCGCATAGAGGATCATTAAGCAATATTGGTTCTACCGCAGTCGAAGGTTCATCGGAAGATGGAGGAGGTGAACAAGCGATGTCTAGAATTATTTCATTGTTATAGCCGGAGAATATGTTGCTCAGTTTATAACATGCAACAAACCTTTATTCAGAAAGTCTAAGTCGGGAACAGGCCATCTTACATGACATTTAAGGATGCATCAAAAGAAAAATGAACCATTAATTAGAGTCCTAAATGCTCGATCGATAGGAACTTCGTCAGCTATCAAGGAAAGAGATACACCATTTGTATTCAACCAGGAGGAGGTACGAGAAAGTCTTGTTTAAATGATGGCAACCGTCGGTATATCGTTCCATGCAGTAGGCCATGAAGATTTTGGAGAATGGACATCAGGCTCATTGCAGCCAGAATATAACCATGCAGGGTGGTAAACCCTGTAAAATGAAACAATTGAATTGTTCATACGTAAACGGGAACAATTAAAGGCACAGCTACATAGTCTTGAATCGAGGTAACATGAATCTAAATCTTTCATTCACAATTATTTGGATTACTATTGTTACAAAATTTTTGTTGTTCTCAGTACCATTCGTATTATCATACAACGTTTCTTTTACATCAGACGTATGAAAATCACTACTCATCGACATTGATGACAGTTACATGTGTGTCATGGTACACTGGACAAATAAAAATTGGTTGGTGTAGAAGCGGATCACTGCATTTATGCTATTCTCGGAAGCTCACATGGGTTCAGCAATCACATCCGACATCTTGGACATGATTCAGACCTACAATATTCGTAGGCTATTTAGTATTGCCTTTGATAATGCATTTGCAAACATGGTAGCGATACGATTGTTAAAACAGCAACTGAACTCGATTTGCGAAGGAAAGCTTTTCCATGTCCATTGTGTATGCCACATTCTAAATCTTGCAATACAAGATGGTATGAATGCTTGTGGGATAGCAAATCACTTTATCAAGATTTGTTTTGCAATACATTGTATCCGTCACAACAAATGGAAACACTTGGAGCATACCGATTGCTGTCGAAATGAAAACCATGAGTTATTCATCCTGCCTCGTGACATCATCACACAATGGAATCCTATACATGAGATGTTAGACAAATTGTTGAAGGTTAGCAATTTATATTATATAAAATTATTATTACATTCATTGTGTCTAACATTTATTTAGATACATAATTTATTATTACTTTACGATAATGAACACTTTCTTAATTGATAATATAGGCCTAGAAGGCCTTGACTATTTTTTACAACTCCCACATCCATTGGAAAGTTAGCCAACAGCCCAAGCTTGGCCGAATTCGTATGGCAAATTGGAAGAAAACAAGTTGCTTGTGCGAGTTATTGAGTGCCTTCATCCACTCAACAATGATTCTATCCGGTTGCTATTATCCTCTTAGTAATATTGTACTCCTAAATCTTATTGATATTGTTTATACATTGGCAAACTTTATAAATGAAGTATTGTTGTTTCATATTGTCATGGTGATGAAGGCTAAATTACTTGTGTACTTTTGCCCCTTTCCTCTCTTGTTTTATGTTGCTAGAATGTTGGATCCACGTTACAAGTTTCATAATACTTATAATTTACTAGAGGAATTTTACTGAAACGTTGATGCGAAAGATGCTATAACTGAAGTTGCAAGTCTCAATATGGAATCTCAGAGCACGCTCAAATCCCTGTTTTTCTATCATAGGGGTAGAACGCAACCTTCATCTCGATCTAATGTTCATACCAATGGTTTTAATACTACGACAATGAAGAGGAGTAGGCAGATTGCTCAAATAAACCGAAATTCAGGGACTACTAGTGACACTACCTATGAAACTTTCAGTGAATTACTGATATACCAAGTCCAACACTTATAGGAAGATGAGGTTGATGTGGATGTTCTTAAGTGATGGACAGCAAAATCCCACATGATGTCTATCTTATCAATTATTGTAAGGAATGTTTGGGGGGCTTCGGCTTTGACGGTGTTATTTGAATCGGCTTTTAGCTCAGATAGGCAAGTCCTTAGCCCCCATTGCCTTCGACTCAAAGCTGAAACTGTCGAAGCCACTTTATGCCTCAAGGATTGGAGAGATGCTCAAAAGAGGAAACAAGGGGATATGGAATCAATTTTTGGTCATGAGGAAGACAGGAAAGCCGCATAGTCATTCCAGGCAATGGAAAGGGGAGAGGAGATGTGATGGATTGGTGACGATGACGATGACGACGATAAGTATTGATTGGAATACATTTTGTTCCATTCTATAACAAAAATTAGTTTTAATTGATTGGCTCATTTGTACTTCCTTAAATTTGATCTACATCTTCTAACAATTAAATTTGTATTTATGCCTATCTATTTATCATGTTAAGTCTCTGTCTCCTTACATCATGAATGTGTTTTGACTTTAGGCCTATGACCTGTTTAATGAACTTGTTTGAGTCTTAATGTACTTGGTTTAAGTCAAGTTCATACAATTTATGTTGCTTTGGTCTAACAATCTAATTTCATATAATATTTATCTACTTCGATTCACAAACGTAATATCGCTTAAATTGAATTTAAAATAGATTTGCCTACTTAAATTAGGTTTATTAATTTACTAAACCATTCATTTATATCTTACTCAAGCTTAACTTGCTCATTCAAATTAAAACAAATTGACTAGTTAAATGAAATTATATAAAGAAATTACAATAATTATTATGTTTTTTTGTTTAGTTAGTATAATATTTAAAATTAAAAAATAGGTATATGTTACACTTACTGATATGATATAATTGTAGCAAAAAAAAAAAAAAACTGATTAAAGAAATAAATTATTAAATCAAATAAACTTTTTATCAATTTAATAAAATCTTTAAAATTAAAAATTACATATAAGGTATACTAATTGCTATAATTGCAACAAGAAAAATCAACTGATTAATGTATTAAATAAATGAATTAATATATCAAATACATTACTAAATTAAAAATACTTAAAATACCATTTTCATTTACATTTCCAAAAAATAAGAAGCCTAACATGCTATCCACATGCTTGCGTGCTTGTGGCTAGGTAGCCCATCGATCTCATCGTGCCTAGTGTGCTTGTGCTCACGTGCTCATGCCTTCTACTATTCTTGCGTGTTCATACTTTTGTGTCTCCCATTTTACCAAAGTCGTAATTATCTAGTTCATCATCAATAATTATATTATGTAAAATTATATGTTTTGATAATTTGCACCATAACTTCTAAACTACGTGAAGGCCCTGATTCATAGATCCGCTGAGTCGTTGAGCGGGCATACAACTCTTATACTTGGACCGAATAGGATTCCGATATTGCGGTTCATGATGATGCATGGTCTAACTCTAACCTAGCCTATGCCCATGTCTAGGCGAGACAGGAACCGTGCATAGTCTACCAGTAACCTTTCAACACTGTCTTGAATCTTAGAAGGTGATTGGTACCCAGTTGAGAATTATCATGCTTCATAATTTACAAAATTGATATGTTAGATCTTTTATGAGATAAATGAATATCCAATATAGCTCATACTTGAAATAAACTTGACTGTCATGCATTAGCAATTGATGATATGGGCGATATATTTAATCCAATGCATTGAGATTAGTAAGGGATGTAGGTGTTCTACAAGCATGTCTCAGCATACTTCTTTCCATCATGTTGCATGGGATTCTTATTATTGTGGATAGCCTACTGCACTACATATTTGGACTTGACTTGAACATGGCATATGGAAACCCTTTATCATTTGTATCTCACGCAATCTTCATTTCATGGAAGTGCTTCATGTTTCTAGGGTCTTTTATGTCAAACTCTAATTTAAGTTTCTTGTTTACATCCTCAATTTCAGCCACATCATCCTCAAATAGCAACTACAGAGCAGCACTAAGTGAGTATCAACTGCATGACTCCTGTGCTCCGGCTCCTCAATCACCAAAAGGCCATCCCTTCCGTTGCCACCACTAACTATTTTTTTAGTAGGATTAAATCTTGAAGAGCCTTTGTTACTCAATAATATATTGTTTACTCCCATTGTTAACCCATCTCTGTTGAATGATGTCTTAAAAAAAAATGCCTAACTCATGTAACTAGCTTTTTATTCCATTTACATGCAGACAAAATTGTTCAGGAGCATTCAATATCCTTGCATCAGGAAGATTTGTTAGGTTTTTTACTAAAATGGAAAGGCAGAGATCATTTGTCTGACAGAAGCAACTTAATTCCGACATTGCACTCCCTAGGAGTAAAGTGATCCACATGATTTTTGTGGAACCTAGAGGTTTCTAGGTTCCTCAGAGGAATTCAATGCACATTATGGAAAATAGAAGAAAAAGAGATACAATATGATCTTTGAGTAGCACCAGGCCATGGAGTCCATGAAACGGCTAGACTGTTTCCTGAAGCAAAGAAGTACAAGTTGGATTCTAAAAGCCTTCTGTTGTGAGTGAAGGAGATATAGCTACTGTAGGAGAAATAGGCCAAACCACATGGTATACTTCCAGTAGAAAAATTCATTACCGTGTTGATGATTGTTTTGATCGATCTTAAGATTTTTATTGTAAGCCTTGAGATTGTATTGTACAGCCACAATGTTGTATCTTCTTCTTCCTTTTTTCCTTTTTTTTTTTTTTTTTAAATACAATTTTTGTTGTATCTTCTTGACATTCCATGAGAACATTTTTAGAAAGATTGTTTAATGGAAAGTTTTATTGGAATAAACTATTAGAAAATTGATCTGATAATGCTAGATCTGCAGCGTTCCAATTTTATCTTTCTGCAGCCTCTCCTATTTGGTGATTACTATTCTTGTAATCTCTAATATGAATGGCATTGCAATAAGTATGTTTGTATGACTTCTTGGAGTATAATGCCGTATACATTAGTACATTTATTCAAGGCAGTTTGGATACATGAAGGAATAAGGATGGTTTTTATTTGATTCTTTAATGGGCAACATCGTGGAAGTGCTTGGTGTATTTAAAGGAGGACCTGCGCATGGAATAGCATTGGTTTAAATGATTCGTGCACTAGGACTAGGAGTTATAGGAAAAAAGAATATTTTGTTTGTTGAGTAGAGTTGGCAATTGTGCTTCGTTATTAACTTCGGATACACCCAAAGGGACAACTTTGGAGTAGAATTCTTGATAGGAAATATATTATGCGCTATCTTTGGCCTATACCTTTTGACAATTCGATGGAGTTTTCCACGTCAGTTTGTATTACTGAAATGGGATATTTAACCTGGGATAAGGTATTCTTATTATGGGTATAGAATCATGCTATCTGTAATAGAATCTTCTTGAGGATCCTCGGTCATAGATCAAATGGCATTGTAAAATGGAATAAGTTGGCTTTGCATTATTCAACTTTTACCGCTCTTAAGAAAAGTATACTTTCTCAACGGTTCAACACGGTGTTTTCATCAAATCTTGCAGGACACTCAATCTTTTACGTATAGGATGGAAACATGACTTGTGATGAATTAGAAGAAAAATGCACTAGATTTATATCTGGGACACGGTGTATCGTTTTCCAGCAACAAGTTGACAATTTGCCTTTCAAACATGCAAAGCCAGGTTCATCAACGGCATTTTTGCATTTTCTGTCCACGGATATTCTCAATCAATAACATGAGATGCAAAATGTATTGCAGGCAAATGTAATGGTAGTATTTGTCTTCAACAGCTCCTTTCCCATCTCTTGTTGGTACTCTGCAATGCCTAAGTTGAATCCTTTTGCTTTCCAGTCTGCAAGGATTAAGTTGCGTTAATGTCTCACGGAGGTTTTATGCTCATTCTCTAATGAAATGAAGGAATCGTGCAAAGCTAACCAGCATTTCGTGATCCCCCATAATTTCCTCTAACAATTCTGCTATTGGTTTTATCAGCACTATTTGGTACAACTGCCACAAATACAGCTGAATCTAGTCCTGTTGAGACCAAGAAGGATGCAGAATATGAAAGCACTGGTCTGAAGTTTGAGAATTTAACCAAACCATAGCGATAGCTGCAATTTTTACTAATACAACAGGCTAATGTAGATGAAGAATGCATATGTAATATTAAGGCGGAAGTGCATGCCAACTTAGTGGAATCTCAAAGTATCAAAGCATAATTCATATTTGTTTGACAGATAGTGATGGCAATCACAAGTCATCAAATGCCACTATTGCTACCCATAAAGAGTTGTGATACCTTCTGATCAACAGGTGGAAACTCCAAATAAGACTATTGGAGTAATGTTACTACCTAAACGCATGTTTTACAATAATCTTATATAGCTAATCTTTATCATTTTCAAATGTACTTTCAAGAAGTACAGTCCTTTCAAAAGTCGGGACTTGCATTTTCTGGTATGAGCCTATTTAGTTATGAATTTTATAATATTAGGCCCATCACTTGTTAATTGCTTTCTATGAGTTTTCCTTTTTTTTTTTTTGGGTTTTCCAATTCTATCCTTTATGGGATAAATTTTATTAAATTAATGCATTTCTTAAAACCTATAATTAACTTTTGTTCAAAATGTTAGCTACTTTACAAAGTATAGTAAGATGACCACATGCCAAAATGGGTTTAGAATAAAGCAATATCATGATATTATCTTTCATAATTCTAACAATCAAAACCATCGTTATCAGAAAGTACAACAAACATAGTTATCCTATCATTTTTAATCATTTGTATCACATCTATATAAAATTAAAAAATATTTGATATAGCAACATAATATACCATGTAACGGGGCTTTATTATCAACTTCACCATTGTTATTATAATATTATTTATACTAAACTTAGAATCAATATATATATGTTTATATATATGCATTACCTACTAGGAATTAAGATATGATGATTAAGTACTATAACTCAAAGATAGTATTAAATAACAATCATAGTAAAGTGATGTATAAAGTTACTACTTCATTAATGATATAATAATAATATATTATCAATACATATGGAAAACTTTTACACTTCGTTCATTTAGGGGGAATTGAAATTCTATTCCTCTCTTATTCCTTATTACGGTATTCACTTTGTTTTATCTCACTGAATCAAAATTATGTAGGAATCCATATTATTTGAAATCAAATAATAGAGATTCCTTACTTCAATTAAAGAATCACAATTACTTACAAAATTTCATATTTTTTTTAAAACATTACCTTATTCCAATTTAACGATTATCAATACCGTCACCACTACCATTAACCAGCACTACCGCTACTACCGACCACCACCATCGCCGCCGTCACCGCTACCACTGACTACTACTGCTAGTACCACCATTATCACTACTGCCATCGACCACCACCTCTATCACTGCTACCACCGTTACCGCTACCACCAACAACAACTCAAAGCTGTTACCACTAACCATCACTGTTGCTATCACCATCACCTATTACTTCAAGATTGGTTGAGAAAGAAGATGGGCTGAAAGTATTTTAGTTATTAATATTCTATTATAGTCTATTCTTAAGTTACCTATAAATCTAACTAAACAAAGTAATAGATATTATACCTTTATTACATTTCTTAGGAATTCCAATTATATTCCTCCTTTATTCCATTTAATAAAGTGAATGGGTCATTAGTAATATGACATGTTGCACATATTGTACTTGAACACGAGCATAGGGGTTCGAAACTTTGGAGCTGAGAAAAGGAAAAGGAAAAGAAAAGATAAAAATAACCAAGCCAAAGTGGTTTCCTTCTTTGCAAGACAAAATTACCATCGGAAGTAGACACATGCGAATGGAACATAAAAGTTCCTTTTGCAAAAATTCAACATTTGACAAAGTAAGAAGTGCAGTAAATCATTTGCCAATGAATAGAGTACATGATAAGAATAAGAACTACAAGAGTTCAGATTCAATAAGAAGACTTATCTCATTGACATTGGTTAAACTATGTACAATAAGATATTTGTAGATTTTCATTGAAAGTTGGAGTCAACCAACAATAGTGCCACCGGAGAAAGATGGAGGAAGAACTCGTTGGAGTTGTATGGAAGACATGGAAACAGCAATAAAAAGAAAAAAGAAATAATAGCTTGAAATTGGGGATGTGTAGTAGAGAAGTGAATATGGAGGCTTAAATCGTACAAGCTCGTCAACTACAAAATTGATCGTAGTTGCCAAGGTTGGAGTATTTGAGTGCATCATTGGAAAACAAAATCTTCTCTAGCACCAACAATGGAGATACCTAGATAGGATGGAAGCCAACGCCAACTCTTTAAGTCACAGTTGGAGCTCAATATTGGAAGGTGAACTCACTATGTCGACATTGTGTTATCTTGGCTCTAACTACAGTATTGTCACTTTTTTCATGGGAAAGAAAATGAATAATTGTTCGAATGGATGTGGTGATTGGATTTGGGTAGTGGGTTTGAAATTTTCAAGGATTTCCTTTGTTGTGTCTCCAACATTCAATGGTCTCTGTGAGAAAGTTATAGAGAATGAAAGGATGTATATTCAGAAGAAGAAGACATTGGAAGGAGAGAGAGATGGTGGACATGAGTAAGTATGGATAGTGTATATTACAGAGAAGGAGAGAAAGTGAGAAATCGAGAGGAAAGCAGCATAAGCATTTAATGTGAATTGGAAGAAAAGAAGACCTATAGATGGATTTGATGTTAGCTTGTGTTAGTTGAAATTTGAGAAAAGAACAGATAAGGCTATCTTCCTTTTGTCAAATCAAATAAGGGTTAGGCTTGAGGAGTGAAGTAATTGTAATTGGGAAATTAGTTAGGTTTTAAGGGGGTTAGTTGGCTTAGTTACATTAGGGATTCTAACTAATATATATATATATGTATATATATAATACTTAGGTAGTGCATTTAGCAAGATAAGAATATATAATATATAATATACTACAACATATATCATATTGTATGTTAAGAAAAGGAAAGAAAAGAATTTAATATTTATACATATATATATATGCATGGTAGCACTACTCATTTACATGTAAGAGTAATTTTTGTAATTTTATTGCTTTATTTTTATTGATAGGTTGGTTAATTATTATTATTTAAAATTATCTCTAATTGCCCGTTAGTAATTTTACAAGATTTTACATATTTAGTGATAATTTTATCGAACTAAGATTTTATTAGTATTATGGAAAATTTTAGGATTTTAAAATCTTAGGGTTTATTGTTCAGGGTTTTTATTAGATTCAAGTTCAAATTTTTGAAAGTACATACGCATATGGTTTAGGTTTTCCTTACGTAATTAAGGTTCTTAGATCATATATATAGGTTTATCATGTTCATTTTAAGCTTCAAATTTAAATTTTAATATGTTTTAATTATTTTTTTCAATTATGTTGATTCAAGAAATTATCCACAGTACTTAAATTCAACTCTATATCCAAAAGGTTAAGTTTGTGATGTTTACACTTCTACCGCACTTAAAGCTCCCATCAACAAGAGAAAACCTTAACAAAGGTGATAAGAAAAGGCTTTATATGTAGACACAATAAATTAATCCCAAGAAGATTTTTGTTTATTGGGCGAACAAATCTCAAGAGGATAAAATGAATGCGATCCATGTCATGTCCAAAAATTCCCTAAACGGCTTCTCCCTATACATGTAAGCAAAGATATATGTGGTAAAACACTGTATCAAATCTTAGATTCCTATTTCTCTAAGAGAATCATACTTACTCCTTCCCGTTTTCAGATGCTATTTCTTCATTTTGGAATTTTCCTTGAGATTGATGCCTTAAAACTCACGAATTGAAGTAAAGTTCAAGGAAGATTTTTTTTTTCTCGAAGCAATCATTAATTCCAAAACAACAATGAACCGAATAAGAAGTAGCATCATGAAAATACAACAAAGCCCTAATCAAATCAAACCTAGAAGAAACTAAAACTCGGGCTCGATTAAAAATACCAGTTTTGACAACAAGACAACTCTTTTTGCATTCCTGATTGCACATTTTAGGTTTGCATTAATCGAGTTCATGATAGCTATACACTTTAACCGATCATCAACCTTCTCTTTTACTACTAAGAACAAATATAGATTGAGTGATTTGACTACTTATTTGATCAATTGGTTAGTTAATAGTTTATCTACACTTCTTCTTTTCTACTTTGCTTTGTTTGATTGTTTGGTGTTTTCTTTCCCGCTAAGGGATAGCTATTTAAGGAATTCCTTCTTCTTTGAGTCACAGCCAAATATATGTAATATCTTTTAATTGAGATTTGGAACTAGTTATTCCAAGAAAAGGACAAAGATAGTAAAAAAAAAAAAAAAGTAAAAAATGCCGTTCTTAGGAAAATATTCTTAGGAATAAGGCATCCAAAATCGCTTCTTAAAGAGGCAATTTTGGGTGGCTTAATATCCCCGACCCTTCTTCTTCCTCTTCCATTTTCATTATAAAATGTTTCTCTCTCTTTCTCTCTAAACCTTCTCGTACGCCATATCTTCTCTACACAAAGCCATTTTCTACTCTTTTTTCTTTGACAAAATTGTAGATTTTGCAAGAGAACATGGTGAACAACAATCCCTGATAGCCTATCATCCGCGAAGATGGGGTTGAGGGCGACAATAGGTTGAGATTGGCATTAAGGACAATCTGTCTTCAAAGCACCTGTTGCCACCAACATCTCTTGGATCGCCATGATTTAAGTTGCGCATAACATTTATCAGGGAGAGCTCCAACAATTAGATGTTCCATCCCTTATCATCAAAAAGACCTTTGGTAGTCAAGTTTATACTCACTATGCACCATTGAGGAGGCTAGTTAAAAATCATCACAACGACATGGGCAAGGGAGTCACACAAGTATACCCTACTTTAGTCCCCACGTATGCATCATACTTGGGTGCTTACAGTCAGAATGGGGCACAGATTACTCAGTTGAATGTGAACTAGATGGAGCAGCCATAGGTTGATGCAGATCTTAAAGATGTTCGTCCACTTACATGTTGCCAACATTAGATTTATATATTTCACATGTGAGATTGTATTTTATCCTTAATTTCTAAACATAATGTAGATATTTCAAATTTATATTAGAGATTTTATAATGCTTTCATATTATTGTAATTGAATATGTCACTCTAAATTCGGGTACTTCAATTGTGTAAAAAATTACAATTTACTTTTATTTTTAAAATCGCCTATAGGGGAGGTGAATTTGGGCTGGAACTGGTAATTTTATAATAAGCCAAAATTAAAGCAACTTAACTGAAAATCGTAATATTAATTCATACAGATATAGAACAAAAGATTCTCTATTGATTCAAGGGATTAGCATGTGGGATAGAAAAAGAAGAGAAAACCAAATATTTCACTAATATAATATCGGATATAATTCAATTTGAGATATACTATTTGATTCAAAAATTATTTTAGGTTGAGCCAAGAAGAGGTGATGATCTAAAATTGCCTCTTTAAGAAGAGGTTATTTTGGATGTCATATTTTTGAAAATATTTTCCCAAGAGCGGTATTTTTAGGAATTTTTTCTTTTTACTAATTTTTTTCCTTTTCCCTAGTTTCTCCTTATTCCCACCTATTTAAAAGGAAATTGGAGTTTTAATTAATTAGTAATACAAATTAAATTCTTTATTTGTTGCAAATAGATTCATACTTTAAATTTCTATTTAAGAGTTCATAGACAAATAAGAGTATCATATATATGTATAATTTAATATATAAATAAACTCTTAAATAGANATTTCTATTTAAGAGTTCATAGACAAATAAGAGTATCATATATATGTATAATTTAATATATAAAAATAAATATAAATGTAAATAAAAGATAAAAGATATATATAGATACAGATAGAAAATATAGAAGATATAGATAAGGATATAGATAGAAGATACATATATAAAAGGTATAGAACAGATATGACTTTAGATATAGATATACATAAAAATATATAAGAAAATATTAAAAACTAAAATTTGCTTTGATATACTTAAAAGGTGTGGAGATGGATGGAGAGTACTAATTTATATATATTCATCTGTTATATTTGTATATCACATCATTACTAATGAATTTCCTTAAATTTTTATCCATAACATTTGCTATAGTTATTAACTAGTCTAATGTACTTAAGCTTTCAAATGTCATGAATCATCCCCCTAAACTTTCGTAAATTGACAACATAAATAATATTTCTTTTTTTTAATGAAAAAAGTCACATTACGGTCAAAATTAAGGGTATTTAAAAGTACACTTTGATGAGTTTAGAGGACATTTCCATACTAAAGTCAAAGTTTGGGAGAGTTATTTTCAAATTAAAAAAGTTATTTGTCAATTTATTAAAATTTAGGAAATAATCTATAACATTTTAAAGTTATAAAATATAACCACTACCAATTTTAAAAACTCATTTGAAATATTAATTCAGAAAAAATAAATGAAGTAGATGAATGTGTTAGTTATAAAATAAGCATATTCCAAATTGATACTTTTGCATTTCCCGGTCCTCTATATAAATAGTAAATTTAATTCTTATTACCTAGCCAAATTTATTAAAAAAAAGAAAATTTTGCTTACATATACATATATACAAACATATACAACTCTTTTGGGGGGGGGGGGGATGGGGGTTGTGGGGTGTACTATCAAATTGGCCTCTTGGATTGCATACTTCATTTGAGATTAAGTTATAATATTTTGTGCGCTCATTGAAAAGTCAACCCTATGGAAAGGCAACCTAAAAAGAGGAGTAATTTAGAGAGTTACTTGAAAAAGAGCTATCTAGTGAAGTAAAGTAAAAGCTATCCAAAGTAAAAGTTATTCAGAATAGTTAATTCATACTAGGTCAATGTGGTAGTTGGATTTTATGTGATGGGTTACAATTGCACATAGGATATCAACATGGAATAAGTGTGATGGCACGTGGAATATCAAAATGGACTACGTCCAAATACTCGTATATAACAATAATACTTACCTTTAAGGAGTTATCTCACCTATTAGACTATTTTTCTTTTTTTATTAGACTCTTTCCTCGGGCTTGAGTTATAATAAATACTCATATATAACAACCGGATTATTAGGTAATAGTAAATGATCGAATATATCTATCTCCCATTTATTTGATCATCATCTTCTAGATTTCTACTCGTGCGTTATTTTTCTGAGGGCTTCTACTTTAGATCACTTTTATCGATCATGTGATTACATTAAATAATTGAAGCTGGTACGATTACTAATAAAATATATATTATATGGTCAAAAGAAAAAGAGGAAAACAAGCGTATGAAAGTTCCAACTAGAAATTGATCAAATCAATCAATAATTTGTTACAATCAAAACTGAAGTGACACGTTAATTATTATTTTCATATACAACTCTGTGCTAAATCTGTGTTATTCTAAAGAATATTTTTTTCCTTTGTTATTTGGCTAATTGTATTGTCCATTGCGTCTTCATAAGAAATGGGTTTTTTTTTTTTCATTGTTGCCACATTTATAAAAAAAAAAAAATTGGTTAAACCATCCCTTTTTTAACGAATAGTGGATAATCAACTACTACTTTTTACTCTTACCCAAAAAAAAAAAATTAAAACTTACCCAAAAAATTACTACTTTTTATTTTTGCACCGTAAAAAGAGAGCTATCCATTCAGCTTTTACACTTTCAAAAGTGGGAGAGAATATATTGCAAAATAGTTACTTTAGTCTATTCAAAAATAGGACTAAGAATTATATGGAGAGAACAAAGTTGGAATCACATAGAGGGATATCGATAGAAGAAGTCATTTATTTATAAGAAAAGAAAAAAAAAAGTTCTCAGACCATTATATTTAGATCTTTTAACTATCAAAGTTTTATTTGTGAGTAAGATTATAGTCATTTTTTCTACACATATGAGAATAAATAATTGCTCAATTTAGTATATGTACATGTGCCATTGCATAGCCAATAGTTTTCACGATCATGATATATATATATGAGCAAGAAAAATTATCGATATAAATAAAAACACCAATTTGTTTTTCTAAAGTAGCAAATATTTTAAGGAAATTTGCACCTTGTACATTTCTCAAGAACTATGATGGAGAAATTTTTGTATTTACCATCAAAATTAATAAATATTACATAATTACAAATTGTATAAAAAAATATTATTAAATTACCAATGCTATATCGCATCATACAACTTTAGCATTTATACATGTATTGTACTATGTTGTATCTAACATTAGTGCATTTGTATATATGTTACATCTTTAAGATACGATATTATTATTGGTATATTATTATTATATCGCATCTCGAGTATTAAAATGTAATATAGTAACAGTATTTTAGTAATTTTTATATAATTTGTAATTATATAATTTTTTTAAAGGTCGGTAGACATGTATCGTACCCATATATCATGGGTAATTGCAAATAGTTGATTTCTATTTATATCTACATAGATGATACTATGTAAACTATAGCCCTTAGTTAATTTTAATAATTTTGTTCTCGCCAAGCAATACTTAACATACAAAAATGATGAGTTTAAGTCAAATGAAATTTCTTATCATATGGGGATTATGATTGGGAAAAAAGTTTTATTAGATATTACATAACACGTATTATATATATAGTATATAAGTTCAACAAAATGTTGATGTGAAAATAATGGATAGAATAGTTTTTAAATCGATTACTAATCGTAATTCGTACGCATCATATATATAAATATTTTATTAATATTATATATTATATATACATAATATGTAATGTATATTACACACCAAATCATTTTTATATGTGTAATACGTAATTGGACCTATAAGCAGTCGTAGTCGTGCTCAATGCTATTGCTCTAAAGAATATATATATATATATTTTCCTTTGTTCTTTGGCTAATTGTATTGTCCACTGCGTCTTTATAAAAAATGGTTAAACCATCCCCTTTTTGCCACCTATTTCTTACCTATTGATAATTGCTTTCGAAGTGATTCGTGAAATGTTGGAAGTTAGAGCTATCCCTCCACTTTTCAAGCTTTTCTTTGCTATTGAAAAGGGAGATGGTTGGTGTTAATGTTTTTACCCGTCCTAGAAGAAAAATTTTGGTCAGTTTGGAGACATCAATTCACCACTGGAAGTGAAAGTGGTTAGGTGAAGAGAAGATTTAGGATTTTAGTCGGAGTGGAGCAAACCAATTAGAATGAGTGATATAGAAATTCTGGGGGACAATGGTAAAGCTGCTGCCCAAAAGATCAAAAAGAAGTACAATGGCAGTAGTTTGTATTTGGATGTCGAGCTAATAATAGATCAGTATTATAGGTGGGGCTGACATTTTTTTAAATGAAAACAAGGGAGCCGATGAAAGGAGTGGTGCTGTACAAGTTACAGGTAATAAGGATGTCAAAGAGGTAGTACAGGGAAACGAAGGTATAGTCTTCAGCTTTTGCCGTGCTGAGGTGGACTTGCTATTGGGGAAACATCATCTGCTGCCATTTGAAGGATGAGTATTCTTGCTTGCCCGGGCTCGGTACAGCTTTTTTTGTAAGATTCCTCATCTTGGTCTTCGGCTAATTTTAGGAATTGTTTTGCAGGCATGCGACTTTGCAACCCAGATTTGAACAAACTCTTTCGTGAGTTTAAAGGTCGGGAAAACTACGAAAAGAGGTGATGGTAATAAGAAAGCTTACCCCTTTGAAGCCCAAACCGACTACAAAGTAACAATAGGGCAAAATTACTAAGAATGCTGCTAAGGAAATTGAGATCCTAACAGGCCCTCTAGGACCACTTATTTCACGTTTACCACCTCAGATGACACGTATCTAATCAACTAGATACATTTACCTAATTTGAAGAGATACTATTCCAGATATGCATAGTAGGGATGGTAAATAGGCTAAGCACGTGAGCATAATCACGATTAAGCATGTTCTATGGGCTACCTAAGTACGAGCATGCGAGAATAGTAGAAGGCATGAGCACGAGTAGGCTTGGGCTCTTGAGTATGAGCACGCTAAACACAATAAGGTTGGTGACAGCATGAGGGTAGTATGTTGGGTCTTTTTTTTTTTTTTTGGAAATATAAATAAAAATATTTTTTTAAGTATTTTTAATTTAGTAGTGCATTTGATGTATTAATTTATTTGTTTAATAAATTAATCAGTTGATTTTTCTTACTGTAATTATAACAGTTAGTGTATCTTGCATGTAGTTTTTAATTTTGAATATTATATTAAATTTACAAAAAGTTTATTTGATGTAATAATTTATTTGTTTAATAAGTTGTTTTTCTTTTTTGTTGGAATTATATTATACTAGTAAGTATAACATGTACCTAATTTTTAAATTTAAATATTTCATTAAATAAACAAAAAATATAATAATTATTTTAATTTCTTTATACAATTTTATTTAACCATTCTACTTGATTTAATCTAAACAAGCAAGTTGAGCTTGAGTAAGATATAAATGAATGATTTAATAAACTAATACACCTAATTTAATTAGGTAGATCTATTTTAAATTAATTTAAGCAATAACTACATTCCTAAATCGAAATAGCTAAATATTATATGAAATTGGATCATTAGATCAAAGTAACATAAATTGTATGAACTTGAGTTAAAGTAGGTACACTAAGAGTTGGACAAGTTCATTAGACAGGTCAAGGGTCTAAAGTCAAAACACGTTCTCAATGTAGGGAGACAGAGACTTAATATGATAAATAGATAGAAGTAAATACAAATTTAATTGTTAAAAGAGATAGAT
Organism: Lumnitzera littorea; assembly: GCA_024138015.1. Lineage (NCBI taxonomy): Eukaryota > Viridiplantae > Streptophyta > Magnoliopsida > Myrtales > Combretaceae > Lumnitzera > Lumnitzera littorea. The sequence continues at coordinate 2,583,623 of JAMXBB010000008.1, read as the reverse complement.
CAAATTTAAAGAAATACAAATGAGTCAATCAGTTAAAGAATCAATATCTTAGAACATTGTGCCTATCACTACACTTCAATAAAGACCTTACTTGTTCACCTCACAAGGTCTAAAATATCTTCATGTTAGATCTAATAGCCAATGCCTTTGCCTACAAAAAACAATGTAATTAATCTTTTGATGTACCATTTTACTTTAAGACATGTTTTTAAATTATATTTTAAATATATTAATTTAATACCAAGTAACTGAATCGACATACTTGAATTTTGAAATCTCTTATAATGTATATGCAGTAATGCAGCAAAATGAATATTTACTATGGAATGGAATAAAATGTAGTCTAATCAACACTCATCGTTGTCATCGTCGTCATCATCATCAATCCATCGCATCGCATCTCCTCTCCTCTTTCCTTCGCTCGAAATGATCGCATAGCTTCGTTGTCTTCCTCACAGCCAAACATTGATTCCATACCCCCTTATCTCCTCTTTTGAGCATCTTTCTAGTCCTTAAGACATACAGTGGCTTCAACGGTTTTAGCCTTAAGTCGAAGGCAGTGAAGGCTAAGGACTCGATTGCCTAAGCTAAAAGCTGATTCAAAAGACACAATCAATGCTGATGCCCCCCAAACATCCTTTACAACAATTAATAAGATAGGCATCATGTAGGATTTTTCTGCCCACCGCTCAAGGACATCCACATCAGCCTCATCTTCCTGCAAGTGTTAGACTTGATAAACTAATAGTTTACTAAAAGTTTCATTGGTATTGTCACTGGTAGTCCCTGAACTACTGCTTATATGAGTGATCTGCTTGCTCCTCTTCGTAGCCATAGCATTTAAACTATTGGTATGACTGCTGGATCAAGATGATTGAGATGAAGGCAGCGTTCTACCCCTGTGATAAAGGAACAAGGATTTGAGTAAAATCTCAACTTCCTTATTAAGCTTGGCAACTTCAATCATAGCATCTTCCACTCTAACATTTCAATAAAATTCCTTTAACAAATTATAAGTATCGTTAAACTTATAATGTAGATCCAACATTGTGACAACATAAAACAAGAGAGGAAAGAGGCAAAAGTAAGCAAGCAATTTAGCCTTCATTGCCGCGATGGTAGGAAAGAGTAATGGCTCATCTATAAAGCTTGTCAATGTATAAACAATATCAATGAGATTCGGGAGTACAACATTGCCGGTAGGATAATAGCAGCTAGATAGAATCATTGTTGATTGGATGAAGGCACTTAGCAACTTACATAAGCTGCTTATTTTCTTCCAATTCGCCATACAAATTTGGCTAAGCTTGGGCTCTTGGCTTACTTTCTGATAGATGTGAGTATAATTGTCAAAATCACAATTTTACCCATGTGATTCTACGAGTTTAATATTTTAGGTGGTTTTTCTGAGTTAACTCGGGTGTAAAATCTTTTTTTATATAAAAACTTATGTTTTTAACTGAGTTTACATATATATACTCGATAGAACTCACGTTTTTTATCGAGTTTACCAATTTTACATATCTAAGTTGAATAGCCTAAAAAATTAAAGGAAAAAAAAAATACAATTAGCCTTTTATAAGCCATCAACTATTAAAGTATTACAACGTCTATCTTATCCTATCCTATTCCAATTTTTTTATCTCTTTCTTTCTCTTTTAATATCTTATTTTATGTTCATAATTTTTATTCAAGTTTTAGCTCTTCGCTTGATGAATCCCTAACCCAACAATCCAATCTCACAATCGCAATAGTGGACTGACCGTCGTCTCTCTGCCTTTGATCAATCTTAGTGGAGGTATGGTTCAAGCGAACCCCAAATCTAACGACAACTAGTGGTTACATCTGAGGACTCATAAACAATAAGTAAGCAATAGAATCTACTCTCATGTCTGTATTGAACGCCTATTACTTGTTTTCTCTTTCCAACAAAGTAGACTTTACTCCATGCCATAGCATATAGATACATGATTACATTGCCTTAATCTTAGCAAAACTAGTCCGATGTAAATTTCGAATTAATATGTTCTTTGAAAAGATGAGATTCTTTTGTGTTAATGTGAGTAGTTTGAAATGCTACAAAAGCAACTACTTTATTGAGTCTTCGGATTTAAAATATAAGAAAAAATGAAAAATCTAGGGGTGATTGAATTGTTTCAATGTATCTGCTGTATAGATAGAAGTCATAATGTTCATCTAGTCGCGTGATACTGTTTAGTGAAAAATTGAAAACGATTTTCTACAGAGAATGATGCCAATAGCAATTGCATATAATGTGTACTGCAGCATCTTGACATCTCAAGACATGTTAATATGCCTCTTTCTTATTTTTTTGCTAGTGATGCAAAGTTTTAAATTAGCTTCATTGTTGTTGAATCCTTTCCAAATATGGTTTTCCATTGAAAAATAAAATTGTTAGTATGAATATTTTCCATATGAAACATGTCATCTTGATGCACTAAACTCGTGTTAAACTTTATAAAGGAAAACTAAACTAGATGCTCCTAGTGCACTGATCAAAACATATTGCACTGCAATTGTTCCTTACTACGATATTTTGTTGAAATAATTGCAAGGGCATGTAAGCATTGCCTTGATTTGTATAGTAGCTACTTCACACAACATCTTAGGTTGAAGATATTCACCTGCAAAAAGGGGGAAGAAAAAAAATAAAAAAGTAGATCAACAAATTGTTAAGTGCTCATTCAACATACTTTACAATCTTGACAATTGAATTTCCATCCTTTTGCTAAAGGTATATAATTTAGCGATGGTTTTGAGATTGTTTCTATGCTTTCAAATGTTATGGATAGTTAAACCCAAATATTCTTAAGAGTCTATCCATACCTAAGTATAGTTTAGAGTAGTTAGATAAAACCACTATCTTTTTCCCACATGAAAGGGCAATTTGTAATTGTACGGGCTATCAATTTTGTTGGTTATGCCACAAATATTTTGTTTCGGTTTGCTCTCTATCACTTTGCAATCCCATAGCTCTCCCTTCATGGAAGAGAAGAAAATAACCCAACACTTTCAATCCTTTCAAAGCGATACTTTCTAAAAGAGGTGTTAATATTCTAGTGGATGGATTGAAAATAAATTTATTAATATGGTATTTCCCACAAATTGATGTGATGTGTTTTATTTTTATGAAATTATTGCACTTATGTTGGAGTAGCTTATTAACCTCTAACATTTTCTTCAAGTAATTATTATATCAATTGCATTTTACTAAGACATAAGATATATTTTCTATGTATGTGGCATTATATATATATATATATATATAATTTGATTGGCTGTAGATGGACCTAAAGAATAAATTTTCACAATTTAAACCCATTTTATGCAAATCATGGATTTGTTATTTTATTATTGTTTTGTAACGATTGAGTTGTGAAGAGGACATAACCTTCATGATATGGTTGGTTAAGTTTGGAAGAGTTTTGTTGAATTGTTAAATAATTCGAGAGGAAGTCCACATGAACTCTATGTTCCCTACATAGTAGTGAGTGACAAGTCTTTACTTAATGATTTATGGACATGTATCTAGCTAAGAATAATGTATTGACAAAGTGTACAGATATTCATGAATAACAATGGAACCAATATTATTTATATGTCAATGGAATAAAAAATAGTATCTTCGTAAGAGATTCTTTTCATGATAAAAAAAAAAAGAATGACATGATAACCATTGCTAAATAATTACATGGTCATTGCATTCTTATTATCCCTGAATCCGATCATACCAATTGAATTTCTATGAGCACTGCAAATATATTAAGAGGCTAGTCCGCAGTGATGATATTACATGTATTAAGCAACTACAATTAGATAGGCATTCATTTCTCAAACTATGCGAGTTGTTAGAGGGGGTAAGACAGTAAAATGCCAGTAGACACTTGCTTGTCGATGAGCAAGTTGCTATATTTTTACACATACTTGCTCATCATGCAAAACATAGGGTCATAAAGCACAATTTCAAGTGTTCCAGTGCAACAGTAAGTTAATACTTCCATCATGTACTGAATGCAACTCTTCGTCTCAATAGTCGCTTATTGAAGAAGCCCGATTTACATTAGCAACACATGTTCAAACACTTGATGGAAGTGTTTTAAGGTAAGCATTTAACCTTCCTACTATTGTACATTTATTTTATAGCTTAAACATTAGTTATACAATGTTAATGTCTTTTACTATTAGCTTCTCACACTGGGCTGCTTGAGTGCTCTAGATGGGACATACATCTCTATTAGAGTGCCCATGAAAGACAAGCCAAGATATAGGACCCAAAAGAATGACATTACCACCAATGTTCTCAGTATATGTACCCTAAGTATGCAATTCATGTATGTTCTACCAAGATGAGAGGGATCTACAGTGGATAATAGGATTCTTCAGGGTACATTAACTCCATGGAACGGCCTTTAAGTTCCCTATGTTATTGTTTATCTGTTCATCTAACTTTTCCTTCTATTGATTACAAAATCCTTCAAGTGAAATTCTCATACTTTCGTCCATTAAATAGGTTATTACTACGTCATGGATGGTGGATATCCAAACTACGAGGGCTTCCTTACACCTTTCAAAGGTTAGCATTATCATCTAAGTGAATGGCATCGGAGTAATATTCATCAACCAAGAACCCTAAAGGAACTTTTTAATTTAATACACACATCCGCTCGTAACGTTATTGAAAGGTATTTTGGCCTTCTCAAGATGAGGTAGAGTATTTTAAGAAGTCCATCATTCTACCTAGTGAAGATCTACAATTGTATCACCATTGCTTGTTGCTTGCAGCATAACTTCATCAAATCAGAGATGTCCCAAGATCCTCTTGAGGAGTAACTGGTTGATACAAAGGATAACAATGTGGACACCAGTGATGACTTGATCATGACATTGGGGCACAATGATGTGTAGTCCACATGAAGGTTGTAGTTAGCCAATGACATGTTCAATGAGTAGAGGACTTGTATAAATAGAAATAATTAGCTTCATAATGTCATGTTGACAAGTTACATTGCTTGTGATGGTAGTTGGAGGTCATCAGGCTATGTGATATTTTATTTCAAAGACATTGCACGCTTAATTTATAATTACCTTGTATTGGCACAACTTTAGTTTTCAGCTATCCTAGCATCTTACATTTCTTAGATTGTTCAATTGATCTTACTTACATGAATTAAATGCAATGTGTAGTATGGCTTTATGCAATGAAATGATGATAGTCCACTTGCCTTTGTTTTATTTTAAGTTACATGTTTTATCTTATATTCATTGCATTGCTTTCATCATACAATGTCTATTTCTGTTTCATAACTACTCAGTTTAGGAACACACATATGGAGGATGTGCAGTCAACACAGCTAGATGCAAAGGTTGACAATCAAACCAAGCAAAGGTGGATAGTTTAAGAAGACAATGCTTTGGTTGTGGCTATGGTTGACTTATATAATAGTAGGACTCACAATGTGGACTGTAGCTTCAAGTAAGTTTACCTGCAAGAGTTGAAGAGTAAACTGAAAGTGACCTTGTTCAATAGTGGATTTAAGGCTAAGCCGAATATAGAGTCACGAATAAAGACTTTGAAGAAAGACTAGAGCATTGTGTACGATACGGTATACGAAAAATAAACTAGTAAGTTTAGGTAGGATGATGACAGGAAAATGGTTATGGTCGAGAAACATGTGTAGGATGCATATTTAGAGGTAGGCAATAATACTAGTATATTGAAGTTGTATGTTTTGCATGCCTTCATATGGAGGTTTGTTGTTAGATTCATACTTTCTCTTATTGATTAATTTGTAATGTGTTATTCTATAGTTCACTATTGCATTAACCTTTTTTTTTTATTTTTTTTGGTTTAATCAATGATAGGGGTGGTCTTACTTGATAGTGGATGAGTTGGTATCTCAGATCGGATAGTTAGGTTTAGTTAGTTCTGGGATTAAGTGATGGGGCTTAGTTAACTAGGTTTTATGTTTATAGTCGAGAAGAGTGAGGAAAATGTGGAATTTTGATCAATCTTTTATCGCGCTCATTGGTCTCTATGTCATGTTTGATTATATGTTTAGTGATACTATGGTAAGCGTGAGAAAAGTTTATTTTGTGATAACGGTTTGAAAAGCAACACTTTTGGCTAAGAGTGTAACTTATAGTTTGATGCACATTAATTGATTTTCTAACTTCATATAATTGAGGAGTTTAACTTATCTGTTTGCCGCTCACTTAAACTCTCTTTTTCTTTTGCAGAGTCACCCCGCTGCCTCCTGATTTATGACTAAGAACTTCCTATATCTAACTAAGTTGTCAATGATATATGGCAAGGACCGTGCCACCGGCCAAGATGCACAAACGGCTAGGGACGTAATTGAGGAGATAAAGATGGATTAGGCACAGACACACGATGTTGAAGGTGACACACCACCAATTCAGCAAGCAGAGGAAGCGTCCATTAGAAATAGTTCAACTTAGCCAGTTTCGACGAGAAAGAGGTCTGCATGTGCAAACGACGGAGTAGCTGACATGGTTAGGAGCTTTGAGGAGGGAATGAAGCAAATGAAGAGCTCTGTGCATGAATTGTTGAGACCTTGGCAACGAACAATACAACAATGAACATGGCACAACTTAGGAGCTTTGTCGGAAGCATCGAAGGCCTGATCAAGTAGAATTGTGTGATGCGCTAGATAAACTCCTTGAGAAGCCATACAAGGTCAGTGTACTCTTCAATCTCCCACCTGATGAGCGTTGGGACTATGTCCAAACGGTTCTCCACCGTGCAAGGCGTTAGGAGGAACATTTTGCAGTGATCATTTTTAGGTGGGTTGTATCTTTTTGGTAGAGGCGATGTTTATGTCAACTAGTCATCGTCCACGAAGACCTACGGATTTTGTGTCTTTTGGAAGTAAGTGATAGGAATCAGACTTGTGAAGATTGTGTACAGGCTTGTGAATGAAAGCACTACTATGGATAGCAGCAATTGTGACTTGTGATATTTTGTTTTTTGATAGGATATTGTGTCAAATCCTGTTGTTGAATAGCTTGCAATTAGAAGCATAGTGTACATTTCTAAGTTATTGTATATAAATGCTCTTGTTTGGTATCGCTTGGCCTGGTTGTGTGAGAAAACAAATGACTGATGGGCTAATTGACTTGTTAGTTCTATTGTATGTTGATGGTTTGAATGTCTACCTTTATGTCATTTTTGCTCCATTTCTATCGAAGAAGCATATTTCTTATATCTGTGCTTTCTGTGGAAATAGCAAATTATTCAGCTCGATCTTTAATTTTCCTAGGCATTTGGTGTAAAGTGGTCACCTATTGGCAACACTTAAGCTTATGTAGGTGAGAGTTTATCTATTATTACTTAGCTTATAAAGTCAAGATTCCTGGATAAATTACTTTATCTATTTCATGATAAATTACTTTATTATTATTATTTTTTTAATTTTTTCCCTACACTGGTTTGCAGTATTTCTTTTGTAAATTGTTGTTAAACTATCATACAGTCATATCAATTTGGGCATAAGTTTGCTCTTATTTGATTAATTCTTCCCTTATCTATTGGTTACTTGGTCCTAGAACATTTAGAATGATATCAACTTCACAATTTGTTTGCACTTAATATCCTGTGCGTGATTTATGTGTTTTGTTCCCATTTTACATTCTGCAGGTCACAACTTTATGGTTTCCTTTGTCGATGATTGCATGCATTAGTCCACAACCTTCGCTCTCTCACATACACAATATCAACCACTAAACAACAACGACAAACCCACTCGTAAAAGCCAACACCAAAGTCCTAACCACACGCAACGCACTCCCACACACGAACACGCCGAACATCCTCACTGCAGCAAACAATCACACCCGTGATGGTCAGAAGCGAGTCCTTGCCCACCCATCATCCACGCTCATGACAGTTGGAAGCCAATCTTCGTCCACCCCTCGTTCACGCCCGTGACAGTCAGAAGCCAGTCCTCGTCCACCCCCCGATCATGCTCACAACGGTTGGAAGCCATTCCTCGTCTACCCCCCGATCATGCCCGATATAGTAAGAAGCTAGTCCTCGTCCACCCCCCAATCAACTGTTAATTGCTACCTTTGCTGCATATTACCAAGTCTTAATAAAGAAAAAGTTAGTTACAGCTGCTTTTTATAACTACAATATTATTCAACAATGGTAAATGAGAGACTAATTAGCTAAAATAGAACATTTGGAACCTCTAAGTGAAACCACCGTATATGTGCCTATAATTGCAAAGATCTGATAATGGCTTTGTTCCTAATTTTTATGTTGTTCATAATTTAATCGTATGTTATTTCTGACATCTTTTCATAACAATAGGGTTAGATGGCAGAGTGGTGATTTGGGACTTAGAGAATATGGAAGACTTGTTAAAGTACTTATAGGATGTTTTCATTTTTATATACATCGTAGAATAGAGAGTGGTGCCGAGAGTAGTTTCCATACAACATTGGTATGCTTTTTATATAGTTTTGGTCTTTTCTTGCAGTGTACTAGCTTACTGTCTTTGCATAAGTTTTCGCATGCCCTACAAATGTATACCAGCATTCTCTTCACATTACTTAATGAATGGATTACCCGGTCGTTTATTCTATATGTATTGGGTGAAAAGTTAAGTTTTTTTAAAAAACATGAAGACTTCCAACTAGTAAATAGCTCTTAGTAAAATGTATTCAATACTGTAAACATTGCAAGTTTGTCAATTGTACCCTATAACAAAATTGAAAGTTTTTAATAGATCCAACAATGACCACTGGCTGAATAGCATAAGAGGGGTATTCTGAAACTCAATAGTCGATGGAACATGTAATTTCTAACACAACACGAATATCAAGCAGATACTATACTATTACGCGTAAAAAATTTCAAAGTAAAATGTAGACAGCATCTACCATTCATCCTCTTTGAACAGGGTACTTCCACATTCCTACTCTCATGCTCTTTCAAATCATACCAGAAAATACTATTACCCCTAAAATATTTCAAAGTAAAATATAGACAGCATCTACCATTCATCCTCTTTGAAAAAGGTACTTCCACATTCCTACTCTCATGCTTTTTCAAATCATACCAGAGAAATTGTGGATTGCATGGAGTTACAAGCGTGAAGATAAATATCCCTTAACAACATAATGTACATTTAAAAACATTACAATGTCGAACAAAAAATAAAGAGGTCACTGCTTATTACATCCAAGCACTGATGCAATAGCGGCTTGCATTGGTCGCTAATTTCATAACGCTAGCCAGTTATATGGCAACCCTAATTCTTTTAAATCAAACAAGAAAAAAAATATGGAATATACAGATTTAGGATTGTAAAAACAAATATACCTTAAGAGCATAATGATAATTTAAAACCATTGCAATAACCAATCCAAAATACATAGGTTACAGCCTATTAAATTTGGGTGCAAATGCACCATCGGCTTACATCGGTAGAAAATTTTATCACACTAGGCAATGATATTGCAACCCAGAACCTTTTCTTCCACTGTGTAAAACACAATGAGAGGCCATTACAATGTTTACAAGCAGAGAGATACACAGAAGTGCTTGTACTTTCCTCTGCGTGATTTTAAGTGCCACACACTCGGACTGTAGGCTTTCTTTCATTCCATGCAACAAGTGCAGCTCATGTTGAAGCTTAGTGATAGATTCATTATGTTTCAATCAATCTTCCTGTAACTCTTGTTCAGATGTTTTAAGGCGCTGTAGGACCTTTTTCCTGAACCTCAATCCAAACTGACATGTCGATGGATCTATCCACTGAAAGAAACTACAGCCGGCCCCATTCTACATGTCACATGGCGTAGTAATTATACTATGATTTAGATTAAATATAAAATGAAAAAATTGTAAATAAATCACATTCTTACCCAAAACCCGCAAAATCGTCTACCAAAGGTGTGGGGCTACCATGATGACACAATAGCAGTATATTTCCCACATGAACAAACCATTGGTTTTTCTTTCGAAGGTTGGAAGCACGATGATTCGGAGGCGCTAGACATTATAATGCTAGCTTCACCCTTCCCTACATACGTTGACTGAACTCAGACACATGAAGTACCGCAATTTTGGTTACCAATAGTAAATCACATACTCTGTTTCATAGTACATAGGACATTTGACAATATTGCTCCATGATGCATTAGATTCTTATGTTCAGTGGAATTAATGCATAGTTAAACAAATTTCACATCAGCAATTGCGAAGCATTCGCATATGTAATTTTGGTAACAATAAGATAGTTTAATTTTTAATTTCCTCTGATGGAAATAACCTGATAGGTAATTTTTTCTCTTCTATACAAACCTATATCGAAATAAAAAATCATCCCAAATGCAATATATTGCATAATTCACCAACCAGGACATGGCAATCCATTATACAGTTGCACTAATAAAATAGCAATATCTCGCTGAACATTACTATTAAAGCTAACGCCAACAAATGCCACCCGTTCAAATCAACAGATCTCAATACATTGCATCTTCCATGCAATGTAAAAAAAAGGAAATTTCATGCACAAATAGGTCGTGTACAAAATTTAGGGAAAGTCGCAACATTCACGAAACTTGAAAAAAATAACAAGATTATTGCAAGAATGATCAAATTATGGAACCAGATCAAAGACATGATGTACCTCTATGACGTAAGAGACGATTCCGTAAGCTGACTTCAATTTCGTTAGGGTAAGGCGACTTATGCTAGGGCTTCGATTGGGGTACTTCGGGTGACTAGGACATTGTTTGGGTGATGGGAAAACAGATCCGACGTCAGTAAATGGATGATCTCAACTATTACATGCATAAGATATGGTTATGAGGAGATTTTGGCTTCTCCATGGCACGGGCTTCACAGTGGAGAACATGGCACTAACAATGGGAGGACGCTAATTAAGTTTTCCTTCTCCTGTTAATTTTTCTTTTATTTTATTTGATGAAGGGCATTTTTCGAATTTCGGTTTTTATTCAATATATATTTCCTACTTGGTTTTGTCAAGTGAATGGTGCTATTTTAATTCCGTAGTGTTTAAATGAACACCGTAGTTGAGTATTCATATCTTATTATTCATCTATTCTATTCTTTAATAATTATACTTACATTCCCCTCTTATTTTGTTTAAACAACTAAATGTATTGTTAGGGCATTTCAACAAGAGGTCATCTTTTACTTCATTTTTTGTCTACGAGAAGAAGAAGAACTGATATGTGATTTTGATTTTAAGGGTACTCCTAGTAATATTGTAATTAATGTGAGGTTATTTTAGGAAGCAAAATAAAAATGAGAACTTAGAATTCTTATTCATAATTAGAGCTAAAAATGCCAATTCAATAGTCTGGGGAATTGGAATTCTCTCGGAATTGTGATTACATATGTTGCAAACAAAAGTGAACAATGTAATTGTCGTCTTAGAGTTCTTATCAGTAGACTTTTGAATGCTACACGTAATGGGCCTACAAAACAGTATACTGTAAAGGGACGCTAGGGGATTATCCAACGTGACCACTCCGATACTTAAGTTAGCAATAAGCTTGAAAGTATAGAGTGCTGAGAATAATATGTAAGCTTGGTATACAAAGTGTAGAGAGAGTTACCACTGGGTAGTGGCCTAATATTTATAGTAGAGTAGAACCAATAGTTGAAAATCAGTTAGCAAAAGAGATCTTCACCTACAAGTGTAGAAAAGTTGAGCTGTCATACCTTACGTATCCCTAATATTTGAGACGTGACCTTTTCATCCTTATCTTATGGATTATGGTTACTGCAGTGCTTAATGGGCCTGGGCGGTTCAAGCCTATGAGAGAGGGCATAAGATCGCGAAGCTTGGCGGATCTAATCGGATCTGAGGGGTCCTTGCCTAAAGTACTCTATCAACACTTGCCGTCTTCTCCCCTCAGCTACAATCTCATTGTCGAAGAAGAAGCAAGGTGAATACATGGGCCGTTCAAGCATGACCAATCCGACTCCAGGAAGTTCAATCTGACACCATGGTGTTGATGTGATGAGATTGTAGATTCGAAGTGATAGATGGTCCAAGGTGGCGAAGTTTGAGGTGGAAGGTCCCGAAGTGGTAAAAGTTGTCCTAAGCAGTCAATCACCAGTCTGAAAATGTCCAAAGCTAGGTAAGCACGGGTGGTTAGCAGGATACCCTTGCAATTCACCAAGCAATTGCATCATGTCTTTGTCGTGCCGACCAAGTGGAGATCGAATGAGCCCTAAAGAAACTTTCTGTGGAAAGAATTTTTTCAAAATGTGACTTTTGCCCACTTGTATTTCGTGCAGTAAATGCGACATGATAGGTGTTGATACGAGTTCGTGGATGAACACATAAACCCAATATCACGCATAACTAAAGGGAGTAGATCCAAATCACAAGATGGCTTAAAAAGTAAATGATAGTCGATGGGTAAGTAGGGGTTCCTGTGCACTGACGATGGATGTAATGCACCAACGCTTCATACAAGCTTAGGTCACACTTAATATAATGCATAAGTATAACCGGAGGTCACTCGCCACTAGTCCACACTCGAATAGGCTAGATAAGAGTAGCTCAAAAGTAAGCAAAAAGGATACTTAACTCAAGAAAGAGTAAAGAGTTCAGTATATTCTTTTATGTATCTTCGTTATGCAACTATTACATTATGCAAGTATTTATAGTACTCAGTTAAGGTAAGTCCTAAGTTACAGAAATTACAAAGATTAGGTCCTTATTGGCTAAACAAAAGGAGAATAATTTACAGGAAAATAAAACAGTGCAAAAGAACGTCCTCTGTCAAAAAAGATAGTATGAGTGTTAGAAAGGACAGCGCGCACGCGTTTTATTCAGTCTATAACTCTAACAATATTGTGAGCTGAGCAGGGGAGGTCATTTGATCGAGTTTGTTCGGCATTGGCAGTTCAGCACCCTAACGATTGAAGCTAGACAGGGGTTGGATCAGGGGCAACTTACATTCAAGTCAGCCTTGGCTAGTCGACTCTTTATAATTGTCGGCTTAGCCTCGGTACTGTGGAGATGGCCATTTTCCTGATTTGGTGCTTAGACTACAATGTTGGGGAGGGGTCGACTCCAAGTGTGAGCTAATCACCTCGACGGCTTCTTAGATGGTATGGAGAGCGAAGTAGCTTGATAGATCGAACTGGGGAAAACATTGCTCCTCAACACTTAACTCTCCTCAGACAGCTTGGCGGACTATGTGAGAAAGCCTTCGAGCTTGGGAGTGAGTGATTAGTCCTTGATCCCTATCATTCCCTCTAGGTTGTTTGAGATTTAGGATCAAATCTAGTTCGGCTTTAGGTTACTTGTCTTCGGGAGTGTAAGGTTAGAGATCAGTAATGTTGAAGGAGTCTAAGACTCCATATCCTCCAAGTAATTCAATCTTATAGGCATTATGATTTATTTTTTCAAGCACTTTGAAAGGTTTGTTGGCCTTGGGAGATAACTTACTCTTCCTTAAGTTTGGGAATCAATCCTTACTGAGATGTATCCAAATCAAATCACCTAGTTGAAATTCTCTCTTTCTCTGTCCTTGGCTCCGCTTCTCGAGCTTAATATTGGCTCATCTCAATTACTCTACAACTTTCTGGTACATAACTTTAATGGCTTCAATTCTTTCTATGACTAGTTGGTCACCATTAAGCCTCGACTAGGGTGCTTGGTCCATCAAGAGCTCCGAGTTTAATCTATAGGAAATGGAGATATGTTTGTTACACTATGGGCAGTCCAATTGTAGGCGAATTCAATAACTGGTAAACATAAATCCTAATCGGCCATGTTTTATTTGACAACAACCTGTAACAAAGTTCCTACAGTTCGGTTGACAACTTCGATCTGTCCATCGGTCTGTAGATGGTAAGACGTGCTATACAATAGCTTAATTTCCATTCGCCTCCAAAGTGTCCTCCAAAAGTGGCTCACGAACTTGAGGTCTTAATCCAAAACAATGGTTCTGGGTACACCATGAAGCTTGTTCACCTCCTGTAAGAAAAGAAAAAAGATAGCCGAAGTATCGTTAGTTTTAGAGTAGGGCACGAAATGTGCCATCTTGCTAAACCGATCCATAACAACCATGATGAAGTCCTTCCCTTGAGACATCCTTAACAATCCTAACATGAAGTCCATACTTAGCTCGGACCATGGTTTGGTTGGGACAGGCAAGGGTAGATAATGTCCTTGATCAGCTTGGCTCTTTGCCTTCCAACAAGTCGTACACCTTTCTAGTACAGACTGTACATCTCTCATCATTCTCGGCTAAAAGAATCTCACAAACAGTACTTCAAGGGTTCGGTGCTGGCCAAAATGCCCTGTTAATCCTCCTCCATACACTTCGCATACTACCAATTCTTTTATGGAACAGGTCGAGATATATGGCCTCCTCTTCTTGAATAGGTATCCGTCTTCCCTGTAATAGTCATCCAGTGTTCTTCCTTCCTCACATCAAACGTAGATAGGACCAAAATGTAGGTCCTCAACATATAATTCCTTCATGGTTGAAAAACCAAGGAGCCTTATTTGCAACTCGGTTAGGAGGGTATGTCGTCTTGATAGGCCGTTGGCCATTACATTGTTCCTTCTATTCTTGTATTTTACGACATAAGAAAATCTTTCCATAAACTTAACCCATTTGACTTATCTCTAGGATAACTCTGGTCAACTCTTTAGATATCTCAAGAATTCATGATTGGTGTAGATCACAAATTCCTTAGGCAATAAATAGTGTTGCCATATCGTGAGGGCTCAGATTAAGGAGTAAAACTCCTTATCATAGATAAAGTAGTTGAGTGTCGCTCTTTGAAGTTTTTCACTAAAGTAAGCAATAGGTGGGCCTTCTTGCATTAGTACAGCTCCTATGCCTTGTCTGGATGCATCACACTCGACTTCAAATGCCTTGTCAAAGCTCTACAGAGCTAAGATGGAAGCTGTAGTTAGCTTCTCTTTTACTTCCTCAAAACTCTTCCGCTCCTTCTCTCCCCATCTGAATTCAACATTCTTCTTAGAGAGTTCAGTAAGTAGGGCCACAATCATATTGAAATTCTTTATGAACCTACAATAGAATGACACCAAGCCATGAAAACTCCTCACATTAGCAAAACAGGTCGGCTCAGGGCCATTCTATGATCGCTCTTATTTTCTCATCATTGACTCGGATGCCACCTTCACTCACAACAAAACCCAAGAAGATCACCTTAGATTGGAAAAAGTCGCATTTCTTCATATTGGTGTAAAGTTGTTCAGCTCAAAGTTTCACAAGGACTCTTTGGAGATGTTTCTGGTGAGTCTCCAAGTCGAGGTTGTATGCTAAAATATCATCAAAGTAAACTACTAAAAATCTTCCTAATAATTCTCATAGCACATGATTCATCAAGTGCATAAATGTGCTTGGCATATTGGACAGTCCAAATGGCATCATAAGTCATTCATATAAACCATGTCGTGTCTTGAATGCAGTCTTCCACTCATCACCTTCTCACATTCGGATATGATGATATCCAGATTTGAGGTCGATCTTGGAGAATACTCTTGCTCCACTTAACTCATCTAGCATGTCATCGAGCCTAAGTATGGAATACCTGTACTTGATAGTGATTCGATTAATTGTTCAGCTATCGATATACATTCTCTAAGAA
This sequence comes from Lumnitzera littorea, assembly GCA_024138015.1. NCBI lineage: Eukaryota > Viridiplantae > Streptophyta > Magnoliopsida > Myrtales > Combretaceae > Lumnitzera > Lumnitzera littorea. The sequence goes on along the minus strand of JAMXBB010000008.1, from coordinate 2,567,956 downwards.
TTATCCTTCTTCGATACTAATAAGGTCAGAATGGCACGGGGGCTAAGGGACTCACGCACATATCCTTTCTTTATAAGGTTGTCTACTTATCTCTACAACTTAATAGCCTATTCAGGATTCAGCCTATAGGCAGGCTTATTCGGCAATACGGCTCCTGACTACAGGTCAATTGCATGCTCTACGCTTTAGATTGGGGGAAGACCCTTCAATAGCTCCTTTGAAAACAGGTTAGCAAATTCCTCTAGTAGGGTTTTTACCTCGACAACTCCTCCTCGGATCTTAACTTCAGAACTCTTCGGACCAGTAGATAAGTCGGTCTTTCAAGCTCCATCTCTCTCTTCAATTTAGCTTGGGTCGATATCAAAGCCTCCTTCTTCAGGGCTCAACTCAGTTAAGACTACATGACCTTCACCTGTTCGACAGTCATAGGACTCAATTCCATCCTTCTTCCTTCATGCTTTACAAAGCATGTATTCCTCCTTCCGTCATACATAATTTCTCGATTAAACATCCATGGTTGTCTAAGTAGAACGTGAAACACAATCATGGGCAACACATCACAGAGCACTTCATCTTGATGCTTGCCAATGTAGATTAGCATAGAGACTTGTTTGTTCACTTGTAAGGCTCCCTTATCGCTAAGCCAATGAAGCTTGTAAGGCTTCGGGTGAGGCATGGTCAGCAATTTTAGCTACTGGACCATAAATGCTGAAGTTATATTAGTGCAACTCCCATTGTCAACAATTAGCATACACAGTGAGTCATTCACCTTGCATCTGATATGGAAGAGATTTTCTCTTTGTTTGTCTTCGGGTACAAGACTGACACTCATTGTCCTCCTCAATACTGAGCCGTCAGCATAAAGTTGCCTTCTTCACTATAGATAACTTCCTCCGTAGACAGTTCAGTTTGTCCATCCTCCTTCAACTCCTCTACTTCCTCATCAATACAGTTAATCTCAATAGTCAACACCTCGCCTCAAATCACCATCGTTTGCCTAATCAAACACTGAGTAGTCATGTATCCAAAGCCTTGGCATTTGAAACACTTGATCTCATTTGTCTTCCTTCCTAAACTCTAGCCCTTCTCAAACTTCCTCGAGAGTTCCTTCTCCTATGTTCAGGTAGTTTGAACAGGTCAGGTCTTAGTAGCCTTGCTTAGTTCCATTCACACAGGTCTACTTAGAATAAGTCAGCTACTACTAAGACATTTGACGGGTGGTCGGAATCTTCCTGTTTGGTACCTTTCTATCCTCTAGGCGACTCGAATTGTGTTATCAAGCATTCTAATGTCCAGGGTTTCCAAGACATCCCCAATCTCATACTTCAACCCACCAATGAACCGAGATACAGTTCGATCTTCTGGTTCTATGACTTCGCATCAAATCATTAACATTTAGAATTCCTTAACCAAAGCATCTACATTCGATCCTCCTTGTCTCAATTCTTAAAGTCTTTTGAAGGTATCCTACAGATAATAGCTTGGTATAAACCTTCTCCGCATGACTCTCCTGATTTCATCATAACTCTTAATTTCCCATTCTCATTCTCCTTCTCCTTCTCTTCTTCTGCTGACTTGCAAGTTCTTCTACCACAAGGCGGCATAACCAGTGAAATCCAACACAGCAAGTCTAACCTTTGCATTATTTGGCACTTCGTAACGTTCAAACTACTTTTCAATCTAATCGACCCAATCTAGGTAGTCCCCTTGACATCACCACTTCTAAAGAAACTTGGAATACGCATCCTCAATCCCTTAACTCTAGGGGTTAGTATATTTCTCTCCTCAGGCTCATATAACTCCTCTACTTCGTCATCTCCTTCTGCTTCCTCCTTAATCTCTTTAAGTGCTAGCCTTCGTCTAGCATCCTTACCAACTCCTTTAGCTAATGGTGGTCGAGCTGGGGCATTAACTTAGCAAAACTAACCATTGCCTCATCCTTGCTGTTCGCGTTCCTTAATAGAGTTATTTCTAGCTTGCTGCCTATCTTCTTGGATAACAGTCACCAGACTAGCTACCAAGTCAGTAAGTCTATCTAAATGGTTACTCACTAACTGAGGTGTAAAGCTTCCTTCCTGTTCTTAGCCATGTCAAGTACCACTTTCTTGGTTTCCCAAAGTTCTTTGAACACTAAAATCTGACATTGTTGGTTACTTCACAATGACAATCATACAACAATCGAATAGTCAACCACACTCTGTTTTGTGTATCAAAAATAGTAGAAAACAAAATACAGAACACTTTTCAATTACTAAACTTCAAAGCTAACAATAGAACCGTTATCTAAGGGGAGTAGTAATCGACTACTCAAAGAACAAAGTAGCAGAATCCAGCTTTGAACGTAGTGAGGCTCTAATACCAAGATGATACAAGCTCATGGATAAACACACGAATCTAATATTATGTATAACTAAAGGAGGTCGATCTAAGCTACAAGATAACTCGAAAAATAAATGATAATCGAGGGATGAGTAGGGGTTCTCATGCAATGTGATGCACCAACGCCTCATATGAGCTCGGGTCATACTTAATATGAAGCATAAGTATGGCCGGAGGACACTTGCCACTAGTTCACGCTCAAATGAGATAAATAAGCGTAGCTTAAGAGTAAGCAAAAAGAACACTTAGCTCAAGAAAGAGTAAAGAGTTCAGTATATTCTTTTGTGTATCTTCGTTATGCAGTTATTACATTATGCGAGTATTTATAGTATCCAGTTAGGGTAAGTTCTAAGTTACAGAAATTACAAAGAATGGGTCCTTATTGGCTAAAAAAAAAGGAGAATAATTTATAGGAAAACGAAATCGTGCAAAAGAACACCCTCTGTCAAAAATGATAGTATAGGTGTTAGAAAGGACAGTGTGTGCGCGTTTTACTCAGTCCACGATTCTAACAATATTGTGAGCTGAGTAAGGGTAGTCCTTTGATCGGGTCTACTCAGTGTCGACAGTTCGATACCCTTATGGTTAGGGCTAGACAGGGGTTGGATCAGGGGCAACTCACATTCAGGTCAGCTTCGGCTAGTCGACTCTTCACAATTGTCAACTCGACCTCAGCATTGTAGAGATGCCTATTTTCCTGATTTGGTGCTTAGACTAGGGTGTTGGAGAGAAGTGAATTCTAAGTGTAGGCTAATCACCTTAGTGGCTTCCTAGATGATGTAGAGAATGAAGTAGCTCGGCAAATCGAACTAGGGAAAATGTTGCTCCTTAGTACTTAACTCTCCTTAGGCAGCTCGTCAAACCATGTAAGAAAGCCTTCAGGCTCGAGAGCGAGTGATCGGTCTTTGATCCCTATCATGTGTCGTACTACAACAGACTAGCATGCAGCTACATGCCTTCTTCCTTTTAAAGGTGACCATCCAATTGAGATGCTTTCTATATGTTTGCTATGCAGCATTCCAAGAGATTCATGCTTATATGGATCTTTATAACCGCCTGTACGGCTTCCCAGGCAATTTGCCTATAAATAGGAGTATCATAGAGAGAGAATCCTTTTCTATAATCTTCCCACTCAATCATTGCAATTTATGCGTTCACATTTAAACTTTTAAACCTTTTTCAAAGTTTCGAGTCTTTCTTCCTTCTTCGAGAATTATGATCATGTCAACCAACAGAGGTGAGGTTAGCTCCTCTTCACAATTGCTTACTTCTAGTTCTAACTCTACAAGGAGTGATCCCCTTCAAGTACAGGAGGGTAAAGTCTCATCACTAGCACAGCTTGACCAACCAACTAAGATGGCGGTGGAAGCACTAAATAGGGCCAAAGTTATCAATACCATTCCTAGGGATGTATATGCAAATGTTCCCTTACCCCCCGTAAAGGATTTATTCGATGCTCCTAATACAGGTAAGGGACCTAACAGCCGTATAAGTAGAAGTAAGCAATCTACCCCTAGCTGGATCATCAATAACTTTCTTGTAGGGACAATTCCAGGGTAGCATATTAGGTTGTCGAGTAAGGACGAACGGGTGGCCCTGTTATTGGGGAGGTGCTTCACGATTTTTGAAAAGTACCTGAAGTTTAGGCAGCGCCTCTCTCCTAATCGTTTTGAGAAGGAGTTCTTCAACTACCCCTATTGCAGTCCGTCATAGGTCCCTCCTAATGGGTGGAGGGTACTAAAGGCTTTCTAAGTGCTTTACAAATACCTGGTGATAAGGGCTATTCTCGAGCTCTTCTGTCACTTCTACATGTAGAAAAGCATTGGGGCATGGCCTTACCTCTAGCCGCACTAGGGGAAGAAACTGTTCTACAGCCTTATAGATTCAGTTAAAGGCTGGCAAAACAAATATGTAGTGGTTGAGTTGCCCGAAGATGTAAATTTCTAGACTCGATAAACCGGGATGGTCCATACCAGTGATGAGAAGAGGTTCGGTCCTAATGATACCAAGGTTGTCCAAGAGATCTTGGCCTTCATGGTGCTGAGAGGTGGCTAGGAGATCAATGCTACGGAGATCATTGAGAGATATTTCCAGCGCTTGATCTTCGAGCTCTTCCCCAACATGAAGAAGGCTATAGTGGAGAAGTGGGATGAAGGTACAGGTTCAATCCTATGCGCCTGTATGTTATGTTAGTGTCAAAGTGCTTCGTCCAACACTTATAGGATAGGAGGCTCTCCTTAGTCGTACTGGTCATAGCGATGTTTTACGAATGGTAGTGATAGTTTCTTTTGGTTTATCCTTTGTTTTCCTTTTCTAAATTTAGATTAGGTTTCTTGCAAGTAAAAATTTGGCCCCAAAGATACTTCATCCATCTGTAGACGATTTGATGAATAGGCGTTAGGTGCAAACTAAGGCAAAACTGCTAAAAGCAAAGGTAGTAAGGCCGAAGTCGGGGCTTGGCGAGACTAATAAAGCATGACTAAGGTCTGTACCTTAAGGGATTCCCATCGGCGTCTGGAACAAGCCCGTAGACATAGAGCCTTTGGGAATGCCTCTACCCACTCATGCCCTTGTCCATTCGTCTAAACTCATCATTATGGGTGATGAAGGTGTCAAAGACAAGGGGCCCAATGTGCAGGTGCTTTCCCTTCTGAAGATGGTGAAGGGAGAGATTAAGGAAGGGGTCGCCCCTCCTCCAGCTGCAAGCCAAAAGCATAAGGCTCTTGAGATGGCCGGGGAGCCAAGTCTTGGGGTGAAGCAACAAAGGCCCCTGGCGAGGGGTGCTTTAGCTAGAGGGAAGTAAAATGTTAGTGCATCCCTACCAAAGCATCGATGACATGGGGGGTGGGTTTTTTGATGCCCTCAATGATTTCAGGTAGAAAGGAACAAGGCCGAACTTGTTCCAGTAAGCTACGTACACTTCTCGAGATGAGGCATTGAAGAGGGGGGGCCCTAAGTCGAAAATGAAGAAGGCCTAGAGGAAGATCCTCAAGTCAAAGTGGGAGGTCCGTGCTTGAGATCTGATGCTACAACACCCGACTCTTAGCTATCAGGCATCGATAGGGTCTTATACCCCTAGCGATTAGGCTGTCTTGGAGAGGATCTCCTAAGAGGGTGGAGACGACCGCGTACAGATTGCAAGCCACTTAAGTACGCCGATGCAGTAGGCAAGTCTTCATTCCTCTTGTATTATTGTACTCTCTATCTTTTGTATTAATTGTGGGTTTCATTTTTGTCTTATAATACCACGACCAGGTGCTGCTTGAGCCAAGCAAGTCTAATGCCGCTTACAAAAAGGTAACAGGCTTGTGAAAGGCGCTACGTCGACAGAAGTAGTACCTGCTAGAGGTAGAAACTTCTAGTAAGAGGTACTTGAGAAAATTCACTAAGGCTAATACGTACTTATGCCGCTCTATTATACAGGTGGCAGGGCTTCAAGCAAAGGTCAAGGATCTAGAGCGAGAGAGGGGTAAAGTTGAGAAGGTAGCCTAAAAGGTCAACGAACTGAAGGCCTGACTAAAGAATGAGCAAAAGACAAAGGCTCATCTCTCTCAAAGGCTAGATGAGGAGGGCAAAGCTAAGGCTCGACTCGAAAGAAAGAATGCCAAGTTGAAGGCATCCATAGCCAGGCTGCAAATTAAGCTAACGATGAAGGCATCCGAGTGTGATGGCGTTAGGGTCACTTTGCTAGAGCTGGCCAGTTTAAAGGTTGGTTTAGAGTAACAGGTCGGGGAGCTGTGGGACAAAGTTTTGGAGATGGACGAGATCATCTCCAAGATGGAGATTAGGGAGGTCCTTAGCGATGCCACCACTAAGAAGGCGGTCGCCGACTACCAGACTACTGAAGAGTGGTTAAAAGAACTGGAGGACCTATCCACTAACTCCGCCCACTATACTCGAAGGAAGGTTCTCTCCCATTATCCAAACCTAGACTTGAGCTTCCTCGACTTTCTAGACTCTCCAACGTTTAATGAGAAGAGGGAAGCCTTAGCATGGGAAAGGGAGTCTGCCCAAGCAATTGACAATGATGTAAACATACCCTCTACTGTCGGGGTAGGGCAGGGTGCCTCTACGTCTACTTTTGCCTCAACAGCCAAGTAAGAGACTACCTCTAAAGTAATTCCTAAAGACTAACCCTCTGAGAGTGTTCCTCCTACTGCTCCCAATTCACATTGCTCAGGCCCTACTCCAAGTGAAGACATGTTGCCTCAAGCACCAATAGATCAACGCTTCAAGCAGCTAGATACTTTAGACTTTTTTGAACTATCGGAGTTAGCTGATCTTAGGAGATAGCAAATTTCCTTTTTTTTTTAATTAATGTAATTAGGCCTAGGATGCCGACCTTTGCTCTATAATTAAACAATCGAGGAATAAATAGAAAAATGTTTTTCAAAACGTCTTTTTTTGTTTTCTGTTCATCTTTGAATGTATTTGCTTAAGAATTCCTCTGTCCAAGGGAAGTTAACCTTTGGCAAGGTTAACTATTGGGGGAGTTCCTTCGTGTAAGGGGCATTTACCCTTGTTAAGGTTACCCTAAGAGGAGTCAGGTCAGTGGTGTTCCGTCCTACATGTAAGGGTTGTTTTCCTTTGTTAAGGTTACCCTAAAGGGGGTCAAGTCGGTGGCGTTTCGACCTGACCATAATGAGAGAGTTCTTGCATGCAAGGGGTGTTTCCTCTTGTCGAAGTTATCTTATGAAGGGTCAAGTCGGTGATGTTCCATCTTGCCCATAATGAGGGAGTTCCTACATACAAGAGGTGTTTCCCCTTGCCGAAGTTACCCTAAGGAAGGTCAGGTCGATGGCATTCCAACCTGCCAATAATGGGGGAATTCCTGTATGCAAGGGGTGTTTCCCCTTGCCAAAGTTACCTTAAAGGGGTGGGTTAATGGTATTCCGACCTACTCAAGTTGACTATCCCTATACCTCTTCAGAGGCTCGTAAGGCAAGAGAAAGAAAGGGAACAGGAGAGAGAAATATACAATCAATTGGGAACTTTTATTTCATCACAATGGAAAGAAAAAATTATACATAATGAAATTCTAGTCAAAATAGAGCCGGAGATTATCGGCATTCCATGTGCATGGGATAAGCTCGCCATCTAATCTTTCTAGCCTATATGCTCCATTGCCCAATCTCTCCCTGACTCTGATTGGATCTTCCCAATTAGGGATTAGTTTGCCCTGCCTTTGCATGAACTTGTGGCTTCTAATTTTCAACACACTTGGTCGTCGACCTTGAACTCCTTGTGTCTGACCTTCTGATCATAATAATAAGTAACCCAATGTTGGTATGTGGTTAGTCTAGTAGTAATAAGGTCTCTGATTTCCTCGATAGTATCAATGCTCATGTGCAGTGGTCAGTCGTTAAGGGCGACGTTGAAACTTCAAGTCCGAATGTTCAAGACCTCAAGCTCAATTGAGAGGACCACTTCTAACCTGAAAGCAAGGCAGAAGGGGGTCTCTCTCGTAGAAGTACGTAATCCTGTATGCCCACAAGATATTGGGCAATTTGTCGACCTAAGCACCCTGAGATCAGTCCATACGCTTCTTCAAGCTATCTAAAATAACCCGATTGGTTGCCTTAACCTATCCGTTTGATTGAAGATAGGCAATCGAGGTGAAGTGTAAGGTGATGTGGTGCTTGACGCAGAACTTCCTGAACTTAGGATTATCGAATTGTCGGCCGCTATCACTTATGAGTGCATGGGAGACTCTGAACCGAAAGAGAATGTTGTTTTTAACGAAAGATTCAACACTTGTCTCTGTGATTCTGGCTACTGCTTCAGCCTCTACCCACTTTGTAAAATAACCCATAGCGACAATTATGAACTGCCATCCTCCTGTTGCTTTCGGGAAGGCGCCGAGGATGTCGATCCCCCATTGCACAAATAGTCATGGACTCATCAGGGGTTGGAGGGTGGTGTTGGGCATGTAACTAATCGGGGTATGCTTTTGGCACTGTGGGCACTTTTGGGTTATGGCCTTTGCATCTTGCCTCATGATAGGCTAATAATATCCAAGCTGTAGCACCCATAGGTAGAGGGCTTGGGACTGAATGTGATTGCTACACACTCTAGTGTGCGGCCTTTCCATAACGTGTAACCCTTCCCCTTCTCAAAGACAACGAAGTAGGGGGAGGCTAACTCCCTTACGATACAAGATGTCGTCAATTAGCATGTAATTAGTAACATAGTACTGAAGCTTCTTCGACTCTCTCCTATCCTCCGGTAATGTAGCTTGCTCTAAGTAACTCTAGATAGGGTCTGTCCAACTCGGCTCTAGTGTCGCCGTAGTTAGTTCCAAAACTTCAGCTGAGCCTGAAGCTATGCTTTTTTTTTTTTTTTTTTTTGCAAGTACTCTATGAAGATCTTGCTATCCTTTACCTCGAGCTTCTATATGCCAGTGGAAGCCAGCTTAGATAGCCAATCTGCCATGGAGTTTTCCAATCAAGGGATCTTCTTGATTTCCTATGAAGGGAACTTTGCTAGGAGGCTTTTCGCTTTCTCGAAGTACCTCGCCATAGTATCATCTCAAGCTTCATATTTACCTTAGACCTGCTAAACAACTAATACGGAGTCCAAGAAGATCCGCAACTGCTCCACACTAATCTCCTTGGCTAACTTGAGACCAGCGACAAGCGCCTCATATTCAAAATCGTTGTTACTGGAATATAATCTGAACTTGAGGGCATAACAGATAGTAACCTTATAGGGTCCAATTAAAACAAGACTTGTACCTCTACCCCCCGAAGTAGATGACCCATCAGCATAGAGAGTTCATACCGGCTTGTCTTCTCCCAATGGTGTTTCCTCCTCTCCTGTATATTCTATCACAAAGTCAGCTAGCACCTATGCCTTGTAGTCCGATCGTGGCTAATACTGTAATCTATACATACTCAATTCCATTGCATATTTCATCATATGTCCAGACACGTCTAGTTTTGCAACATGGTGCACAGTGGTTGATCTATGAGTACGGTGACTTAGTACGCCTAGAAGTAGGGCTTCAACCATTAAGCAGTGATGACGATAGTCAGGGCGAATTTTTTTGCCCGGTGTACCTAACCTCAAGCTAATGCAATATATAGCTGACATAATGTATTGGCCTGTGTTCTCTTCCCTTTGCTCTAATTAATACAAAGGAGAGTGTCCAATCGCTTATGGCCAAGTACAGGAATAGGTCCTCCCCTTGGGTAAACTTGGAGAGGACCAATAGTGAGCAAGGAAGTCTTAAAGCTGTTGAAAGGCGATGGCGCACTCGGGAGTCCATTTAAAACCCTTTAGATTTTTTACGATTTTGAAGAACACAGTGCATCTATCAGCACTCTTTAAGATGAATCTACTCAGGGCAGCCACCATGCTTATAAGCTTCTATACATCTTGGACTAAGGTTAGAGGTTTCATTCCCCGATGGTTGTAATCTTCTCGGGGTTAGCCTCAATGCTTTTCTGTATGACCAGAAAATTGAGGAACTTGCAAAGACAATGCAAAAGACACACTTTTGGGGGTTCAGCTTCATGTCATATGTGCACAGTTGATCGAAGGCTTCCTGGAGATCCTTGACATAATCAACCAACTTTTGGCTCTTGATGATCATGTTGTCAATTTACACCTCCATGTTACGCCTAATTTGGGGCTTAAACAACTTTGTCACCATCCGTTGATACATGTCCTCAACGTTTTTTTAGTCCAAATGGCATTATGGTATAACAATATGTGTCATAATCGGTGATGAAGGAGGTATGGACTTCGTCCTTCAGGTCCATTTTGATCTAGTTGTATCTCAAGAAGGCGTCCATAAAACTCAGCAAAGTGTGTCCTGATATAGAATTGACAAGCTGGTTGATCCTAGGGAGGGGGAAACAATCTTTAAGGTAGGCTTTGTTGAGGTCGGTATAATCGACACACATACACCACTTCCCATTCTTCTTCTTAACTAGTACCATGTTCGCCAACCACGTCGGGTACTTTTCTTCCCTTACAAAGCCAACTTTAAGCAGCTTTTGCACTTCCTCCTCGATTGTGACCTGCCATTCTAGAGCAAAATGCCTATTTTCTTGTTTGATAGGTCACGTTGTAGCGTCAATGTTGAAGCTATGGGTCACCAAGTCGAGGGAAATTTCGGGCATGTCCGATGCCAACTGGTGAACCTATCTGAATTTACCCACAGGAGGGTAATGATTTCATCCTTCGCTTTAGCTAGAGTCTCAATCCCAACTCTCACAATCTGGTCGGGTGAGGTTCTAATCTGGATGCTTTCTGTTTTTTCTCCAAGCTTGCCCCTCTTAGCCGACTTCTCCTGTAGGCCTATTTCTAAGGTGAAGACGACATCTCCTTTGGTCACCCTGACGTATAGCTCTCATGAGAACTTATGAACACATCTACATACTCCCACCCTAGTTAGTGTTGAGAATTTGGCCTTCAAGTGTAGGGAGGATATGATCACGTCAAATGCTTGTAGGTTTGGTCTTCCGAAGAGCGCATTAGAAGGGAAGGGGCAATTGATCACAACGAACTCGACGAGTCGTTGTGCTACGTAGTCGTCATCGCTAAGTTCCATATCCAGCGTAATGATGCCCTTAGCTTAGAGCGTACTTCCATTTAAGCTAATCAGATTGTAGAGGTATGGCTTCATCTTTACAAGTAGCTTCATCTTTACAAGTGGCTTCTTCCTCATCCTCTCATATGTATAGAGGAAGACTATATCGATAGAATTGCTAATGTCCACCATAATCTTTAAGACCTCAAATTTTGAGATCCTCGCCCTAATCACTAAGGCATCTTGATGGGGTGTATCAACCCCTTTAAGGTCATCGTTGGAGAAGGAGATAAAAGCATCTAACTTTTGTCTCTTCTCCCTTACTACCAGTACCTTTGATTGGGGCTGCTAGTGTTCGGCTGGCTCCCAGGGTGCGGCCTCCCCATGATCACGTTTATAACGCCATTGGGGGTGCGGTCGCTGTGGTGATCGTTATTCTACTCCGTATGGGTATCCTCGGTCCGTCACCTCCGAGGTGCCCTGTCACTATCATCATCCGAATGATCATCGTTCCTCTGATGAGCCACATACTCGTTGAAGAAGCCATGCTAAATTGCATATTCAATGGCATTCTTCAACTAGAAGCTCTCTTCAATAGTATAGCCGTGGTCATCATAGAATTGATTGTATTTGTCAAAGTTTCAATGATTAGGGTTCTCTTGCATTTTCTGCAGCCTCTAAAGCAAGTTTCAATGCTTTACCTCATAATAGACCTGAGCAATGGGTCTATTTAGGGGCATATACTAGGTGTAAATATGATAGAGGAGAGGGTCGCAGTCAACTAGACACTTCTTTTTCCTAGAGCTCTCCCCTTTTAGCTTGCTCGGCATCCTACCGCCGAGGCAATCTTTTACAAACAATTTTTCGTTGTCTTGTTTTTCACCTGACCTTTCTTGATCGGCGTCGCACCTAACACAAATGTTATCTTCCTGGTCAATATACTTCTAGGCCTTATTCTAAAATTCGGCTGGGGTCATTGACTTACTTTTCGCAAGCAATCGAAAGAAATCTCCCAAGGGTTGGATGCTAAGCTGAGCGGCATGGATGATGACTCCTTTGTCCAATTGAGGGGTTTCGACTACAGCATTGTTGAACCGAACTACGTAATCGCGTAGGGACTCGCCTTTACCCTGCCTTATTAAGTACAAGGATGATACATCCTTAGACGAGGGCTTGCTAGCTTTGAAATGGAGGCTGAACCTCTGCACCAACTCATCGAAGGAGCTAATGGAATTGTCAGGAAAGTAGTTAAACCAAATTTAAGCTACCTCCTTTAGAGTGCTTAAGAAGGCTTTGCACATGATTGCATCACTATGACTGTGAAGGTTTATAAGGGTACGAAAGTGGAGCAGATGGTCGAACGAGTCACTCGTGCCATCATACTGGTCCAGGAATGGAAGTTTGTTGTTGGGAGGCAACAATTCGTCCTGGACACTTCTGGTGAAGGAGATCTTATTGCTGGCGACCAATCTGGTGTCACTAGCATGCTTGCTCCCCTATTACTTGGAGAGTCGCCTTACCATAGCACGGAGCTCGTTCAACTCGGCCTCATTTGCTAGGTGAGCTCGTTGTGTAACCGAGTAAGCCTGTACTCCCCATGAGTCTCATTCTAAGCTAAAGCTCGGTCATGGGTAGCCGCAGACCTTACTAGCTATTGATGTAATGGCAGATCAGGTTGCTAATCCCTGCCGTTCTGCTGCTGTTGCTGCTGGGTGTTCCGCTTAATACAGGCATCTAAAGCTTTAGGATGGTGAGTTTGTACGCTGTGCCTCTCCACTTTATCTAAGCGAGCGCAAAGCATCCTATTCTACGCTACACACTCCTCAACCATGCATTCTGTATGCTCCTCCAACACAGCCCTTGGGAGGGGCTTATTGCCCCTAAGTTAGTTGTTTACTAACTATTAGTTTTCTTGTCTGTTGTGTTAGGACATGATGTTAAAAGGATTGCTCGTAGGGTATGTGTTTAATGTGTTTAAGGTTTCAGGTGTAGGAATTTTGCTTGTTCCTACAGATGGTGCCAAATGTCATCTCAAAGTTCTTGCCGATAGACTTTCGAATGATGCACGTAATGGACCTGCAAAACAATATTCTATGAGAGGATGCCGGAAGGGTTATCCAACATGGCTACTTCGATACTTAAGTTTGCAATAGGCTTAAAAGTATAGAGTACTAAGAATAATATGTAGGATTGGTATGTAGAGTATAGAGAGAGTTACCATTGGGTAGTAGTCTGGTATTTATAGCGAAGTAAAGACAGCAATTAGAGATTAATTTGCAGGAAAGATCTTCTACCGCAAGTATAAGAAAATGGAGCTGTTATGCTCAACGTATCCCTAATATTTGGGACGTAATCGTTTTTATCATTATCTTATAGATTACGGTCGTTGTAGTGTTTAATGAGCTTGAGCAGTTCATGCCCTAAGGCTGAAGCCTACGTAGGAGGACCTAAGGTCGTGAGTTTTGGCGAATCTAATCAGGCCTAAGTGGTTCATGCCTAAAATACCCTATCAATAATAATAAAGAAATAATAAAAAATAAATGGGAATGGATTTCCATTTCTTTAAAGTACTCATGCCTCGAAGATATTGAGATGGTGTTTTTTGCCTTAATGTTATAGTAGATATTTTCAATTTAGAAGTTAAAAAAATTGGGAAACTGGAAATGAAAAACAAGAGTATGATGGAAGAAAATAATTAAAAAGAAAAAGATAACGTAAATATTTATATAGAAAGCCGCAACCGAAGCGTTCTTGTTCCAGTAGAATCTTATCTCCAAAATTCTTCTCGTTGGTAACTACTATCACCGTATCATGCCACTAGTCGCTCCCAATTTCAACCCCATTTCTTCTCCACCTCTCAAGCTTCCCATCCCAACAACAAGACCCCCTCGCAGGATTCCCCAACATCCTTGTTTCAGAATCCTAAAATGCACGATGAATTCAGATGACAACAACGTAAGGGCCGAGGGGAGCAGTGCACTATCGGGTATCATGGACGCACAAGTGGAAGAACTATTGAAGCGAGACGAGAACAGGGTTTTGCTTGATGGGTTGGACAAAGCTTCTTGGAGAGTTGAGAAAGCCATAAGAGAACTCGCTGAGATCGAAAGACAAGAATTTGAAGAAGCAAAACAGATGAGGGATTTTATCTAGCAATTTCTTCGGATCCCGAAAAAGTAAAACCCATCATTTTTCACTGAGTTGACACTAGAAAGTTCGTTTCTTCTCTCGAAGACTAAGAGGATGAAGAATACTTTGCTTTAGATCCTCTGGTTCTTTATCTTTATGACCTAACTTCAGTTTAACATATTAAGCATAGCTTGGATGATATCAGAAACTTGTGCTTCTAGATGAATTGATTGTAAGAACCTCTTACTTTTGCAATATGAGCAGACTAGTTCCCATATAAGCCACGAATCATGCAAAATGGGATTCTTTACCTTGAAACTTTGTTTTTTTTCATTCAAGAGGTGATTCTTGGTAAGCATGGTTTGTGATCAATTGCATACAAAAGATTGCAGAATCTCAAAGGGAGATATTGGAAGCTAGGGCGATGGTTGAACAAGCAGAGCGATCTTTATCAATGAATATGGATCGAACTCAAGATGGAGACAGTTCTTCTGGTGAAAGCATGCAAGTGAGCAGAGATGAAGAGCGGCTGGAGTCTGTTAAAGCAGCTTCTCTATCTGCCATTATCGGCACCCTAGCTGGCTTACCAATATCTTTCTCTCAAGTGACAGCCGTTTCTCAGTTGATAGTCCCATTAACAATAACTTTTATCAGCTCTGCACTTTTTGGAATCACTTACCGTTACACAGTTAGAAGGGACTTGGATGATACACAACTGAAGACAGGTGCATGCGCTGCTTTCGCCTTTGTAAAAGGTAATTTTGCCGTATGACTTAAAGAACGACATTGCATATCGAAGCTATGTTTCATGACTTTTAAGATGCAGAAGAACAATTTGGTGATATGTGAATATCCCTTACAGGTCTGTCAGCATTGGGACAAGGACCTCCTCTGGAGCTAAACCCTGAAAGTTTCTTATCACGTGTTTGACGGTGCAGTGTATGTATCTGAAAGTTTTCTTATTTTCACCTTTACTTCAGTTGGACTCTATTATTGTTTCAAGATGCAGTTGTTGAGCCCTTTTCCAGTCCTAAAGCCTGAATCATAGACCGAATGGTAGGTGTATAGTACCGTTTTCATTTGTCTATTGGATCTGATAACAGATCAATCCACAATTGTCAATAGATTTGCAGTTATGATTGCCAGGGGGAGATTTGCTAATGAATTAGTATGTTTTAGAATTTTTCTCCACGCAAGGAAATTCCAGCAATCTGAAGTTCTTTTGGTACACAAGTTGAAACCATGGTTGTTAAAATTGTGATTCTGATCATGGGAGTCTAAAATCTGTTTCTCATTTTCAACTCCAACTGCAAGACCTTTCACCATTGCTATTCCATCTTCAAAACTATCTATTACGTCATTCAACAAAAAGGGCACCTTTCACATTTCATCAAATATCCTCTTCTCAATGAGAAGAAATTGTTGAAAAAAAAAAAAGTTATTTTTGCTCACGGCGTCTCAATCAGCTTATTCTTTTGTAAAGATCACTTTTATCATGGCTTGTCTTGGGGTAATGCCGTTTTTCTTTCAAAGAGAATGCTGCTGAAAGCAGAAAAGAAAAGCAAACTAAGGGGAGTTAACAAAACTGAGAGAAAGAGATAGAATAGGTTTTTTTCCCTTCTCTTGTCTTCCTTTGATCATCCAATAGGAATTCTGAAGACATGTATTTTAATGGAAAAGAGCTTAGACAACGGCTGCATAATCAATATATTATGCAGTTCTAATCCTCATTTTTCTATATATTATGCAGCCAGCTGATATTTACCTTATAGACGAGCCTAGTCCATTTCTTGATTCTGAGCAGCGTATCGTTGCCTTAAGAGCAATCAAGAGATTTATTCTCCTTGCACAGAAAACTGCTTTTATTGTGGAGCATGATTTCATCATGGCGACTTATCTTGCTGATAGAGTTATTCTGTACTCGGGAAAACCCTCAGTGGACTGCACTGCAAACTCTCCTCGGTCATTGGTCACTGGAATGAATCTCTACTTGACTGTCATGCATTAGCAATTGATGATACAGGCGATATATTTCATCCAATGCATTAAGATTTCTAAGGGATGTAGGTGTTCTACAAGCATGTCTTGGCATACTTCCTTCCATCATGTTGCATGGGATTCTTATTATTGTGGATAGCCTACCGCACTACATTATTGGACTTGACTTGAACATGGCATATGGAAACCCTTTATCATTTTTATCTCACGCAATCTTCATTTCTTGGAAGTGTTTATGTTTCTAGGGTCTTTTATGTCAAACTCTATTTTAAGTTTCTTGTTTACAGCCTCAATTTCAGCCACATCATCCTCAAACAGCAACTACAGATGAAGCACTAAGTGAGTATCAACTGCATGACTTCTGTGCTCTGGCTCCTCAATCACCAAAACGCCATCCCTTCCATTGCCACCACTAACTATTTTTTTAGTAGGATTAAATCTTGAAGAGCCTTTCTTACTCAATAATATATTGTTTGCTCCCATTGTTAACCCATCTCTGTTGAATAATGTCTCCAAAAAAAATGCTCAACTCACATGTAACTAGCTTGTTATTCCATTTGCATGCAGACAAAATTGTTCAGGAACATTCAATATTCTTGCACCAGGAAGATTTGTGAGGTTTTTTACTAAAATGGAAAGGCAGAGATCATTTGTCTGACTGAAGCAACTTAATTCCGACATTGCACTCCCTAGGAGTAAAGTGATCCACGTGATTTTTGTGGAGCCTAGAGGTTTCTAGGTTACTCAGAGGAATTCAATGCACGTTATGGAAAATAGAAGAAAAAGAGGACCGCAGTATGATCTTTGAGTAGCACCAGGCCTTGGAGTCCATGAAATGGCTATACTGTTTCCTAAAGCAAAGAAGCACAAGTTGGATTCTAAAAGCCTTCTGTTGATCTTTCTAGTACACCAAAAATAAACAAAGCGAAATTTGTCGGCACAAAGACCTCACAGGAAGGATATTCTTAAACGTAAAATATGATCATCCACCTATGGTTCTTGATTCCTCTAAGAGACCTTCTAAGGCATATTGTATGTTTTTGATTTTTTGAAGCAATAAGCAGTGGTTGTGATATGCTAATAGAGGAAAATTTGGAAAAGGTGTGGACGAAAATGAGGCCAAATCTTGACTGCATCACAAGAGATTTACCTACCGAGTTTTACCATACAGAGGCCATCCGAGGCAAACATGAAGGGAAACATTGGCATTAATGATCCAAATAGTAATAGGACCTAGCTAATTTCTGCTCGATATCCTCAGTGGAGTCCAACTTATTGATTCTGGGTCGATGACTTGTTGGGTCGCGTCTAGAGGTAATACCTAAATTCTTCACAAATGTGGAAGCACGTTTTATCGAGCTTATTACGATAATCAGCACTATAACAGGAAAAATAAATAAATAAATAAATAAGAAAGGACCGCGTACAGATAAGAAGAGTTCCATTGCAATATGCAATGACTGAGGAGAGCTTGCGGTGCATTCCTCTGAGGGTTTACACTCAAACAAGATAACCCTATCGGCTAGGTAATTCACCATGACCATGTCGTGCTCCGCTACCAAAGCAATTTTCTTTTCACTGGAAACAAACCTCTTGATTATTTTCGAAACAAGAATCCGCTGCTCCGAATCAAGAAACGCACTAGGTTGGTCTATAAGATAAATCTCAGCCGGCTGCATCAGTTATACGAAAATGAGTATTAGATAGAACTGCTTTAACGAATACCAAGTCATGGGATACTTAATTAACATATTTTAAACTAACCGATTCAATAACATTACCTTTCCAAGACAGAGACATAATGCAACTCCGTTTAATTCTCCACCAGAGAGATTCTTGACATTTTCATCCATTAATTTTTCAATGAGAAGAGGCTTTATCACATCAGCCACAAATTGAGGATGCGTGCATGAGTTCCTTATCTTTTGAAGCAACAAATCTCTCACAGTAGACTCAAATTTTGGATTGATCCTTTGTGGCTTGTAAGAAACATTAAATTTAGGGACATCCACTTCACAATCTGGTTTCCAATGACCAGCCTGCAAATCCAAAAAGAACCAGATAAATACAAAGTATTTGACTAGAAATCATCTACCAAACCACAAAGAGGATCATAGAATCGGAAAATGTGCAAAGAAGGGTGGAATTACCAGCATTTTAACAAATGTCGTCTTTCCAGTACCATTCTCTCCCACCATCACAATTATCTGAGAATCAGTAAATTCTCCCTCCATGACCTTAAGCTTAAAGTTGCGCTGAACTTTGGTCATTGTCGGATACCGATATCGTGCATCTATCTCCGTTTCATTTTTTTCCCGGAGAGTCACGGCAGCCTAAAAAATATAAATAAATAAAATACAAAATTAGCCTAAGCAAATTAACGTGCTTAGGGCTAAAAGAAAGAAAGATGAAAATTGAAATAACCTCGAATGTAAGAGATTCATCTCGGAAGCGCAGATTTTCCTTAGGAGCAAAACCAGCCAGAAAAATGTTTATCCCCTCTCCGCCAGAAAAGGGAAGGGTCACAACTCCATATGCACCAGGTTTCCCGTAAAGACAACATATGGAGTCTGATATGTAATCCAGCACGCTAAGATCGTGCGCCACAACAATGACATATCTGATACACAAAAACACAATTTAAACATGGGAAAAAACATGTGCACAACCAAGAAATTTGAACAAGAGTACCTGTTGGGCCTCAACAAAGAGCGTATCACTTGTGCAACTTTAAACCTTTGTTTCACATCAAGATAACTACAAGGCTCATCAAACATATATATATGAGCATTTTTTATGGCAATACATGCTATGGCAAACCTATGAAGCTCTGCACCTGATAACTCACTAATGTTCTTGTCAAGAACCCCATCAAGCTCTAGATTCTTACTAAATTCATCTTTCATACCTCTCTCGTCATATTGTTCAAGCAACTGACCCACCTTTCCTTGAACAGATTTTGGAAGGTGATCAACATACTGGGGCTTGAGGCTTGATAATGGCCTAAAAATAGAATCTCTCAGATAGTCAAACACTGAGTACCACTAGAAAGAATCCAAAAATAGATGGATCTATATCAAAAAATGTAAAAAATCGTAAAAATCACAAACACATCCAACCTTACCTTTAAATGACCTTTCAAAATTTGAGTGAAATGATTTTGCAACTCAGAACCATGGAAGTACGTCAAAATTTCCTGCCAATCAGGAGCGTTCTATCCAGCAAGAATACACATAAAAAAAAGGAAAAGAAATATTAGTAGCATGAACATCAAAAGCAACAAGGAGTTGGTCTTTGAGGTTTCGAATTGATAAGCAATGGCCGTAGAATGTCATCTCCTATAGGGGCTTTCAGTGTTTCTTCCATTTTCTCAGTCATCTAGCGTTAATTAATAATTTTCATGCACATCCAGAGAGCACAATTACAGATTTGTATCATAAGCTTGGAATTTTATGATGAGCAACAAACACAATCTATATATGAAGTCAAATGCAAATTTAAATAATATAACAATTTCTTTTATGAACAACAGAAGTTTTCAGAAAAATGCACCAACATAAATTTGTTAAGTGACATCCCGGACTGTTTGTTGTAGCAATATCTTAAGTGCCCTTGGGGATTCAAGGCATATGGTTCAAAGCCCCAGCAACACGGCTTGAGTATAATCCAGCACTAGGGCATGTCACTCAGAAAACTAATTTAGAAATGTGAGCTAAAAAGCACCACTTCATTTAAATAGAACACCTCTTTAAACAATTCATTAAAACATCATAGGACTAAGCTTGAGAAAGTTAGACATGGGAAAGCTCGAGAACATAGATAACTAGCATGACCCACATTTAAATAAAACGCTCCATTGAGCATCATCGGTTTCATCCCCACATAAATTTATAGTATCCTTTACCATCAAATATACCCGAACTCGTTATCGAATTAAAAATAGTAACAACAACAACAACAATAAACAAATTGAGAAAATGATTGACTCAAAATAATTTCTTTATTTGATAACAAGCAACATCTGGCTTTCCTTGATGAGGAACTAGTATTATATAATCACCTTTGTACAGTTTTCCTAATATAACAGGCTAATGTAGATAGAGAGTGCATATGCAACATTAACGCAGAAGTTCATGCTAACTCAGTGGAATCTCAAAGTATCAAAGCATAACTCACGTTTGTTCTTAACTTCTCCAGCAGATAAACTTCTAAGAAGCTTTAAGCATGATATTGAAAGTTCAGGTGTGAAAAATGGCAATAAGCAGTATTGCCATTCTTCAAAGAGACCTTCTAAGGTTTATTGTAAGTTTTTTATTTTTCAAAGCAATAAGCAGTGGTTGTAATATGCTAACAGAGGAAAATGAATCCAGTCATAGGCTTACAGAGGAAAATGAATTCAATCCTATGCTAACAGAGGAAAATGTAGAAAAGCTGTGGACGACAACAACGTCATGTAGCCTTTTATTGAAGTTATCTGACAATCGAGAGAAGAAATATTAGTACCATAAAAGAAAAGGAAAAGAAATATTAGTAGCATGAACATCAAAAGCAACAAAGAGTCAAACACAAAAACATTGTTATACTTAAGAACGAGGATTTTAGGAAAGATAGCATTACCTCGACTCGACCCAAATTGGGCTTCAGCTTTCCAGCTAAGATTTTGAGAGCAGTTGATTTTCCAATACCATTTGTTCCAACAAGGCCAAGGACTTCACCAGGCCTAGGCACAGGCAACCTAATACATATATTTTACAATATCAGTAAAAGATATAGGAAAAAAGCAAAAAATAATAGCAGAAATCTGGGACTAAAGCCCCAAATCAAAGCTCTCCGCAAAATTTTCCCACCTATGCAGCTTAAATGAAGTTGTACCATATTGATGTGTTGTATCCTTGCCCAAATCCTTACGCAAGTTAATGATCTGGGTTGCTTCAGACCCAGGGCACAATTCTTCAGTCTTAGATTGCAGGGGAACCTTCATCCATAGAGTACCTGCATAACTGCAATTCTTAGACATCTTGCGTGCTACAAGATGAACGTATCAATCACTTTGACAATTTCATTGAGATCAATGCTCATGAATTGAAGTCATAAATGTCCTATACTTACAGGTATATTTATATTTCAAATTCCTCAGATTTTCAAAAGACTAATTCCAAACTGATTATGAAACAAATAAGAAGTAACATCACAAAATACGCAAAGCTCTAATCAAGAGCAGAAGAAACTAAAACTTCTTCATTGAGATCGATGCTTATGAATTGAACTCATAAATGTCCTATAATTACAGATATGTTTATATTTTAAGTTCCTTGGAGTGCCAAATGACTAATTCGAAACCAATTATGAGATAAATAAGAAGTAACATCATAAAATACCTAAAGCGCTTATCAAAACCAGAAGAACTTTGGGATCGATAGAAGTACCAAAATAATAATTACGGCTATGTTTATGTTTTAAGTTCCTCGGAGTGCCGAATGACTAATTCCAAACCAATTATGAAACGAATAACAAGTAACATCATAAAATACGCAAAGCACTTATCAGAACCAGAAGAAACTTAAGCTTTAGGATCGATTGAAGTACCAAATTAATAATTACGGCTATGTTTTATATTTTAAGTTCCTCAGAGTGCCAAATGACTAATTCCAAACCGATTATGAAATGAATAACAAGTAACATCATAAAATACGGAAAGCACTAATCAGAATCAGAAGAAACTTAAACTTTGGGATCGATTGAAGTACCAAATTTGACAGAAAGGCTGCTTTCTTCGCATTCTTGATGACACTTTTCAGGTTTGTCTCCATCGGAGCTCATCTTCGATGGATCAGTTCGCTACTAGTTCGTTTATTTGCCAGAGTTAGTTATCTGATTTTATGAAGTTCTTTTCCCGCGCGTACCATATTTATTTGCCTACTGAGTTGGTTAGTACTTTGCACTTTCTTGCGGCTTCTTTCTCTATCCTTATTTATTTCTTTGCTTATTTTTTATATACGATTTTTTCTCTCTCTCTCACCTCTTCATTCTCTATAAGCAACTTTTCTTTATTTTTATATGTATTATAGATTTTACACTTTTATTTTTTGTTTTATGTCTTACCTAATAAAATATCAAGATTAAAAAAAAAAACAATAAAAAAACTTTATTGTGTTTATTTTTTTTTTTCCTAAAATACATTATGTGTTTATTGAGGGGAGGTATAGGTTTGATATTGGGAGAGATTATGTGCGTATTACGTGATAAATCACACTACATGTGACTAAGGAAATGATTTAACTTGTACGTATGGAATAATCAAATAAATATAATAAGGTAGTTAAAGAAAAAGAAAACCTAGAAGAAAATAATGAATATTTGAAAATTGAAAATGAAAAGTTGAAAGTCGAGTATGATAGTTTAAAGAAGCAAAATGATGAATTGAACAAGAAGAATGAGGAAATTATGAATGAAAATGAAGAACTAACTTGGGAAAATGAAGGAATGAAATCAAATATTAAAGTAATTGAAAATGAAAATGCTAATATAGAAAAGTTAGCTAAGTTAGAAATGGAAAATGATGTATTGAAATCTAGCATAAATGATTTAAAACAAATTATAGGGAAAAACTTTTGTAACAACAAAGACATAGTCTTGAAAAAACCGGAATTGGCTATAACAAAAACAATATCTACAAATCTTACAAAAGTTAATTTGTCAAAGCAACTAATAAGACTTATAACCATAGTAGAAAATATAGCCATATTGCTTACACTTGTGCAATAAGGAGAAATTCCAATTTAAATCATAAAGGAAAGATGATTTGGGTTTCCAAGAGACAGTTTTATTAACCCTAAGGGACATAGTTTTATTATTATAACTAACTTGAAATGATTCAAACTCAAGTAGATACCAAAAGTTTAAATTTTTTATTCTTATAGGAACCTTCAAAGAAGAGAAATAAATGGATTTTAGATAGCGGATACTTGAGACATATAACGAGAGATACTACCAAATTCACTATATTAATTTTGAAGGATAAAAGGAACATTACCTTTGCAAACAATAAAAAATCAACTATCTTGAGTGAAGGTAATATTCTTATTAATAATGATCTCGTTATTAAAAGTGTATTACTAGTTAATAATTTAAGACATAACTTATTTAGCATTAGTCAATTATATGATGGTGGATATTACATTCCTAGCAAATACATATATCATTGAAAGAATAAACAATGATCAAAGTAGCTTCGAAGGGTATAAATAAAATCAATTTTAAATAATTTTTTAAGTCAAAATGAAACTTTTCTGTCCGTCCAAAATAATGATAGTTGGTTGTGGCATAAAAGATTAGGAAATGCAAGCATGGGAAATCATTTCTAAGCTTATTAAAAGAGATCTTGTAAAAGGTTAACCAAAAATTAATTTTCAAAAGGACAAAGTATGCTAAATATGTCAACAAGGAAAACAAACCAAAAATTCTTTCAAACCAAAAGATGTTATCTCATCTTCTAGGCCACTACAACTACTACATTTAGACTTATTTGGCCTTACACAAACATTGAGTTTAGGTGGGAAAAGATACACTTTGATCATTGTTGATGATTTCTCTAAATAAACATGGACCTACTTTCTTGCAAGTAAGAATGAAACAAATTATGTGTTTTTTAAACACTACAAGAGGGCTCAAAATGAAGAAGGTCTTACAATTGCTTTTCTTATAAGTGATTGTGAGAGAGAATTTGAAAACTTTGAAATGAATTATTTTTGCAATCAACATGGCATATAATATACCTTTTCGACACCAAATATACCTTTTTGGCACCTAAAACTCCACAACAAAATGGAGTCGTGGAAAGGAAAAATAGGACTCTAATTGAAATAGCTAAAACAATGCTTTATGAAAACAATTTCCTAAATTTTTTTTTAGCAGAAGCTGTTAACACCGCATATTACATTTCAAATCGTGTTTTGATGAGATCAATTTAAAAAAAAAAAAACCCTATGAACTTTGAAAAGGAAAGAGGCCTAACATTTCTTATTTTCACCATTTTAGTATCAAGTGTTATATACTTAATAATGGTAAAGAACAACTAAGCAGATTTGACTCTAAATCGAATGAGGCTATTTTCTTGGATACTCACTAATAAGTAAAGCATATAGAGTATTGAATAAAAGAACTTTAATTGTTGAAGAATCTATACATGTTATGTTTGATGATTCATTGCATTCATTGCATAATGTATCTCATAATGAAATGAATGATATAAGTGCTTATTTGGATAGGCTAAACTTAAGCAATAAACAAAACAATGCTCTTAATAAAGATGTTTTTAGGGAAGATAAAGATACAAATTAATCAAATTTAGACCTTCTTAAAGAATGACAATTTGTTAAAAATCACCCTAAAGAACTAATCATAGGAGAACCTTCCAATAAGATATTAACAAGATCATTCCCTTAGAAACATAAGTAACCTAATATTCTTGTATCAAGTTGAGCTTAAGAATATTGATAAAGCTCTAAAAGATGAATGTTGGATACAAGCAATGCAAGAAGAATTTAATCAATTCACTAGGAATAAAGTATGAGATATAGTACCTAGAATTAATGATGGACCGATAATTGGAACAAAATGGGTTTATAGAAACAAACTAGATGAAACCGATATAATAACTATGTATAAGGCTAAATTAGTTGTTAAAGGCTATAACCAAGAAAAAGGGATAGATTTTGATGAGACCTTTACCCTGGTTGCTAGATTAGAAGCCATTAAGATGCTTTTGGCATTTGTAGCATACAAAAACTTCAAACTATTCTAAATAGATGTCAAAAGTGCTTTCTTAAATGGCTACATCAAAGAAAAAGCATATGTAGAATAACCTTCGAGTTTTGAGTATAATGAGTTACTCGATCATATTTATAAACTCAACAAAGCACTCTATGGACTTAAACAAGCTCTTAGAGCTTGGTATGAAAGACTTAGTAGCTTTCTAATAGAAAATTGCTTTATAAAAGGAAAGCTGAATACAACTTTGTTCGTTAAAAATCACAATTCTTATGCATTGATTGTTCCAATCTATGTAGATAGTATTATGTTTAAAGCTACTAGCATAGATCTTGTAAATGAAGTCATAAAGTGTATGAAGAAAGAATTTGAAATGAGTATGATGAGAGGACTCAATTACTTCTTAGGTCTCCAAGTTAAGCAAACAAAAAATAGAACATTTATAAATCAATCCAAGTATATAAGAGAGCTTTTGAAACGTTTCAAAATGGATAATTGTAAAGTTAGGCCTACTCCTATTAGCACAACACTAAAACTAAATAAAGATGAACATGGTAAATCAATTTGTGAAAAGCTTTATAGAGGAATGATAGGAAGCCTATTGTACTTAACCGCATCTAGACTGGATATCATGTTCGCCATATGTTTATGTGCAAGATTTCAATCTTGCCTAAAAGAATTTCACTTGAATGTGGTAAAACGCATCTTTAAGTATCTAGCGGGCACTATTGAAATCGACTTGTAGTATTGTAAATACACTTCTTTCAATCATGTAGGATATTCTGATGCCGACTTTATTGGATGCAAAGTTGACTGGAAAAGTATAAGCAACACATTTCACTTCTAAGAAACTCTCTAGTATCTTAGCACTCTAAGAAACAAAACTTCGTAGCACTCTCAATTGCTGAGGCTGAATATATGGGTGTCGATAGTTATTGTGCTCAAAGCAAACACCACATGACTATAATCTTAATTCTTCCAATGTCCTAATTTGATGTGATAACATAAGTGCCATTAACCTTACCAAAAATTCGATCCAACACTTAGTGACTAAGCACATTGAGATTAAGCATCATTTTATTAGAGATAATGTTTAAAATAATAATGTATGCTTAGAATTTATGGATACAAGTAATTAAATAGCTGATATTTTTACTAAACCTTTGAGTGAAGATCGCTTTTGCACTTTAAGAAAAGAGTTAAGCATGATCATGCAAAATGAGTGCTAAGACCCATAATTATAGATAGTGACTTTTGTATACAATGAGGTTAGACAACGGGTTTAGAACATCATTTTCGATCTAAGAAATATGGTTAAATAGGCTTCTTATATAAATTTCCCCATTTGTTATGTTTTGTGCAAACTTCCTCATCTTTCTTATTTTGCATTGGGATATATCTCTTTTCAAATGTTTTTATGTTTGCATTAAGTTTACAAATTATAATGAATAGGTTAAACTAGTTATTATATGAATTCACACATTTTTTTTAACAAAGCTTACTTCAATTAGGAAAATCTAACGGGGGCATTTTGAGAGTGTTCCCTTTAGGTGTTTTATTGATTAACCAGCTAGCTTAAATATCAATCCTATAACAATCATAAAGAATTCATGAGCTAATCTTCTTCTTAAGTAAGCCATTATGGACTATAGTTAGTCGGACAGTAGTGTCAATTGTGCACATAGTTGCATTAGGTCTTCTAACCTTAGAATGTTTGCTTAGACCATTCAAACGGTTACAATTAAACTGTCTGGTCAATCTTAATAGATACTTTTAAATCTTAACATTTTGTATGCAACTATCCATACGGTTCCCTCCCCCTTACCTCCAACTATAGGCACAATTACATTAAGGACACTAACCACAGAATATCTCCTCGAACCATCCAAACGATTTCCTTGGACCATAGGTGCAGTTCCGACAGTTGACTCAAAACATCCAATTTTTGCATGCAACCGTCTGAATAGTTCTCCTCAAACCATTCAAATGATTCATACTGATACTATAAAAAAAGAAAAAAAAAAAAAAGAAGAAGAAGAAAAGGGCACCCAATCATTTTTCCTTTTTCTTCCCATTTCTTTCCCTCTTTCCCACTGTTTGTACCACTCTCTCCCTCCTTCGACTGACCACTCCACTATTCACCCCTCTCCCTTATTATTCACACCAGTCACTCATCACTCCATTCCTTCCCTTCTCATCTTCACCCCCTTCCCTTCTCTTAATTTCCTCTATCCATAAACCCTAACCTTCTCGTTCCAAACCTTCACTCTCTCTCATTCCTTTCTATGGCTGGAAGAGACGGCAGAGCTCAAGGTAGTTGTGCTCGAGCCAAGGACAACAAGCTCCACCTACTCAATTTGATAATCATCTCTTTTCCACAATTCTCCATACACAAAGGTATGAAAATTTTCGTTTCATGAAAATAGATTATAGGCGTTAGTTTAATGAGGATATTCTTCAGGTTTTTGGGATACTTAATATGGAAGGGGTTATTATAAATCATATTCTAGCTACCATGGTAATACTTAATATTGTTAATTAAGAAGTAGTTAGGTATTTTTACTATAATCTCAGCAATGATCATGATCGTGATGGTAATCTACTAGTTGGTATAGATACTAATGAACATAAGAAATTATAATTATACAGTTATGTGTATGATCATGAAATTAAGATCATACAAAATGATATATACACTATTATAGGGGCTAATCCTAGTGATGCTAGTTATATGGAAGGAATTGACAATGTTGGATCCACATTTTATGAGGATATCTTTTAAGAACAACAAATTAGTGAAAATAATTGTGCACATAGGTGAAATCTTAGAGCTATTCGACTACCTCTTCATTATCGAATCCTTCATTTGTTCATTTTTCATAACTATTGTCCACGGAGTAGTGACCATGAGTACATTACCAATGGGGACTTATGGATATTAGGTCACATCCATAATGATGCACAAATTGATTATGTAGACTTAATTTTCCACTATTTTAGAATGGTCATTGACAAGTCTAAGTAAGTCATTCTTCATCATAGCTGCCTAGTTACTTAACTTCTACTGGCTAAGGGGGTCATTTTTCCTACTTCTAATATCAGTTCCCATATTGAGCCATTCACCATACATCACATTTGCAAAGGAGAATGGAAACTAGATAAACAAGTTGGCTAGGTTCGTAAGGAGCCCTTATCCCTTCTTACTGGTGATATCACTCAAGAACTCGGTGAACCCATTAATGATGAGGATGCTAAATCTATCGAATCCCTTGATCAAAATGTTCCTCAAGGAGGGGCAACACATGTCAATGAAGATATTCCTCTAGGCACTTCAACTTTCATTCCCTTTATTGGTCCATCTCTAAGGAGTCATCTGGAATCTATCTATACATACATTGACCAAATGGAGGGCCAGCTTCGCTACCACATTAATGATAGCATTTATCAAATAGAGCAACGGGTCTCTTGTTGGCAAGATTGCATCTTTTATCCTCTTTTTCAGCACTTCCAATTGCCATACCCCTTCCTTCCACCCACTTTTGGTCCTTATGCTTAGCTACCACCTCGTCTTCCCAAGCCTTCTAATAGCTCTTCTCCACCTCTAGAAGATAAGCTCTTGAAGTCTTTTTATCTTGTCTTTTGTTTCCTTTTTCTCATCCTTGTACTAAGATTCAGCCTTTAGCTATCTTTTATGTTATACCTTTAGATGTTTATTAGCCTTTCAACCATCTCTAGTTGTCTTTTGTATGGATTTTGGCATCTTGGCCTTATGTTTATGACCCACTCTATGTTTATATGCTACCTATTATGGTGTTAGGATTAGCTCACGATGTTGTTTTTGTGTTTATTTAAATATGCTGATCATAATATTTGCTTATATTATTGGCATTGATAGCTCTTTATGATCTTTTTGTATCCTTATTGGCTTGTATGCCCTTTTTCTCTTGTTGCTGGTATACCAACTTTTTTTCATGCTTTTCTCTTTCCCTCTACCCACTTAGACTCTCATCCTTTTGATGAGGCCAAAGGGAGAGAAGAATTCAAGTCACCCAATTAAGTATCTAAACAAAGTGAATGTGTTTGTAAAACAAAGATTTGCATGTAATTTTGAATCATGAAATTATTTTTGGCTATCTTCCAAAGTAAAGAATGAATAATCAAATATTCTCATATTATCTCTTCCATAAGTGTTTATTTTTTACATCTTTTATTGCCTTTAAGGGAGAGTCAAATTGAGGGGGAGTTTGTAAGTTTTTGTCCTCATAAAAAAAGGGGAGATTGTTAAACCTAAAGGTCCTTATTTGTTATTTTGATGAAAACAAATTTATGCAAGTCATGGCTAATCAATCATTGTTATAAACCAATTTGTAATTCTCATAAAAACTTTATCAATTATATCTTTTAAGGAAGTAAAATTAACTTGGAAATATTTTAAAACTTATTAAATTGATTCTGATGTTGTTAAAAGAAGAACAAGTGATCAAGAAATGTCTACTTTATCTAAGTGTGCTTTTAGTTGTTCTAGTGTAAACCGTCCAATTGGTTGCATTAAGTGTTCTGTGATTAGTAGCAGGTTATGGATTGTACAACTGGTTGTCCTTAAATTGTCCGGCTAGCTTATGCAGGTCATGGTGTGTTAGACTGTACGTCTGGTTGTCCTTAAACTATTCAGTTGGTTGATGTAGGTCAGTGAGCTACGTTGAATCATGTGACTAGTGACCTGAAGACCATCCCAATGGTGACCCTATTTGAATGGACTATTCAACTACAACCATTGGTTGGTCTGCATAGAAATCAGCCGTTATAGTACATTTAATGTAGGATGAACAGGGCCAGTGGTTGGATTTTTGCTAAAGAATATAAATGCGAGTTTGTAGACAGTTGAAGGACAATTAATAGAGATATATCCATGCAATTATGCCTCTTATCTACTTATACTTCGTTCTAATTATCTTGTGCTCATTATTTATAATCTTTTGCAAACCCCAATATAATGCTAAGCTTTATATCTGTAATTTTTACTGAAAAGAAAGCACTATACTAAGCGATTGAGTGTTATTGTAATTGTGAAATCATTTTTTATAGAGATTATGTACAGGTACTTGCGCATTTGAGATTGTTATCAATAAATTTAAGTGTGAATACCTCGTTTGAGGCATTAGGTGATCATGGAGAATAAGAGATAGTTTGAACTCCGTGTTAAAATTTCAAGCTTGATTTCTCTATCAATTTCTCTATCTCTTTCTCTTTATATTTCTGCAATCTAATTGTTTGTTAAATATTTTCATATTGCATCTATTTGTCAATTTAATTTAAACTCAATTCACTCCCTCTACCCTCTTTCCTTGAGCTTGAGTTGTGTTATATACTTGTATATAACAAGTGGGATTGTTAGGTAAAAGTGAACGATGAAATATATATATTTCCCATTTATTTGATCATCATCTTCTAGATTTCTACTCATGCGTTATTTTTCTAAGGGCTTCTACTTTAGATCACTTTTATCGATCATGTGATTACATTCAATAATCGAAGCTGGTAAGGTTACTAATAAAAATATATATTATATGGTCAAAAGAAAAAGAGGAAAACAAGCGTACGAAAATTCATACTAGAAATTGCTCAAATCAATCAATAATTTGTTACAATCAAAACTGAAGTGATAAGTTAATATAATTAATTATCGTTTTCATATACCACTCCGTGCTAAATACGTGTTGTTGTAAAGAAGATTTTTTCCTTTGTTCTTTGGCTAATTGTATTGTTCATTGCGTCTTCATAAAAAATGGTTTTTTTTTTTTTTTGTTGCCACATTTATAGAAAATGATTAAACCATCCCTTTTTTAACGAATAGTGGATAATCAACTAATACTTTTTATTTTTTGCACAGTAAAAAAGAACTACCCGTTCAGCTTTTACACTTTCAAAAGTGGGAGAGAATATATTGCAAAATAATTATTTTAATCTAATGAGAAACTGGACTAAAAATTATATGGAGACAAGAAAGTTGGTAGCACATAGAGGGATATCGAGAGAAGAAGTCATTTATTTATAAGATTTTAAAAAATTTCTCAAAACATTATATCCAGATCTTTTAATTATCAAAGTTTTAATTGGGAGTAAGATTATAGTCATTTTTTCTACACATATGAGAATAAATAATTGTTCAATTTAGTATATATACATGTGTCGTTGCATAGTTTTCACGATCGTGATATATAATATATATAAATATGTGCGCATGGAAAATTATTGGTATAAATAAAAACACCAATTTGTTTTTCTAAAGCCAAATATTTTAAGGAAATTAGCATCTCATACATTTCTCAAGAACCAATTTTGTATCATGAAGAAATTTATATTTACCATCAAAATTAATAAATATTATATAATTATAAATTGTATGAAAAATATTACTAAAATACCAATGTTATGTCGCATCATGTGATATTAATATTTGCACAAAGACGTGACATTCCTATATAAGTACATATGACATTAGTGCATTCATATGTATGCTTCATTTTAAAAATATGATATTAATACTAATGTATCGTTATTATATTGTATCTTGATGCAAGATATATATATAAGTACTATAATGTAAAATAGTAACGATATTTTAATAATTTTTTTTTTATATAATTTACAATTATGTAGTCTTTTTTAAAGGTTGGTATATATTTATTGCACCCATGTATCATAAGTAATTGCAAATGGTTAATTTCTATTTATATCTACATGGATGGTACTGTGTAAACTATAGCCCTTAGTTAATTTTAATGATTTTGTTCTCGCCTAGCAATATTTAACATACAAAAATGATGAGTATGACCCAGATGAAATTTCTTATCGCACGAGCATTATGATTGGGAAAAATGTTCCATTAGATATTTTACATTATGTGTTATGTATATATAAAATGTAAATTCAATAAAATGTTGAATGAATAATAATGAATAGAGTAACTTTTAAATCAATTACCATCTATAATTCGTACATATTATATAAATTCATATTTTATTATTATTATATATTATATATACATAATATGTGAGGTATATTACTTATTAAAGTGTTTTTATGAACACTCTCTTGTCTAACCAAACCATTTCTTCATATGCATGGGTAAATGATTTGTTAAATTTTTCTCAAATCACTTCTAGACCCAGTCAAGTGTCCGTAATCACTGTCTTGTCGAGTGCATTAATCCTCTTACTACATCAATCGTCTAAACATTCCCATTACAAAGGACAGTAGGCATATAGTACTCTAAAATTAAGCTTATAAACGTTAATAATAGGGGTAGAAAATACATTTTATTTATTCTTCTGAATAAACGTTGAATATATATATATATATATATATATATAATAATAATTTACTAGATACTTTTGGCCAAAAAACAAAAACAAAAATTAATAGATGCATTCTTATTGTGGCAAATAATCAAACAAATGCTAAGAAAACCTGTAAAAGTTCACATAGATAATTGGCTTGAAGTTGTTTATTGCTTGATGTTGAAGGCTTCGCTAAGTCCATTTGCAGCCTTCCTACATGAATTACCTAATACCTAGTGGGAAACGGAATGTTTAGATCTAATATTGATGATGTTTCCATCCAAAAAAAAAAAAAGATAAATATATAAAAAAAATAACTTTTCTTTATCTTATATCCGCTATCATATCTATATCTACATATCTCTATACGTTTTTTTTTTTTTTTTTTTTTTTGGAAATGTATCCTCATATAACGTGTATTTTGAAATGAAATAAATTTAAACTATGAATATATTTTTTTTCTTTTCCATATGCAAGTAATAATTGTAATTTGTCTTTATGAGATTGTTTTTCAACTATTTGATACTATAATTAATTGGACAATTAAATTTTCCTCCAATAAAAATATAAAATTGGAAGTAGACTAATTAATGTTTTCAACCCTTCATAAGTACTATATGTGAGCAATTCAAATGTCACGTGAGTATAAGTAGACTTGAGAAAGGGCTAAGTCCAACTCATAAATTAGACCGACACCAACCCATCGATTCACTAAACTGACTCGGACTAATGAGCTACAAGCTCGAACTATGACTTGACCTGTCGAGCTTAGTGGGTCAAAACGGTTTAGTGTACTCGACTTATCGAAATAATGAGAGTCTAAGCTCAGGTTGAAAGATCGGTGGTTTAAATACTGGTTTTAATTCGAAAATTAAAAAGAAAAATACAAATTTAGATAAATTAAATGCAAGTATTTCCTATAATTAAAATATAAAACAAAATTAAATATATATTATTACTTATACCTGCAAGTTGATATGAAAACCAAATAATACATATGAGTTTATAAGAAAAAGAATATATTTTAATTTTGGTGAAAGTAAATAGTTATGACATAAAATATATTACTTTATTAATTAAAAGAGTTTGGAGCATGAAATATTATAAATTTCATATAATTTTACCCAAATTTTGAGAAAGTAAATATTTTTATAAATTAATCTATTCTAATGATTTACAAAAATACAAGTATATTTATAATTTAATACAATTAAAAATTATTAGGAATATATTATGTTGTGGAACGATATATATAGAAGCATAATCATTTTCCATATAAAGAGAAAGGAAAAAAAAAAACCATTATAACGCATCAACTAGTATCCATTTCTCATGCTACAATATGAGAGATATAATGTTATGATGTTGATTATATTTCTATTATATAATTAAAAGAATAGCATTTACCATATATTTAGAATAACTTACAAACAAATTGCTAAGATGTTAACTAGGTAAATTAATTATTTACGAATAATTATAATTTAAATCAACAACCACCAAGGCATGGACATTACCTAGTATGTGTGTACGTTTACCTAGTATAGGTATACATACATTGACAACATCATATATCGCATACTTGTTAGGGGTGTTTTTTATAAGATGCTACACTTAGGAATTTGGAATACCTTCAAACTTAATAACTCGGTAACTATTTTCTTGTCATCTTCTAAGGACATGATCTGTTAGAGAATGTTCATGATCTACAGCTTATTTACAACACTCGTTGTGGGGGGTGGGGATGGGGGATCGTGCAGTGCTTGCCATCCCAGCAGGATAGCACATGTATTACTTCTCTTTAGGTAAAACTACATCTCCGTCAACAAGAACCTAAGCTATGTCCAGATGCAAATAAATTTTAAGTAAGCTGACCACAAATAATCATCTTCTTCGAAATGCCATGGACTTCTTTAATGAGCAGCATGCACAAGCTTTCCAGTCAAGAAACAAGACCCTCCAAATCATAGTTCTAAAATGTGTCTTTCGCGTTTGCCACGATTAACCAACAATTTCTTAACAATTCTTTGTGCTGAACAATAAGGGCTAAAGAAAGCAGAAAGAAAGATTTTAGCAGAACGAGGACTGCATCAAGACAAAAAAGAGAATAGGTTAGACTGATTGATTGAGATAACTAAAAACTCTGCCACCATCACTCAAAGGAGACATGAGTGCGGGCAGTGGACATGCTTCCACGCTTGTTCTTGTTTTAAGGAGTGTGAAGACGGTGAAGTGACCTAAAGACATCTTAAGTCGAAATAGCACCAGGGGAAACAGGGAAAAAACAGAAGGCCGAGAATTATGTCCCTAAATCTTGTCATGGAGTGTAACGACCAAGTCGTGAGCATCATCTAGAAGCTTCCACACATCCAAATGCCCTGCCATGCTATTACACTCCCTCATAATCTCCTCCATACTGCTATACTTCTCAATAATTAATTTCTTCCTCTGGAGCACACAGGCAGCGATTGCATAGAGCAACAGATCATCAGTAGGAGGAGCTCGTAACCTCATCCTTCCCCAAGCAGATTTGGCGATCCCTGCTCTAATTGCTGCCTGATCAGCCCACATCACCTCCCAAAGACATAATGTTTGCTCGAAGTTCAACTCCCTTCTAAAGAGTACTACCACCATTCTGTAGACAAAGAAGCAATCCTCCGCTTGAAGCTTCTCGAGATGGCTGTAGAGATGAGAATCTTTGCACCTAATGATCTTGGCTACAATGTTTAACTGCCTTCTGATACCAACTTCATCAAGTCGAAAGTTGTGTCGAGCTTTTTTCATGAAACCTACAAAGCACCAAAACGCTTCATCATCCTCCTCAATCACTGAGATGATTGGTGAAAGAAGATCACTCATCCCCTGACAGTAACCGATTTCAGGATCGAATAATGCGTAGGCTTCAAGGATGGCAACAAGACGAGCTGCATGAAAAATGCGACATGCCTCCAGGTGATCATAATCTTTCAATCCAACACAATCAGCAAAACTCCGTGCCTTCATTAATGAAACTGAAGCCTGAGAAGGTGAGTAAACTATCCAATCAGAATTTGAACGCAAAGCATCAAGGCGGATAATTCTCTGCCATGTAGCAAAATCTTCATCCGAGAATGTTTTGGGCTTGCTTTCTGTCTCAGTGACAGATGAATTTTCTTCAATAATCTCAGAGAGATCACTTCCTTCAATTTCTCCCGATGCAAGAAAAGGTTCCTCAGAGGTGTCGGTATCACTAGAATCTGAATCACCAGCTGAGATCTCCTCACATGTAAGTCCACTTGTTTCAGGATCTCCTTCAGCTACAGTTTTAGAGGATTGAATGGCCGGATCACTGGTTGAGCAGTATTGACTATGAAGAGGAGACCTTTCACACTCGAGTGAAGCTGCTGCTCTCTCCAATTGGTCCTCTCCAACAGCTGAATGTCGCTCTACATTCCTAGACAGTGGAGCTAGCTTCTCTAATGAAGGAACTTTCTTTGATGGAGCTTGATCACCAGCTGAATGCTTAATATTCCCATGAAATAGACCTTGCCTCTCAGGTGAAGGTGCTCTCTTTGAAGGAGCTTCAGCAGCACCAAGTGGACATTCTACACTCCCAGGCAACGGAGATTGCACCTGAGGTGAAGGTGATCTTTTCAGTGAAACTTCAGCACCAGCTGGACATTCTATATTCTCAGGCAATGGAGCTTGCTTCTCAGGCAAATGTTCTTTTTTTAATGGGGCTTGATCACCAACTGAATGTTCTATATTCCCAGTCAATGGAGCTTGCCTCTCAGGAGAAGATTCTCTATTTAAGGGGGCTTGGTCGCCAATTCCATGTTCTAAATTCCAAGTCAATGGTGCTTGCCTCCCAGGTGATGGTGACATCTTTACACTTGAAACATCTTCAGCAACCAGATCAAGTTTTTGACTAAAATCCCCGCTATGCTCATGGATACTATTGCTATCTTTAGAGTTTTCCCTTGACTTGAGATTCTTATCACTGCGTTTAAGAAACTGGCGACATCGTTTCCTTAAATCCTCGTATTCCTTTCTGCAAAAGATACAATTCATGAGCTTAATATAGCGAGGAATAAAAATAACCTGAGTGTCAACACTAAACAGGAAAGTGATATACCTATTCTGGCTTCTAACAGAGTCCCTCTCTTCCTTGGAACTGGTCACATCGTAACTGGAAAAAGAGATTTACTGACCCAGATAAGGAAGAATTCTAAACAAAACTTTGAGATAACTATAAATAATTAGCATGAAGTTCCATATGAATAGCAACACCACAAGCAATACGAAACATTTATGACACTCAAATCTATAAACACTTCCACCCATCACCAGTTGACACACACAATGTCGATTCTCTCCAGTTCCCAAGCCCCATTCCGTCACCCACAAACAAAAGCGCCAAAATAAATAGAGAACTTCAAACAGAAGAGTGGTAGAAAAACAAAAGAACAAGTAATCTCTATTTAGGAGATAAAGCAAAACTATGACCTGTTTAATACAACTACGAAAAAAATGTTCTATGTAGTACAAAATTTTGACCTCTGTAAGACTTATGAGAAAATCCTTCTTTGAAAAAGGAACCTTTTCTTGATAACTCCTCCATGTAGATCTATTGCTATAAAATCAATAATTATTTTGCCAATCTACTGGGTCCAAAAATGAGAAGGTTATTGTTATCCCAAAAGAAAAAGACATCATATGACCATTTTATGCTGAGTTATTGCCCTGCACATCTTTGGGGGAGGGGGGGGGTTTGTGGAGAGAGAGAGAGAGAGAGAAACTTTTCAATTTTTCCCCCTTTCTCCACATGAAAAAAGGCAGTAATTAGTACGAGAGGCAATAAGTTTTTATAACATCACGGCATCAAGCTATTTTTTCACGAGGCTTCCTCAAGTTTATTGGCAACTAATTGTTTTGATGAATTATTTCTCCAGAGAGAAGAAGATTGAGGAAACACTTATTATCAAATTCTAGTGTGGATGACAATTTTTTTTGTCAAGTTGTGGATGACACAATTTTTTTACAAGGATTCTCCATAATATATCCACTCATGCAAATATAATAAAAATGGATACAAATTTTATACAGCTACTTAATGTTGGCAATACATCCCTACAATAAGGAAAAGAGATCTTTCTCAATCAATCCCCTTGCCCTCATCCTTTGAGGATTACTGTACCCATGGATTGACTAGCTCCCATTTAGAAGAAGGAATTTTCATTGGATGGGTTAAAAATGAAATAATGGATTCCATCATGATAGATTGAGGCAGGGCAAGGCCTGCTTAAAGTGCTGAGGATTCAGTATCCACAATTTGTCTCACGGTATGATCCCATTGCACCAACAATTAAAAAAAAATTGTTATCTAGCAACAATGAAATCCTAATAAAAAGCTCAGCTTACAAATGATTTTTTTTTTTTTTTGGGCCAATACTAAATGAGGCTTTCTTTTTTTTTCCTTTTTCATGTTCTTTTATTTTTTCCTAATTTTTATAATAATCTATATCAGTTTGTTGTTTTCTTCGTCAAGAAACATCAATAAAAATTTCGAAAGTATTTTTTACTTAATTTAATTCTTATTGATATTCCAACATAAAGAAAACCAAGCAAAACTCCTAGCTTTGCCTTCTAAGCATAATTAATATGTTTAAGTTTTAAACATCTCCTAATAAACATTCATGAATCCTGTTATGCCAATAAAGATGTTTCATTCGTTTCTCATTCCATATGTCAACTAGTAAGATTTCCTCTACAGTGAAAACAAGATCTTTGCCTTTTTCAAGTGTTGCCTTCTAATTTTTCTATCCAAAACAGAACTTTGTTTTCGAGCAAACCAGAACGTCTACTTGTCTATGGGAAGGATTCTGCAGTGCACCCGACAATGATAGTAGTAGAATTTTGCCCCACTAATTTCAAGAGGCAATAATGATATTGAGATTCTCTAGTCTGGGGTAATGACAGTTAGCTTCTTATCCGCCTCAATCTATCCTATGACTGTACCTATTTGGTAGAATACAACTTCTTAATACAGCAACTTCTAACCCTATTAATAGGAGTCAAGGTTGGCCAGTGAAACAATGGAGAATAACCTTCATCATCAAGAAAAAAGCGACCCATAAGTTTATTTTACTGTAGCCTTCTTATTATATGATGCACTTCAATCATAGTGCAGGGTAAAAAGTGCACATCAATACAAGAATCCAACTGCATTTGCCAGAACCCACATAGCAGTGAGTGAAAGCTCACTTCAACTACAAAATCTAGAGAATCTTTTCTTATTATTCCAGAGGATAACCCTAGGAATAGAAGTGACTTGCTTCATCGAGAAGCCAATATTCAAAACATCTTGAAAAATGGGGAAAGGGGTCAGGCTAAATTAGATCTAAACAAAATCAGGTTTGAGGCTGAGTTTGGTACTTATTGCATACTACTCAACAAGAAAATTCAGCTTAAGAGAGTTATGGCCATATATGACTTCAATTAAAAGGAATACTTACACTCCTAGGAGGAATGGCCAAACCGCTGCTCTAATAGTCGGATCAACACCCTGCAACAGGATTTGACAGCTTAAACCTTACTGAAAGCATAAATATTCTTCTTCAAATAACGAATGGACAAAATTTATTATAACATGACTAAATGATTACTTAATAAGTCTTGACAAAGCAGATTCTTACCCCCCTTCGAACCTTTTTTAGGAACTTAACTCCCCCATCACAAAGTCTGCCATCTGGCATAAATAAATTTCTCCACTGTTTCGCTAAAAGTGCATGTTTTCTTCTTCTACGTGACCAAGGCGATTTAAGACTACCCCTGAAAGTGAAGAAAGTGAAGAAAGATTTCTATGGTTAAGATATAAAATCAATTGATGGGGAACAGAAAAAGAAAGTAAGTGAAGTAAAAGAAAAACATAGATCGCTTATTACTGTACATTCCATGGCTAGTTTGAAAGCCTTGAATCTAATGAAATTCGTTCATATTTACATTGCAACATAAATATTCCCAGTTTCACAACCTAACTAATAGTAAATTGTAACCTTCAGGTCCATTTCAGCTTTTTTCTTCTATATTTTCTTATTAACATTCAAATGCAAAAAATAGTTATCATAATGATAATAAATAAAAGCAACAGTAGCTTAAAGCTTATTACAATTCTCAAGCAATGCAAAAGTTAATCCTTCGAGTTGGATTTTGACTACACTTCCCCAGATCAGGATTTACATGTAACCAGATGAAGCAAGCAGAATATAGACTAAAATGACCGAAACACAGTTAACATTGTTCAACCTAGGGACTCACAATAATGAGGACTAAGAAACAACGGATCCAGATCTAATGATTCCACGCTCAAAACGAATCAGACAGCAGAGATTGTCATATTTTACAACTGGAAAGACAGAATCAACAGATATTAATAAAGGAGCAAACAGAAAGAAGGTTGGGAATGGAGAACTCACCGATTAGAAGAAACTGGTGAGGAAGATGAAGGAGCAACAACTAACAAAACCGACCGCAAAGGAATCCACGATGTCGACGACGAGGACGTGGAAGATGGATTCAGTGGCAAAGAGGTTGAGTTTGATGACGACGATGTTGATGTTGATGTTGATGATGATGATGATGACGACAAAGGAGCCGACGAAGTAGGGTTTCGCCGGAGAGCTCTCATTAAAGGAAATTGTGGTGATTGCTCTTGTGGTTGTTGTTTCTGTTGTGTGAGCATTATCTAGGGCAGAATGGAAACAAAATAATCTCTATTTTTTCTTTTTTCGCTTTCTACCTTTTCTTCTAACTAACAAACTAACTACAATTGTGTAATCTGAT
This sequence comes from Lumnitzera littorea, assembly GCA_024138015.1. Taxonomy (NCBI): domain Eukaryota; kingdom Viridiplantae; phylum Streptophyta; class Magnoliopsida; order Myrtales; family Combretaceae; genus Lumnitzera; species Lumnitzera littorea. The sequence goes on along the minus strand of JAMXBB010000008.1, from coordinate 2,527,984 downwards.
TAATTCAATCAATCTTGGAATCGAATGAGGGTTTCCTGATGCGATCTGACACTTGAATAGAAGATCAGGCGTGTCTCGATTGTGATTACCTATGAGAGTAGACGAAGGTGGCGGCCAAGGCGATCCCAGCCATGGCCGTCACGGCGATAGCTATTCCGGCATTGGAAGGTACCGCCGACGACCAAAACCCTCCGCCGCCACCGCCGAGGATGGACCTACTACTACCGGATGATGATCCTCCGCCTCCGATTCCGCTAGCCTCACCCAACAGGATCCATCCACTACTTCCGCCACCTCGGTCTCCGCTGTATCCGCCACCAACGCCGGTGGTGAAGAGGAGCATTAAACAATGGAGGCTCGCCGATGGGTGTACAATTACAGTTTTGCCCCTGGAGTATCGTATTCGTGGTGTGGCCAATACCATCACCGTGCGAAACCCCTTCTCTTTCTCTCTCCTCTCCCTCCCCTCTAACCTGCTCTATAGGGAGAGATTTCGTTTTTTTTTTTTCTCTTTTTTCTAATTAATTTTTATTTATTTGTGTGTAATGATGATGAAAGGGAATAATTAATGATGATTGATTATTGAATAATTAATGAAATTATTTTAAAGCGTCCATCGTAACTTAATGTTGGTTTTTTGGTTGATGAAAATTAAACACTCTCTCTCTCTCTCTCCCTCCCGCCCTCCCCTCCCGGGGTGTGTTTGTTGGGAAAAGGTAAGAAATAGAAAATAGGGATTATGGCATTCGACGGAGACGGAGCATAGTGAAATGTGCGGCACGGTACACAGGATTTTCATTTTTCTTTTTCACTCGTTCCTTGGGACCTCGGCTCGGCCCATTCGAGATAAGCCCACTTTCCTTTACCTATTGCACTAATACCCATTTTCTGTAGCAACTCCATTATATTTTTTTTATTATTTTTGGTATATAAAAATGAATTGAAATAAAAATTGATTAGAATGCAACGGAATATGATGGAAAACAAGAGGACAAATCTATTCCCATTTTTTAGAACACTGTGGAATCATTATATTTATTCATGTGTTATAATATTATTTGTAGAAATGCTCTTAATTCTTACATAAAACAAATATATATTATATAGAAATTTCTATTAATAAAATAGAATGGAATTGATTTCTCCCTTTCAAAGGTAAAATTTGCTTCCTCCTTATACTAAAATATGATTCCAACTTTTAAAATGCTTACAAAAATGGAAAAGAAAATGAAAACCAAAAGCAAGAAAGTACCATCTAACTCCAAGTTAATTCCCACACGCCAAACGACCCATTAGATATAAATTCTCAAATTTTGGTAATGAAGCCCACTTTGTGACACACAAGAATCACTCTCGAACATCTAAACTTTTTTTATTATATTTCTACAATATAAAATTTCTAAGTAAATTGTTCAATAGCTTGTTGATCTTTTTGCATATTTGTAACTAGGATTCATCAACCTAGTTATATCCAACAATTTAATAATTTAGTTTTCAACCACATGTTTATTGTGAAGACATACATTGTAAACATGATACTACATCTCTAAACAATTTATTAAAGAATGCTATCAAAATTTTTTTGAAAAAATATCATAATACTAACTTTGGAAGAAAATGAGAGGCCAATAAAGATACGAGTGTTGAAATATATTTAAAGAATTTTACTTTTTATATTGAGCAAATTAGTTGGGCTTTGATTATTTGTTGAGTTAAAAGTATCAAATTTCTTTTAACCCATGCTATGAATTAGAATTTTTATGATGTAGGTATATGGTTTTCTAGAACTCATTCCTTGTATGCCATAAAATATAAATTTCAAGATGGATGTAAGATATAAAATGATAATACTTTACGTCCTATAATATGGATGTAGGTACTAGAAAATGGGAAATGAACTTATTCTCTAAGCTTTAATACATACCTAAAGCTTAATCTCATGTAGGGCATAGTGCGTTTAAAGTTTCAAATAAAGTTACTTATTCATCTATATTTGTATATATTTAGTGGCAAAGAAAAGTAACTTTTTCATTTTCATACTTAGAATATATAATCAACTACAAAATGTAAAAGATTTCTTTTCCTAAAACCTTTAACTAAGTGTCTATGGGACATTCCATAACATAACTCTTTTTTCTAATTGTATATTCAAATATTATGATAGTGTCAAGAGAATTACATCAAAGGAGATCAACGTTTGAAAGTAAGTTTAAATAGAGAATCAACATTTTAAAAAGTTTAAATAAACAATTAACGTTTCATAAAATGGTTCAAATAAATTATCAATGTTTCAAAAAGTTAAAATAAAGGATTAAAATTTCATAACGTGATTTAAATAATTTTATTGATTGTTTATTATGAATCCCTTATTTGAATCACTTTATAAAACGTTGATCCCTTATTTAAATTTTTTGAAACATTAATTCCCTATTTAAACTTATACCTAAATGTTGATCCCCTTCTTCATAATTCTTCCTGATAATGTTTAACCCTTACCACCATATCCTATAACAAGATCATTATTATGCAATTCTCTTGAACTTTGTTTAATATATTGTGTACAAAACATGAATTTTGTGTTGGCTACCTTTGTTATGCATAAACACTCTTCTAGACTTTATAGTTTCACCCACTTTCTTATATGCAAAAATCATCTCTTCAACATAGAAATTATTTCTTTACTCTTATGTATTTCCTTTAGTAAGGAGTTGTGGTGAGTAATCCTTTAGTTCGGATCGGTGCGTCATATCCAATGGATTATAGGCCGAGTAAGATCAAGTGGTGCATCATATACATTCGATAGCTGCTCAAACTTTGCTAACCTTTTCCTTACTTCGTTGTGGTGCCTTTCCATATGTTCGATCTTGGAGACGCATCAGATTTGCTGGTATCAAAGTAGGTTCTACAAGGGAGTATGCGAAATTGCAGTAAAGTTTTAGTTTACTTTACTACTAGTAGCAGTTGTGTTCCTTCCGTAGCTACTACAATATATTGGTGTGACAATAAGAGTAATTTTATTGTTACTCCGTTTCCTATTACGAAAATAGAGCGGGTTTGTTTCTATTCCATTTGAGTGACTATCATGTATCAAGGTTGTTTGCAAGTTGTTAATTCGTTTAAGCAATACTATACCATATCAAATTCAAGTGTTCAAAAAATTATTGGTGACTAAAGTAGCGGTGCTCAAGCTGGTCATGGTCATAATGGTGGTAACACCCCATGGTTAGCTAACGATAAACTTGACAGACTCACAAACCTTGTTGAAAGTCTAGTCACTGCAATGCAAGTTAACAAACAACCACCCCAAGGTGTATAGTAGCAAAACATACAAGAAGACGCCCTTGAGAGATACTATGGCCAAGGCAATCCAACCAATTGCCCAATTCGATACTACAAGCTAGAGGAGTAACAAATAGAGCTGCTAGACGAAGACTGGAGTTGAAGGAGATTGGAGAAGATGATGGGGAGAAGGATGTTGAAGAGGTTGGTAAAGAAGAAGTGGATTATTACCAAGCGTAAGAACGAAGACACCGAGTCCCTTAAGGACTAAACAATGTCAAGGTGTGAATCCCACTCTTTGGTGGAAGTGGAGATGCAGATTAATACTCGGAGTAAGAAGAAAAGGTTGAGAAAGTATTTAAATGTTATGAGTATGAAGATACCATCAAGGTCCAACTTACTGCATTAGAGTTTATTAAGTATGCCACCATGTGGCGGAAGAATTTGAATACCGCCAAAGCAAAAGATGGAAGATGAGGTGTTAAGACCTAGGATGAGATGAAAAGGCTACTAAGACGAAGATTTGTGCCCGAGACTTACCTACAAAATAGGTTTGCAAAGTTGGAGGAGCTTTGACAAGGAAGCCAATCTATTGATGACTACGTAATAAAGTTTCAGCTGTTAATGATCCGAGCCAATGTGGAAGAACTAGAGGCTCATACAGTATCGAGGTTCATTTATGGGCTTAAGTATGAGATTCGCAATGTCGTGGAGGTATAAAGGTTTTATATATTAGAAGAGGTCATCAAGATAACGCAAAGAGTCAAAAGGTAGGAAAGAAGTGTTCTGAGTCGACTTGGGTCAACATTCTCGCAAGAGATCTGATCGAGCTGAGTCAAAGGGGCCAATTAAGGCTGAGGATAGGAATGACCAATCTAAAGACAGTCAAGCAAACTAGTAGGGTTAGGCAATCATCTAGGCCAAGCCGAGAATAAGCCGACCTAAAGGATATATGAGAAAGGGCAAACCTTCGAATGGAAGACTAGTAAGGTAAAGTAATGTAAATGCTTGGGCTTTAGACATGTAGCCACTGAGTATTCGAACTGATGCGTCATGGTGCTCTAAGGAGATGTAGTGGATAGCACCGACGAGAGCGAGCTCGAGAAAGAAGATGTTGGAAAACCCGAGGCTAAAGAGAAAGAGGAGACTTGTGTTTATGTCGATCAAGGAGAAGTGATGACCTTAATCTTGAGACGAGTACTAAGTTCCTTGCTGAACTCTGAAGAGGACTAGAGGGAGAATTTATTTCATAACAAGTGTACAATCAAAGGCTAATTATGCATGATCATAGTAGATGAAGGAAGTTGTACTAATGTAGTTGCGCAATCCTTTATGCAGAGGTTAGGCCTGCTAACCTCAAAGCATCCTTGACCTTATAAGCTGCATTGGCTTCATGATAAGGGTGCTTTATATGTAATTGAATAAGTGACCATACCATTTAATGTTGGGAATGTATACAGAGACGAAGTAGTGTGCGATGTTGTCTCCATGGGAGCTTCACATTTACTGCTTGGACGACCTTGGTTGTTCAACCGACATGTCACTTATAATGGGAATAAGAACACCTATGCCTTAGTTAAAGATGGAAGGAAGATTGTGTTTCAACCCATGACCCCGTCCCAAGTAAATGAAACCCTTAACTAGCTCACCCAAACTAATAAAAAGAAGACTTTAGTTATAAGCTGAAGAGAGCTTCGATCTACGAAGAAGGCTGATGAGCCGATGTTCCGATGTTCTTGTTAGTTAGGAAATTGCTAGAGATGAAGGAATTACAGGATGTCCCAAAAGAGATCTGAAGCTTGCTAAATAAGTTTTCTAACCTATTTCCAAAAGAATTGCCTAAAGGAATGCCACCAGTTTGAAGCATAAAGCGTTGTATTGATTTACAGCTAAGCATCACCTTACTAAACCAACTAGCATACAAGATGAACCCTGAGCAGACTGCCAAGCTGAAAATGCAGGTGGACAAACTCATGGAGCGAGGATACGTCAGAGAGAGCATGAGCTCTTGTGCTGTACCAGCTTTACTCATTTCGAAGAAAGCTTGTTCATGGCGCATATGCATTAACAGCCAGGCAATCAACCGAATCACTATTAAGTATAGATACATGATACTGAGGCTCGATGATATGTTAGATGAGCTTCATAGCGCCAAAATATTTCAAAAATTGATCTACGGAGTAGTTACTACCAAATTCGCATGAGGCCGAACGATGAATGGAAGACTACCTTTAAGACTAAGTACAGACTCTATGAATGGTTGGTTATACCATTCAGGCTTAACAATGTGCTAAGCACATTCATGAGATTAATGGACCATGTAATGTGGCCCCTAATTAGAAGATGTGTGGTCATGTACTTTGATGATATATCAGTATACAGTACTGACTTGAACAACCATGTTCAACATCTTTGTGAAGTATTTAACATTTTGCAAATCGAGAAGTTGTATGGGAATATAAAGAAATGCATGTTCTGCTAGAGAGAAGTAATATTCCTAGGGTTTGTAGTGTTAGGGGGAGGAATCCAAGCAAATGAGGAGAAAAGCCAAGTTGTTTTAGAATGGCCAACGTTGAAGAATATCACTGAGGTCTGAAGTTTCCATGACTTAACTTCTTTCTATAAGTGATTTATTAAGGACTTTAGCATAATAGTCGCCCCATTAACCAAGTTGACTAAGAAGAATAAAGGATTTAGGTGGAACAACGGAGCTAAATAAAGCTTTAGAGAAATCAAAGAGAAGCTCACCTTGGCACCTGTCTTATCACTACCAGATTTTGATAAGCCCTTTAAATTAAAATGTAATGCATCAGAGGTTGGAATTGGTGCTGTCCAGATGTAAGAGCAACAACTAGTCGCTTATCACAATGAGAAACTTAGTGGCCTTGCCTTGAACTATTTTATATACGAGAAGGAGTTATACTCCCTTTTCCAAGCCCTCGCTGTTGGCAACATTATCTACTACCATGAGAGTTTATTAGCTACACTACTCATAATTCATTGAAGCTTCTTAAGAGTCAGCACAAACTCTCCAACAGACTGGCTAAGTGGTTGGAGTTTATGAAAGGGTTCTCGTACGTCATTTGATACAAGAAAGGAAATGCAAATACGATCACTGATGCTCTGTCACAATGACAAACTTTACTGACCACTTTATAGACAAAATTATTAGGATTCTCACTCATCACTGAGCAGTATGTTGCTGACCCTCACTTTGGTCTCGTCATTGAATAATGCTAAAAAGGGGTAGTAATTGGAAGACATTATCTAAAGAACAACTACCTATTCAAGGACCATAGGCTATGTATTCCAAATTGTTCCATGCATGAGCTATTGGTTAGGAAAGCTCATGGCAATGGACTTTTAGGCCACTTTGGGGAGGTTAAGATAGCCAATATATTAAAGAAAACTTCTAATAACCAGGTTTGGCTAAGAATGTCCACAACATAGTTGGTAGTTGTGAAGTGTATAAGTGTGCTAAAGGGAAGAGAGAACCCCATGGAGAGTACATACCTCTGCTGACTGTAAGCCCTAAAGTTAAGCTAAGTGACCGTAGGATTGAACTTAGAACACAAAGTTTAGGGCGATCGATTAAAAGATCCGATCAAATCTAAATTATAAACTATGGATAGAAAAATTAGTAAAAACGATCCCATAAACTTGAATTTAGAAAAATAAGTAATAAAAGAGGAGACTATAAAATTTTTAAATTTTAAGTATAATAATTGTTAATTATCGAAAATGCGAAAAATATAATCTAATAATTAATAAATTACTAGAGATAAATTATATGTATACTAAAAATTATAAAATGATCTAAATAATAATTAGAAATGTTCACATGCACCCTACATATATTTACGTATAGATAAAAATACGCGAAATTTCTTAAATTGTCTAAAAACTTATTAAATAATTAAAGAAAATTATTAATTAATTAAGAAAAAATCAGAAAAAAAAATCAAAGGAATTAGGAATGAAGTGAATGTGGTCATGGCAAGTCAGGAAGTAAAGAATAAAAATTTCCCAATCAAAATCAAGCAACACAAAAGGCAAAAATTAAGAGATTTGAGCAATGTCTTGTCTAATTAAATGCACATTAATTGCCACAAAGCTTTATAAATAGGGGAAAAATTTACAGAGCTCTTTTAGACAGTTAGAAATTAGAGAAAAATAGAGAGCATTGAAAATTCAAGAGAAAAATTAGGGTAAAAAAAAGAAGGAAATCTGTGTAGTAGGAGCTAACTAGCTAAACCCCTATGCCACCACCACCTGGGATCGAACCACCACCACTACCCTACTCCAGACCTATCGTCTAGACCGGCTGACATACTTGGACCGGTGTTGGAAGCCCAAAAGACATCGAACCGGGTGAGTCCTTTATTTGCTCCGATTTTATATAATTTCTTAAAATTATTTATTTTTCTTAGAAAATTATGAAATTTATTATTATGAGGTTTTATTGTATGTAGATTTAGGAAAAAATAGCGATTAAGTGTAATCATATCTGAAAATATAGGGTTCTTAAGAAATTAAGCATAACCGATCATGTTAGAACTAGAAACAAATAGGCTTAAGAGTGTAATTTAGAGCTCAAATTTTTTCTGTACAATACTTAAGTGATATAGAACAGTGCTATGAAGTCATTTTTTTAAATTTAATTTTCAAAATTTTTAAATAAATTTTTAACCCTAAAATGATGGAAAAATTGGGTAATTTTGGGTTAATTAGGTGATCAAGACATTAATTACCGATTTATATAGTAATTAGATGGTTAGGGATGTTAATCTCTGATGTGGAAACCTAATCTTAGCCTTTGGAGTATTAAGTGTAATTAATTTAGGAATTAGGTAGTAATTGTAGGAAATTAGAAATATGTGGAATTAGAAATTTAATAAATATGAAAAATTAGGGTTATTTAGATAATATAATAATAAAAATCAAAATATACTAAATCTGAAACAAAATTTAATTTTAGGTAATAGTATAAAAATATAAGATTTTCTCACATCGAGAATAAATCCGGTACCCCAATTAAGATTAGCGTATATTGAATAGTTTAGAATACTAAATTAAAACCCAATAGGATATTAGAATACTTGAGCTTAATGTGATTAATTTCACATTAGGATTCGAGCATATTTAAAATTCCAAAATCAAAACTAGAATCTAATTTAGGAACCGAACACCGAAATAGGGTAGAATGAATTATTAGTACATAATAGGTATACATGGAAAAAAATGAGTTATATTATAATTTAGAATATGAATCCTTAAAATATAAGTACCAAAAAGACCTATTTATATTATAGGATACCTAGAGATGAATCGGCTTGCAATTAAGTGATTGGGCGACTGAGAAATTCTAAGTAAGTTGGGTTATTACTTACGCATGTGTTTGATGTATCTGAATTCGTGCTGAATTTGTAATATGATTGATTTTGTGTTATGATTGGATTGGTGTGAAATTGTTTGAACACCCTAAATGAAATTTAATCTTATTCAACTCTAATGACCTAAAATGTCATGCATTGCAACCCGTTAGGGGATCATTAGGATTCTCCAACCAAATACCGACCCCTTCGATAGCGCAGGATTGCATAATGGTCCCTTCTTCATCCTTAGTCAAACTAAGTAACAGGAGAGGAGGTCGCGGTGAGGGTAAAGTCAATGGTTCGAAGGTAGTCGCGGGAGGAGTAGTGTCTCTATTGCACAAGCTTGAGTTTGGTAGTGAGTTGTTACATAACATGAAAACTCCTCAACCTAGATTAGAGCGGGTGAAATTTCTCTGATTTCACAATGGACCAGACTATGTTGTGTGATGACACTTGTTTGTTGCATTGCATGAAAATAATTGCTTGATAATCTTGTTTGTGTTTGTATACATTCATAAGTCTCCAATTCAATTTACTGAACTATAGTTGCTCATACCCTTATAGATCCTTTTGTAGGTCTTGATTTCTGAATGCTTCAAGTATTATGCCGCCTTACAATTATCTAAAGGTTAGTTCTTTTAAAGCCAGGGGTATGAGGATCAATTTGCTTAGCAATGGATGTATAGCTAGAGTGTCCTTTGTAGTTTGAGGATGAAAGACTGATAATTGTTATGTAAACTAGTGAACCGTTATGTTTATGTAGAGTTTCTTGGGAAGTTATGTGGACTTTACATATAATTAAGTATGTTTATTAAAAATTTGTGATAATTACTATAATTGTAATTAAACACTTAATTGGACTGTTTACTTCAATGCGAGGAGTCGTTGACGCTTTGTGTAGATCATGTCTATGATAAGTACTGTGAGGCCAATTACTATCATAGAATGGTTTACACGGCGGGACTGTTGCGAATCTGTGACTTCGGGGCGTAACACCGACACTAACCTTACCTTAAGTTGATCTCAATATGGACTTTTTCCTAAGGTTACCTCGGACATCTAAAGGGAAAGATTCTATTTTTGTTTTATGGACTGCTTCGGTAAGATGGCATTCTTCATTCTATGCCATTGAATTAACGATGCTCTATATATTGCTAATATGTTTTTACAGGAGATTGTCCAACTATATGGAGTACCAAAAACTATAGTCTCTAATTAGGACACAAAATTTTTTTGCTATTTTTAAAGGACTCTTTGGAGAAGACTTAGAACTAAACTTATATTCAGCTCTAATAACTACCCTTAGATTGGTGGCCGAATTGAAGTAGTAAACCAAACCCTAGGCAATCTACTTAGAGCTGTTGTGGGAAAAAACTTGTGGGATTGGGATTTGTGCCTACTAATCGTGGAGTTCACATATAACCGAACTGTCCATAGCACTACTAAGAAGACCTCACTTGAGATCGTTTACAGCCTTAACCCTACCATTCCCCTAGATATGATCAGCACCCTAGTAGCTACTGAAGAGAGTCAATCTGGAGTGGACCAAGCCTAAGAATTACATGAGCTACACCAATTTGTAACCAAGAAGATCGCCAAGTTCAATCAAAGGCAGCATGAAATTGGTAGTCGAAGTCGTCGAACTATTTCGTTCCACCCAAGAGACTTGGTATGGATACATCTCAGCTAAGAACAATTCCTACACTTGAGATAGAACAAGCTATCTCCTTAAGCTGATGGTCCATTCGAGGTCCTAAAGAAAATCAACTGTAATACTTACTAAATCGAGTTGCTTAATGATTATGGAGTTTTCTCCAACTTCAATGTATCTGATCTAATCTCTCACTAACCAATAGAAGAAGACCTTACAAGCGCCATAGAAGAAAGAGTACAGACCACTCTCGATTTGAGGACAAATCTTTCTAACCCCTAAGTAGATGATAGAAATCAACCCCTCGGATTGATCATGTACAGCCAAGTTGATAAGGATCGAAGAAACGATAGTAGATCTCGAAAAACTTAAAATGGGTCGAATGGGTTTGATGGACAGGAAGTGAGATAGTTAGTTTCAACAGTGAATGTGAATGGATATCACGCACCAAAACACAAACACAATCAGGGGTTCAAGCTCGAACTATGATTTGATATAACTCATGAACACTAAATGTTGCTCTGAATTCAAATAAAAGTTAGATGCAACTCACTAACCGATTCAAATGAAGGGATTCACCACAATCTCAAGGTCAAGATCGATAAGAACACGGGAGAGATTAAAGAGCTTAATCTATGCTCGATAATCCAACAAATGCTAGCTCAAGATTAGCCTTACTCAAAAAGGAAAAGACTCTAATAGTAGAAATATACTCTTTTATCTAATTTCGTATATTGACGTTTATGTATGTCTATCTCTAATGTTTACAGATGTTACTATTTATAGCAAGTCTTAAACTCTAGTAACAAAACTATAAATAATGTATAAGGACTTAAACCTTAAAGAATTAGGCCTAATGAAATAAAGGAAAACATACATAAGAATACAAAACTGTGCATTTAACAAGGAAAGTTGGCATATAGTTACTTAGCATGTTTTGGAAGGAGTAGTATCCGAATTGGATGGGGTCGATAGTTAGATGTACTGGTTCGAGAAGGAATCTTCGAAGTCTTGCGGTGTTTGGTTGAGATACTAGAAAGGTCAGCCCATAATTGCCGAGTTCTAGAATTAGTCGACACAAGTCTCTTGGTGTTATGCCAGGTGGTTCTTTGGTCTCAAGTACTCGGTCTTATGGTATATTGGCACCTCAATTGACAACAGACTTAATGCCGAGTGTTTATCTTCCTCCTTCTCGTCCTTCTGGCTTCAGTTCAGCCTCGACAAGCATTGATACGCCTTGGCTTCTGGAAGGTTTGCCTCGACTTGGATATAGTCGAAGGATGATTCCCATCATAAGTTAAAGGACTTCAAGGACTCGCTCAAAGAATATTAGCTCTAAGCCATAGTTGAGATGGGGATTCGTACCCCAAGCTGATCTCCTGTTGACCTAACTATCATATCCTTATATACGTTGGATCCACCTTTGTTCAACAGCAACGCTTTATCCTAAGAGATAGCCTAAGAGTAACTAAGGCGAGCTTTCGATCTAACCACAAGCATCCGACCTCAAATCAAGCTAACTTCTCTTCAAAAGAATTAATTGGTTCCTATCTTAGTCCATATTAGGTTGGCTCCTAACCACAAGTGTTATTCTGTTTCCGCCTACCTTATACCATATTTCTCCCATCTAGATGCCAAGCGATACATGTCTTTTAACATAGTATTCCAAAATGATTCTTTCTTTTTCACATTGAATATTCCTTGTCTCTTTTATCCTTTTTAGTATGTCTTATGTAACCTAGTTGTAGAATACATTTTTGTCTTTTCCTACATGTAAAGTAACCTTAGTAGGCGGGTATATAAACCTCCATTTTCTTGTATGCGAAAATCATCTCTTCAACACAAAAATTATTTCTTTGAGTAACCTTAGTGTTCTTGTTATCATTCAATTCTTATCTATTCCCTTTAATAAGGAGTAGTAGCAAGTAATCATTTAGTTCGGACCAATGCATCATATTCGGCGGATTGTAAGCCGAGTAAGATTGAATAATACATCATATCCATTCAATAGCTGCCCGCACTTTGCTAGCCTTTTCCCTGTTCATTGTGGTACACTTCGTTGTGGTGTCTCTCCGTATATTCGACCCTAGAGATACATCAAATGGTTATTTGTTTAGAGAAAGAAAATTGTATGCTCGATTGTTCAATAAAAGAGTGCTTATGCATTGGTCTCATGAGGAAGGTTTAATGGAATTTTTGGAGTGAACAAAATTATAAATATTTTAATTGAGCATTTTTATTAGTTTTACATGAAGAGGGATATAGAGAGAGATTATAGTTGATATGCTAATTGTAGGAAAGCTAAGTATATAGCTTTACTATATAAGCATTAGACACCTCTAGGTATACCTAGTGAATCATGAGTTGATATTTTAATGGATTTTGTGTTTAGTTTGCCTATGTCAAAATGAGGTTGTATTTCCATTATTGCAGATGGGATTTCAAAAATGACATACTTTATTGCACATAACAAAACTGGTAATATAAACAATTGCTAATTTGTTTGTTAAGGACATTATTACGTTTCATGACACTTTTAAGAGTATTATTAGTGAGAAAGAAATTAAGTCCTTTAGCTTCTTTTGGGAAGTATTGTATGGTAAGTCTAGTGTCAAACTTTTTTCTTTCCCTACAACTTGCCATACATAAAATGATAGGTAAGTGAAGATAGTCAATAGGATCATCTCGACTTTGTTGCATGTTGTGATTCAAATGAACATGAAATCATGGAAAGAGTATTTGCCATTCATAGAATTTATTTATAATCATATAATTCATTCTTCTACCGGTTTTTCATTGTTTGAGATTGTTTACTTTTTTAATTGTAATGTTCATTCTTCTACTTGGTCAAAATTATGAAGCAAAAGAAGTTTATTTCTCAAAAATACGCATAAAATTATCATTAAAGATTTTTTTTCCAAGTTTAATTTTTGGTTCTCTCTTATAACCTTACACTAATTGACTAGTCACCACTTCTAGCAATTTCCTAATGCTTTGCTGATTCTAAAATAATCAAATGATACATTAGTGTGCACACAAGAGTCTTAATTAAAATGTTCCAAGTTAAAAAGACACAAAACAAGGCCAACAAAGAAAAATTGATGTGAATGGTTTGTACTAAAAACAACGTCCAAATCACTCTTGTGAGTTGTTATATAGAAAGTTGGTTGTAAGAAATCAACTAATTAATTCCATACATTCTTGTACCAACTCCCTCCACTGTATCTTCATTTTTTGCCACATTTCTTATTTCTTAGGAAGGGCTTTAACAAATATAGTTTCAATGGAATGTGACGATGTCGATTTGAATCAACACGTTTTCCTTTGATAATATAGATTTATCATTTCAGTTATCACATGCCTGAAAAATATAATTATAAAGGATTTGCTTTGTAAGGACAAAAACAACATAAATTGAGGCTAGTTTTTCAAATCATATAATTTTTTTTTAAAAGACTGAAATTATATAAGATACCAAAGAGGCATTTGGAGCTTTATATTTTATATAAATAATGGAGATTCAGTTCTAGCACGTAGCAATTCAAGGTCTTCCAAAACAAAAATGACACCTTGGCTTTTAAAAAAGAAAAACAAAAAACAAAAAAACAAAAAGACACCTACCACATGTTCATTGGCTTTTAAATTCCACCATGTCGAGTCGCTGTTGGTAGAGTCAATCAACACTATAATTATTATAAGAAATTAGTTTATGTAAACTCAAGATCAACCTGATCAATTTGACACATCTAAAGAGAAAAACTTAACTTCCTAAATTTATTATTGCAAATATACATGCATGACAATAGCAATTCCAAATATTCATTTTGGTTCTCTAACTTAACCATCGTCCTCATATTAAGCTTAACACTCATCCCCACATTTCTCACTACTAGACAACCAACGGTGACATGATCCAAAAGCCAGGTTGGAGAACGAAACCAAAGTCAAAAGACAAGTTGCACAATCATAAGGTAGGAGTGATCACATGAGGCACACCAAAAAAGAAGATATTAGCGAAGTGCTTGGGGGGACGACAAAAGCACCCATTCATACTTGACCACATGCCATTGCTCTGCCTCTGTCCTCTAATATTAAAGCAGTCACATGAAACATGTGAATATATAAGGGTTTGTTTCTTTTTAATTTGTAACTTGTCTTGACCAATCTCATTATTTATGGCTCCATATAACTTCGGAGTAATCATGATTATTCTTCTCAATGCAATTTCTTAACTTCAATGGCAACCACATGAGCCATTAAATGTTGGGAATTGAAACCAAATTTGAACAAGTTAACTTCATCTCATTAATTTGTATCGTACATGTGATGTATGTATTCTACTTTTTATTTATATTGGGATATTAAATCCATCGATTAAATTCTAATGCATATGGCAATTGTCGTAGTAAATTCTTGGACCTTTATGCTGAATTGAACATAAACAATTCTCTTTTCTTTTATTATATGAATTTATTAAGAACCTTAATATTTAGTCTATCATGAAAAGGGCTTAAAAAATAAGAAACCATTAGTGTTAATTTCAACATTCCAAATATAATCTTCCTTCTCAAGACAATATGACAAATGCCAAGTATAATCGAATGAAAAGAAAAATATTTTAAGTTTTACTTATATAATTCTGGTACTTTATGCTGACTTATATTTCAATCTTATAGGTAGCAAAAGAGTATAATAATAGGAAAAACAAAAATAAATAATGAAATATGAGATTGAAATTTTACCTCCTATCCATATTGGACACAAAAGGTTCAAAAAGAAAATTAACAAATGGAAAGGAACTTGTTTAATAGTTGATTAAATTAATAAAATCAAAACTTCTAAACTCCAATCTGATGAATGTTTTATTTTCCACTACTAATACCACTTTTGAATTACAAAATGGAATAATTTTGTGCATGAAAGATAATTTTATTGAAGAAAGAGGGAATCCACACAAGAACATCAGGTGACCTAAGCGACAATCATGGAAAAGAAGAAAATTTAATGGAGACATTGGATCAAGATCGCTGAGAGCTATTCACATCCCTTTTTCAGCTGAGATACAACATAATTTGCACTCACATTTGCTTTTCTATTAACTAGAAGAAAGAGATAACAAGAAAATTAGTCAATCCTCCTGCTCACACATTCGCAAAGGAATTGCTTTGATTCCATTTATTTCATCACCAGGAACCGCTTTTTACAAATCTTTTGATGCTTCATCTACAAGGTGCAACCGAAACCCAATGATATAGGGACCCAAGCATCAATCCAAATGGACACCTTACTCCCTCGACCAATCTGCCAACAACTATCAGCTAACACCACCTCTTTTTCTCTGCCAATGCCAAGACGATCTCCTATCTACCCTAGATTGAAAAAAATCTATCCAAGGAAAGTAAATGTCTTTAGGTATCCTAACCCACGATGCATGGGGATTCTCAATGATTCTTCGAAGTCATTTTCCTAACGTGGAGGAAATTTTTCAGAAAACATTTTCTATATTTTTCTTTATTTATTAAGCTGAAAATAACCTTTTAAGTAGAAAATACTTTCTCTTGCAAGGGAAAAAGTTTTCATAGTTAAGGGAAAATCCTCAAATTTTTTAGGAAAAAGACTTATACTTTTTAAAATTGAAACGAATCACTTCCCACTAGGAATGAGCGAGTGTAGAGTGGATATAATATGAAACTCTACTTGTACCCTACCTTGTAGGTACAAATTCCCAAACTTGATTATTCATACTTGTACTCGTACTCATACTTTACCCTATGCACTTTGAAACCACCCTGTATCCTGTAAATTATACAAGATTCCTTATAGAGCCTATAAATCTTATATATATATATATATATATATATATATATATCAATATGTCTAGTTTTTATTTATTTTTCTTTTCTTCTAATTTCTTTCATTTATTTTTCTTTTTCATCATTTTCTTTACCGATCATTATCATACAAACATATCTATTTTAGTGAAATCTTGGTCTTAATTTTAAATACGAAATAAATAATTATAAATTGGACTCATTTGGGAGCTGACTTATTTTGGCAATGAGAATATTCATAATTACAAATTGCAATATATAAATTCATATTTAGTATCCATATAATGATCCTCTATACATCTTTTTCAAACTTAATACAAACCCTAACTTGGGATAAGGGAAATCTTAACTTGAATGACGTTATATAAATTTATTATGAGATATTTTTTAAAGCTAATACAAAGAAGTTATTGTATCAAAAGAAATAAGTTAATAATATACCTTGTTAGGTGGCTTCATGTAGATCCTTTCTTTTTTAATTTTAATAGTGTTGAACTTAGTAAATAAGGAAAATGGAGCGAAAAGAAAATACCATATAGAAAATACTGAGGAAGAGACTGACATGAGGACATTAGGTTTAATCTATGTTTTCTCATTGATTGCGTTTTGTTTTTTTTTTTTTAAACCTATACAAATGAAATGGTTTTTTTTTTATTTACTAATTTTATTTAATCAATATTACAAGATAACTAGAAGGTACCAAAGAACCTGTATGCTATATACTTCACAATACAGATTTTAAGTGGGTACAAGGTATCTTGACCTCATACATATACCATGCCATACCATATATGTATAGGTTCGGAGAAATTACTACCTATAACTTATTTTATGATCTTAAATACCCGCTGAGAACCTACCTGGTCTAACAAGGTTTAGGTGGATATTCTGTATAATAAGGTTACTCGCTTACCCTTACTTCTCACAAGTTTTTTAACTTTCTAAAAGTAATTTCTATTGGATCTTTATTAGAACATACTTATATTATTATAATATGAAAGGATTTTGATAAAAAATTAACTGAAAGTACTTGTTGATAAAATTTTAAAATACAAGCCAAAGAGGTCATAATAATGAACATTTCATATAAAAGACTTGTAATACATTTACGATAATACTTTATTTAATTATAATTATACTTTACATAAAATTCATGTCAAACAACTAGAAATTCTTTTCGACATGTTTTATATAAGCAACCAAACACATGAAAATGTACTATTTTCAAGAGATTTTCCTTGAAACAAACAGAGTCTAAAAAAGATCCAAGTCCTTGAACCAAGACCTCCTTTACATTTCACACACAAAATATCTTACCAAGATTTCCTATGGATTTTTCTAGTGGACTAGCCATCAATGAGGTTACTTCTTTACACCATTTCCTCAACAACTTAAAAATATACATCGCATAATTGGGGACAGCATATCTCATAGATTTGATTGGGATTTCTCTACCTCATAACAAAAGTAATAAACACTACCAACTAGAGTTTGGCTTTAACTCTTCCCTTTACATATCTTGGAGTTCCAACTTCTGATTTACCTTAGTCTTACTGGATTGATGTGAAGATTCAATTACTAAAATGTTACAAAAATTCACCTTTAACATCTTTCGAAGAGTTCCTGTTAACAAATAAAAGGGGATTTTGAAAATTGATCGGTTGGCCCAATGTTAGACTGTAAGCCTTGAAGATTGCCTTTAAATTTTCAAGGTTACCCCTATTAGACTCTAGAAAGAAAAGTGAATTATCTAAAAAAAAAAGAGATGGGTTGGTTCAAAAGATTCATCCTTAATTTTTATACCTTAATGAATGCTGTTGATTATTGCCTCATGAAATCATATTAGAAAAAGAATCGACTACAAATAAGAATAAGTAAGGTGGTATTGGATTTCCTTGTCTTATTCCTGTAAAGGGAATGATATTTGTAGTCCTTTCTTCATTTGCCATAAAGTTTTATATAACCGAGGAAACATAGCTCATTATCCATTGAAGCGAAAAATTATTCAACCCATTTTCAACATCGATACTTCTAAGAAAACTGAGCCAACCCTATCAAAAACCTTTATCATATATAATTCAATAGAGTGATCAAAATGTTGTCCTTTTTTCCCCCTAATTTGAGATAATGGAGAACTTCACAAGCAACAATCACATTATCTTGAACTAATCTACCTTTAGTGAATGTACTTTGATTTGGAATAATAATTTTATGGGAAAAATTGCACTTTAGTCCTTAACGTTTACATATTTTTTAATTTAAGTCATTAACCTTTTTTTTCCTTTCTATTCCAATCTTGAACGTTTCTAAGACCTTATGAAAAGAGGACTTTGGTCAAATTTATTACATGTGTCAACTTTAGATTGATATATAATAATTAATTTAATAATTATAAATATATAAAATTACATAATATATTGATAAAATAGTATCAAATATATCATTTATATGTATTATTTAGAGATGAGTGGATAGATGATAGATAAGATATGAAATCCTACCTCTATCTTATGTATAAGATAACAATTCTTAAATTTTAGAATCGAAACTTGCTATATAACACCATAGAACCATCTTAGAACCTACAAGGTATAAGGTTACATACCTTATGAAACTCGTAAATTTGTTCCTTTTTTTCCTTAAATTTAAAATTTATGTAATATTAGAAAAGTAATCTATACATGATAGTACAAGTTTTTTCATATGCAAAACTTGGGGAACTTGTAAGCAAATATGTGATATAAAAAGAAATATTTCTATTTTCATTATTTTAAGTTTATATGAGATAATAAACAACACCTATAGAGCCAGTAGTAAACTAGAATAAAAAATATCATTTATAGAAAATAAAATATCACATATAGTTTGGAGACCAATTCCTTTATAATTGTAATATCTCTTTTGATGCATTACTGTCTTTATTACTCATAGAAGATTAAGAACAACTTCTATAAAACCTACATGATAAAGCATATATAACCGAAAAAAATATATGGTTATTTTTCATTTATTAATATATATAATATTATTTAATAAATTTTATAGATTTAGGAAAAGATATTTTGGAACATATACCTTGTATGCTTTATGTACAAGTTCCATAGTATAGGATCTAGGGTAGATATAAGGTATAAAGATACCATATCTATACTCTATCTTGTGGGAGTAGTTTCTAAAAAATTGTTACCTAAAATCTACTTGTAATGTTCTATAGATAAGATCTTATATAATAGGGTTATTAATTTGCCTTTAGTAATATTAACTAAATTCAACAACAAACAAGCATTAACATGATTGAGAAAATACGAAAAGAAAATTTTAAAAAGCATAAAACTTTCAAACTAAAGCATGTGATATTTCCAAATTTTATAAGAGTACAGGTGAAACCCAAAGTTCATTGACTTTCCGTCCATATTTACATTAATAAAGCGACCCCATCCCATATGCATTTTAAGCTTTCAAATTCGTACACCATCGAAGGTCCAACTCTCCTAATATGTATAGTAACTATGTCAACACAATAAGTTGACGGTTGAGATTTGGACGGGACAGAACTTGTAGAAAAGGGCGGACAGGAGCTTAAAAAATTCCTGCTCTTAGCGGTCCATCAAACCCGAAATGCACGTCATGCAAAAGTAATTTATTATTGGAAAAAGTACAAAAAAGTGGTTACCATTTACTTCTACATATGAGTGGGTCCTTAATTTTTCATATAATTTGTTTTAATCCTCAATATTTTAATAAATTTATAAAAAAATTCCCCCGTTAGTTTTTTCATTATATATTAACACGTTGAGGATTAAAATAAACTAAATAAAAAGATTAATAATTCATTCATACATACATATAAACGTTAGGAACTTTTTTTATATTTAAGTGAACCAATTATGTGCTGTTATGTGTCTACAGTAACCAAAAACTTAACAGAGTTTAATAGAATAACTTATTTAATACGATTTGAAAATATTGATGACTAAAATAAACTAAATAAAAAGTTAAGAACTAATTCATAAAAACTTGAAATGTTAGGGATTTTTATATATTTTTCCCTTAATTATTTTAGATAGGGCTCGCAATCTACAATTTGGACACAATAGATTCGCGCATGATATGACACTATTCAAATGGATTACTAGCTGAAAAAAAATTTGATACGAAATATAAATAGATTGGATTCATTTATACTCTATTAAATTTGTATCTAGGTTCGAATCAAACTTCCAAATCTAGACACGAGACAAGAGACATACTATATATTCTTTTATATTTACATTTTATTACACAAATATTTTCTTTTTAAGTCAAAGATCTTAATTAATGGTATAAGATATTTTGAATCACGTATTCTTCTTGCTACATTGTAGCTTAAGTTAGCAAAAAAATTGCAAACTTATGTGTAAATTCTTTAGCTATTTCCCTTGAAAATTCAACAAATAATATGATAAATTTTGAAATTCATACTAGTAGTACTAACAATATCTATTTAAGTTATGATCTACTTAATTTAATGATATTATGTAATTTAAATTTAGTAATGTTATATACTTTTTTCATTACAATGTAGTTTAAATGGCAAAACATTACAAATTTATGTGTTGATTATTTAACTATCTCCTTTGAAAATTTGAGAAATAGTGTGATAAATTTAGAAATCAATATTAGTAATAATATTTAATTTATGATTTCATTTAATTTAGTAATGTTATATAACTTAAATTTTCGGATTTTCTTGGTAAGATTTTGTTTTATTAAAACTTTTATTTAGGTTATAGGCTTTTATTAAGTATAAAGATGCTATGTCATTTTAAATATTAATATTTTTTTTCTTTTATATCTATAAATATTTTATAGATTTAATTATAAGTTTTAATTGATAAACGGTATCAAATTTAAGATAAATGAGATGCAATATAGCAACACAAATTACTTGCCCTAATATAAAACGAGTTTAATTTGGATACGAGACATGTTAGGTCATTAGTTTAGATTCTCATATTTGATTAATAAATGAGTTGTATTATAGATTTAGATTTTTTGAATATAAATTCATTTAGACACAAACATGATATGATAATACGAATTTCCAACCCTAATTTTAGTCAACCCATGTAAGAAGATTCAAGTCTATAAGCACATGCAGTTGCTCAACTACTCCTCTGAACCTTATAACTTCATGCTTTAATATGTAAGGCTACTCCGTTTTTTTTGTAGTTTTTAATTATAATGCAAAATCATAATTAATATATATATTTTTTTAGTTTGGGATTTTAGTAAGGGCCATCTTAATCTTAAATGAATCATTACCTAGACACTTATATTAATAAATATAATTTTGTAGGAGAAATTCTATAGTATCATTACTAAAAAATGATCGTAAGGTCACTTAATAAATCATCATTGATTTATAATAAAATAATGCTCATTAACAATTAAAGAAGTTGTCGATAGTTTTATAGAAACCGTCAATAGTTTTCACAAAAAACTATGACAACATCATTTTTGTTATCAACTGTTTTATGCTTACTATTAATAGATATAATTTATAGTAAATCAGGGTGATTTACTAAACTTTGAATGGTTCTTACTATTAATAGATATAATTTATGGTAAATCAGGGTGATTTACTAAACTTTGAATGGTTGTTTCATAGAAAACCCCAATTTTATAGGATTCACAATGACTTTAAAAAATTTTGGTGTTTTTACAAGAGGAATACAGGTAGGGACATATTTTCTACAGCCAAGTAAATAATTTTTCTTTTTGTTTTAGTAATCGTAAGGATATATCTTTGCAAAAAGTAATAATAAAATAATTCCATCAATTACTATTACCTTTTAGTCAACAGTTAGGGAAAAGGGAAAAAAAAAAAAAAAGCTACTACAAGGACATATGTCCTTGCTAAAAACTTGTGATGCATACATAGTAAAAAAATCTAGACTATTTAACAGTATTTACTATGAAAATAAAAAATATTAACTAAAACTAACACTGGTTCATATGTTAGATGAATAATGAAAAGGAAAGAAAAAACTTCATTTAAACTTTTATAATTATTCATAGAAGAAACATTTATAGTATTTTAGCCTATGATTTCATACCATATTGATTAGCAATAGTATTAATCATATGTTAATTGCTTCATAATAGAAAATGGATTTCAAAGGTTGGAATTTTGATTAGTTGAATTTAACTTTAGAAAGATAATATTTTCATATATATAATTCTTTACCATAATAACCTTACCTTATTGAAGATTTATTAAAACTATTAAGTATTTTAGGGATTTTTAGTAAAATTAAAAATAAAATAACTAATGTTTTTCTAGTAATTTAGTTATATTAATAAAGACACCAAAAGATACTTTCGCTTTAATAATATAAATATATATATGTATAGATAATATTTGATATGATTGGTTGATTAAAGAATAAATAACACTATGAAATATGTGTATATAAAAATTTCCTTGAAAACCAATAGTGAATAACTTTTAAGATTTTTTTTTTTTTTAATTGCTAGAATTCCTTATCACTACCACATGTTTTTTTTTTTTCTTAATAAACAATATTGGAATGTTTTCGATTGTTGCATAATAGTAACACTTGCCATTATTTTTCTTATTACTATCCTTTTTATATTCCTACTTATAAATACTTAAATATTTTGGTAAATAACTACATAAACAATGGAGTGTTTAGAGGAATGTTTTCATATGGATCCAAAGATCTTATGTTTTAGAATATTTAACTTTCAAATAGCCTAAAGAAATAAGGTGAAAATGTTGAATTTTTTAAAAACTTTATTATATTAAAGGAACTAACAACTTCAATCACCACTTGGCATCGTTTTTATCAAAAAATGCAACTAAAAGCATATGGTGAAATAGAGGTATCGGACGACTTTAAAGCATTGAGTAGACACTCCATTTTTGCCTTCAAATTTAATTTTGTAAATTTTTGCTAGGTTTGCTTGAAACATGGGAAGAATAAGAAATTTAAAAAATATATATAAAAAAAAAAGAAATTTGAAACTAAAAAAAAGAAATTTGAAACTAAAAAAAGAGAGAGAAGAAAACAATAATAAGGAGAAAATTTTGAAAAATTAATAAATAGGTGGAACTAAAATAAATAAATGGATGTGTTTTTTGCTAAGTGTATATCGAACACACCCTAACACATGAGAAGTTAGGCATGTGTCACCTTTAACCTCTAGATAAGCCCAAAGGAGAGAGGAGAGAGATAAACAAGATAGGTTTAGCAGATATGATTGAATCTCATTAAATTGAGACTAATTTTCTTTTTATACAAATCTAAAGATTAATACATGTAAATTCAAAATATATTAAAGATTTGTACTAAAAAGTGATTAAAACATATCAAATCAAGATTTAAAATTAAGATTTATCTTGAAATTGAACTTAGGTGTTATTAAAGCTAATATAAATAACTAAAACAAAATATAATCACAATTCTATATATATTTAACATATAGACCATGTATTTTGTTTTCCCTTACTTATTTTGTCTCGTTTGTAAAACTAAAAAAAAAAAAAAAAAGGAGAGAGAGAAAATGGTGAAGAATTTTTTATAAATTTTATTGTAATTTTTAAATAGGATATACTTTTTTTTTTTAGGTTTTATTACAATTTTTTTAATAGAATAAGAAAATTAAAATGCTTTTTTTTTTTTCATTTTTTATGTCACAAATTAAAATAAATTAGGATGGTCTAAACTTCAAGTAACATAGTCTGACTGTTGCTCAAAGACATTTAGGTCCTATATTAGTTTTATCTATAAAAAGTAAAATAAATAATAAATGAAAAATAAATATGATAAAACAATAGTTTTTTTCAGTTCACAAAGAATAAGCTGAGTCAAAGAGTTTTCAAAAAATAAGTAAAAATATAACTCAAAGAAGCTGCTTCAAAGGGCTATTTAAAGGGCCTATTAAAACTATTTTGTCACTTAGAAAATTATTTTCATAAACAATAAAATCTTAATAGTTTTTTTTTTTTCCCTTAAAAACTAGGGTATGCTTTTGATCTTTCAAAATTGTTGAATAAAACTTTAGATTTTATAAGATTTTTTAAAAATAATAGTAAATTAGTTAATAACATAGATCTAATGGTTTTTCTTAAATAAAATATGACACACAAAAATTTTATTAAAAAAAATTATCTTTTGATTTTTGCTTTATCATTTAGGAAAATAAATAAAGGAAATTTTAGAATTAGGCGTCATAATTAATCTTTTTAAAAAGCTAATGTAGTAAACTTAAGGTTCAAATATATTATTCCTCAAAACTTTGTTTTCTCTAGTTAACTATTTTTTAAATTTTCTTTTTAGCAACTTTATAAACTAGTAACTCAAATTAGGATTATCTACCCAATTGGTCCTAATTTTTCTACTTTCTAATTTTGGTTGATGGCGACTCTAATTTTCAAAAGAATTTTCTAAAATTTAGGTTTTCCTTTAATTTTACTGTTAAGTAAATTATATTAAGTAGACTATATTTAGTATATGTTAAATTAAGAAAAAATAATCAAAATAAGGCTCAACACACTGCCTTATGGTATTGCCAACCTAGTTGAAGTTTAAGTGGGTGCATAGTGATAAGGTAATATTTATCATAACATTGAAGGATGATAGCTTAAAATTACAAAATGTTGGTATCTGTCTATCATGGAGTAGCCCAATAGACATCCAATATTTTTCTATGGGATTTTAATTAATGTTATACAACCAAAATATTTCACAAATTGATTAGTGTATCTATTCAAGTGTCAGTGGTTTGATAATAATCGCGATAAATCAATATAACTATTTTCAAAATAAGAATTAGTTTTTGCCCACCTTAGAAGGGTGGAGTATACGGATCCCTTCTTAAGCATTCTAATGAATCTTCAAAAAGAAATTAGTTTATTCTTTTTTCTTTCTCAGTTTCTAATCAATAGACTTGTATCTGGTTTTTATGTGTAAACCTTCTTCATGATGCCTTTTACTAGGACTTTGTTCTTGGACATTATTTGTGATCATTTTTGTTTGGGTTACATATTTGAATTCTTTTGAGCTTAATTTATGTACTTAGAATTTCTTTGGACTCTAAGTTTTGACTTCGACTCATATTTCACATCTATACACTATTACAAGTGTTTTGAATTATTTTAAATGTTATCAATTTATAATGATTTAAATAAATGTTTAAAATGTTTACATCTGTTTTATTAAACTTATTTAGTCACACATTTTACCTCATTCAAAATGAAATTATTATTTTCCTTATTTTTGTAACTACGGAATTCTTTTCTTTGAAACAACCATATATTACAATAAAACTAAATAAATATAAGTTGATATGTCTTCTTATTTATATAAACTTTTAAATTAAGTTTTTTTATTATTATTATAGCTACATTTATATTTTTCTATTAGAAGACAAGTATTAACAATGATATCATAAAAGCATAACGAATATATACTATAAATTTTTCAAAACATTATGCACATTCCATAATATAAGTTAGTTATACCATCTTACAAAATAACAATACTAAACAAAATTAAATTTGATAAAGATCTTAAACACCAACAAAAATTACTTAATTTAACCCATTACTATAATAGTAAAATTTGCTATATTTTAATTCATAAAAAAAAATATTACAACTTCACAATACATAGGTCATAACAATGATATTAGAAAAAAGAAAAAATCCCTAACATTCTCTTATAAAACAATTTTCATTTTTCCTCTCTCATTTTCATTTTCCTTTCCCCACTTTTTCCCCTTTTTTAAAATTTTCCCTCAATCCCCTTTCACACTTATTATTTCACTCTCCCACTGATTTACCTCCCACTCTCACTCATCTCTCTCTCTCTCTCTCTCTCTCTCTTACACGTACACACATACTTCGACATTTCTATTTCGTGGCATCTCTCTCTCTCAAATTCACTTTCAAGTTTTTTTTTTTTGGCTAAACTACAATTTAAAGTTATGTTTTTATGAGGAAAATAATAAATTTCGATTTTTGTGTTTATTCATTTTTCAAGATTTAACAACTAAAGCTGCTTATGAAAGGATATTTAGATCATTTTTCTTTCATGAGTGTAGTTTTTAATAATATTCAAGATGAAATTGGAACCTAAAAACTTCATCTTTACGCATGATTTTCTTACTCTTTAAATCCAATTCAAGTAGAAGAAAGATTGACAATAGCTACACTTTAATTCTATTTTTATAATTTATGTTCTATTTAATAATTATTGATTGTTTTGATTAGATGGACATAACAAGGAGGACTAGAAGAAAATCATTGCACAAGAGTAAAAGAATTTGTCCTTTTGAGAAATTAATTATTGCTATCAAGAATTTCAATCCAAGTGATAAGTTTTGTGAAGGTGGTTTTGGATTGGTATATTGGTATTGGTACTACTTTTTTTCTTTATTAAATTATACTTATGCAATTAGATATAAGTTCTTTTACTAGATTTTATGAACTTTTTTTAATTCTAGATGTAAATGTAGAAAAGGGGCAATCAAATTGTATTTGTTATTGCAACTTTTCTATTTAAAGTTATATACAGAGAGATTTAGGGTTCATAATACATATAAGGAGGAAATTTTTGTGGAATTGACTTATGAAATAATGAAATCTTATTTAAATTTAAGGGAAATCATTTTTTTTTCTTTTAATAGAATATTTTAATTTTTTTCTCATTAGTAATGATATTGCAATCAATCATATGTTCTACAACTTGAAAATTCTTTATAGAATACTTTTTATATGTGGTTATAAGATGAGAAATCCTATTTTAATTAATTTTTTCTAATAATAAGGACCTCTAAGATAATGAAGAGAAGGTAAAGAAGTTTGGGTCGTTTTTTTTTTATCTTTTCTCTACTTATGCTTGAAGTTTAGTTTATTTTAAGGATTTGAGTTGTCTGTGTTTAAATATCTATGAATTTTTGCTTTAGGGGAATAAATTCTTCAAGTTCTTGAAGTTTATGTGGCATCCTCTTTCATGAATACTTTCACTTTTTAAATGGGGAATTTGTGATATAAATATAATAATGTAAATCTTGGTTTTTAGAATTGGTTATGACTTTTTTTTTTTTTTTTACTTCTGTGTAATTGGTTATGAGTTTATAAATTAAAAGATGTACATATATTTCCTTTTAGTTGATCAATGAATAATGCATTTATCGTAGGTGACATCCATTGGTTTTAAATATTGTTAAATATTATGTGTTATTTTTCTTTTTCATTTGATATTTTACGTAACTTGAAAAGATCTTAATTAAATTTCTTTTAGTTTTTCTATAAAAAAATGAAATTACATGTTTATATATTTAAGTTCGTTAAAAAAGAACATAATCTTTCATGTTTTTTTAATTTTAGGATTTTTATAGGGAGATGTCTCTACGAAAAGTATTTTTCTATTTTTAAATAAAAATAGGGTTTTGTAGTGATACGTTCTTACAAAAGCAATATGTGATAGTTTCTTGTAGGGAGATTTCTCTACTATGGGTTTTAAATTAGGATATCTTTACAGCCAAGCATTACAGCGTAATTATTCTCTATGATAGATTTTTGTAGAGAATTTCTATTTTTTTAAGGAATTTTATTCCTTACTAAAACTCCAAATTTTTTGTAGTGAATGAGATAATCATTCGGAAACTTTTAAATATAAAGTTCAGAAGACATAGAATATTTTGTAGTTATATATAAAATCATTCGTATCTATTAAAGTATTTTATATAACTTATTTTGCCTACAACAAGAAGTGCAGAAATTTCTTGTATTAATTTGCTATTATACGAATTGACAATCAAGCTGCTGTTAATATAAAAGCATAAAAGTGTCCTATATACCCTCAAAACAACGCTTTTTTGAATAACAATTGTAAGGAAGCGTAAAGTACCCTTGGGGGTGTAAATGCAGTTGCCTTCATTGAAGGATGTTAGGTGAACGATTCTTTGAATAACAGTCACATTCAGCTCAACTTCCTGCCAAACACGTTCCTTAACCTTGTTATCAACTCCATTTGTAATTGTATATTAACACACCCCAAAACATTCACCGCTGTTCTACTCGACTAAATTGATCCCAAAATGGCGAGCACTAGTAAGGAAGCCGAGCGTACTGGAGCCGAGGTTGTCTACGGTCCAGACGAATGTTATCGACACTCGATTGAGCTACTCGAGGAACTCGGGTTTCCAAAAGGAGTCTTTCCCTTAAAAAACCTTGAAGAATGTGGTAGGGTTCGAGAGACCGGGTTTGTGTGGATGAAACAAAAGGCTCCATATGAGCATTTCTTTGCCAATACTAATACTCGTGTGAGCTATGCCACTGAGGTGACAGCCTATGTTGAGAAACTTAAGATGAAGAAAATGACGGGAATTAAGAGTAAGCAGATGCTCCTTTGGGTGCCTATAAGTGAAATGAGCATCGATGATCCAAAGGGTAAGAAGATAATTTTTAAGACACCAATGGGGATTGGAAAATCTTTTCCAATTACAGCATTCATGACGGATGAAGAGAAGCAGAAATATTTGGAAGACAATAAATAAATCATGAGTAATGTGTCTTTTTGATATTATTTTACGTAGTAATATATCGAGGCAATCCATCATTACACTTGGGTGTATCAAATAACACATGCAAATATCTTTGTATTTCAGTTATTTTTAAAGGCTTATATGTGTTGTGAAGAAACACATCTATGAAAGTAAGTTAATTCCATTAAGAATAACATCATTAATAGATGTTTGTTTCAAATACAATTTCAGATGCTCTAGAACTTTTTCTCTTACATGCTTTAGTTTTTCCTCCGAATTATACTATAGGGAATGACTTCACTCGGATGGAAAAATAATATTCATGCTATATTTGTCATGAGATGCTTCGTTTTTCGTTTTTTTGCTATTGACATGTAACTTTTTAACTGCTCCTTTTTTTTTTGTTAAAAAAAAAAAGAAACAGCTTAAAGCTTCTTTACATAGATTACATGTGATCTAGATAAGTTTTCTAAGAGAATAATGAAAAATTTCTAAAGTATACAATTGGATGCAAGTTACACATATGCGAGTAATCATGTCATAAGCCACAGGTGTATGATCAAGTAAGATTCTAGGTGAATATTGAAGGTCATAGTATAGATTCCTAGGTACCTCATGTCTATCTTAAGAACTCTTAGTTAATAATATCAAAAGTAAGAAAATTGTTTTGACTTAATATATAGTCGAGGCCCAAAATCATTTGCCCATCGCATAAAGTAAAAATCCTAAAGTATATTACATCCTTCATGTTTTGTTGCCTCTCATTCTTCTTTCTAGAATACTATTAGTAAAAATATTGTAATGGATATAGTACTGTTATTTATTGTAGACAAGTAGACCTAAAATTTATGGTAGATTGCAATTTGATGATATTATGCTGTGACAAATTGTTTTGAGTTATAAAGTTTATGATTTATGTCTTCATGAGAGATGGGCACTAAAAGATATATGATTAAGCTGTTGAAGATGACCAATTTATTGAATGTACTGGCTAAAAATGAGTGATAAACTTGATTGTTTGTTGCATGATTTATCTATGAAATTTTATTCTATAAAAATGAAATAAAAGAAATTTATAAGTTCTATGAAGTACTCTATACTATAGGTTCCATAGGTACAAATTCTAGGGTTGTGTAATTACGTTTTAGGTAGATTATGACTCTAAAATTTGGAAAGTAACATCTAGGGTAAGGTACTACAAATTAATTGTTTCGAGTTCATAACTGGGATGGATTTTCTAGACTAAAATGATGCTTTGAATATCCTTTGAGCAAATTGAATAAAGGTTCCTTCAACTCGTCTAGAGTTAAAGTTGTCACTCTTAGCTATATTGATCTTATTGGCCAATGCACTTGAAGTCTCGAGGTATTATTTTGACTCACGTTATTTCTATTTTACTAGATAATAATGCTAGCCTTAACTTTATTTCTTGAAATGGTGCTTCGTTGCATTTATCTTTACTACTATTTCTTTATTTTTTTTATTAAGCTTGTAATAAACGTTTTCCTATATCTACTAGTATTTGTCAAGATCCGAAAGTTGATGTGTATGTTTAGTAATAGGTCTTTGTACATTGTCCCCATTGCTCTAAAAATCGGAAAACTACAAAGTTCCTCTTAACTATGTACAAAGCTAAGAGACTTAAGAAAAATGAGGTAACTTATTTGACAACTTTGAGGGTTGAGGATCAGGTAAAAGATCAATGTGTAATGCAAACATTAGTAGGGGAGGTTTTTTTAAAAAAAGGTTTTCCCAAGAAGAGAAGTAGATCATGTATCAAATTGGAGACAAGAACAACACTTTTTAGAGAACTTTACGGCAATGGATGGGGACTAAACTACTATTTATCACTTCTTGTCACCCTCAAATTGATGGCCAAATAAAGGTGATTAATTGCACTTTGGGATCACTACTTCAAGTTGCAGTAGGGAAAAACTTAACTGATTGGGATGTCTATTTGCCAATAGTAGAATTCGCCTACAACCGAACAAAGCATGACACTACCAAGCAGACCCCCTTCGAGGTCATCTATGCTTTTAATCTTCTCGATTACGCCTTTGTACCCCTATTCAAGTAAGAGGATCCTAACACAAGAGCCCGAGCCTAGTCTCTACAATACATTTATGAGAAAGTTACTCGGTAGATTAATCAAGTAGCCAAGAAAATGTGAGAAAGAGCCAAGGGGAGGAAGTTAGTATAATTTTAGCTTGGAGACTTAATGTGGTTACAATTGAGCAAGGAGAGGTTCCCAAATAGAAGAAAGAATAAACTATCCACCCGAGTTGTTCGCCTTTTAAAATTCTACACAAAATCAATGACAATGCCTGTAGGCTAAAGTTACCTAACGATTATGGGGTTCTCGACACTTTCAACATTACTAACTTTAATCCTTATCACCTTGAAGGAACACTGAATGAGGACCAGCCGAATTTGATCCTAAATCCAATTCAACTAGGAGGGAATAATAGGAATCAAGCTACTAGACCCTAAATTCACAACTGAGCTCAAGGCCTCAAAGGTTTGATGTAGCGAGTTCTCCTACTCCTACCAACTCCTATCGAGGCTGAGCTAATCACGGCTGTCGATCAATTCTTGATGCTACACTAAGTGATTTCATGTCTCTTGGAAGTTATTTGTCGAGTGAATGATTGCTCTACCAACATATTGGCCTTCTCATTCACTCTTGCCCAACATATATGAGCAGATCTATGGTTCAGTAACATTGATGTCAAGAGGCCGAGAGATCTTACGCGATTCCTTAGCCATTCCTTCTTAGATGAGTCTACCACTGCCCGACACCCTTATTTGGTATGCCTGCTCAACCGCCCAACTTGATCATATCGATTTGTCTGCAACTTCCAAGGGCATCACCAATACATTACTGCTATGTATTTAGTCCGCTTAGAGAATCCATTACACTTAATCACTATCTTTTCTTCAATATTCGTTTTTACCCTTTTATATTCTTATACATTACTTTTTTAGGACAATACCCTTTTTGTCTTTTCCATTTTTATGTAAGTTGCCCTAATTTCTTAGGTATAAATATTCACTATATATATAACCGCATCATCTTATCATCATTAACGTACTGAATATTTCCCTTTGTGAACATTGCTTTTGTTAGCTTATTTTCTCTTTCTTCACTCTTATCCTAACCTTTAAGTAAGGCTAGGTGGTGAGTAACCTCACTAGACCAACTCATACATCATATCAACTTGTGTCGTGAGTCCTTGAAAGTTCTACTAGGGCATCGTAATCTTTAGAGCTGTTCATAGGTTTGCTTATTTTCTTCCTTTTCTGTTCTCATGTACACTTTGATCACTCATTTCAAGCTTTCAGCAAGCTTAGACCCGCTTATCTACAACTTGTCTTATCTGTTCTTGGTTCCAGTCCACATCATTTTAGTATCATAGCGAAGGTTTTGTTTAGGTATGTTATGTTTGTTATTTGTATAGTAGTGTGTTGAAGTTGCGTAGAGGTTTCGTGGAAGTGGTTTAGTAAGCAAGAGAGTGGAGTTGCTTGTTTTTGTGTTTACCCTATTTTGCCCTGTTTCAAACATTTGAAAGTAGAGTAAGTTCTGTATTAGCAGTTTATTCATCAGTATTGTTACTTAGTTGATTGTTAGAGTGAAGAGAGTATTATATTGTTCGATTTTGTGAAATAATGTTAGTCGTAACTCAAAATTGATGATTGAAATCAAATTTATCGAGGAAAATAATAGACCCAAGTATTAACACCGGTATTAAGGATGACAATAATGGTGTGTTCCCTATGGCCAACAATCCCAAGGCATCCCCAATAGTATAGACGAGAGACTTGATGAGGTGGCTAACCTTCTAGTTAATTTAACCAAAGTAATTCATGCATTGGCTTATCGATTTATTAAGGCTATGCTTAACATCTCATAAGCTGCTTGACCTGCTAGAGGTTAGAATCTGACTCGACAAGTTCAAGGTGAAAGAGTAGGCAAACAAGTGAGAAGAAGGATTGACTTAAGAGAATTGGAAGACATTGAAGAAGAAGAGCGAGTTAGAGCACCCCCAGCTATTGACTATGTAAAGCTCTAGATTCTAAGCTTTAGTGGTTCTAGGAGTGTAGATGATTATTTAGATTAGAAGGAAAAATTTGAGCAAGTTTTTTACTATTACTAGTATGAAGATCGAGAGAAGGTGAGAACCGTTGTTGTTGAGTTCTCAAGATATGTCATCATGTGGTGGAAGAACTTTTAGGTCATGAGAAGACAAGAAAGGTATAGAGATTAATACTTGGTTTGAAATGAAGAGGCTACTCAGAAATAGATTTGTGTTGGATACCTATTTACAAGACATTTTTGTTTAGCTTTAAGAGATGAGACAAGGAGTTCAAACTGTAGATGGATATGTTCAAAAATTCTAAATGCTTATGATTGGCTGTGAAGTGGAGGAACCATTAGCACAAACAGTCTCTAAGTTTCTTATTGGGTTGAGAAGTGATATCCGAGACATTGTAGAACTCCAATAATTTACTATAACAAGTATTAAATTACTTGTTGTATGGATAGCACAACAAGTAAAGAGACAGAAGAAACAACATGTCGACCTGACCTCCAGCAAGCCTAGCTAACCATTCAAGCCGACTTAGTAAGGGGAGTTACTAAGCTCAATCAAGTGATGAACCAACCAAGAAGGTAGATGTCTGAACTGGATAGGAGGGTTGACCTGACAATGACATGCCAACTCAAACATATGAGAAAGGATAAGGATGTAGAAGGAAGATGAGCTAGATCAATTGCTTCAAGTGCTAAGGGTTTGGACATATGGTTACTTAGTGTTCGAACCGAAGGACTATGATTATCAAGGGAGATACCCTATAGGTCAAAGTTGATAGCACGGATGAGGAGCCTAAAGAGAGAGAAATGAAAGATGAGGCTGATGTAGATGCCGACTTAATAATAGAGTATGTGTTTGCCAAGGACTTAGATCAGTTGGTCCTAGTTGTTTAACGAACAATGAGTTTGGAACCCTCGTATGAGAAGGAATAGAGAAAGAATTTGTTTCATATCACTTATAGAGTAAATAATCAGGTTTATGCACTAATGATGGATAATGAGAGTTATACTAATGTGGTCTCTATCGATCTGATCAAGAAGCTAAAGTTGCTGACTATGGTACATTCGAAGCTGTACAAGTTGCATTAGCTAAATGAGAGATGGGCACTACATGTAACTCAACAAGTACTGCTATTGATCTTAATTGGGAATAACTCTGATGAGATTCTTTGTGATATACTACCCATGTGTGCTTCACACATGCTACTTAGCTAACCTTGGTTCTTTGATCGAAGGGTTATACATGATGGATTTCAAAACACTTATGTTTTCTAGAAAGATGGAAGGAAGATCGCTTTGAATCTTGTGACGCTAAGTCATGTTAGCAAATTACAGGCTAAACTTACTCGAGGATCTAAGAAGGCATTAGTACTAAGCATAGACGAGCTCCGAAAGGCTATAAAATCTTATGTGCCAACTTTCATGTTGGTCGAAAGACTATTGGAGTTGAAGGGACAAACTGAACTACCTTTGGAAGATAGGGACTTGTTGGATGAATATGCTGACCTGTTTTCAAAACGGTTGCTAGAAGGTTTGCCTTCGCTTAGAGGCATTAAGCACTGCATCGACTTGATTCTTGACACTGCCTTGTCGAATAAGCTAACTTATCGAATGAATCCTAAACAAGCTAATGGGCTTTAACGATAAGTCAATGAACTACTAAAGAAAGGGTATGTAAGGGAGAGCTTCAGTCCCTATGTTGTTTCGATACTCATAGTGCTGAAGAAGGATGGTACCTGGTAAATGTGTGTTGATAGCTAAGTCATGAACAAGATCACGATTAAGCACCGATATCCTATCCCTAGGTTGGATGATATGTTGGATGAACTGAGTGGAGCTAAGGTCTCAACAACATTAATCTGAGGTTCGATTATCATCAAATTCAATTGAGGTCGGGAGACGAGTGGAATATTGCTTTCAAAACTCATCATAGACTCTACAAGTGGATGGTAATGCCTTTTGGCCTATTAAATGCCCCAAGCACTTTTCATGTAACTGATGAGTCATGCACTAAGAAATCTAATTGGAAGTATGCCATGGTGCACTTCGATGACATCCTAGTGTATAATGCCGACATGCCAAGTTACCGTGAGCATCTTCGTACCGTATTAGATGTGCTCTGAGCCGAGACATTATTCAGCAATCTTAAGAAGTGTTGCTTCTACTAAGAGGAAGTGGTACTTCTAGGTTATATAGTAAGTAGAGGAGCCTTGTAAGTAGATAATGAGAAGATTCGAGCAATTGTTGAGTAGCCGACTCTAACTATATGTGTCGAGGTAAGAAGTTTCCATGGATTGACATCCTTTTATAAAAGGTTTATCAGGAATTTCAATACCCTAGCTATACCCCTTACCAAGCTGACAAAGAAGAACATCGAATTTAAATGGGAAGAAAAAGAGGAAAGGAGTTTTACTGAAGTGAAGGAAAGACCAACCTCTGCACCTGTACTAGCTTTACCTGACTTTGAAAAGATGTTTGGGTTAGAATATGATGTGTCAGGAATTGGTATAGGTGTTGTCCTAATGCAAGAAGGTTGACCAATTGCCTATCATAGCAAGAAGCTCAAAGGACCTCAACTGAACAACTCTATATACGGCAAATAACTCTTAGCTCTTATTTGAGCGCTCCAAGTGTGGCAGCATTATCTATTGTTAAGCAAGTTTGTCATATACACTGATCATGAATCTTTGAGATACCTTTGAAGTCGGACCAAACTATTGAAGCAATAAGCAAGGTGGATTGAATTCCTTGAGGGATTCAATTTTGTGATTAAGTATAAACAAGGAAAGAGAAACATAGTTGCAGCTGCTCTTTCAAGAAGACATGCGCTCTTGACCAAATTATAGACCAAGTTGTTCAAGTTTGCAAGTATCAAAGAACAGTACTCCTAGGATCTACATTTTAGACCCATGTTTGGGCAATGTGTAAATGAAAGAACAGTGGATGAATATCATGTACAAGATGGATACTTATTCCGAAGCGCAAAGTTGTGTGTGTCGACCTATTCACTAAGAAAGTTACTTATTAGAGAAGCCCATAGTGGAGAACTCTTCGGACATTTTAGGGAGAGAAGGAAATATGAGCTATTGAGTTAACGATT
The DNA here is from genome assembly GCA_024138015.1 of Lumnitzera littorea. Taxonomy (NCBI): domain Eukaryota; kingdom Viridiplantae; phylum Streptophyta; class Magnoliopsida; order Myrtales; family Combretaceae; genus Lumnitzera; species Lumnitzera littorea. Next base: position 2,492,100 of record JAMXBB010000008.1, on the reverse strand, counting down.
CTTTTGGTTGAGAATGAAGTGAGACATGCACCAAATTGTTGAGGATTATGTAGTGCGCAGTAGGGTTAAATGTCGAATCGAGCAAGGGAAAGTAATGCCTTTGCCTGTCTCGACTAAACCTTGGATTGAGTTGAGTATGGACTTTGTCCTTGAATTACTAAAAACAACACAAGGTAAAGATTCCGTAATGGTTGTTGTGAATAGATTCGGTAAGATGACACAGTTCATGCCTTGCTTAAAGACTAACGATGCTTCAACTATTACTTCTCTCTTTTCGCAGGAAATTGTTTGGTTATATGGCATACTAAGAAACGTAGTCTTAGATAGAGATTCAAAGTTCTTGAGTCATTTCTGGAGAACTCTGTAGTGACGGATGGAGACTAAACTACTATTTAGCACTTCTTGTCATCTCTAAACTGATGGCTAAATAAAGGTGGTCAATTATACTATCGGATCATTGCTTCGAGTTGCAGTAGGGAAGAACTTAACCGATTAGGATGTCTATCTGCCGATGGTAGAATTTGCTTACAACCGAATGAAGCATGACACCACTAAGGAGATCCCTTTTAAGGTCATCTATGGTTTTTATCCCAAATTGCCTCTCGATCACACTGATGTACCCTTGTCTGAGCAAGCAAATCCTAATGCAAGAGCCTAAGCTCAACCCCTGCAATACATCTACGAGAAAGTTACTCAGTATATTGATTAAGCAGCCAAGAAAATGTGAGAAAGAGCCAAGGGGAGGAAGTCAATACAGTTCTAACCTGAAGACCTAGTGTAGCTACACTTAAGCAAGGAGAGGTTCTCGAATAGAAGAAAGAATAAGCGCTCCATTTGAGCTGAAGGCTTATTTAAAATCTTATAGAAAGTCAATGACAATGCCTACAGGTTAAAGCTACTTGACGATTATGGGATTTCTGATACTTTTAATATTACCGACCTTAGTCCCTATGATACGACTCATGAGTGTATGCAGTGAACTCAGACTAAAATGGGTATTGGTAGTTCAATGGAAATGGAGAAAAAGAAGTGAAATTAAGGTTTTGAATGTGAACATGGATGGATATACGTACTAAGACACAAACACATTCAGTGGTTGAGCTTAAAATAGGGTTTGTTATAACTTATGAATATTAAATATCACTCGAGGTTTCAAACGAAAGAATTAGATTTAACTCACTAACTCGCTCAAATGAAGGTTCACCACAATCTCATGGTCAAGATTGATAAGAATGTAAGGAAGGTTAAAGAGTAAAAGTAACACTTAATGATCTGGAAAGAGTAGGCTTGAATAGCTCAAGAATACCCTTACTTAAAAGGGAATGTTCAAATATGATTCTATTGTCTGTAGCTACTACTTACAAAAGTTACTATTTATAGTATATCCTAAAACCTTAGTGGCATAAGTGTAAATAGAATATAAGGCTTTAAACCCTAAAGAATGGGCCTATAATTGAAAATAAAGAAAATATTTACAAGAATACAAATTTGTACGTTTAATAGAAGGACTCGACATGTAGTCATTTGAATTGTCTTAGAAGGAGTAAGATCTAAATTAGGCGAGGACGATAATTAGATGTTCAAGTTTAGGTCGGAGTCCCTGAAGCCTTACAATGATTAACCGAGACACCTAAAAGGTCGGCCTATAGTTGCCGAGTTCTAAAATTGGTTAACATTAGTCTTCCCATGCCATACCAAGTAGTTCTTAGGCTTTGAGTTCTTGGATGCTTACTCTCTTATCTTTTCGACAAACAATAGGCCTATTGTCAAGTTGCACCTACATCTCTCGACCTTCTGCTATCAGTGTGACCTTAGCAAGAGCTGGTTAACCTTGAACCTATGCATGTTGACCTTGACCTAAGGATTGTCGTAGGTTGATTCCTATCATTATCGTAGGGTTGAAAGAAATTCGTCCCCGACTTTAGACAATAGGTACGGGCTTGGATGCCAAGCAAACTTCTCTTCCCTTTTCTCTTCACCATAGGCACCGAGTTTCTCTAAATCCCCTCAACAGTCATGGGGGTCAAATGGTAGTTCTTCTCATCCTTCTGAACCATGTAAGTTTTGAAGAAACCATCATAGATCACTTTTTGATCATATTCCTAAAGGTATCCAAGAAGTAAATTTGTGGCATTCATAGGAACCACGTTGAAGTCAATCTTGTCCTCATACTACCTTGCCTTGAATATTATCCGAGCTCTCCTATGTACATGGACCGTACCCTTGTCATTAAACCACTTCAGTCTATAAGGTCAGGGATACGAATAGGTCAACAATCTTATCTTCTCTACTAGTTAGGCAGAAGTAATGGGAATGTTGGTGCAACTTCCTCCATCAACGACCAGGTGTAAGCCCCAAAGTTCAGCTAAGTAACCGTAGGATTGAACTTAGAACTCAAGGTTTAAAGCGATCGGTTAAAAGATCCGATCAAACCCAAATTATAAACTATTTAACAAGATACCAATAAAAATGACCCTGTAAACTTAAATTTAAGAAAATAAGTAGTAAAATAGGAGACTATAAAATTTTCAAATTTTAAGCATAATAACTGCTAATTACCGAAAAGGCAAAAAGTGTAATATAATAACTAATAAATTAGTAGAGATAGATTATATGTACCCTACATGTATTTACGTGTAGATAAAAATACGCGTAATTGCTAAAATAGGCCGAAAATTAAGTAAATAATTAAAGAAAAATACAAAAAAATCAGAAAAAAATCAGAAGGAGAGATCTGCAACTAGATCAGGTCGTGACGGAAAAGAAAAAAAATTAGCCAATAAGATTTTGCCAAACTAAAAACCTAAAATCAAGGAAATGGGGCAAAATCCCATCAAATTAATGCATAATAATTACAAAATTCGTCTATAAATAGCAAGAAAAATTCAGAAGCTCATTTGGACAGATAGAAATCAGAGAAAATTAGGGAGAGTCGAAAATTCGAGAGAAAATCCAGAAAATAAAAAAAATAAGAAAAACTGTGCAGTTAGGGGTTTTAAAGGGAAACCACACCAAACGAGGAGCTGGGAGTGGACGGCCACCACCACCACACGGTGGTGGCAGCGCCCAGGCCGGCCGACAAGGCCACGGTGGCCCGCGGTGGCCGGAGCCACCTGAACCAGTTAGTCCAAATTCCAGCCCGATTCTTGTATAATTTTGTAAAATTAGTTATTTTGCCCAGAAAATTATGAAACTTGTTATTCTGAGGTTTTATTGTATGTAGATTTAGGGAAAAATGTTGATTTAGTTTAATTATGTCTGGAAATATAGGGTCCTTAACAAATTGTTCAAAACCGAGCATGATTAAACCGGAAATTAAATAGGCTTAGGGATGTAGTTTGGGGCTCAAAATTTTTCTGTAGGATGCTCATGTGACATAGAACAGTGCTATGAAGCCTTTTTTCAAAAATTAATTTTCTAAATTTTTAGATAATTTTTAGGCTCTAAAAAGAGGCATAAAATGGGTAATTTAGGGTTAATTATGTAATTAAATGATTAATTTCTGATTTAGTGAATAATTACATGTTTTAGGATGTTAAGATCTGATGAAGTATGATACTTATAGCATTTAGGGTGTTAGATGTAATTATTAGGTTAATTATGTAATAAATGAATAATAGGAAATAAATAGTTAATTTTGTAAATTAGGGAAATTTGGAGTAAAATCTGATTTAGGATGGATTTAGACATTTTGAAATAATAATTGGTGTTTAGAGATGGTAATTAGGGTAATAGAAATATTAGAAATGCATTATGTGCATAATATGCAATAATGCATAATGTGTAATTATTGAAAATATAATAAATAGAAAATATTATAATAAAAATTTATATTTTGAGAATAATAAAAATGCACAATAAATCTGATAGGAAACTTGAATTTATGGAATTATATGAAAAATGTAAAAATTTGTCACATTAGGAGTGAATTCGGTACACTGATACGGATTTAAGTGTACCGAGTAAAATAAACACTAACAAAGGGTAATGATGGTATTTAGGTTATCGGGAAATAATGTGATTAATTTCACATTATGGGTTGAAACTAATTTCTAGGGTTGGAATATAAAACGCTACTTAAAAATCGAACTAAAAACCTGGTTTAGAAATCGATGCGAAAACCGCACCTGAACCTAACCCCAAACCTAGAATAATTATAAAAGACTTAATACCTAGATAATTGGGCATATTAAACCTTAAACAAAACCTAACAAGAAGCATTATAGGATAAAACGAACCTATAACAATTATATAAAAAGCTGAAACCACGTTCGTGTTATAGGGATAACCGGCGATGGCCTGAGCAAATCGGACCTCGAGTGAGCGAGCGAGGAGTCGAGGTAAGTTGGGATTAATACGTTGCTGTATTTTGGGAGGCTTAAGATTATGCTTGGTTGTGCTTGTTAGATAGTTGAATGTATGCATGTGCTTGATTATGGGTGATGCCATGATTTTGTTTGTTGCTCTGCACATATTATATGAATTGTATGAAATGATCGATCACCTTAAACTAGACTTAATTAAATATACGACCAGTAATCATAATCGAACATGCATGGCAACCCATTAGGGGATTTAGGACTCTCCGGCCAAATACCGACCCCTTCGGAAGGGATAGCGCAGGATTGCAAAATGGTCCCTTCTTCATCCTCAGTCGAACTAAGTGACAGGAGAGGAGGTCGCGGTGGGGATGAAGACAGTGGTTCGAAGGTAGTCGCGGGAGGAGCAAGGTCTCCATTACACAAGCCTGGGTTTGGTCGTGAGCTATTGCATTAACGGTAACTCCTCAACCCGGATTAGAGCGGGCGCAATTTCTCTAATCTCACGACGGGCCGGACAACGTCGTGCGATGGCATTTGCTTGCACATGCATTGTAACTAATAAATGATTGAAAACCTTGTTGTGTGTATGGTATAGTTTTAAGTCCTCCGTCCTAACTTACTGAGCTGTGGTTGCTCACATCCCTATAGACATCGTGCAGGTGCTGGCTAAGAAGCGGCAACCAATTACTCCGAAGCTAGCAACTGCTGGATCCTGGGGAGTGAGGAAAAACATTGAAGAATAAACACATATTTTAAGGTCTAAGTTTTTATTTTAGAATTATTTTTCATTTCTGAGTGATGTAATAACTAGGGAATATACTATAGAGAAATGTTGTAAACTTTAACTGCAATTATTGAATGATAACATATATATATAATTCCTCACTTTTATAGGTAAACGATTTATTTAAATTACAAATTGTCTACTTCAAAACGGGTTAGTTGTGGACACCTTGTGTAGATCAGGTCTAGGATAGCGGTTGTGAGGCCAACTTCTATCTTAGGGTGGTTTACACGGCGGGGCTGTTACGACTCTGCCGCTTCGGGGCGTGACACCAGGGAACAGGTCTTTCCATTCACCAAACATCGAATATGAAATAAGTTTTCCCTTTAACTTAGATCTACTTTTAGCTCGGCTTGTCATAGATAAGAGTCCATCCGAATCAGCATAGACATTCTCTTCTATCAACTCACCTTCCGAGCTCTTGTCACTCCGACTCTTTACTTGAGCATTAGGTCCTTCGTATTTTAAGATTGTGACCTTCTTATTCAGACATTAGGAGGCAATATGTCCGTAGACTAAACATTTAAAGCACTTAACTTCTTGGGCCTTGGTGCCGGGTACTTTCTCTTTTTCTACCTTCTTTGTTTCAGCTTAGTCAAGTTGGCTAGGCTTTCTTTTCTCCATCTTCTTCTCTAGCCTTTATCTCTCGGCATACTTCTCAAGCTTAAGGCTGCTTTGTTGAGGTTGGTCAGTCGGCCTTTGGTGCCTCCTTCTCCTCTGTCTCTCTACCCTTAATGCCAAATTAATCAACTCGTCTAATGAGTTAAATGGTTGCAATTCAACTATGTTGGCAATATCATCTTGGGGTCCACTTAAAAACTTAGCAATGGTGAAGTCCTGTGGCTCGAAAATCTCACATCTTGTCATTAAGGTCTCAAACTCTTGCATATATTCTTCAATAGTGTTTCGACCTTACTTTAAGTGTTGGAAAGCATGGAGCATCTCTTGCTTGAAGCATATAGGTACAAAGTGTTGGTTTATGATAAGAATCGAAACCTTGGACCAATTACCTATAGTCAAGTTGGAGGACTCCAAGGACTAACTTAGAGGATATTAGCTCAAAGCCATATCTGATACGAAGATTCTTATTCTAAACTGATCTCTCATTGACTTAAATGTTAGACCCTTACATGTGCTAGAACTACTCTTATCCAGTAATTGTGTTATGATAAGACATCTGAGAAGATAACTCCAAGACTATTTAAGCTGAACTCCTGAGCTGATCACAAGCCCCCACCCCAACTCAAGTTGACTACTCTACAGTAAGATTGATTAGGCTCTAACTTGATCCAGATCAGGTCGGCTTTTGACTGTAGCCCCTGTTTTCTCTTTTTGGCCCACCTTATACTATATTTTTTACATCCAGCCATCAAGCAACACGTGTCTTCTAGCACAACATTCCAAAAGGATTATTTACTTTTCTGTATTGAATATTTTTTGTCTCTTTAACCCTTTTTAGTATGTTTTATGTAACCTAATTATAAGAATACCCTTTTTGTCTTTTTATACATGTAAAGTAACCTTAGTTGATAGGTATATAAACTCCTACTTACTTGTATGTAGACAACAATCATCAATATAGAAATTATTTACGTCTCCTTTAAGCAACCTCAGTGTTCTCATTATCCTTTAACTTTTATCTATTCCCTTTAGCAAGGAGTAATGGCGAGTGATCCTTCAATTTGAACTGCTAAGTCATATCCGATGAATTGTAGGCCGAGTAAAATCAAGTGGTGCATCATATCTATTTAGTAGTTGCCTGGACTTTGCTAGTTTTTCTTTCTTTCTTTTGGTTTGCTTCATTGTAGTGCCTCTCCACATATCCAACTTTGGAGACGCATAAGCTTGTGAACCTTTTCATAAGTCTCCAAGTTTTGATTGGCCCTTCTCCTTCAACATCTCACTTAGTAACCAATTTATCCCAATAAAGACTTACATATTCAACAAGAGATAGCGAGGCTAACTTGACCTTAGTTCTATCATTACACTCATAACACTCAAACAACTTCTTTACTTAGGGAGCCTAATTAAGGAACTTTTTAAGTTAGCTACTACCACTGAAGGTTGACAGCTTAAGCTTAATGTTGTCATTTCTTCTTCTCAACTCGACAGCTCTTCTTGGCTGTCGTTTATCACCATTAAGCTCATTAGAGCCACTCCTACTGATGGGTGCTCATTCCTTTCTTTCACCTAAGCCAACACGTCTACGGCCTCTAACTAAACCAGTAAGTTCCTAAATAGAATTAGTGAGATTTTGAATTCGATATTTCAAGTTATCAACGCGTTGCCTCAAACTTCTACGAAGATTATCACCACTGTTATTAACACTCTCTTCAAACATGCTTGTCCGTATAGTAACTTCCATAGAGAAGATTGAATAGATACATAATACACCCAACTGAGAACCACCACTAAAACAATTCCATAAATATTACTGCTAGTAAAAAAAAACTAACAATAACCTAGAAATTACTACAACTTGATTTTTGTAGCTACCCACAATTGATAAGCACTTTTACAACTAGAACCAACTATTGGAATTACTGTTACTCAACTGTACAACCCAGTACAGGCAGAAGAATATTACATTACTAAGAACATGAACAATAGACAATAGAATAATAAAAACCAATAGAAAATAATAACACGAACTAAGCTCTAATAAACACTTTTACGCGTATCTCACTAAAAGCTTTGATACTAAGATGATACAACTCATGAATGTATGCAGTGAACTCGAACCAAAATGGGTATTAGTAGTTCAATGGAAACGGAGAAAAGGAACTAAAATGGGGGTTTTGAATGTGAATGTAGATAGACATTACGTACTAAGACATAAACATAATTAGTGGTTGAGCTTGAAATAGGGTTTGATACAACTCTCAAACACTGTCACTTAAGGTTTCAAATGAGTGTTAGATTCAACTCATTAATTAACTCAAATGAGGATTCACTACAATTTAAAGGTCAAGATTGATAAGAATGTAAAGAAGATTAAAGAGTAAAAGCATCACTCAATGATTTGGAAAGAGTAGGCTTGAATAGCTTAAGAATATCCTTACTCAAAAGGGAATGTTCATATATGATTCTACTATTTGTGACTATTACTTACAAAAGCTACTATTTATAGTATATTCTAAAACCTAAGTGGCAAAAGTATAAATAGAATACAAGGCCTAAAACCCTAAAGAATGGGCTTATAATTGAAAATAAAGAAAATGTTTACAAGAATACAAAATTGTGTGTTTAACGAATGGACTCGACATGCAGTCATTTGAATTGTCCTAGAAGGAGTAAGATTCGAATTGGATGGGGATGGTAGTTAGATGTCTGAGTTTGGATGGGAGTCCCTAAAGTCTTACAATGATTGGTCGAGACGCCTAAAAGATTGGCCTATAGTTGTCGAGTTCCAAAATTGGTTAGCATTAGTCTTCCCGTGTTGTGCTAAGTAATTCTTAGGCCTTGAGTTCTCAACTGCTTGCTCTCTCGTCTCCTTGGCAGATGATAAGCTTTTTGTTGAGTTGTACTTACATCTCTTAGCCTTCTACTATCGGTACAGCCTCGGCAAGCGCTGGTTGGCTTCAACTTGGGGTTGTTATTAATGCCATCCTTTGAAATATTTCCCCCCTAACTTCCTTTGAAATATTCTCTAACTTTGTTATCTATAGGGTTGTTATTAATATCATCTTATAACTAAGCTTTTAAATCCTCTATTTTTATAATTCATTCATAAGTTTTGCTTTTGACTTACCCTCTAAGTATTAATCTAGTGCAAAATCATTCATAGAATCTTCTAAGCTATCGTTTACCCTTAACCAACATGCTTTAATTAACTAATTTACTTCACTTCCCTTCCATGATATAAGTATAGAATCAATTTAGAATAGCAAATTAACACTTCCAACAACTTTCCTCATCTTCATTACTTCCAAATTCCTAGTATATTATCATCATTATCCACAAATTTTCCAATTCCCACAACATCAAATTAGTCATATAAAGGACATATACTTGATTTTATTAACTTCTTCCAATAAAACCACTTCTAATAGTACCTAATCACCAAAAATACTTCAATAACCAATGGAGCTTAGAATCTAAGTGAGGTCATTAAGAAAAATACAATAATTTTTACAAAAAAATTTAAGGCTCAAAAATCAAATGAAAATTAAAAAAAAAAAATAGTTTTGTTAAAAATATTTACATAGAATTTTAGTATCAATAGTGGATAGTTTGTAGAAAAATTTGGAGCTCAAAACTATGCCATTAGACATTTTCATTTCAACATTGAAAATTGCTCGGTTTCATTGATTTCTTAAGCACGTATATTGTAATTATTAAATTTTTACAAAAAAATATTTTTCCTAGATTATACCTATAAGATTATACCTATGAAACTATTAAGGAATAATTTTTTGTAGAATTTTTTGGATAGTATTTATATTTTTTGTAATTTAATGAAATCAAGACCTTATAGGAAACTAGAGCTCCGGCCACCAACGACCGATCCAAGTGTGTCGGTCAACCTAGATGTGGCTCTACTATTGCCTAGTGGTAGCTGCCTATCTCTAGCATCTCTTTATCCCTATATACTCCATCAAGCTCAGATTGCTTCCGATTTTTATATAATTTCTCTAAATTTCTTCTTGTGTCTTCTAATCTCCAAATTAATTTCCCTCACTTCTATTTGCATATAAAATTGTTATTGAGAGCTTCTTGAAATTTTTTTGAAGTTTTGGATTTGATTTGGAATTTTATACTCTCTCTCCTCTTTAATACAAACTTATATACCATTTTCTTTTGCATGATTTAGTTTGTCATTGCTCCCAAACCTGGCCAAAACAATTCCACATGCCTATGTAAAGAAATTCCTAGCTATCCAACTTAGTTAAGAATTTTCATTAATTTTTTTATTAATTCCCCATCTTTTTTTAGCTTAAAATGCTATTATTCGAGTATTTTAATTAATTTCGGGTATACACATATACTTGAAAATTATACACAATGCATACACTTATATTAAACATGTTATTTTATGTCATATGATATTTTAATTATATATATAATTTATCTCTAAATATTTATTAACTATTAAAGCTTATTCTATGCAATTTCGATAAATAATATGTAATATAGTTAAATTTCACTATTTTAGCTATATTATTTTTATTTTATTATATTTCTAATATCCAAGTCTATAGGTTATCCTCATTTAATATTTCGAGTTTACTCATAAATTTTTAGATCATTCGGGTTAATTTCATTAATGTCTTAAATTACTCGCTAAAGCAACTATGTAAAATTACGGGGCTCATAGTTAATTGGGAAAAGATTTGTATGTAGTTGGACTTTAGATGCCAATCTACAAATTTTACTATGATTAGTTTTATATTATTCCCAATTTCATCATTAGTGGAGCATATACCCATGAACTAATTTGAGGTTGTTGATCTTCCTTACATAATTTAGCTATGTGGCTCAGCAAGCTATGATGAAAAAAGATGTTAGGAGTCTTTCATATTGAAATTTAGTAGGATAGCTGTCTCTCTTCCTGCTTAATTCACATATCAATGACAATAGCTTCTTGTAATCAATTATAATTCAAACTTTTAGAGAACTCCTGCTATAGCCTTTTAAACTCCTAAGTGGTTCAACAAATAAACTTATCCCAAGATTTGGCTAACCTTCTTAGCATTAATTAAGTCATTTAATCCACCATATTTTGTAGATTTCCACCTATATTCTAAATTTCTAATGAGATTAGAGGGAGGACTTGTAACTACATGTAGGTTAACCATTTTTCAAACACCAAACGTCCACCCATTACTACCCTTTATTCTACAAAAATTTCAATCACTACAACTTCCTTTTGAAGAATTTTTATAGGTATATATGTAAGCATCCCATATTGGTTCTAAATTTTCTTTATTTCTTTCTTTTTATCTTTTTATGTTACCCATAACAACAATTCCGCTCATATTCTTCTTCAAAATCGATGTTCTAACAATTAGTATTTATTCTTTTGAATTATCTCCTCCTATTTTACAATCCATAACAAGGATTTTTCGAACATTTTGCATTAGCAATTATTGAAGATGTTGGATTAACTCTTACATCATGTTTGGTACGAAAAATGGTCTAGAATGGAATTAAATATAATGGATTGGAATAGAATAGAGTGGATTGGATTGAAGACCGAAATGAGAAATCATTTTCTATGTTTAGAGATTAATTATCTATAGAAAATATCCTTAATTATTGCATATTAGAATTTTCTTCAAGATTAGAAAAAGTAATATTAATTCATCATAATTAATGAAGTGGGAATGGGATCATGATTCCACCTCCTTCTAACTATAATCATTGATTTTATAAAATCATAATTTTAGCTTTAAAATGTACTTTCAAACATGGAAAATGGGAATGAAATTTAGAATCATGATTCTATTTTGGTTCATTCCCATATACCAAATATGACATTACTTCATGACAATTTACTCACTCTCTAATTTGAGCCTAAAGTATGAGTAAAGTATTTGATGCCTCATTTTCCTTTACCTTTACATTCCATTTTCACCCATGAAAGTTGTACCGACATTGTGAATATAAAATAATTATACACCCTAAATTATTAATAGAAATGATAAGAATATGATGTACCTATAATACAAGTGTTAATACATATAAAATTATAAAAAAGTTAAATGTTTACTATCATTGTGTTAAAATTTGAAATTACAAAATTAAATAAAAATAAAAAATCCATGATCTTTTTTTATTTAAAAAAAAAGATTTAAATTACATCTTCTCATTTAGAGCCAAAAGTTACAAAAGCAACTTCTTTTCTAAGGAAGAATTGATTTGATAAATCTAAATATTACACAAAAACTCCTATTTCCCATAAATAATATATATTTCCAAGAAAATATTCAATCCTCTCTTAACTTTCCCCCTTTTGTCATCTCTTAGCATTTTATTGAAGGGAAAAATACAAAAAGTCCTTAATATTTACCTGTTTATATATTTTAGTCCTCAACATCTTAAAAATTTCATTTCAATTCTTAATGTTTTCAAAAATTTACAAAAAAGACTATGGTCATGTGGCAAAATTTGATTCGTTTAAATAATTGATTTAATTAAACAAACTAATAATATATATTATATAACTAAAATTAAAAAAAAGAACGATAAAAAATGATTAAAAAGTAAAAAATAAAATAAAATAAAAATCTAGAAATTAATATATTATTTAATAATATAGACTTATATATATATTAATATTTATTTCAAAATAAATTAATAAAAATAACAATTTTTTTTTAAATTTCAAATCTGGCTACCTTAAGATTAAGAGGTGATTAATGACCACTTTTTGGGGTAGGGTGAGTGGTGGTAGTTGCACGAACCCCCATAAGTGGCCATTGGCTACCCTTAACATTAGGATGGCCAACAAACAACCAAATTGAAAAGTGGGTGGTACGACCCCCTTATAGCCTCCCTTTAATGGGGGCCTAAGTCATGAGTCTTCCCTTAGGTAGTAGGTGATCACCTATGGTCACATAAAACTAAAAAAAGAAAAAGAAAAAAAATTAACTAGAAACCCAATTAGGTTTTACTTTATATATATATATATATATATATATTTATTAATTACTTAGGACGAATTCTTTGTGGAGTATTCTAGTATCATGATAAGCTTACTGAAGCTTGGTGTAAATCCCATTTTAAGTTTAAGAATAGCAAAAAGGTCATAAATTAGTCCAAATTAAGGGTAGCAAAGCTAGAAGAAGATATAGTTCTTCTACGTACAGATATAAACTATGTCCTCCTAGGTGCCTTATTGGTATAAGAGTTAAAGGGAGAGTATATAGGTCTATAAGTTAGTTTGTATTTTTTTAGTGAGACGATTTTCTTTGTGAAAATCTATATCTTATATTTACTAATCACTTAAGATGAATTCTTTGTAGAGTATTCCAATATTGTGATAAGCCTACTAAGGCTTGGCATAAATCCTGTTTTAAGTTAAAGGGTAGCAAAAAAGTCATAAATTGGAAATTACAATATTTAGATTTAATTTAGTCTTGTGATTTAGATTTATAAGATTAGATAAATTAATCTCTTTTAAAAATATGAATTTACTTAGAAGAACTATGTTTCCTTCTATCTTTGCTCTATTTGAGCAATCAGAAGAATCTATGTTAAATAACAGAGATGAAAGACATATGAAAGATTTTAATAAGGTAATAGATGATTGGAAAATACCAAAAACATCTTATGATCAAATATATCAAACTATTAAATGGAAAATTTTTAGGAAAAATGATTATATGATAGTCACTGAGAAAAAAAAACCCCTATCTCGGATGGCTTAACAACAATAAGACTTTTGAATTCTAATTCAATTAAAAACTATGCAAGAGAATGGTATCACATGCACATAGGTCTAGTCTAAGTAGGATTAAAACCTCTTACTAAATTAAGATTAGATACTTTTGTTTTCATGGTCCCTAAAGATGCTAAGAAATTGGTTTATGAAAGATTGATACATACAACAATAGAAACTAGCTTTAGTAGTGGACCAATCCAATTTGAATATCATTCAAATATCACTCTTGGTCTTCGAAACAAAACAATAATGAGTTCTTTAATTCTTCAAATAAAAACCCATAACTATCAAATGGTAGAATGAGCAATACCAATTGTTGTAATTTACGGAAGATATTTTAAATTAATGAAAATTGCTTTTGGGTCTAAAGCTTATAAAATAGGTCAAACTCTTCTTATCCAAACAAACCTAACTAAAGCCAATGTCTCTATTCCTAGAATGATTCATTGGTCTTAAGTCAACTTACCTGAACATTAGGAAGTAGAAAATCCACTTTAGAAACGATCAGTTTACAATATTGAACCATCAAATATTGTCCAACACCCATATGGTAAAGTTACCATCCAATTCAATAGGAGATCTTTTGATTAACCTAGGAGACCTTTAGAAATAAGGTTAATGTCATCTACCTCCAGGAGATCAGTAGACCTTCTACATCCTCCACTAATAATCTATATACCCTTTCATACTCAGTCCAATACTTGACCAAATATATAACTCAATGTTCAAGATAATCCATCCATTTTTGGAATAGTTAATAATAGGTCGGGTATAACTCAACCAGTTTGCCAACTAACCAATGAACCAGAACATGGAGAACCTTCACTTTCCAAAAGTAGATGATTCAAAACTTAATATTTTAGAAAAACCTTTGGAACCCGATACGATTCTTCTAAACAAAGAGTTTAATTTACTTAAAAATGAGAAAATAAAAAAAATGATATTTTTAAACATTCAATAATATTAAACTACAAATAAAAGATGAATACTATAATTTTATGAATGAAATTGGTTCTCAGATATATTTCTTTGAATAATTTGAAGAATATTATTTGAAATCTAAAGAAATTAATGTGATCAATGAGTGTTTTTGATGGAAACTAAGTGATTGACAAATAATAAAATTCAATTATCCACCACTTAGTAATATAAAACCTACTTACAAAAATATAGAAATAACCCTTATGCCTTTTAAGAATGCTATAGAAGAAGAAGGCTCAAGAATTAATAAGTCAAAATAATTTCACTAATCAACATTTACATACGATAGGAAAACGATTAAACAGAATAGAAGATATAATCAATAATAAAATAAATAAAACATCAGTTAATGCAACCAATAAAAATACACCTTTATTTAAATCTTTTGAAATGTTAAAAAATCCGATTAATGATAAGAAAAGAATGTTAAAAAATAAAATGATAAAAGAAGAAAATTCATCTTCAAAACCAATTAATTTTTTAAATATAGACATACCAACTCTCATAAAAAAGGTATTGTTATTGATGATACACTTTCAAAAAAAAAATTAATACTTTAGATGAAACTGATAATGAATCAATAAATGACATAATGTCCAATATTTCTTTAAAATATTTAAATATTAATGAATCAAATGATGAAATTAATCAAATTAATTGGAAAAAACCTAAAAAATTGTACTATCAAAGAGCAACACCTCCTAATATACTAATTGAAGAAAAGTTTGATAATTACTAAAATAAGTATTCTGTAGGATCCACATATGAATAGAATATTAATGGATACTTAGAAAACAATCATTCCTAAGGAAAACTCAAAAAATAAGTATTTTAATAATTAGTTGGTTTACCAAAATTAATAGGTGAACAAGTTAGAAAAAAACTTAGAAAAGAAAACAATAGTGAAATTCCGTATGATAATTTATCACATGAAGAATTAGCATCATATGTTAATAAAATTGGAACCAATTTGTGTATAACAATAAGATTACATAAATAATTGAAAAATGAATAGTGCTTAAAACACTAAAATCTTGGTGATTTTTGTGCTCAATATGATTCCTCTTTTGTCAGCAATAAAAAAATAAAAAATAAAAAATCTTCTTATTCATCTTCAAAATGTCCTTAATGTTCACACAAAAAACCTTGAGGAAATTTCAATAAAAAGTTTTCAAGGAAACCTAAAAGACTAGAAAAACTCAACAAAGAGAAAAAATATAAAAGAAAATCATATAAACAATTAAGATATTATAAATGTAAGAAAATTGGTCACATAGCAAATTTTTGCAAAATTAACAATAAACTTAATGAATTAAATCTTGATGAATAAATAATAGATAATATCTTGCAAATATTTTGTGATAATGAACCTTCTTTATTAGAAAATAATTGTGATAATGGAATTCAAGTCAATGACATGGGATCTATATCATCTTTATCTTTTGAAGAAGATAATGAAATCAATGTCTTAATTAATGAAGAAGAAGAAATGTTTCGTAATATTGATTAATTATCCAATGATAATGAAAAACTTAATCTTATAAAAAATGTCAATAAACATAATTTAAACCTTTCACCAAATTTACCCTATAATCTCAATAAAATCCTCGAAAGAGGAAAAAGAATAAAGAAAATAGAAAAAATCAATAACAATTGATGATTTGCATAATGAAATTAATACACAAAAACAAGAAATAAAAGATTTAAAACTAACCTGAAGTAACCAATGGAGAAATTTCAAATGAAAATGTTTTACCAATTTTTGATAATTTTGATTACTTGATGCAACTTGTTGAAGTAACAACAAGGAAATAGATAATTAATATCAAAATCAAAATTAATAAAGAATTTGTTTTAGAAATAACTACATTATTTGATATTGGTGCAGATTGGAATTGTATTAGAGAAGGGTTAATTATCACCAAATATTTTAAAAAAATTACCCAATCTCTAAGTTCTGCATCTGGTAGCAAATTACAAACAAATTATGAATAAATTACAAATTGTCCAATGCTAAAATATTAAAAGACAATGCTTTATATAAAAATTCTTTCATACTTGTAAAAATCTGAATAAAAATGTCATTTTAGGAACTCCTTTCATAAATTTAATTCGAAAAAGTAAATCTTCATGCAGTTATTCTACTTTTTATATAAATAAAAATGCAAAAATCGAAATAAGTATCCCTAGGTTAGTAATTAACTATAAATCTCTTAATAGCGCTCTAAAATAGATTAGGTATCCAATACCTAATAAAAGAGATATACTAAATAGATTACATAATGTCAAAATATTTTCAAAATTTGATATGAAATCTAGATTTTTGCATATTCAAATTAAAGATAGTGATAGGTACAAAACTGCTTTTACAGTTCCTTTAGATAAATACAAATGGAATGTCATACCATTTAGATTGAAAAATGTCTCATTTGAATTCCAAAGAATAATGAATGAAATTTTTAATAATTTTGCAAATTTCATAATAATATATATATATATATGAGGTTTTAATTTTTTCATCCAATATAGACCAACATTTCAAGTATGTTAAAATTTTCATTAATGTAGTTAGAAAAAATGGTCTAGTAGTTTCACCTTCTAAGATTAGTTTTTTCCAAACTAAAATTAGGTTTTTAAGCTTCAATATCTACAATGGTACAATAATCCCTATTCAAATATCCATAGAATTTACAAATAAATTTTCTAATGAAATCAAGAATAAAAATCAACTCCAAAGGTTTTTAGAAAGTTTAAATTATGTAGCAGATTTATTTCCTAATCTCAATATCATTTGTAAACCATTATATCAAGGATTGAGAAAGAATCCACCTCAATGGTCAAATGAGCATACAAATGCTGTCAAATTAATCAAACAAAAAATTAATGAAATTCTTTATTTGCACATTATAGATCCTTCTCTACCAAAGATAGTAAGAACTGATGTGTCTGATTTAGGATTTAGAAGAATACTAAAATAAAAACAAAACAATAAAGAATATGTTGTTCAATTTGTATCAAAAAATTGGAATGAATGCCAATGCAATTATTCCATAATTAAAAAAGAAATTTTAGTAATTGTTTTAACAATTTCCAAGTTTGAAGGAGATTTGTTAAATAAAAAATTTCTTTTATGTATTAATTGTAAAGTTACTAAAAATGTTTTAATAAAAGATGTCCAGAAATTACATCTAAACAAATTTTTGCTAGATGATAATCAATTCTGTCTATATTTGATTTTGAAATAAAGCATATTAATAGATCTTCCAATTCTCTTTCTGATTTCTTGATTTGTGAATTCTTATAGGGAGACACCTCTCAAGAAAGAGAAGGATAAATGAAAAGAAAATGCTTCTCTAACTTCTAATAATAGGTTAACTAATATTAAATCCTGATTAAATGTTTATAAATCATCTAACAATTCATTAATAATTAAAGAGGAATCCTCTTTAAGGGCCTCTAAACCAATTTCTTCAAATATCCAATCTTCATCCAATATCCAATGAGAATCTTTCCTAATTAGCAAATGTTACACCCCGAAGTCATAGAGTTCAACAGTTCTACCATGTAAACTATTCTATAATAGTAACTGGATACATAGTACCTACCATAGACATGATCTACACAAGGCATCAACGACTTCTCACTTTGAAGTAAACAGTTCAATTAAGAGTTTAACTAAAGTTACAGTAATTATTAAGAACTTTAGTTCAACATACATAATTACATGTACATTTCATGGAACTTCCCAAGAAATTCTACATTAACGTAATAGTCAATTAATTTACATATCAACTATCAGTCTTTCAGTCTTAAGCTACTAAGGAGACTCTAGATATACATTAACTACTAAGCGAATTGATCCTCACACCTCAGGTTTCAAAAGAACTAACTTTTAGATAGTTGTAGGGTGGCATATTACTCGGAGTATTAAAAAATCAAGACCTATAAAAGGATCTATTCGGGTATGAGCAACTACAGCTCAGTAAGTTGAATTAGAGACTGGTAAATGTATACAAACACAAATAAGATTATCAAGCAATTATTTTCTTACAATGCAATAAGCGAGTGTCATCACACAACATAGTTCGGTTTGTTGTGAAATCAAAGAAATTTTAGCTACTCTAATCCGAGTTGAGGAGTTTTCATGTTATGCAACAGCTTACAACCAAACCTAGGTTTGTGTAATGGAGACACTGCTTCTCCTAAGACTATCTCTCAAACCAATGCTCTCATTCTCACCACGACCTCCTCTCTTATCACTTAGTTCAGTTAAGGATGAGGAAAAGACCAATTTGCAATTCAGTGCTATCTTTATCAAAAGTGTCAGTATTTGCTTGGAGAATCCTAATGATCCCCTAAAGGGTTGCAATACATGACAATTTAGGGCATTAGAGACGATTAAGATTAAGTTCCATTTAGGGTGTTCATATAATTTCACACTAATTCAGTCATAATATATAATCAATCACAACACAAATTTTAATACGAATTCAGACACTCAAACACATGCATAAATTACTTACAATCACAATCATATACAATCTTAAGTCTCTAAGTATTATAAAATAGTATTCCAATACGGTAAAGTAATAATCCAACTTACTTGGAATTTTTGATCGCCCAATCACTTAATTGTAGGTCGGTTCATCTCCAGGTATTCTATAATACAAATATGTCTTTTTAGTACTTATACTTTGATGATACATATTCTAAGTTATAATTTAACTCACTTTTCCATATATACCTACTATTTACTAATGATTCACTTTACCTTAGTTCAAGGTTTGGTTTCTAAATTAGATTCAAGTTTTAATTCTACATTGTCTTCGACTACGAGGAATTCTAAATACGCTCGAATCCTAATGTGAAATTAATCACATTAAGCTCGAGTATTCTAATATCACATTAGGTTTTAATTTAGTATTCTAACCTATTCGATACACTCTAATTTTAATTGACGTATTAGATTACTCCCGATGTGAGCAAATCTTACATTTTTTTATCCAATTACCTAAAATTAAATTTTGTTTCAGATTTATTATGTACTAATTTTATTATTATATTATCCAAATAAACCTAATTTTTTCATATTTATTAAAATTCCAATTCTACATATTCTTAATTTCCTACAATTACTACATAATTCTTATATTAATTACACTTAACACTCTAAAGACTAGGATTTGGTTTCCACATCAGAGATTAACATCCTTAAACATCTAATTACTATTTAAATCGGTAATTAATCACTTAATCACCTAATTAACCCAAAATTACCCAATTTTTTCATCATTTTAGGGCTAAAAAATTACTTCAAAATTTCAAACATTAATTTAAAAAAATGGTTTCATAGCACTGTTCTATATCACTAAAGCATTTACAGAAAAAATTTGAGCTCCAAACTACATTCCTAAGCTTATTTATTTCTAGTTCTAATCATACTCGATTTTGCTTAAATTCTTAAGAACTCTATATTTATAGACGTGATTAAACTTAATTACTATTTTTCCCTAAATCTACATATAATAAAACCTTAGAATAATAAATTTCATCATTTTCTAGGCAAAATAAATAATTTTAAGAAATTTTACAAAATCGAAGAAGATGTGAGACTTACCTGGTTCGATGGCTTTTTAGCCTCTAACACCGGTTCAGGTGTGTTGGCCGGTCCATGCGGTGGGTTTGGAGTGGGGTGGTGGTGGTGGTGGTGGTTTGGTTCTAGATGGTGGTGGTTTGGTTCCAGATGGTGGTGGTTTGGTTCCAGATGGTGGTGATGTATGGGTTTGGTTCACAAGCCCCTACTGCACAAATTTGCAAAAGAATTTTCTAAACCCTAATTTTCCCTCTTGTTTTCGACTCTTCCCAATTTTTCTTAGCTTTTAACTGTTTAAATGAGTTCTGTAATTTTTCTTGCTATTTAGCTATTTATAGAGCTTTGTAGGAATTATTATGCATTAATTAGACAAGACAATGCTCAAATCTCTTCCAATTTGCCTTTTATGTTACTTGTTTTTTATTGGTCAATTTTTTTTCTTTAATTCTTGACTTACCACAACCAAATCTAGGTCATTCCCTATTCCTTTGATTTTTCCTTAATTATTTTATCATTTTCTTTAATTATTTAATAAGTTTTTAGCTAATTTCAGGAAATTTAGGTAATTTCGCGTATTTTAATCTACACGTAAATACATGTGGGGCACAAGTAAACAATCCTAATTATTATTTAGGTCATTCTATGATTTTTAGTATACATATAATTTATCTTTAGTAGTTTATTAGTTATTAGATATTAGATTGCACTTTTCGCTTTTTCGATAATTAATAAGTAATATATTTAAAATTTGAAAATTTTATAATATTTTATTTTATTACTTATTTTCTTAAATTCAAGTTTACCGGGTCATTTTTATTAATATTTCTAACTATAGTTTATAATTTAGGTTTTATCAAATCTTTTAACCGATTGTCCTAAACTTTGTGTACTAAGTTTAATCCTACAGTTACTTGGCTTATCTTTAGGGTTTACAGCAGATATGCCCATTACTCCAGAATTGCTAAAAGTAATTTCAATAGCCTTATAAGCAAAAAATGAAACCCCAATGCTTCCTAGAATTCCTTAACCAATAGACACTTAGAGGAAAAATCAAAATATACAAATTATTAAGGTATCATCCTTAGCATCTTTATTAATGAATCCAGCAATTCAAAAGTCAAAATTTTTATTCAAAACCCATTTCAAGATATGTTTTCTCTATTGAAGAAAACTTATTTGAAAAGAATCTTTTTGAATTTGTTAGAAAATTTTTTACAAAAGACTTCTTTTATGTCCTATTTGATATTTATAAACCAATCTAGTTTTGTGAGAAAATTTTGACTAAAACTAGATCAATAAAATTCAAACATTTTGAAAAGGAAGGAATAGTTAGTTATTCTAGGTTAAAATCCTAAAGGTATTCAGTCTTAAAAAATGGTGAATTCATCCAACAATCCCAATAAAACTCAATATAGAACCTTTTTCAGTCTAGCCAAGTTATCGAGCCAGTTATAATTATTATAATTATAAACAGGCTTGATAGAATGTTTTATACCAAATGAATGCAAAAAGGTCATATACATGGTTAATATTTTTTTATAATTGTTCTTCCAAAACTCTTTCCAACTAGTTTATGTATTGGTGGGAATAATTTGGAGCAATCCCTAAGATTGTTCATGAAAATACCAGAAATGGTTTCAATACTTTTTTGAGAAAATATAACCCAACACTACATGAGAAAAATTTCCAAAAGGAAATGATTTATTTTATATATATTGGTGTATTATGGGTTATGGCATGGTGGTTTGATAATAAACCTGATCAGATCTCAAATACAACCAATTTGGTCAGAATGTATGAGGTTAAATGGTGAGACAATTATAAAATGTGGAATAGGCTTAAAGAAGGTTCAATTCTAAATTGGATCAAGAACAATAATTCTTGAATTATTCCTACCAATTATTCAAATCCTTTATTCCATAATAGAAGTTTTTTAATGTCCTCTTTAGCTAGTGCTAGTTCTCTAGACCGAATGAAGCAAATCCTGAAAAGAGCATTGATCAACATCAATAATCCAGCTCAAGGATCAAGTTTAAGCTCAACATTAGAATTCGGGTCTCATCACAGCGGGAATTCAAATGAAAATGACTATTATGGGATAGATTTAAGTGATCCTTAAACAATGCATGTAATTTTGTTTTCTAATGTAACTTTTACACTGTAAAATATAGTAGGAATATAGTATTTGAACGTATGTACCATAGTGCACAATAATGTCACTAATGATGTTAGAAACCACCATCCGACATATTACTGTTTACTATAGTAAAATGTCTTAATACTTTTTACTATTCCTACAATACTTTGTCGAACACAATAATACTATTTGCTACAGTAAAATGTCTCAATAGTTTTTTCTATTCCCATAATAATTTGTCAACCACAATAATACTATTCACTACAGTAATCAGTCGGTTCTTTCAATTATAAAATAGAGCCTCTTCTCATTCGAAGACCAAGGTCGGATACCTCCTCTCTCTTCTCTCTTTCCATCCGCCTCTGATCTCTTACTTCCTTTTCTTCATGTGCATTTCTCTTCTACATCTAAATTACCTTCCATCGACCAATTTTCAATAAATACTCCTTTCTGAAGCATAATTGTTTGCTTCAATCTTGAGGTAGATTACAAATATCTCTTAATATTCTCAAATCTCTCTTGAATACTTTCAATATTTTAATTTCTCTTTTATGATCTATGAATGATGCTCTTGTATTTTGTACAATCCTTTTGAAATCAATAAAATTTCAGTTTTATTATCTTATCTTTTGTATTATATCTTGTGCAGGGAATCTCTAATTAATTTGAGTGTAATTTCATGAGATTGGTTAGTTTAATCAATTTTGATAAACCCCATAATTGGTTGGTATTACTGCCTTTATTGGTTTTTATATTAATATTCTTCCATATATATATCTGTATAAATCTCCATTAGTTTTAGCTCTACTGCTTGTGATGGTTTTATTTATCTATTCATAATTTTATTAATGTCACAATCTATTGTTCATATTTATGTTTATGATTATCTAGATAACGTCATAGAGTTTCTTGAGTGGTATTATACTCTAAAATACAATAGTGATTGGTATTAAACCTTATTTGGTATCGACAGTAATATCGGGCAATAAAGGGTATAGGTTTTAGGGTATATCAATTGGAAAACGCAAACAACGCTGCGTATCTAGAATTAATATATACCAATTTGTAGGGACAATATATATATGTCACAAATAGTTCATGATAATAATGGTCATAATTTATTTGAATTTTTAGATTATTTAAATGATGCAATAGAATTTTTGGAAGCCTTACACTTATATTGTATTTGGTTGCTTGGAAACGTTGAATATATATTAAATCATTAATAAAATTTTTAAAAATAATTCTTTAGTATATTTACTGGAAATTAGGATTGTTTAGAAAAAAAGGCGAAGATTTCACAAATCTCCCATTGAACCATCAAGACAATGCCACGTACTAAAAATTATAAATATAAAATAATGTTAAATGTCTCAAAAAAACTAAAAATAATGATGGAAATGATCTAATTGAATATAACCAATATTTAAAAGACACAATAGAATTTTTGTTATATATTGTTTAGGCCTATTCTCTACTTAAAGAAATGTTTTATTTAACTAATATATATTTTAGAAGAAATTAATTAATATATACTCTCTAACATCTTATTTATTCTCATCTATATTCCTTAATAAATAATTCATATAAATTAATATATATATATATACATTTTAAATTTGGGCGGCTTAGGATGGTTGCACATCAAACTCATTCTCCGAGGATGAGCAACCACCTTAGGGCACTAGTGGGTCACAATCTATTGCTTTCCTTTAGTCAAAATCTGGCTACCAATGGATAGGGGGTGGCTAAATTTCCTCTTTTTACATTTTCCATTTTTCTCTAAGTTTTATTAATTATTTTAAATTTAGTGTTAATATATAAATATGTATATGAGTATATATACATATATATATAAGGGCATTTTCAATTTTGTAGAATTTTTATTTTTTCATTTTTCCTATTTTCTATATAATTTTATAATTATTTAATTATTTTTATTTAAAAATTATATATTGACCAATTATATACTGCTATGTGTCCATATTAACGGAAAAACTGATAGAAGGACTTATTTGTCAATAGTTTAAAATGTTGAGATTAAAATAAAAATTTTAAAATGTTAAGAATTAAAACAAAGAAAAAGTAAACATTGAGGATTTTTTTGTACTTTTTCTTTTATTAAATATAACAATAACTCAGGTCAAACATATATATTACCCAAAAATTCTCTCCGTCTCTCCACAAACGAGATATCCTTATATAATTAAATGATTCCCTCTCTCCATCAATGAGATATCCTTAAATAACCATATGATTCAAATTACAAGACCAAACAAATTCATTTTAAATAGTCTTATAAACCACTAGATAAGCACTTAATAAATTTTCTTGTTACTATTATATAATTTATTCTCACTATTATAAACCATTAGATATCCTTAAATAACTAAATGATTCAAATTACAAGACCATTTTTAATAGTCTTATAAACCATTAGATAGGCACTTAATAAATTTTCTTGTCATGGAACTTATGTATTTATTTCAAGGATATTATTAGAACTTTTATTATCATGAGAATAAATTTGTAAACATGTCCTATATTCCATCGAGAAAATCCTATATATTCTGCTTATGTTTAGTTGATTCGGATACACTGCAACCCGGCATATTTAAATTCCAATCATATTACTGTTTTGAAGTAAAATGTAAAAAGACATGAATTAATATAAACTTGCAAGAAAGTATGAAGTCTCTGAACAGTGTGAATGCAATTTTGCCATCATTCATTGATGTTAGGTGAACAATTCCTTGACTAACAAAATCTCAATCAACCCAACTTCCTGCCAACAACATTCCTTAACCATGTTATCAGCTCCATTTGTAATTGTATATTAACACAACAAAACATCCACCACCATCCTATTCAACCAAATTGATCTCAAAATGGCAAGTTCTGGTAGGGAAGGCAAGCGTGCCGGAGCCGAGGTAATCTACGGTCCAGATGAATGTTATCGACACTCGATGAAACTGCTCGAAGAACATGGGTTTCCAAAAGGACTATTTCCCTTGAAAGACCTTGAAGAATGTGGTGGGGTTCAAGAGACCGGGTTTGTGTGGATGAAACAAAAGGCTCCTTATGAGCATTTCTTTGTTAATATTAATACTCGTGTGAGTTATGCCACAGAGGTGACAGCCTATGTCGAGAAACTTAAGATAAAGAAGGTGACAGGAATTAAGAGTAAGCAGATGTTCTTTTGGGTGCCGATAAGTGAAATGAGCATTATTGATGATCTAAAGAGCAAGAAGATACATTTTAAGACGCCAATGGGGATTGGAAAATCTTTTCCAATTACAACATTCATGACGGATGAAGAGAAGCAGAAATATTTAGAAGACAGTAAAAATCATGAGTAATGCGTCCCTTTGGTATGATTTTACATGGTACTGTGTCGAGACAATGCATCACTACACACTTTGTGTATTAAGTAATATATGCAAATATCCTTGTGCTTTGTTACTTAGTTTATACGTGTTGCGAATAAAAACGTAAGTATGTGCTTGTTAATTCCATTAAGATTAACATAATTAATTGGCATGTGTTTTTCAAGTACAATTTTGGATGGTCCAACACTTTTGCTCTTGCGTGCTTTAGTTTTTTCTTCCAAGTATTTTACAGGGAATGATTTCATTCGAATGGAAAACACAATTCATGCTGCATTAGTCATGAGATGCTTTGGTTTTTCGTTGTTCGCTATTTATATGTAATTTTTCAACTGGTTTTTTCTTTTCTTTTCTTTTTTTTTTTTTATTAAAGAAAATAAGCTTAGAGCTTCTTTTGATAAATTACGTATGATGTAGAAAGGTTTTCATACTGAAATTTTTTTCAAAACACACTATTGCTTGCAAGTTATGTGTAAGTAGTAATCATGTTAGGACCTATCAAACTTGTTCTACCTTGTATGGAAGTAGGTTCAAATGGAGTTTTAGGTCACAACATATATTTGGATTTCATTTTTCCCAAACTTGATTCTATAAAGTAGAGTATAGGACATACAACATCTCCATATACTCCACCTACTTCAAAACTTGTACTCTAATGTAAACAAGGTATAGCTTCTTGCATACCCAAGTCCATCTTAAAAACTTTTAATTAATGATATTGAACATAACGAAGGATAGTGCTCTTAACCTAACACATAGCCAAGACTTAAGTCCATTTGCCCATTGCGAAAAGTAAAAGTTTCAAAATACATTACATTTTGACATGCTTTGCTACCTCTCATGTTTCTTTCCAAAATACCATTAGTAAAAATATTATGATGAATTTGGTATTGTTATTAATTTTAGACAAATAAACCTAGACCTTATGATAAACTATAATTTTTTTTTTTATTATGTTGTTATAAATTGTTTTGAGTTATGTTATCAAGTCCATGGTTTATGTTTTCATGAGGAACATGTCATCCAAAAACATGTAATCAAATTATTGGCGATTGCCAAATTGATGGATGTATTAGCCAAAAATGCATGATAAGTTTGATGTTGTTGCATAATTCACCTAATAAAATTTTTATTATAAAAATAAAATTTATATTATGAAATTGAAATAAAAAAGTTTTGGGAAATTCTAAATAATTCTACCAAAATGTTGATCTTAGTATGGATATATCCCTGGAATTTCCAAATGTTGTAAGTGGCCATAGCTCCCTTAAGCTTTGACCTCGATGAGGATATTATCTCCCATAATTTCAAATATTGTAAATAACTTTTCTAAACTTTACTAAATTGGTAACATAAATGACGTTTGTCTTTTTTATTTTTATTTTTTCCATATAGTTGAAGAAAAAGCTTATTGAAGTTAAAGTTTTGATGTTGTCATTTAATAATTTTGCTAAGGTGCTTCTACACTAAACTTAAAGTTTGGGGGGGATTCTTTCCAACATTTAAAAGTTCAAGAATTAGGAGACATATATACATCGAGGTTAAAGTATGGGGGATCATTTGTGATATTTGGAAGGTTGTAGGGTATGTTTGCACCAAAGTCAAAAGTTACGAGATTTGTTTGCATTTTTTTTAGAAATTTTCATGGGTTTTGTAGGATACCTTATACCCTATAGATTTTACAGAGTATCGATTTTGTTGATGGGTATTTTAGTAGATGGACCTCCAAGCCCAAACTAACTAACCTAAGGCCATTAATATACTCACTTTAGGTTAGATGTGGGCATAGATCGAATTAGTTTGGTTTTCTCTTCAAAATAATCCAAACTATCAATATGTGGTTTGATTTTTATAACTTTAAACAAATCATATGGTTCATACTAGAAATTTTTCCAAACCACAAAAATTTGGTTTCGTTTGGTTTGACTTAAGGATTGGATCATATTTTTTAATATAGGAAAGTATATTTGTATAACATATAATCTCATATGAAATTATTAAATTTATTTAATAATAATAAGTAGTGGTATCATATTATAGGTCAATGAAATCAACATTCATGCAACTAAGAAATTTTAAATTTTTATTAATAGCTAATTTTATTTATAAAAATATTATATAGTATATACTTTAAGTCAAACTATATGTATAATTTATATATAAACTAATTTTTTTTAAGTATTATGTTACAACAAAGGAACTTCTTTAATTGCAAGTAAAATATTAATATGTTTTTTATAAAACGATTTGATTCGATTTAACCTTCTAATCTAATAATAAATTAACTTCTTAGGTTGTTTTAGAAATTTTCTAAACCAACTTGAAAAAATAATATATATATATATATATTTGGTTTGAAACTATATTTTCTGTTTGGTTTGGATTGATTTGTGTATTGGTTTAGTTTGATCGACTTTTTTGCCCACCCCTATTCCTAGTAAAACCTAGCATTATCTCTTATATAGGAAATGAAGTCTTTAAGTAAGGACTTTTGCTCCTTTTCTCTTTCTAAGCATCAAAGAAAACTTTGACACCCTTCTAAAGGTGTTTTGTTTCATAAAAAGTCTAAATCGAAAAATCTTTATCGATAAATAAATCAACGAAATGAAAAAGACGTGTCAACATTGCACCGTCCGTGCGAAAGGATTTAATTCAAAACCAATGATTATTTTACGTTTGGAATTCAATTCCTTCGCAAATTCCCAAATGTCAATATCGATCTTCTCAATGTAGGCTTACTTTTCTTCCCCCACACCACACGACCCCCCACCACAACAGATCTGGGTGGGTTCTTATACCCCTTTTTGCATAACACTCGGGTTACATGCGTAAAGGATGGAATTTCCTTTCTATCTCACAAATTTACGAAAAACTTGAAGAAAAGAAAAAGGATGAAATCTACGACCTGCGAAGTCAAAAGTCAATTATATAACCGCAGCAACAATAATAATATGCCTTCTCGGTCAAAAACAAGGGACGCATGTTGGGCAAATTTCGTATGAATTGAGAATTGAAAACGATAGGACGAAGCAGCAGTACAAGAATGAGAGAGAAGGCAATGGGAGAGGAGAGGGAAGATCCAAAGAAACTGAAGAGAATAGTAGCAGCGGCTTATGACTACCGGAGGGACTGACAATGGGCTCGTTACTGGTCATACATCCTCATCCCTCTTCACTTGTCCTCTCACAATGACGTTGTCAATCGTTACAAGCGCAAATTCTACCAGTGTTACATTACAGAGCATGCATGAATGTTGAGCTTCAATATTGGACAGGAGCTCGGTCGTGAAATAGAAGGTCGGGTTGTTTCCATGAACAAGTCGACTTCCACATGATGGGTCCGAGCTTGACGAGTTAAGCAACAATTGCATTCTCAGTGACTTTATTAGCTGGACGAATAGGCACTCGAGGTTCCAAGCCAAGGAGTAGATCTCGAACAATTATTAGCGTAGCCTCATGGCGTTCTCCAATTGTAGACTTAACTAAAGGCTAAAGCACTCCCATGCACGAACTAAGACCCACATTATGAACAGAGCAACCGTACATCAAGAGAGCTTTCTCTGACTTGTTTTTACAACAAAGCTGACTTACTCCACACCCAACTGATTGTCGAATTGCTGAACTTTCTGACCAGAATTATTCTATTCTGAACTGCCACTTCTCTCCCCTACATAACTTTAATCAACGTGCAATTGAACCGTGCTCAAAAACCCAAGCTATGTCACCGTGTCGAGCTGCTCAAACAATCTAACATCCAAGATCTCGGAATACCAAGATCCCAAACGTTTTGAACGCTTTAGACGGACTAAAGTCCGAACTTCATAATTCCATACAAAGTTCAGCTCAAGACCCCAAACTCCATGGCACGTACAGCAAGATAGATGTCTCGAGCCTCGTCAAGTCGAAATCAAGCTACATATGGACGTTACGTTCAAGGTCTGAGTTGCGAGCTCCAGGCAAATACACAAAGCCATTCCTAATCTTGCAGAACCAAAAGTAGGAATAATAGCCAGCATCTGCATTAAAGCTCTTGCGTAACTGAAATCTAGGAGGTCGAACTCCATACAAGCTGACGAACCAAGATCGGCCGAGCACTTTGCCTAAGCAGCAATGGAGGCCCATACCGAACATAACACAAACAACCGAATTGAACTGAATAGTAGTCCATCAAGCCCACACCTTCGAGTTTCGAGCTTCTTTCAACTGAGCTCCACTTGAACTTTGATAGAAGTATCAAACTTCAAAGTGATTGGTCCATGTTATGCAGACACCAAGCTTTTGTGGACACCGAGCTCCCGTGGATGCTGAGCTCCCATGGATACCAAGGCCCCATGGTTACCGAGCTCCTAAGGACACCGAGCTCCCATAGCATCATTCGGGTTCTATATGAATGACAAGGTTGATTCTACCCATTAGAAGCCTAAGAAGCACTTCCTTGAATAAAATCCAAGGTGTAAGTATAAAAATCTGAATTGCATGGATAAAATCCGATGTGCATGGATAAAAATCCAAATTGCCTAGATAAAATTTGAGGAGCACAGATAAAAATCTGAATTGTCTAGATCAAAATACGAGGAACACATATAGAAATCTAAATTACCTGAATAAAATTTTGACCTACGTAGATAACAATCTAAATTACTCGAATAAAAATTTAACTTGCATAGATAAATAAAAATCCGATTGTTTGAATAATCCCGAGGCATTCATACGAAGAAAAAATCTAACATGCTTAATTTTGAAATACCTAGGTGTTAACAAAATTTCGAAGCAATAAAACCCGAGAAGATCCTTGTAGTTGGGTCCCTAAGCTTAGCTTAGGAATGCTTAACAACTTATAATGAGCTTGGACACCTTCTAGGCATAGAGGAAATTCTGAGGTAATGAAGCCCAAGATGATATTCGAGAGTTAAGTCCTCATGCCCGACTTAAGAACGCTTATAAATGAAACTAAAACCCTTAGGTTCCATGAAAACTCCATAGGCAAAGAAGCTTGAGGTAAATCACAAGACCATGGCCCTTAAGCTTGGTTATTAAACGCTAAAATGTAGCTTGAAAACCTATATGAAAGCTCGAAGAAAATTTGAATTATGTATGCCATATTACTCCGCTTAAGTTGATACTTCAACTTACCAAATCACAGGTAAAGTTGGAAAGACCCATAAGAAGCTCCCCCATGGTGTAGTCACTTGGCTTGGGACCTTGAGAGTGCATATAAGCACTTAGTCTCTTTACCAAACACATCGACAAAGAGACTAGGGGAAGGGGGAGGAGTAGTGATGGCTATTTTTAGTATATGGGCCCCTAGGCTCAAACTGACCTACCCAAGGCTACTAAGAAGCCCACTCCAAGTAAAACCCATGAAGGCCCTAAGCAAAGGACATTTCGCTCCTTTTCTTTCTCAACTAGGGTTTATTACTCCATGATCATCACGCTGACTGAGCACCACTAATTGTTTTCTATCTCACAAGTGGTCATATAATAGAGAGAAAACAATACATCAATAGATTTCTGGTGGTTCCTACATGTTATAGGTCTATTTAGGCTTTAAAGGGACCGGTACCTATAGGATAGGGCACTATGAATGAATCATTTTGAGTTTGCAAGTGGGATGGGTATTCTAAACTAAATTGATACCCTCATTACCCTTCAAACAAACTCCTCATTAGCAAATTGGGTTTATAAGTATGTGTTTGACAATAGATCTTAATGCATAGTTTTTATTAGTCTAAAGGCAAAATAAGCTACAAAGTTCCTCTTACTTATGTAGATAGGAAAGGAACTTAAGGAAAACAATAGCTTTAAGGGTTGAGGATGAGATATTAGTGTAATCTTTAGTAGGGGGTTTTTAGAAGAAGTTTAGGATGTCATGCCTTTGAGTTACCCAAAAAGTTTCCCTTAAGAAGAGAAGTAAACCATGTAATCAAATTAGAGTTAGGAACCAAACCTCTTGTCATTATTCCCTACTGGATGTCTCCTCTAAAGTTGTATGGACACAGATGCCAATTGAAAGAGTTACTAGATGATAACTTAATAGGAATCAACCCCTTGGATCAATCACTCGAAGACGAGCTAGAGAACTTCAAGGGCTCGCATGAAAAATACTAGCTTTAAGCTATAGTCGAGATGGGAACTTCTATCTCGATCTGACCTCTAGCCAACCTATCTGTTAGATTCTCACATGTGTCCAACATGCTCCTACCCAATAGCAAAGTCCTAATCTAGAAGATAGCTTAGAACTAGCCAAGTCGAGCTCCCGACCTGATCTACTAGCGTTTAACTTCAAGACAACTAAGCTTTTGTTAGGTCGATTGGCTTCTGACCTGATCCAAATTAGGTTAGCCCCTAACTATAACGCATTCTTGCTTCCACTTACATTGTATCATATCCCTGATGTCCAACTATCAAGCGATACGTATCCTTTGATACAATGTTCTAGCATAATCCTTTCTTTTTTCACATTGAATATTCTTTTTCTTTTTTACCCCTTTTAGTATGTCTTATGTAACCTAGTATAGTATACCTTTTTGTCTTTTCATACATGTAAAGCAACCTTAGTAAATGGGTATATAAACTCCCACTTTCTTGTATACAGCATCATTCAACTTTCAATACAGAAGTATTCGCCTTAAGCAACCTTAGTGTTTTCGTTAACCTTCAACTCTTGTCTATTCCTTTTAGCAAGGAGTAGTGGTAAGTTGATGGGAATCAGGCTACCGGACCTCTGACCCACAGCTAAGCTCGAGAACTAGAGGGACTAATACGTTGAGGCTGAGTACTTTCTTGCCAAGTCACCCTTTATGCCGAGTTGTATGACTACCTATCTTTCTATAGTATGTCGAATTAAAGATTACTTACTAGTACTCGAGTCAACCAATTACGCGGCATTTATCTTGCCGAGAAGCCGAGAAAGAGAGACTCCGGATTGACTAAGCCATCCCTATTTAAACAAGCCATCTGCTCGTACTTTTTTGTTTGTATCTTCTAACAACCTCGCCAATGTAACATTGCCACGTGTATAGTATCATGTGCAAAATTTATTGCATCAATGATTATTTTTCTTGTATATTCATTTTTACCCTTTTGTATTTTGTACATTACTTCCTTAGGAAATGCCCTTTCTGTCTTTTCCTTTTTAAGTAAGTTTCCCTAACTTATGGGTATAAATATCCTTATACTTGTAATAGAGATTATTAGCAGATCATTCTTAATACACTTTAAGTATTTTCTTCCTTGCGTAAATACTGTTTATTTACTCTCGACATCACTTTTATCCATTCCCGTAAGCAAGGTTAGGTGGGAAGTAACCTCACCGAATCGATTTGTACGTCATATCGAATTGTACCATGAGTCCTCGAAAGTTCCCTTGGTGTATCATATCCTCTGGAGTTGTTCATAGGTTTTACTTATTGTTCCCCTTCGTTATTTTTACCCTTTTGCACTTTCCCTATTATGGTGAAGTGCTGACCTGAACTTATAAGAAGGGGTAAGGGTTTGGTAGAAAGACCAGCTAGATTAAGTGTCAAGGGTTTGGACATATGGCTACTCAGTGCTCGAATCAAAGGATGATGGTCATTAATGGAGACATCTCGAAGTTAGAACTAGAAAGTACGGATGGGGAACTCGAAAAGGAGGAGGTTCCTATCAAGAAAGAGCTAATTGAGGAGGACATGTTTGCAGTGGACTTGGACAAGTTACTCGTAGTCATCTATGCACTATGAACATCAAGCCCGTGTGACATGAGGAGCAGAGAGATAACTTGGTCCATACCACCTGTAAGGTGAATGATCAGGTATGCACTTCATCATGGATAGTGGAAGCTGCACCAATGTAGCATCGGTCGATCTTGTTTCAAAACTAAAGTTTTCGACTGTTGCGCATCCAAGGCTATACAAGTTGTACTGGTTGAGTGAGAAAGGAGCATTACATGTTACTCAGCAAATACTACTGCCGATTATTATAGGGAATTACTCTGACTAGATTTTTTGTGACATATTGCCTATGTGTGCTTCCTATATGTTGCTAGGTAGATCGTAATTATCTGATAGGAAAGTTATACATGATGGCTATAGGAATACATATATGTTTGAGAAGGATGACCAAAAGATCATGCTAAATCCGTTGCCGTCGAGAGAAGTTAATAAGTTGCAAACGAAACTTGCTTGCGGATTGAAGAAGGCTCTAGTGATGAGTAAAGCCAAGCTCTAAGAGGCCATCAATGCTAATGAGCTAACCCTCTTGTTGGTCAGGCGAATATTGAAAATGAAGGAGCGGGGTAAGTTATCCCAAGAGATCAAGGAGTTGTTAAATGAATATGTTGACTTGTTCCCAAAACAGTTACCTGGGGGGTTGCCCCCAACTCGAGGCATAGAGTACTATATTGACTTAGTACCCAATGTTGTACTACCGAATAAGCCAGCTTATCAGATGAATCTTGAGTAGGCTTCTAAACTCCAACATCAAGTCAATGAGTTGCTGGAGAGAGGCTATACAAGAGAGAGTTTCAGCCTTTGTGCTGTGCTTGCACTTCTAATGTTGAAGAAGGATGGAACCTAGCAAATGTGTACAGATAGCCGAGTAATAAATAAGATCACGATCAAATACAAGAATGCGATTCTGAAGCTAGAAGACATGTTGGATGAACTAGTGGAGCTAAGATTTTCAACAAGAATGATTTTAAATCTGGCTACTGTCAAATCCGCATGAAGCCAGGAGACGAGTGGAAGACTACATTTAAGACTCGACATAGACTTTATGAATGGATGGTCATGCCTTTCGGCTTGTTGAATGCCCCGAGTACTTTCATGAGACTAATGAACCATGCGTTGAGATATCTCATAAGGAAGAGTGTTGTGGTGTACTTTGATGACATCTTGGTCTATAATGCTGATATGTCGAGTCATTGTGAACATCTCAAAGTAGTCCTAGATATCCTATGTACCAAGAGACTATTCGACAATCTAAAAAAATGTTGCTTTTGGTAGGAGGAAGTAGTATTCTTAGGCTATGTAGTTAGTAGAGGAGGCTTGCAAGTTGATGCTGAAAAGATCTGAGCAATTGTTGAGTGGCCAACTCCTATGACTTGTGCTGACGTGAAAAATTTCTACGAATTGGCTTCATTTTATAGAAGGTTCATTAGGAATTTTAGCACTCTTGCCGCACCACTTATTGAGTTGACAAAAAAGAACATTGACTTCCAATGGGGAGAAAGGGAGAAGAGGAGTTTTGTCGAGATAAAAGAGAGATTGACCTCTGCTTTGGTGTTAGTGCTACTTGACTTCGACAAAATTTTTGAGCTGGAATGCAACGTGTCAAGCATTGGAATAGGCGTTGTCCTAATGTAAAAAGGCTGACCAATTGCTTTCTATAGTGAGAAGCTCCGAGGACCCCAATTAAATTATTTCGTGTATGATAAAGAACTTTTAGCATTGATCCAAGTAATACCAGTACGATAACATTATTTACTACCAAGAGAATTTTTCATATATATTGACCATGAATCGTTGAGATACCTTCGGAGTTACAATAAGTTGTTGAAGCAGCAGGCGAGATAGGTTGAATTCCTTGAATGATTCAATTTTGTAATAAAGTACAAGCAAGTAAAGAGCAACATAGTTGTAGATGCTCTTTTAAGGAGATATGCGCTTTTATCAGAACTGCAAACTAGACTATTTGGGTTTGCAAGTATCAAAGAACAATACTCTAAGGATCCACACTTTGGACCCATAATTTCGTGATCCGTCGATGGGAGGACAATGGATGAATATTATGTGGAAGGAGGCTACTTGTTCTGAGGTGGAAAATTAAGCGTGCCGATTGGTTCACTGAGGGAGTTACTAGTTAGGAAAGCCTACAGTAGAGGTCTCTCCAGATATTTTAGGGAAAGGAGGACCTATAAACTGATAAATGGCTGAATCTTTTGGTTGAGAATGAGGAAAGATGTGCATTGAGTGGTCGAAAGCTGTACCGTGTACAAGAAGATCAAGTGCTAAGCCGAGCAAAGGAAAGCAATGTCCCTACCTGTTGCAACGAGGCCATGGATTGAATTGAGCATAGACTATGTTTTCTGACTACTGCGAATTATCCAAGGTAAAGATTCTGTAATGGTCATCATGGATAGATTTAGTAAGATGGCACACTTTGTGCTCTGTACTAAAACTAACGACGCTTCGGCTATTGCTTCTCTTTTCTTACAAGAGATTGTATGGATATATGGCGTGCTAAGAAGTGTAATCTTTAACAAAGACTCGAAGTTCTTGAGCTATTTTTGGAGAACCCTATAACGTCGGCTAGGAACCACATTACTTTTCATTACCTCATATCACTCTCAAATTGATGGCTAAATAAAGGTGGTTAATCGTACTTTAGGATTACTGCTCCGAGCTACAGTAGGTAAAAACTTAGCTGATTGGGACGTCTGCTTACCAGTGGTAGAATTTGCTTACAACTGAACAGTACATGACATCACTAAGCATACTCTCTTCGAGGTAGTCTATGGGTTCAATCCTGAGTTGCCCCGATTACGCCCTTATACCAATACTCGTGTAAGAGGATCTTGATGCATAGGCCAAAGTACAATCCTTTCAGTACATCTATGATAAGGTCACTCAGCACATCGATCAAGCTGCTAAAAGAATACGAGAAAAGACCAAGGGTAAAATAGCTAAATAATTTCAGTTGGGAGACTTGTTGTGACTGCACCTTAGCAAGGAATAGTTCTTGAACAAGAGAAGGAACAAATTATCTGCAAGAGCAGAAGGACCTTTCAAAATCCTCTTAAAGATTAATGATAATGCCTACAGATTGGAATTGTTTGAAGACTATGGGGTTTTTTACACCTTCAACATTGTCGACCTTAGTCCGTATCACTCTGATGGAGAATTGAGTGAACATTAATCGAATTTGATCTCAAATCTAAAATAACCTGAAGGGAATGATAGGAATCAAGCTACCGGACCTCTAACCCATAACTGAGCTCAAGGACTAGAGGGATTGGCACGATGAATCCTTCTATTCTAATCGACCCCTACTAAGGTTGAGTACTTACTTGTCGAGTCACCCTTCATGTCGAGTCGTATGATTACCCATCTTTTTATAGTATGTTGAATTGAAGATTACTCATTAGCACCTTAGTCGATCAATTACTCGGCATCTTCCTTATTGAGAAGGAGAGCAAGAGAGACTTCGGACTGACTAAGTCATCCTAGCTCAGATAAGCCATATGTTCGTCCTTTTTTGTCCATATCTGCTAACAACCTCGCCAATGTAATATTGCTACGTATACAGTATTATATGCAAAATCCATTGCATTAATGATTATTTTTCTTGTATATTCATTTTTATTTTTTTATATCTTATACATTACTTCCTTAGGAAATGCCTTTTTTGTCTTTTCCTTTTTAGGCAACTTGCCTTAACTTATGGGTATAAATATCTTTGTACTTATAACGGAGATCATCAGTATGTCATTCTTAATATACTTTGAGTATTTTCTTCCTTGCATAAACACTGTTTATTTACTCTCAGTATCACTCTTATCCTTTTCCTTAAGCAAGGTTAGGTGGTAAGTAACCTCACCGAATTAATTCGTATGTCATACCGAATTAATTCGTATGTCATACCGAATTGTGCTATGAGTCTTTGGAAGTTCCATTGGTGCATCATATCCTCTAGAGTTGTTCGTGGGTTTTGCTTACTATTCCCCTTCATCAATTTTTCCCTTTCATACTTTCCCCATTAATCCTTTTCAAGCTTTCTATAAGCTTAGACCCATCTAGCGATCGGCTTTGTTTGTTCTTGATCACGATTCACAATATGAGTGACCCTTCAATTCGGACTGGTGTGTCATATCCAATAGATTGTTAGTCGATTAGGTTTGAGTGGTGTATCATATTCATTTAGTAACTGCTCGAACTTTGTTAGCCTTTTCTTTTTTGTTTCTTTCTGGTTCGCTTTGTTTTGGTACCTCTTCATGCGTCTGACCTCGGAGACGCATTAACTTCGCTAGTATCAAAGTACGGTTCTGTAAGGGAATGTGTGAAGTTATAGTGAAGTTTTTGTTCGCTTTACTATTAGTAGTTACTATGTTCCTTCCGTAGCTACTGTAGTGTGTTGTGTGACAGTAAGAGTAGTTTTATTATTACTCAGTTTTACTTTGTTTTTCATTACAAAAACAAAGCAAGTTTGTTTCTATCTTATTTGGGTGACTATTAGGTATTGAAGTTGTTAGCAAGTTGTTAATTCGTTGGAGAAGTACTATACTATGTTTGATTCAAGTGTTCGGGGTGTTATTGGTGACTAGAGCAATGGTACCTAACCTAGTCATAGTCTTAATGGTAGTAACACCCTAGGGTCGGTTGACGACAAGCTCGACAGACTCATAAACCTTATTGAGAGTTTAGTCATCACAATGCAAGTTAACAGACAACAACCCGAAGCTATACAGCGGCAATACCCACAGGAAGACGCCCTTGAGAGACATTATGGCCAAGGCAGTCAAACCAATCACCCAATTTGATCACTACAAGCTAGAGGAGTAGTAAATTGAGCTGCTATATAGAAACTAGAGTTGGAGGAGATTGGGGAAGATGACGAGGAGTTGGGTGTTGAAGGGTTTGGTGAAGAAGAAGAAGTTGATTATTATCGAGCATAGGGACGAGGACGCCGAGTCCCTTGAGGGCTAGATAATGTTAAGGTGAAAATTCTACCCTTCGGTAGAAGTGGAGATGCAGATGAATACTTAGAGTGGGAAGAGAAGGTTAAGAAAGTATTTGAATGTTATGGGTATGAGGATATGTTCAAAGTCTAACTTACTACATTAGAGTATACTGGGTATGTCATCATGTGGTGAAAGAATTTAAATACAGCTAAGGTAAGAGATGGAAGGTGAGGTATTAGAACTTAGGATGAGATGAAAAAGTTGTTAAGAGACAGATTTGTACTTGAGGCCTATTTATAAGATCTGTTTGCAAAGTTATAGGAGCTGCACTAAGGAAGCTAATCTATTGATGACTATGTGAGGGAGTTCTAGATGTTAATGATCCAAGCTGACGTAGAAGAGCTAGAGGCCCATACAGTATCGAGGTTCATTTTTAGGCTTAAGTATGAGATTTGCAATATTGTGGAAGTACAGAGGTTTTATAATTTGGAAGAGCCCATCAAGGTAACATAGAAGGTTGAAAAGCAGACGAGAAATGTTCTAAGCCGACTTGGGCCAACATTTTCTTAAGCCCTGGTACTACGCCGACTTGTTCAAGCTGAGCTTAAGAGACCATACCAAGCCAAGGTAAAGAATGACTAACCTGACAATAGCCGAGTAAGACAACTAGGCTGAGCTAAGGTTAAGCCTCCTTTGAGAATGTATGAGAAAGGATAAACCTTCGGACGAAAGTCTAGCGAGGTGAAATGCTTTAAATGCTTACCTTTAGACACA
Source organism: Lumnitzera littorea (assembly GCA_024138015.1). NCBI lineage: Eukaryota > Viridiplantae > Streptophyta > Magnoliopsida > Myrtales > Combretaceae > Lumnitzera > Lumnitzera littorea. The sequence goes on along the minus strand of JAMXBB010000008.1, from coordinate 2,453,080 downwards.
TGATTATTAAGTGTCCGAACTGACGTATCATAGTGCTTCGAAGATATGTAGTGGATAATATAGATGAGAGTAAGCTTAAGAAGGAGAAGGATGTTCAAAAAGCAGAAGCCGAGGAGGAAGAGGAGATATGTGTCTATGCCGACTAGGGAGAAGTGATGACCCTAGTTTTGAGATGAGTCCTGAGTTCCTTATCAAACCCTGAGGAGGATTGAAGGGAGAATTTGTTCTATACCAAGTGTACCGTCAAAGGCTAATTATGTACAATCATAGTGGATGGAGGAAGTTGCATTAATATGGTTGGGTAATCCTTTGTGTAGAGGATGGGTTTGCTAACCTCAAGGCATCCTCGACCTTACAAGCTGCATTGGCTTCATGATAAGGGTGTTTTGCATGTAACTGAACAAGTGACTGTGCCATTTAGTGTCGGAAATGTATATAGGGATGAAGTAGTGTGCGATGTCATCCCCATGAGAGCTTTATATTTGCTGCTTGAATGACCTTGGTTATTTGATCGACGTATTACGCATGATGGGTATAAGAGCACTTATGCCCTTGTAAAGGATGGAAGGAGGATAGTATTGTAACCCCTAACCTCGTCTCAGGTTAATAAAACCCATAATCAACTTACCCAAGCTAGTAAGAAGAAAGCCCTAGTGATGAGCCGTTGAGAGCTCCGATTTCTTGAGAAAGTTAATGAATCGATGTTCTTATTGGTTAGGAGACTGATGGAGATGAGCGAGTTACAAAATGTTCCAAAAGAGATCCAAAGCTTGCTAAATGAGTTTTCTAACTTGTTTCTAGAAGAACTGCCCAAAGGACTGCCACCGGTTTGAGGCATAGAGCACTGTATTGATCTACAGCCAGGTATCGCCTTACCAAATCGACCTGCGTACAGGATGAACCCTGAGTAGGCTACCGAGTTGAAAAGACAAGTGGACGAACTCATTGAATGAAGGTATGTAAAGGAGAGCATGATCCCATGTATTGTACTAGCTTCACTCATTTTGAAGAAGGATGGTTCATAGTGCATGCGCATTGACAACCGAGTAATCTACTGAATTACTATCAAGTATAGATACCCAATGCCGAGGTTCGATGACATGTTGGATGAGCTTCATGGTGCAAAGCTATTTTCAAAGATAGATTTACGGAGTGGTTACCACCAAATTCACATGAGGCTAGGTGATAAATGGAAGACTACCTTTAATATTAGGTACGAGCTTTATGAATAGTTGGTTATGCCATTCGGACTTACTAATGCACCGAGCACATTTTGAGGTTAATGAACCATGTGATGTGCTCTCTTCTTGAAAGATGTATGGTTGTATACTTTGAGGATATATTAGTCTATAATGTCAACTTGAACAACCATGTTCAACATCTTTGTGAAGTATTTGGCATTCTATGAGTTGAGAAGTTGTATAGGAATGTAAAGAAATGCATATTTTACTAGAAAGAGGTGATATTCCTAGACTTTGTAGTGTTAGGGGAAGGAATTTGAGCAGATGAAGGGAAGATCCGAGTTGTTCTGGATTAGCCGACGTCGAAAAATGTTACTAAAGTCCGAAATTTTTATGGCCTAGCTTCTTTCTATGTACGATTTATTAAGGACTTTAGCACAATAGCCGCCCCATTGACCGAGCTGACAAAGAAGAATGAAGGGTTCAGGTGGAATGATCGAGTTGAGCGAAGCTTCAGGGAGATTAAGAAGAAGCTTACCTTGACACCTGTCCTTTCACTACCAGATTTTGATAAGCCCTTTGAGCTGGAGTGCGACATGTTGGGAGTTGGAATTGGTACTGTCTTGATGCAAGAATGATAGCTTGTTGCTTACCACGGTGAGAAATTGAGTGGCTTAGCCCCAAACTATTCAGTGTACGAGAAGAAGATGTACTCTTATTTCCGAGCCCTTACTGTTTGGCAACATTATTTGCTACTGCAAGATTTGTTATTTATATAGACCATGAGTCTCTAAAGAATTTGGGGAGTTAGAACAAGCTTTCGAAGAGGTAACCTAAGTGGTTAGAGTTCATGGAGAGTTTCTCATACGTCATCCGACACAAGAAGGGAAGTGCAAATATAGTTGCCAACGCTCTATTACGACGGCAAACCTTGCTGATCACTTTGCAGATAAAATTATTGGGATTCTCACTAATTATCGAACGGTATGCTCATGATTCTCATTTCAGCCCTATCATAGAACAGTATAAGGACGGAATTGTTGTTTTGGGATATTATCTTAAGGATGGCTACTTGTCTAAGGATCGTAGATTATGTATTTTGAACTGCTCTATGCATGAGTTATTGGTCAGGGAAGCTCATAGCGAAGGGTTATCTAGTCATTTTGGGGAGACCAAGACAGCCAATTTATTGAGGGAGAACTTTTATTGGCAAGGTTTGGCCAAGGATATCCATAAGGTGGTTAGTGATTAGTGGTTGTGAAGTATGCAAACATATAAAGGGGAAGAGAGAGCTCCATGGAGAATATATACCGTTGCCAACACCAACCTTACCTTGGACCAACCTCAGCATGGACTTTATCTTAAGGTTGCCCTAAACATCTAGAGATAAAGATTCTATTTTTGTTATAGTAGACCGTTTTAGTAAGATGGTGCACTTCATTCCATGCCATTGAACTAATAATGCTTTATATATTGTTGATTTGTTTTTGTAGGAGATTATCTGTCTACATGAGATAATAAAGACTATTATTTTAGATTGGGACACAAAATTCTTAAGCTATTTTTAGAAGACTCTTTAGAGAAGACTTGGAACCAAACTTGTATTTAGCTGCAGTAGCTACCCTCAAACTAATGGGCAGACTGAAGTGGTAAACAAGACGCTAGGCAATTTGCTTAGAGCTATAGTAGGAAAGAACTTATAAGATTGGGATATGTGCCTACCAGTTGTGGAGTTTATATATAACCGAACTATCCATAACACTATAGAGAAAACCCTATTCAAGGTCGTTTATAACCTTAACTCAACCATTCCCTTGGACATGATCAACCCTAAAAGCTATTGAAGAGAGTCAATCTGGTGTTGATCGAGCTTGAGAATTACATGAATTGTACTAGTCCGTAATAAAGAGGATCACCAAATTCAATTAGAGACAGTAAGAGATTGGTAGTTGAGGCTACTGAATTGTTTCTTTCCAGCCAGGAGACTTAGCATGGATACATCTCAACTAAGAACGATTCCCATACTTAAGACAAAATAAACTATCTCCTTGAGTTGATGGTTCGTTCAAAGTCCTGAAGAAAATCAATTGCAATACTTACTAAATCGAGTTGCTTGATGACTATGGAGTTTCTTCTACCTTCAATGTATCCGATCTGATCACTCACTAATTAGTAGAAGATGACCCTACGTGCAGCCTAGGAGAGGAGGCAGAACCACTTTAGATTTGAGGGCAAATCTTTTTAACCTCTAGGTAGATGATAGGAATTAGCCCCTTGGACTAATCACCCAAAGCCAAGCTAAAGGACTCTAAGGGCTCATATGAAAAATATTAGCTTTAAGCCATAGTCAAGACAAGGACTCCTTTCCCAATTTGACCTCCAGGTGATCTATCTGTCAAATCCTTATGTATGTCTAATATGCTCTTGCCCAATAGTGAAGTCCTAATCCAGAAGACAGCCTAAAACTAGTCGAGCTGAGCTCTTGACCTGATCCATTGGCGTCTGACTTTAGGGTAATTGAGCTTTTGCTAAGCTGATTGGCTCCCGACCTAATCCAGATTAGGTTAGCCCCTGATTGTAACGCATTTTTGCTTCCGCCTACATTGTATCATATCCCTGATGTCTCATACCCCTGATGTCTGGCCATCAAGCGACACGTATCTTTTGACATAATGTTTTAGAATGATCCTTTCTTCTCTGTACTGAATATTTTTTGTCTCTTTTACCCCCTTTAGTATGTTTTATGTAACTTAATGTAGAATACCCTTTTATTTTTCATATAAGTAAAGCAACCCTAATGAACGGATATATAAACTCCTACTTTCTTGTATATGAGCATCATTCAACTTTCAATACAGAATTATTTGCCTTGAGCAACCTTAGTGTATCCAACCCTTTAACTCTTATCTATTTCCTTTAGCAAGGAATAGTAGAGAGTGACCCTTCAATTCAGATCGGTGTATTATATTTGGTGAATTGTTAGTTGAGTGGGATCGAGTAGTGTGTTATATCCATTCGATGGCTGCCTAGACTTTGCTGACCTTTTTTTTTTTTTTTTGTTTCTTTCTGGTTCGCTTCTTTATGGTGCCTTTCAGTGTGTCTAACCCCAGATATACACTACAACTTCATTTAACCTTTGAAAGCACCTGTTGGTGCTCCAACATCCTTTAAGAAGAAACATGATGGTTCTTATTGGTTATGCATCGATTATAGAACATTGAACAAAGTCATGAAGAATACATTTTCTTTATAGGTGGAATCAGATAGGTTTGATCACTTGAGAGAAGCAAGGAACTTCTCCAAACTAGATATACAATCTAGCTATTACTAAGCAAGAATTATGAAGGAGGCAAACAAAATACTACTTGTGGTATGATCATAATCAAATAAGTTGATTTAGAGTTGTTAGAATTGTATTATTTAGAAGAAAATCTAAATCACATAAGTAAGAGTTTCTATAGTATCCTTCTAAAAGGCTATATCGAAAATAATTAGGAATCCATTAGATCCTAGGCATTTAAGTTCTCCCATTTGAAATACTTCCAATTGTACCCTTTTAGCTATAGTTTTTATACACAGTTGATCATTTTGCTAATCATAAATCTTCTAAGGAACCACTTCTAATAGATGTTGATCCTTAACTCTTGTGGTAAAATATAATTCTATTAATTTATGATTATCTTTTCCTCTTCTCACCAATACTTATTATTATTATGAGCTTATAAGGCCTTTTCTTTGGTTTTTTTTTTTTTTTTTGGCACCTTTAGTGAGTAAATTGATAAAAAAGGTTCTACTTTTTTCTCCATATTTAAGCAACTTAACCCTTGATTTTTCCTACTTAAAACATTTGTCTCTTGTCCATAACTCTTCTAGCTTCCAACTTAAGTTCCTTCTCAGTTACTCTAACTTTACAAGACCCATTTTCTTGATGACTAAGCTTCCTTAATCACCAAAACAAGCTTCATCTTATAACAACATATGTTCAAATCGAAATAGCTTATAGCCTTTAAATCCATTTGCTTCCAACTAAACAACCGAAGGGGTATGATTTAATCTCACAATAGGATATTATTACACTTATGTGTTTAGCTAAGAGTGAACCAGATTAAGAGATTTAAAGGCCTAACAAATTTGTTCTTTCATTATGGATAATCTTCCTTTAGTTACACTAAGTAAATTTTAAGCCCTAAAAACCAAGATCATATGGTCTTACGTTAAGAGTCATGCTTCTAAATTTCTCCATTTAAGCCTTATCAGTTTAACCCCTTCCTTTTAATGTTTCTTGAGGATATCATTGGAATCTCTTACCACAAGTCTATAGTCATATCTTCCCCCACTAAACTCCTTAAGTTAGACTATACTTGTCTTTTGATGTGAAAGTTTTAAGTAAACATATACCTAAGATATGTGTTATAATATGGATCCATTTGGTTTGTTTGCAATTATGTCATGGTACTTTTTGATTCCTAGAGAATCTCAAAATCATGGTTATTTGTCCACTAAAGTGCAAGTCCTTCTACCATACCAAAAGGAGAAATGTAGTAGATATTTGCATACTCAACCTTGCTCTTTACTATCCAAGATTTTTTTCTTTTTGTTTCTATTATAAAGACAACAATGGGGTTGCTTTATTTATGAGCTCTTTTAATTGGTAAATTGATAAGGCGAGTCCAAAACTTTGACAATTTTAAATAAAATAACCTATGGAAACCTTGTGCTTATTGTTGGTTTACCGCTAGAGCTATTTTTGAGCAAAATTTTAGGAACATTGATTTCAATATCCACTAAGCTATTTTCATTTAGATCTTTTAACTTACTACTTTGATGCATCCCATTACCACACATTTAGTACCTTTCACTTATTTTTCCTTGAATGTTTCCATCTTAACCACCTCTACCACCTCTACATCTTTGTAAGTTATAATAGGCTAACTAGTTTATAGGTTTAATGTGTGTAAAGTGTAATTTTCTTAGAGCTTTTGCAATTATAATTTGGGTATGATTAGGGATAAGTTTAAGGATATAGTTGTTTAGGAAGAGAAGATGTTTCTTAGAATCTTTAAGTAGGAGAATGAAATTTACCTTATTGTCTTCAATGTAGAAGCGTAAGCTTTTAGTAATACTATGAACTTGTTGGGTTGCTTATGGTAAATTTTGAGGTTGACGTAAAATAGATAGTAGGGGTTTTGGGGATAAGTGAGGCTTTGCATGTAGTTGGGTCAGCATAACGGGTTAATAAAGGTTATGTATAATGAATTAATAGATAATAGGCTTGAAAGGATAAGTAATAGGTCTTTAGGGATAAGGTAAGGATTTGGGTATAGATTAGTTAATGCTGGGAGTATGTAAGATTAAAGTAGAAAGAACGGTGCTACTATGGTTTTTGATTTATATAGGTAAATGGTCATTGAGTGGTTAAGGCTTTATACGTAAATGGATGTTGGATGTTGATGTTCATGAATAGATCGAGGTGTTGGTCCCATTAACATTCTAATTAGTTTTCAGTTGATTATAACTTATCATTGGTAGAGCATGTAATTAGGGAGTAATTTGGGATTAGTAATCTTCTTTAAATATTTTAGTTAGGTAACCTAGCAAACCACAACTAAAATTGTAGTATGGAAAACTTTTATATTCAAATTTAGTAAGATAGCTCTCCCCTCTTCCCTACTTAATTCACATTTTAGTTATTTGGGGTTCATTATGATTAATTATATTCCTTACCTTAGAAAGCTCCTTCTATATCCTTTCCGGCTCTTAAGAGGAGGATTTCCTTAGTTTTCTTAGCTTTAAAATATTTCATTTGATTTAGACCTATATTTTAATGAGTTTTAAAGAGAGGTCTTTTAATTAGAGGTGGTCGTTGAGTTGAACCAGCCTTAAACTGCCAGTTCACGGGCAGGCAAAGGATTGAATTGAGCCAGGCCCTTAAGGCCACAAGCTTTGATTGGTTTAGTTAAACTAGCGGTTTAAGGGTTGGTTTTAAGGCTCTTGAATTGTGAATATTTTTTTTTTTTTTTAGTTTTTTTGCATTCCCTTCAATTAATATAAATAAGTTGTGACTATTCATCAATTTTTTTTTTTTGCAACTAATTATAAAACTTTATATTGACATGTATTGATGCGTGAATAGGAAATTTTATTTTTGGTTAAATTTTTTTTCCATTTCAAAATAATTCATTTGAACTACTTGAGTATGGTGTTATATTACAATATTGAGTAACATTGGCCAAAGTAGAAGAAATTGTAAAGTAGGAAGATTTCTTATTCGAATCTTAATCTTAGAATATATTGTCAAAATGGAAATAAATAAATTACAATATAATTATAAACTGTAATTTGTAATTATACCTTAAAAAATATTATTTTTTACATTACGGTATTATTATCAAACATAAATACAAATTATAGAGCTATCCATAATAATACAGAAAAGCTGTTTCGGTGAAGAAATTCAGGTAACGTCGGGAAAAATTTTGTTGTTGTTTTTAAGGTTACTTTAAAGGTGCTTATGCATTTGTTGGTAGGAATCAAACTATCATAGTTTAGTATTTTTTTTTAGAAAACCTTTAGTGTATTGATTAATTTTAAATTACGTGAAAAACGCCAAGTATACGTAATTATCCATTTATATATATTTTTTAAAGAAAAACAACTTCTTCGTTAATTTAAAAAGCTTAAGAGTGAATTGCTAATTTTAAAAAACCATGCCATTTCATTTAATAGGCGGTAAAAACATTTTTGAATAACATTTAAAAAATAATAATTACTTTATCTCACCTTGGGTTGTGTGTGCTTAGGAGTGGAGCCCGTGATTGTGCTTAAAAGTTGGTTCAAAACTAGTAGATTTTTTTTCTTTTTTCTTTTTTAATTTAAGGTATGAGCAAGTTTAGAAGGTCAAACTGCTTGAGCTCCTAACGTTTGAGAGTTTTAAAAGCTGATTTGAGCTCGTCCATGTTTAAGCCAAGCCAATCCAACGATCCTTTGGACCAGTTCACGATTTAAGGGCTTACCTTCAATTATGTATAGATGCCAATTATCTTTTAACACCAAACATCCACCTGTCGCTACTCCCTATTTTGATTCGAAAATTTTAATCGCCACAATTTCCTTTCGGAAGAAAGAATATTTTTTAAAGGATATAAAAAGAATTCCACATTATATCCAATTTTTCTTTTCTTTCTTTCTTTCTTTCTTTTTTCTTTTTTTCCTATGTTGCTTATCACAACAACCTGTTTCATATTTTTCTTCCAAATCAATCCCAGTAGTACTCATCCTTTTAAATTCTCTTCTCCCACTTCAAAAGTCCATGTCAAGAATCTTCATCCTTTTTGCATTAGCAAAAGCATGTTGGATTAACTCTTACTTCATTGGAACTTACTCTATTTTCATCGACAGATAATGTACCTAGGCTGCTAGAATGGCTCGAGAAATTCGAAGTTATGGTAATGTAAATATATAAAATTGAAATCTCAAATAGGAATCCATTCAAGTTAGCGTTTAATAATTCCATCTAAGATTACTAGTAGAAACGATATGTAATACTCATACCTAAGACATACAGAATTATCCTAAAGCTTAAAGTTAAATATTTACTATCATTGTTTATAATATTCAATGTTACAAAATTAAATTAAAGAAATATAAAAAATCATGATCATTTAAAGAAGAATCAAATTACAAAGAAGTCATTATATAACTACCAATACAACAACTTTAACTACCTATATAATAACTTCTTCTCTTCGAGGAGAAAGAGAATTTGAGACAAAGATTTCCCATTATCCCTTAAATTGTATTTATAAAGGAGTGCTTAAAGAAGGTCATTATAATATTATATCATATTCTAAGTAACTTTACTTTCTAAGCAAATCAAAACTTTATAAATACCAATTATTTAAAATTTTTATCATTATTTTTGAAACGATATATAAAATATGTTTTAGGGAATTTTTTAAGTATGTAAAATTCTTTTATTACTTTTTCATATTATAATACTAATTTATTTGTTATGATAGAAAAAAGAATTTAAAAAAGCATAATAATTTATAAAAAGGGAATGGTAATGCATAATTCTATCCATTTGACCATTGTTTAAAAAAAAAAATACAACAAAAAAAATATGTGGAGCAATGGCAAAAATGAAAAATTGCCATTATTCAATGGCTTCTTCAATTCAAATTAAAAATAAAAAATAAAAAAAGAAAGATTGTAGTTGCAACGGCCAACGGCATGACTTGTCCCAAAAAGAGGGTTGGGTTGGTGCTTAAATGCAAATGAAATATGGTGTAATGATTAGTACGAGAGAATATATCGAAATGGTTTGATGATTTCGAGTTCTCTTTTGTTTCTCTCTTTCTATAATCATATTTAAAAATAGGAATTACAATTTTATGGAATTGGCAATTTCAACTTAAAAGGAGAATTCAATTTTATCTTGAAGAAGATGAAATTGTGATTCTATTTCTTCTATATTTATTATTATTAATTAAATTACTTATGTAACATTAATTAAGTATATTTTTGATAATTATTATATATATGTATTTAATTCCATTTTATTCTATAGATATTTCCAAACACAAGTAAAGATTTGTCATTCGCTTTCGATTCCATTCCAAACAATTCTTATATACCAAAAATGACATAAGGGAAAGTGAGGTACACAAGAATTTATATCAAGCACTTCTTACAAATATACTTTTATACAATACTTGTGAAGATGAATGCAAAAATGAGTACATGTGAATATTTAGAAGTCGACAAAAATATGGTCTATTGGTAATACATGTGGTTAGAAAAATATTAAATATATAAAATTAATAGTTGAATATTTATTGTTATCATTTATATAAATTTTCACTATTATTTTTCTCAAAAGGAAAGTTTAAAAAATCATTACAAAACTGCTAATTCAATAGCTTTTTTTTTTTTTGGAGAAAAAATTGGATTGAATCAATAAATCTAAATATCACATAAAACTCTCATTTCACATACATAATATATCAATATATATAGAGAGATAGTATAAAATATTTCAGGTAAAATTAGAAATATAATGTTTGAGTCTATTTTTTAAAAAATCTTTTTAGTATCATCGTATGGTAATCTTTTTTCTTCTAATCCTACTTTTGATTAGTTACCTATAACAACATTTTAAAAGAATTCAATATATATATATATATATATATTAGTAAATGTATACTTATGCCTCGTGTGTAAAAATAAAATAAAATTTTATTTTACAATTTACAATATACCAAATTCTTAAAGAGAGAGAAGAAGAGGAGGGAGAGGTTTTTTTTTTTTTCTTTTCAATTATATATTTGATAATTGTTATTTTAAAAGATGAATTTTAAGTAAATTTTGTGGTTCGGAAAAATAACTTGCATAATATAATTTGATGAAATGATAATCAAAATGGACGATGTGAACGTCGAATTTCGAATAACAAAGGTTAAAATTTAAATATAAAAGAACAAAGAAACTAACTTTTCATGTAGCGTATGGATATATTTCGGTGATATATACGCACTGTCCCATCACTTTATCCCTTTTGTCGTCTCTCGGCACTTTAACATTTCAACGACCCAAGTCAAATGTCTATATTACCCAGTGCCGACCACATATTTCACACACTCTCTCTCTCTCTCCCCTCCAATGATAATGAAGTGCTGCTTTACGTCAGCAGCTCAAGCACTCAAGGCCGTCCACGTCCGCTCCTCCATGACCACCACAAACACCATGTCCCCTCCTCACCGGTCCCTCGAAGTCACTGGCGGGGCTAAAGACCTTTTCCTCCCAGCATTTAAGACCCTTCACCTTCCTTACTCGTCCTTCCCAATCATCGCCTCTAACCGCCACGTTGAGACCATCTTCGCCGCCTTCTTCCGCTCCAGCCCCGACATCAGGCTCCGCCGTGAATGTATCCGTACTCCAGATGACGGCGCCATCGCTCTTGATTGGGTCTCCGGGGACGATAAGAGCTTGCCACCGGACTCTCCTTTACTCATTTTGCTGGTATGTGAATGAAACCGATACACGTGGAAAATGTGATAAAAGGAGTGTAGTATGAACACGATTATGATTGTCGTGTAATAGCTTATATGGTTCTTTTTTTTTTTTTTTTTTTTAGTTTATTAATTTTCAATTAAAATGCCAATGTAGATGGAAATTCTTTCTATGTTTAATTCCATCCGCGTAACTTTTTAATCTTTTCCGTGATGATAAACCATTAATGGTTTGCCATTTGTTCATTGCCTCGGGATAGTGATGAAGGAAATGAATTTTAACAGAATATGGCAATTTGAAGTAAAATATTGGACATAGATTGCCACTTTAGCTGCCTGAGTAATGGCTCTGATCAAACGTTGGATTGGTGTTTATGTTGTGTGATTATGTTTTGGGGGGATGATGATATACTGTATGCTGATTGATTGGTCTACAGCCAGGTCTTACAGGAGGGAGTGAAGATACATATGTGAGGCATATGTTGTTAAGAGCTAGAAGCAAGGGTTGGCGTGTCGTGGTGTTTAATAGCCGTGGTTGTGGAGACAGCCCTGTTACCACACCTCAGGTAGTTTTCTCTCGTGACTGCAATTGTTTTTAGGAAATGGTCAGTCTTTGGCTTAGGACAATAACCTGTTGAAACTTGACACTCTCGGGCAATGTCTAGTACATGTACATCTAGCTAGTTGTTTAGAAGGAAACGAGTATGGACTATCCATAGTAGAGAAACTGCTGATTTCTTTAACTTATTGATGATATGCAGTTCTACTCAGCTTCATTTACGGGTGATATTCGTCAAGTAGTTGCCCACGTGTCTGGTCGATACCCAGAAGCTAATGTATATGCTGTTGGTTGGTCTCTTGGGGCTAACATTCTTGTACGTTATCTGGGCGAGGTAAGCTAACAATCAGGAATATACTCAAATTGATGGTACCTCTCGTCTCAAAATTTCTTCTATGGCAGACTCTCCAACATGCTATGGTATATTTCCCTGTATTGCCAATTTTGATAGGATTCTGTAGTATCACCCTATGAAGAAGCTTCATTCTCTGTGCATTGCTGTTTCTTATATGCTTATCACTTGAAAAATTGAGTTAGAGCAATGACAACCTCAATGCTTGTTCTGGGCTGCTCTAGCAAGTATATCATATAATGATAGTGTGGCCATTCATGGAAGGTATGTATTTCTGTGACTTTCAATTGTTCTGACAGAGCAACTAAAAGAAATATACTCGCTGATTTAATTTTATCCTAGAAATGTACTCAACAGTGCGTAACATCTCAATTTGTTGACCTGCAATAAACTATCTGTCAATGGAAGGATAAAGAACCCGAGTAATTGATGTTGGTTGAAAATGAATCCAAAAAGGTCGAATGTTGGTTCGGTAATGTGCTCCAAATCAGTGTAGTCAGAGGCACTTTCCTTGGTGCCTAAGTGCATGAGGCACCTTGCCAAAGTGCCAAGCGAGGCACATTCACTAGGCATGCGCCTCAGTAATTCCCTGTTTTCTTCCTTTCTACTAAATTCAGTGCCAAGTTTCCATGTCACCGATCCCTCTATCAGCCGCTCCTCATAAGCTAATGTATATCATGCCTAATGTATTAACTCCAATTCCAAGTTTCTATGTCATCTAACTTGATATAAAATTATTCATTATAATCTAATGTTTGCTGTTGACTGTAGTTGATACATTTGCGATCTGAACCTATTAGCTTCTTTCATCTATGAAGTTTCTTTTGTGCATGTTACCCTTTTGTTTGTTATATTGCAAAGGCAAAATAAACACGTATACTAATCATCATATTTGAAACTAATGATTTTTTACTGTTGAAATTATAATTACAATCCAAGGACGAAAATGTTTTCAGTGAAGGATATGCATCCCAAATTATTTTAGATTACATATAATATGTAGTACTGGAATTGAAAATATTTGAGGAATATTATATCTTATATTTAGTATTTGCAATTAAACTTATGCATGTTCCAATTGAATCTACAGGTTGTATCTCAGGTTATGCAGGAGTGTGCTCTTTTTTGCACCTCTCAGCTCAATTGATCACAAAGTTGTGCATCTTGAGTGCGCTTTTTGCCTTTGACTCCAATGCTCCAAATCCAAACATAAAGGACCAGAAATTCCACCAAATATAAACTCCCCAGCTCCATGTGATAGTGCATCAGCAGCACTATCAGTGACAACATTTTTGTACTGAATTTCAAACTTGAACCCAAGCAACTTAGGGGACCAACACTATTGATCTGGTGTCATTACTTGCTGCTGCAACTTTATTTCAGACTTTGATGATCTGTTTGCACAATGAATTTCCTTCCAAGTAAATAGGTTCATCAGTGCTGAATATAAAGGACAAGAACCATGAGTTCTTTCTTGTAAATGGACTTAGCTGTAGTCTTTTTCCCCAAAGCTTTACTAGCCAGTGGTTTACCATCTTGCATCAGCACTCCACTAATTCTCCTTTCCGATGCATCACACTTTATTACAATATCGTGCTCAAAATTAGGCATAACCAAGATAGGAGCTGCAGAGCAGTTTGGAGCTGATGGCAATCTAACTTAGCTGCATGCAACCATTTGAATCCATCATTATTAAGCAAGTCATGACTTCACAATTTCCCCAGAATCTCTGATGAACTTGTGGCAGTAACTAGTTGAGAGAAGAAAATTGTGCTCTGCCTTATTTAATTGGAATAGGCCACTTCAAAACACTCAACTTTAGATAGATCCATAGCAATGCCAGGATTAGATATGACATGGCTTAAGTACTTAACCAATGTTTCCTAAAAGAGCAAATATTTGGTAATTAACCTTCAGCAACTCCAGAACAAATCTGCAAATGAACCAAACGGCTATGCCAATTTTTACTATACATAGGCATTCTGTCAAAAAAGGCCAAAATGAACTTATGTAAGGATGGAGAAAACAAATCATTCATTGATGTATTTCATCCAAAAAAGAATCATTCTTTCACGTCTAAAAGGTTGCTGATGCAATTGTTAAACCAAAAGGCATTACAAGCAATTCATAATGCCCTTGGTGAGTGTGAAATATAGTCTTGGAAACATCTCCCTCTTGCACTTTCTTTGATAATTGTCCCTAAGATCAATTTTGGAAAACTAAGTTGCTCCATGGAAGTCATCTAATAACTCATCAATCATCAAACTGGATATTTATTGGATATGGTAGCCTCACTCAAAGCTATGTGATGCACACAGAACTGCCATCAACCCTCTTCTCTCCTCCTCCTCCTCCTTCTCCTTCTTCTTCTCCTCTCTCTCTCTCTCTCTCTCTAAACTAGTATGACTGAACTTGAATAGGGACTTAAGCTTAGATGGATAATCATTGCTTTCAACAACTCCAACACTATTTTCTCCTTACTTTATTTTTTTTTTATTCTCCCCAGTGAAACCATAAGCTCATTTGTAAGAAACTAAAGAGGTGTTCAACTATCAAAGAAAAGGGCCTTGAGCCCCTCTACAGACAGGGTCCAGATTACTTTGTGAAAAAATTTGAAATCAAGTGTGGCAAATGATTAAAAGTGAAAGAAACAATTCCTTCTGCCAGGCCATGCCATGCCGATCTGTCAACATTTTGTCACTTCTCTAGGCATCAATTCTGTCTTCACCTGATCAAGCATCATCTGGATCAAGTCTCTGAACATAATTATGACAAGATATAAAGCATCTTCCTGAGGTAAAAGCTGATGGGTGGATAATTCCCTGCAATTTGTTTCAACAATTATGTCTTTGTCTAGGGTCAATTAGAGCACTAAATAAATATCCAAGCTTCAACTTCCACTTTATCTAGAATATTGACATTCCTTGAAATCTTCACAACCCAGTTGCCCTGTTCATTTCTGAACACGTCTCTGGCACCATCTCTCCCATTTGACTGAGAAAAAGTGCCATCACATTCAATTTGCGCCACCCAGCCATGGCAGGAGTTTAGATCACTTTGGTAGCTTGTTTGTTGATAGCTAAGAGTTCCCCCAGCACTTGCAAAAGCTCTCTCTACCCAGTCCATACTCTTTGTGTCACCACCAAAGCAAATGCTATTTTTATGTTTCTACAGACCCCAAAGCAGAAATGAAAAGGAGCAGCTTTGTGGTCATTTGGCTAACTTTTTTGGGGCTTTCCTTGGCTTGCAATTTTCTTCAATATACATGCCTAAAGTTTTTTTTGAAGGAGTTTTGAAAAGTCAGGTCATTGTTCCCTCTCGCCCAGAAAGATCTTGCAGTCATGCAATCCTTCCGCAAATGTGTTGTAGTTAGGCGCAACTTGGGCACTCTGTGTTGTCCCCCAAATTTCTTCTATCCAGTATGTTTTTGGTCAGTAAGCCATTATGCATCACTCTCCAATTAAAAAAAATTGAAATATTGGTGTGGTAAATGCTTTCTAAATTCAATCCATTTCATTATGGTTCCTTCTTGTTCCTCCTACCCATATAATAATTCATAAGCTAATGTTACGGAGATAAAAAGAAAGAGGAGTAGTTGAAAACTAATATGACCTTCATTCCAATCACCTTGCTAGTTTAAAGGAGATCATTAACCTCTAATTGACTTTTTTATGCTTTCTGCAACCAATACTCTTGTGGTGGGGCTCAAACAGTAGGAGTTGCATGTCTTCTATTCTATTTTGTTCAAATTATTAACCTTACCTATATGTGCTAGCCGAGCCATTTAGCTTGGTTAGTTACTTGGTTCTAGTTTCAATCTGATCTGATATTATAGTGGGAGGTACTCATTTTTAATTGTAAAAAGTAGGTGCAGCCTACATATGAAAGATAGATGCAGAGAGCATATACACCTTTGGGTGAGTAGGGCCTTTTTTTTTTTTGGATGAAATGTTAGATATTTGTATTTATAAAAGGAATATAAAGAAGGTACAAAAAGGGGAACACCCACAAAAGAGGTGGTACCCAAAACCAAGAAAGATAGTATCCACTAAACAAAAAGAGCTCTCACTAGAGACCTAAGAACTCGAGCATAACACCTGACAAAAACAGAAAGGTGCTAAGATTGAGATCTTGGCAAGACAATCAAAGAGAGTTATCACTAGCATAAAATAAGAGAGAATGATTTGGGTCACTAGCATTTGGAAAGTAAGGAACGGGCAAAGGCTTTGTCTAAACAATAGTAGGACTTGACTAACAGTAAATGCTGTTGAGTACACTCATCTTTTGTCAATTGCTTTATCCCCATTGTAGTTAACCCATGAGAGACCTCAATCAATATCTAGTTGATGTTTGAAGGGGTTACTAAAATATAAGTATAAACACGTCTATATCTAATAGTTTAACTTTGTTGATTATTTGGTGTTAATAGTTCAACTAGGAATAAACCTTTGTGTAATGCAGTTAAGCCCAGTGAACTAATCCTGCCATTTCATGAGGTTCTAAGTGATACGAGACCTTGGAATGTGTTATTACATAGAGTATTAGTAGTCATATAGTATGACTAAAGCAGTGAGGGTAAAAGTGTAATTAGACTATAAGCAGTGTCAGTGGTTTATAAATAGAGGTAGTGCAATTAGGAGAGGGTCAGTCATTTTTGGTTAAGACAAGTAAAGAGTGGTAGTATGAGCATGTTGCTCATGTGTGAGCTTTAGCTCATGGACCTTCTTCTTAGAAGGTATTAGGGTTTGTAACCATTTTCTTCTATAAAAATCAATAAAATTCTCTAGTTTCTTTTTATTGAAATTTTCTAGTTCTATCACTAAGTGTTATGTATGTCACAGTTTCACACAACTTTGGTGTTTATTTACACTATTTAAAAACGAAACTTAAAGATGAGATCAGTATTTGCTGGAAAACTCTACTTTAATTGGCAAGCAACGATGCGAGGAGTTTTTCTGAGGCCATAGTTTACCTATAGTCATGTTTTATCATTATCGAAGAGCATGATTGATCAATTATATTGAGTTGACATTTTCCCCTTTTCATCATTTCAGGAATCTATTAATTGTTCTCTATCTGGAGCTGTGTCATTGTGTAATCCTTTCAATCTAGTAATTGCAGATGAAGACTTCCGTAAGGGCTTTAACAATATTTATGACAAAGCTCTTGCAAGATCATTGTGCCAAATTTTCAAGAAGTAATATTGTAATATACATCTTCATCGTAGCTTGAAATGGATAACTTAATTTTGGTGCATATGGCAGGTAACTCACAGTTCTCATTCTGTATTGCAGGCATCTTCTTCTCTTTGAAGACATGGGTGGTGATTACAATATCCCACTGGCTACCAATGCCAAAACTGTTAAAGAGTTTGATGAAGGACTAACTCGAGGTATGTGCATGTATCATATGCTATCATGGAATGCATTTTCTTAATTTTACATAATTGATATTGATTATTAATTATAATATCCACTAATGGCCTATCTTGTAGTGTTGTGACCTTCATCACCTTATGTTTCCTTTCTTTGAATTTTAGTGTCCTTTGGATTCAAATCAGCAGATGACTATTATTCCAATTCAAGCAGTTCAGATGTCATAAAGAATGTACAAACACCTCTGCTTTGTATCCAGGTTATGTTCCAACTCTTTTTTTCTGAAACCCATGAGACAATTTTTTGACTTACTAGTGTTTTACAATAATTATTTTCAAGTGTCCGAATCATTTTAATTCCTGGATGTGTTCTAGTAAAAATTATATTCCATTTAAATCACTTTAGACCACTGATTTATACTGTTCTTAATTCTTATTTGCCAGTTTGTTAATGGTTAGTGGCAAATGGTGTTAACAAATGTTGGCTGGATCATAAATATCATGTGCCCTCAGACTTCCAATAATTCTAGTTGCATTCATATGGTCCATCTAATTGTTTAAGATGCTGCAATTATTATAGGTTTTTGATTTTCCTGGAAAACTAGCAGCAGGAACTATGTTAGTCTAAGTCTTTATGAGATTTGCTCCCAGCTTTCATCTTCATTTTGACAAATAGTGTTCTGACAAGCAAAAGATAATGTGGCATGAATGTATGAGAAAAATGGTTACATTTTTCAGAAATCTTCTTGAGCAAAATTAGATCTGATGGTTTGTTGGAAATGGTGTAGACTAAGAATTTTAATGCTTTGTCTAGCTTGAAATTGGTAGCATTGATATGTGGGTTTGCAAGAAGATGCTGGATGTGTTTCTCTGTTACTTTGTTTATGTTGGTTCTGTAATACCTTATGAAGTTCTGGTTGTTACTTTACAATTTTAGTGGTTATAAATCTGGAGCATAGTGGAGTAGGAGATTTTTACACCATAAGCAGGCATGGATCTATGAGTCTATACTTTAGATTAGTGGGTTGTGGATTGGTATTTAACATGGTACCAAAGCAGTATCAGTTTGAATCTCCATTTAGTTGTGGCTTCTTTATTTAATTTATCTTTATGGGCTAAGACACTTGTGCGAGTATTAACATATGACATAAATCTATAAGCTTAGTTTTTAAGTAAGGTGGTTTTGGATCGTAATTTAATGTAGATGAGTACTGGTAAATTGTAAATAAAGGAAAAGAATGTTTAAAGCACCTCTGTTTTGTTTCCCAAATTAGATAATGTATTTGCTATGTTAGATTAGGTCTCTATAGATATAGGGGTTTTTTAGGCTGGAGTTTGTATTTGGAGCGCTGGATGAAATGGTGGTACTAGCAACTTGTGATAATCTATCAATCTTAGTCAGTAACAAGCCCAAAGGGAATTTACAACAACTGTTGAATTTCTTACGAAGAACATCTGTCAAACTTAGTGCATTGGAGGGTTCATACATATGAAGTATTATGCAAGTCTTTCTCTCTATCTAAAGTCTTCCTTTCCAGGCTGCAAATGATCCCATTGCTCCTGCAAGAGGAATTCCTCGTGAAGATATCAAGGTCCGTGGGGAAATCTTGTTAATAAGTTCACCCTTCTTCCTACTTCCAATTTCCCTTTAGGATGTATTTATATGTAAAAGGTTTTCTAACGCCTTGATTATATTGCTGCTTGTTCCAAATTCAGGAGAATACGAAGTGTTTGTTAATAGTGACCCCCAAAGGGGGCCATCTTGGTTGGGTTGCAGGTCGTGAGGCTCCTCGAGGAGCTCCTTGGACTGATCCTGTTGTGATGGATTTCCTTGAACACCTAGAGAGTGGTGCAATGAAATCTGATGCACCTTGTAGTAAATTGCAAGATACAAATCAGTCTGAAGAAAACTTGCAATGCCTTGAAGTATAGTGATGCATATTTATTCTTGACATTGTAATCATTTTAGTGGGCAATAAATTGGGTCATTGACATGTATCATGTATTCTTTCCATTTTAGTGTTCCTTGTAAGCTTAAAAAAAAATCATGGTCTAGGTGCTTGCGAGGAGCACCTGTAGGTTGATGAACAGTCTTATATCGTAACATTATTATTTGATCTTTTCTTTTACTAATCTCTGTCGTGTTGCTTCAAAACTTGCACTAAAATCATCTAATGAAATTTCCACTCATGTGATGTGAAGGGCAAATTCCTCCTACATGTGGCTCTCTGTCTTTTTTCACTTTTTATATATGAGATTCTGGGGAAAGAACTCTTGCAATGGAGTAGATCAATTTCTGTTCTATTTACTATCTTCTGCACCTGTCATTATATTCATGTTCTCCACAACCGTGAGATTGCTAGATTGACTCATCCAAGAAAGTGAAGCCATAGTTATCACTGCTACTGGAAATTTGTGGGGACTCCAAACTGTACATTTATTTTTTCCGCATCTTGATCCCATTGTTTGGAGCTGTTTCCTCCATGCACATGTCACATGTCTCTCCATGCTCTGTAGTTTCTCTAACTTTTATCATGCAGAAAAATCTTCAGCATTGACAAGTTGAAAGTCCATGAACTTGCGAGTGCTGGAACAACAACCAAGAGGTCGTTATCTTTTTTCAAGGACTCTATAGTGGAGGTAAGGTCATTGTATTTTAGTTCATTTAATCTGCTTGGCCTTAAAACTGGTTCTCTTGTTCTGGAACCGTGTACTTATCTTTTGAGATTGAAGTCCAAGCTCATGAGCAGCTGCCAAATTGCATATAAGATTTCAGCCTCAATCTCTAACTTGAAGTTAATATCCAAATACTTGATCTGTTCATTCATAAACAGTCTTGTTCTTCTTGGAGGTGTTTAAATTATTTAATGAAACATTTGGGATTAATAGTATAATTTTTGCTTTAGTTAAATTTAGGAGTGAACGGATAACACTATGATACCATATACTCGAATATCTTGCTCATTGTAGGTTTTTATGGCTATTAATGATCACAAGATAGGTTTCTATGATGATTTTTCAAAAACTTCTCCCACATGATAAGGTATAAATATGACATTTTTATACTCTATATCTACGCTAAAGCATATCTTTTAAGATTTGCAAAAAGTAAAAAACAAAAACCTCAAGACTTCTCCAATATCAAGCCTATATTTATATTATTTTCCATTTATCTTATCTCATTTTTTCTTATCACTAATTTATTTGCTGCTACTACAAAGATATATATGCTAACTTGTAAAAATCGGGGTATTGATGGATTTAGGTTCTAGAAAATTTACCTCATTACTATAATACTACAAAAATGTAATAGAAAAATTTATAAATTTCATAAGATATCCAATACCTTACAAATTTACTGAGTATAGGTTCCACAATAATTCAAAGGTATTATAGATTGATTTTACTTTTAAAATTTGAAAATTTGTATCTATGCAATAGAGTATGGATTGATCCTCACATCTTATTTATCCTACATCAACCCACCTCTACTAAAAGGTAAACGTTGACTCATTTATTGCTAGCATTTTCTTTATTCTTTAGTTTCTTACGGATTTGATCCCAACTAGAAATGTGTCAAGCCCTCTAGGCTTTTGGGAGTAATATAAAAAGGCTTGACTGTGATATGTTCCAAATGATAAATATGGCACCTGAAATGCTTATTATTGATAAATATAAAGGAAATAGAAACAAATTAAATTACGACTTGTTCTTAGAGGTTTTGGAGATTATTATGAAATCATCTCAAATGCTAGAAGTTATTTCCGATGAGTTCTGATATAAACCTTAGCATTTAAGATAATATTACAGTGATTAACCACTATATTTAAATGAAGCTGTATCATCTTTCTATCCCATTAATATTCCACAATGTTTAGCATTTCAAATATTATAATTAGTATTTGGAGTCAAAGATAGCCTATGTCTTGTCAAGTTCTTACCATTCGGACTAATCACTAACCATTGATACTTATACGAGTATGAAAGAGTCTAGTTGTGATGATAGAGTATTGAATTCAAGCACGAGTTCAACTCAAATGTGAAAACATTAATTTAACTTAAAAATCCATTGAGTTTAGAGTTTGTGGCTGACTTCGACTCATAGTGAGCTTCAACAAGTTTGAGCTCATTTAGAATTAGCATTTCTAAAAAGAAATTATTCTTTTGATTAAAATAATATTTATATGTAAGCTCAAATGACACATACTTTTGGTTAGACCTAATTAGACTAATGAGTTAATTACCATGTACACACACATATATATATTGATTAAAATAATATTGATTATAAAATGCATATATTTATATAAAGGATATTCAAGTTTTTACAACCATGCAAACTTATAGCAAAATAGATACAAAGGTTCCATTTTTAGAGATTCAATTAAGGTAATTATTTTCTTCTCAAAGCATTCCTTTTGTGGAAAAAAAAAAATTCAATAATTATTACTCATTATATGTATGGTGATGGTGAGTAACTACCCATAGTATCTAAATACATGATAACATAAATAATAGTTAGTTTTTTTAGAAATTATTTACTATCATTGTCATATGTTTGAAAACCACATATATATTCATGTAATATATATATTATTCATTGAATTTTTTTTTTTCTTTTGTTGCTTCGTTGGTCTATTGGGAATGGTTTATTTGGCGAAAAGGGTAATCAATTATTTTTGCCTAGTAAAACTGAATTATTGGCAATATAGGTGTGCCATGAGGCCAATAACAGATATGTACATATGTGTGCGCGCCAAAGAGAAAGTCATAGGTGGTTTCTCTCTCCTTTGAAAAGGCAAGTTTCTCTTCGAAACAAGGTAGCATTATGCCTAGGTCTTGTGAGAAGCCAATAATCGTTGACAAGAAAGCGTTCACATCGTTGTCTCCTAATCCTTGCCGATAATAACATCTTTCAAGTACTACACTCTTTAGGGTTAGGTTTTGAAAACAATAAAAGCTATTCATAGATCAATTATTGCAATACCTCATCCCTCGAAGCAACCTTAGTTTCTCCAAGAACATAGCGGTAAAGAGAAGGTGGAGCATGATTGTACAAAATTATAGGCTTGAAACAACTCCTCTAAAAATGATTGCTTTGACTAAAAACATGAAATTCTTTCTATTTAAGATGAGGTAGTTTCTTAATTTCCTATTTTCGAGATAAGGATAATCTCTATAAAAAAATTTAAAAGAAACTCTTGAGTTTTATTAAAAATGGTTGAATGATTTTGTTACGATCTTATACAAACTATTTATATTCTTAATTAATATATAATATAAAATTAATATCTAATCAACTAATTAATTGTTACTAATATCAAAACTACTATTAACTAATATCTAACTACACATATTAAAAGAAAACTTAACTATTAAATTATTATTTTTCTAATATAATTTTGGGTCATAATAGGCTATTATTTAGTACATTGATAAATAGACTAAGTAATAACAAAAATCATCATAAACTAATCAAGATGGCCTTTATAGGCTTGGTTACAAATAATAGCAAAGGAAATAAACAAATTATAGGTAAACAAATGAAAATTAGGAGCTAACTAAGGAAAGAAATAATTAAATAAGAGTAAAGTAAATCTTGAAATAAATAAAAAGATCTTAGATGGTTAATTGAAAATAAATATAGTTAATCTAAATTAAAGATGATCAAAGTTTCAACAATCTTACTTAAGTTAGTGCATAGATATCTTTCATGTCCAACTTACTACTAAATTTCTTGAAGTTAGGACAGGCTAATCCCTTTGTTATTATTTTGGCCACATGCTTTATTGATGGTAAATAAGTAATGCATATACTTTTAGTTTCAAATCGATGAAGTGTTGATCAATCTTGATATCATTGGTGTGGTCATGTATGAGATTATTAGTAATACTTATAGTAGCCTTATTATCACAATATAGCTTCATAGGCATACTTAGTGGTGTTCTTGATACTTCAAGGATCATCTTTAGCCACAATATCTCACATACTTCATTCACTATAGCATGAAATTCTACTTCATCACTACTACGTATTATAACAGTATGCTTCTTACTCTTTTGTGTAATAAGATTTTTGCAAACACAAGAACAATAATTAGATGTAAATCTCTTGTCAACTATAGAACCTACCTAATCACCATCGGTAAAACCTTTAATGCTTCTAAACTCAAAATGTTCAAATATCAATCCTTTCTTGGAGTTTTCTTTAGTTATCAAGTATTATATACACAACATCAATATGTTTTGGATATGGCAAGTGCATGAATTAAATAACAACGCTTGCAATATCAAGAGAAAAATGTGAAAGGTAAATAAGCATTTCAACCAATCATTGAATACCAAGTCTTCTCTATAGGTGTATATCCCCTTTGTTGTCACCTAATATATGGTTAGGATCTATTAGTATATTAGCTAGCCTACACCACTCATACTTATCTCCTTTAGGAGATCCATGATATATTTCCTCTAAGATATGAAGATAACTTTCTTTGACCAAGCCATTTTCATTCCCAGAAAATATCTCAAAAAAATTGAGATCTTTGATTTCAAATGATATTCTTTTCAACTTATCTGTCCCATTTATATCATCTCTTGTGAAGATAATATCATCTATTATTTTAATACTTTTCTTTCTACTCAAAACATCACAAAGAGTGTAACATCACTTTTGGCTTGAATATATCCCATCTTTTTTAGAACCCGTCGAGTCATTCATTCCATGCTCATATGGACTACTTGAGCCTATATAGAGATTTCCTTAAATTGTAGACTTTTGACCTAATGAATCACTAAATCCTGATTATAGACCCGTATATACTTCTTCTAACTCCCCATTTAAGAAGGCATTTTTCACATCTAGTTGATGTAATGATCAATCGAGGTTTACTACAATTAAGAGATGAATGCTTATAGTATTTAATTTTGCCACACTAAATAGTCAATGCCATAACTTATGTGAACTCTTTAGCTACTAGTATAACATCGTATCTTTCAAATGTACAATTAGACTTGTATTTCATAAGTAAATAGATAACTTATGGTTTCTTTCCCTTGAAAAAAGATCCATTACTCCCTTGTTTGATTCTTCTAAGGTCCCTCATCTCTTCAAAAATAGCTATTTTCCTATCAAGTATCATCAAAGCTTGTTACACATTGTTAAGAATCTCATCAGATGATATGTGAGCAATAAAGGTAAGAAATGGAGGTATAATAATGCATTTTTGTAGTTGTACACATGGAAAAGTATCACAACAAAAAAGGAAGAAAAGAAAACAAAAGGGAATTAGTAAAATCCGAGTAATTACCAATCGGATATGATGCATCGACTGATTCTATTTGGCTTACAATTTGCTAGATATGACTTACTAGTCTGACCTATAGGGTTACTTGTCACTGCTTTTTGCTAAAGTGAATAAATAAGAGTTAGAGGGAAAATGAGGATACTAGGATTACTCACGAAAGGAAACTTGCAATAATCTAATGTAATGAGCTATCTGCATACAAAGGTAGTGAGGTATTTATATGGCCTTACTAGGGTTATACTAAATAAGGAGAAGAAAAAATGGATAATATACAAAAATATTCCTAAAACATTATTAAAAGGGTAAATAATACATTATACGGAAAAGTAAAGAATCATTCTAAACTAATGTGTTGGAAAATACATGTCGAGAAGCAATTGGAGGTTGGTTGTGTGGTTGGTTAAGCTGAAATGAGTGTTAAGGCCACTTATTAGTTATAGGGTCTTGTTCGAACAAGTCCAAAAGGAGGTCATTAGTTAGAGCTGACCTAGTTAGGTTTAGGTTAGAGTTCAAGCTCTGAGGAACACTTCTATCCTTTCTTGATCAAATGTCTTAGCAACTTGGCTTGGACAAAGGTTTGATACTAGTTGGCTTGGAAACTACCTAAATCTTGGTATGAGTTCGGTGATATATATGGCTGCTTAGCCAATTAGCATGCATACAGGGTAGATTGGCGTAACTACTTAGCAGCTCGAAACCGATGTTGGTATTATCGAGGACTCGATACTTAAGTTGGCAGTAGTGTAAAAGATGGAGATTGAAATAGGACTCTCAACTTAACTAGGGTCTTGAGCTAGTATTTTCCGTATAAGTCTTTACAATCCTCTAGCTTGGCTGTGTGTGATCGATCTGAGGAGTGGATTCCTATTATATAAGGTTTCTATTACATACAAACTTAGACATGGGGTACTAAGTACATGACTTTACACTTTTTCTAGCAATAGAGAACTCTTGTAATAGAGTAGATAATGATTGAGAGAACTCCTAAGGAAAAGTAAAAAGAGTAAGGATATAAGTTTGCACTATTAAGGTTATTAAACTCACAATTTTATCTAGAATCGTTAGAAGGTCTATAGAATTGGAACGTAAAAATGAAATGTAGAAACATAAGTTTTTATAATCTACATAAAATATTTTTAAAAAATTATAGATTTGTTTATAATAGTTATAAGAAACTCGAAATATATGATGGATGTAAAGAATGAAGAAATTGAGTTCTTTTTCTATTAAAGAATTGCTAATCTATAATCTAAAATTTATGGAAAAAGAATGACTAAAGTTGAAACTGAATTTCTTCCCATTATTTTGTTTGAAAAAAAAGATAAATTGAAGAAGAGTAAAAAATTTTAATTCATTTTGAATTATTAATAGTATGAACTTAAATACATAGTTTCCTTTTTAAGCTTTTCAATTGGAGCTGGAACTTAAATTGAGGCTATGAATATCGAATAAGAAATTAGGAGAAAGAGAAAGAGGAAAAAAAAAATCAAAGTAGTATAGGAAAGATGAGTTAATACTCTAATAGTTAATAGACTACTAGGAGCTTAGTTATATTTCTTATTTTTAGTCTTTTTAACTTATATTTGTAGAATTGGTAAATTCAGTAAAAAATATAAGTTTGTGCTAAGTTTGACATGTAAAATCAGTTAAAAATTTAAATTTTTATAAGAAAATGACTTTACATCAAAGTTAACTTTATGCAACTTCCTAAAATTGTAAACTCGTAGAATTGTATGAGTAGAATCGCGATTTTGATAATTATAAGCATCACCAAACCATTGGAAACAACATCAAATTACTTATATGAAAAATACATATTATCCATAAAACTTTGCAATATGAAAACTAATGTGGCCTTTAAGACCTCTAACGTCGATGAACTAGAGGCACTAATACTAGGGGTCCATAATAGGCTAAAAAGGATTGGAGGAGTTTGAAGTAGAACATCATTCTCTAATCCTTACAAGAAAAATATGGAGTTTATGTCAGAGGGGGAATAATAAGGTTTAAATGTTGAATAAAAAATCTAGAATTGGTACCATAACCGAAAAAAAAGGGAGGGAAAAACTGGAAGTAGCAGAACCAATTTGTCGACTCTAGTTTAGAGGAAAAATACAATCATGAATTTCATTCTCCACAAGACATGCTAATTTAATAGCATGATGAATACAAGTAAGAGAGTATGTACTTGTAAGTGGGTATCTTCACAAAGACCTCTAAAAAGAGTGAACTAGTATCTACTTATACAATATGAGAACTTAAGTTCCAAGAGATTCGAATTCTTTAACATAGGATTCATTAATAGAGTTTCCTTTTATAGTAGAAAATGCTCACATGGATTAAGAGCATGTCTGCCACTATAAGAAGTGAGAAGTTCACTAGTGAACATTGGCCATGTAAGATTAGGATAATGATGATCAAATTTAGAATTATGATACAACACAACCTTACATATAGCATCTTAGCTTTAACGTTGTGAATTGTGAATGAATGATCTAACTAACTAGATGATGAGTACCATCAAAGATTGACAAATTGAAGCTTATAATTGAACTAGCATGACTCTTATTAATTTATGAACACAAATTATCAACATTAAACTTTTGTATGTGCTTGTTGAGGCTTATAGAATGGTGATAAGAGTTAGCATGGAATCTGAATTCGTTTAATGGTAGCATTAAATCCGAGATGCACGCTACTGCATCTAAACAAGAATTATTAGAGGTAGGGACGTAAAAATTGAGCTAAGCTTTTAACTATTGAAAGACAAAAAGACATGGGGAGATAACTGTAAAAAAACTAATCCGTAATATAATGAAAAGTTACAATCAACATACTGGTAGAATTAATCATGTTTCTTCTGGTTATATCAAGAGATGCAATTATTCTTAGTGGTTCTTAAAAATTGGGAGAGATTAAGTTCAAAAGATTGCATTGTTCAATTTAGCTAATTAAAAAGTCACTTGTAAGTTTAGAATTTGTGCAAGTTTCATTTATCTTCTTTACAAATATAGCAAGTCTAGATTTTCATTTTGCTTTTATATCATTATTCCCCACTAGATTCATAGATATAGGGGCATCATATTATGTTTGCAATTACTTTAGTATACATGACTTCTTTTAGATTTGTTTTTGAAACACTAGTATATTTGCTGAATGGTGATAGAGTTAAAAGTTTACATGTTGGAATTATCAAACTCTCAAATTCTTTTATTATGCAAAATGTCTTTACTTCAAATGTCAATATGATTTAAATAAGTAACTTCTTATATATCTATATATATATATATATATGCATGTATATATGTAACATTTTCAATCACAACTTTTATATAGTTGGGCCAATGCCTTGAATGTTGATTTATATGTCTTACAAACAACCTAAAAATGGAAGTTTAGAAGTGCTTCGATATTTCTATGTTGCTGATTGTTATTTTTCTCTTTCTAGTGTTTCCCTTATGAATTCAATTTGTAAACCTTCTATTTAAGTGAATAATTCACAAAGTTTGTTGATCTTTGATATTTTCGATTAAGACATTCTATGTATATAGGTAATAAATTATATTATACCTTATATCTATAACGCTATATATTAAGAATAAAATTTACATTTGTGTAAAAAATAATAAGATATGGTACTCAATCTAGTTGCACCATCTCCTATAAATAAATAAAAAAAAAAGGTTAGTAATGAAATGTATGTTATTTGTTTTATGACATGGTATGAGGTGAGCTATTTTGCTAAACTTGTTGGCAACAACCATGATTGAATGTCATGTTATTTTTGTTGCAAGTAAGCTCAAAACAAAATCTATACTAATATCACTCTATGGATTTGACAAAACCAATAAGAGCATATATCTCTAAGACTGTTAAGTCTCTATATTGCACATTTATTAGCCATTACTTGTACATCTTTCATGACATTATGCCAAAAGATATGCATTCTTCCATTAAGTACCCCATAAGACCCCAACAATGAGCTTCTCTCACAAATAGTTCCCTCATGGAACCATCTAATATAAAATATTCATTTATAGAATCTTCTTACTTATTAGTGCTAATAATAAAAGGAAACACTTTTAAGATGCATATTTGTTGATGGCTTATTTTGACCATAGGCCCTCAAGCCCTTAGGTTTAGCCTATATGGTGTATTCAGACCATATTTATGGACCCCTACTTTCCTTAGACTTCTTTTCTAAATTGAAGCTAAACCTAAATTATCTAGCTATTAGTAAGGGGTTTACTCCGATATTATTTGTAACGCTCTAAACTAAAAGTAGTGAATAGTCGAGCCAACAAATAATAATGAGTCGATTTCAACCATTTGGCTCAAAAGTTTCAAACTTGTATTGACAACGTATTCACAACTGTAGTTTTATAAATTAGTACTATAGCCTCTTACAATCTATATAGAACACTTAACCATGGAGTCATATAAAAAAGGTCAAAAGGAGATAAAATTAGAAGTAGCTTAAGTCTACCTTTGCAAGGATTTGTTGCCAAAAGCACTAGCACTTGCAAAGGTCAAGTGGCATAAATACACCAATGGCAACTTGTTTCCCCTCTATTTATAAACCTAGACACCTATAAGTACAAGGGATAGCCTAGAAGTAAGAGAAACTTTAAAGTTTCCTCCTTCTCTTAACTAACTTGAGCATTTGAGTAATTGCATTGGAGTAATAGTCTTCTTGAGCTTTAATGATGGAGAAAGTCCTCTTGACCAAGCCAAAATCCTTACCATAGAGAATAATGCACCAGATTTATATATGCTTGCCACGTTAATGTGAAGACACTTTAAAAGTAGAATTTAGTAACAAAGATGCAAACACACATTTCATGGCTTACGTTGATGAATGCTATTGGTATCAAGAAAATATATATTTATATTTGCAATGCATCTTCATTACCCTAACCTCTATTAACTAAGTGGTATTATGAAATTCCATCCTTCAATTAGAGCCATTAATAGATTCATTATTTAGGGATGGGAGACTGTGGGTGATCTTGGCATGTATTTGTGAAGGTATAAAGTACCAAAATGATTTGCTAAAGAAACACATACTTTCAGAGTTAAGGGTCGTGAGTTGGTTGTTATTTCCCTACTTTAGTATTAGAGTATAGATTATTAAACCTTGTGCCACTTCTAAGTGCCTAGAGATAATGGTGAATTGTTCATATATGATTGTTCATGCATATATAGCACAATAATAGTTGATGATTTTTACACTTATTCATTTGTATGGTTTGAGAGATGATTCTTAATGAATCATGGTTTGTCATTGTGCCTTAGTTTTCTGCTTTTGCAAGTTAACTCATGGTATGATGCATGGCCTTCCTTGCCTTTAGTGAGTTTCATTTCCTTCTATATACAAAGAGTACTTAGAGGAGTTGTTGAAGGAGTGATGTTTTCTACTTTTTTCTCTATAGAAGAATTGTGCAAGTCTTTGTATTGGAGAACTATTTTCTATTGAGTTATATGTTAGATTGAACCTTATTGTTGCCAAAGAAGCCATAAAGACTTGTTATCTTTCTCTTTGTCCATGTTACTTTATTGTCTATTTCTAGATAATTCAACATAGGTATTGTAATTTCAAGATATATAATTTCTGAATTGTATTTGGCTAATGATGAGAACTCTTTCCAATATTTGGGTATTATGAATAATAGTACAACTACTACCACTAACTTTTTTACTAATTTGATATCTAACAACTATTGATTATATAGTAACAACAATAAATAAAGAAATCTAATCCATTATTTTCTTTGCATACCAGTTCAAATTATTGGATAAAAAGACCTTTTAAATACTAGACTAAAATTAAAAAGCTTATACTATTCATTTGATAGTACAAAATTCTATTACCTCACAAAATAAATGTACATTTAAATTTCCAAAAATAACCTTATACTAAGTTCCCAAATCATCAACAAACTTCAATTCTATTTATGTGTATGTGTGTCTAGTTTCCTCCACTTAGTGCCACCAAAAAATCCATATCTAAAACCGGACACATCAAATGTGGTGTAATAAGGTTTTGTAGTCGTACTCTACTTACACCATGCTGTTATGTTCTCCTTGTACTATGCTACCTAAAAGCAGTTTTACTTTTACATAAAACAACTAATCATGCCCTAAAACTTGTTTGAAAGGGGGAGAAGTTCACTTCTAAGCTACATCTGAAGTATATGAAAACTTAAAACTTGATGTTTCAAATGCGGTGATATTCTCGCCCATAATTTTATCACACCACATGATTTACATAATGAGATAGATAGATAATCTTATTAAAGAATTCTCACCTAATCTAGGGGTTTTTTAGTCGCCTTAAAAAGGATGCCAGGTTTCTGTTTCTTGTTCCCGTATTGTAACCCGGTCTTTTACATTATATAATCTGGATCTCGTACATCACGATTTAAGCTTTAGGTCTTGTAAAAGTCGTTTCTATCAAATGACCATTACGAAGATTTCAAAAGTGACATATAAAAAAAAAAAAAAAAGGGAAAATGTTAGTGTGTATCACGGGTGTACTTTTATATCCTTACGTACATATACTTGCCACGTATAGAATGTATAACAAGCAATGGAAAGAGAAAACTGTTATTTTTAGACTTGTTAACAAGTAAACCGAGGGTACTTATAACTGAATAATAAAAATAACGCTGAGTAATGGAAGTTTTGACTATCCTTAACCTTTGAGTACACCAGTATTTTCTTCTTCTACTGCTAATCATTTGAAAAAAGCATATCCACTTTGAGACAAACCCTCGTAATCCGAGATAAACACAGTACAAAGCATCGTCTAATTAACTACGGACTCCTTTTTGTGACCTAACCCAAAAAATAATAATAATAATAATAATAAGTTCTGGCCGGTGCCTACACTTATCATGTAGTGCCTTGTCATCAGCAACCCAAGACGTGCGCAAATAGGGTTCAACAGCGACCCTTTGTCGTACTGTCTTTGCTCTTTTTTTCCGGGCTCTGTTTGGCTAATCTCTTTGTTTCATCGTACTTGGATTACTATTTACCCTGTGAACACTAAACCTATAAATTATTACGTTAATATCGAAGCTTACCCTTCTTAATATACGTTAAATGTATAAACTGAAGTAGTAGTCAATAGGATGGCTGACTTGAAACATTGATAATAGAAGTACAATTATTATCTAAGATTTCGATTTGAAATCATCAAAGTAACTTTGGTCCAACAAAGTCAAACAAGAACGAATATCAACAATTCATTTGTCCCTCTAGAGAAAAAAAAAAAAAAAAAAAAAAAAAAAAGCAGTCGCGCTCCTCCCGGAGAAAAAGCATCTTACGTACCCTGCTCAGAAAAAAACGTCAATTTATTCAAAACAGTAAGGGTTAAGTTGAAATTAATTTAATAATTACAGTTGCAGTGAGTTAGTGAGCACGATTTCCAATACCAGGAAAAGAGAATCTGATTAACCCAATTGGTGCATTATTAAGACAAGCAACCATACGCAGACACACATGTTTAAGGTGGTATTGGTTTCTGCGCCATCTATTTTTAAATTTTCATTTTCTGCAAATGTATTGTATTAGTAGTTTTTAAAAAAATTTATTAATATTAAGATATGACGTATTTTAATTAAATATTGGATGAATATCAAACTTTTTATAGTTTTATATATATTTTTTATTGTTTATTTATAAAATATATAACCAAAGTTAAATAATACTGTGAATTATTTTTTTCTTTTAAAAAAATTAATAAGTTGCTCGAATTATCGCGGATTAATGAGGGAAGATATTTGGATGTGCTGTCTCGGATATAAGTTTTCGCTGCATTCAATCAGTACACTGCTACTACAGGTTGGATACATCGTCGTCCATGACAATTAATCACATCCACATCACAGTCATGGTAAAGGTAAATTCGTGTCGTAAATGCTGATGTTGACTCAACTGTGTTATGGTAAATTTTTCACAGAGAGAGAGAGAGAGAGAGAGACCGAGAGAAAGAGAGAGAGAAAGATGGTCAGACCATTAAAAGTGGACTCAGTGAGTGTTGGTGTTTTATGGCTTCAGAAATTGATGACAACGTAGTGCCAGAGCCCCCAAAAACTTTAACTTAAACCGCAAAAACACAAGACGACCCACTAATAAAACACAAAACCAAACATCATGAAACCAACAATTGATGACGTTTTTTGGTTTTCACATGCTTTACCTCTTTTTCATCGCTTTTAGACAACGTGTTTTCTCATATAATTACCCAGATAAATTCTAAATAGTTTTAAATTGTATTATCTTGTGAATATGATTATAGTATCGATCTTTTAATTGAATATATTAAGTTTTAATTTTCTTCTCTTAAGTTATAATGTTGTAACATTATTAGGTCAAGAAAAGAAAATAAAAAAAAAAAGGTTGTGTTAAAGGTTTTTTTATCACATTTATAGTAAATAGGGCTTGTCTTATTATCTGATAAAGTAATGAGGAGACATTTAAACTTTTTGCTACATTAGTATGTCTACTCTACTTGTACAATTTATAAATTTGTGTCGAGCAAAACCTTCTGAAAATTCAAACATGTATTTAATAACCTATGTTATGTTATGTTATGGTCTATAGCTCTAGCTATCACCTCTTACTTCTCAGGTTTCACTTTTAAGAAGAATCAGTTTTACTTCCCCTTCCCAATCTTTGGAAGCACCTGTAAGAAGTCAACCAAGTAAAAATACTTAGTTTTGATATTTAAAATTATGATGCATGTTAGATATGTAGATGCATGGGTATCACATGAATAAAAAAGGGTTAGTTTTGCGACAAGATAATTCTCGTATGAGAGTAAGGATGATTTGAAAAGGGATTAAAGATGCAAACAAGAACGAATATATATGTTCCCCAGCATGCCCTTAAAATCATAAGAAATCCCATATATGAACACATCCGTTATCAATTAACCTAAGCATATTTATATTATATATATTTATTTACTTATTTATCTGTAATGCTTTTGTCATTCTATTACGATCGAAGAGTAATTCAGGTGTCTTTATAAATAATATAGTCAGATATATATATATATATATATATATATATATATATATATTCCCTTCGCCACAATATAATGAGGACATTTTCTTTGTGAAGACACACTCCATGTGTGTATGACTGCAAAAATTTCAGGTAACAAGACAAGACCTCATGGTCTTGGAAAATCAGAAATCCCATCAGATCACATCATCTATTTACACTTTTCAAATTTCATGGTTTTCACTAACATTATTATTAATGGAAAGCATTATATTAACTCAGGGAATAATTTATTTGTAACCAAGCTTTCTTATATAACAAATGCTATACATTTATTCTAAAACCCTTTATTTTCTGACATACACATTACGCGTGTGTCCTCGTGTTGGGATAATATTTTTCTCCTATCTTAGATCTCATAGATTTTCAAGTTAATTATATTTAAATTTAGCTCAATTATTACATAATAGCATAGTGTTATCACATTTTCTCCCTTAAACTTCATGATATAAGGTTTCTTGTTTTTCTGTAATATCACCCACATCACTCAAAAGAAATCAAATTCCTTTTTATTTAACAACAAAATCAATAGTGAGAAATAACCTTTGTTTCGACAAATTGAATGAAGAGCTACAATTTTATTATATAGCAATAATCATTTTTAGGAAATTAATACCAAGTTGAGATGCATTAAAAAAAAAAAAAAAATGAAAGAACTACTTCTTTGAATAAACTCTCACCATACCATTTTCTGCTTCTGCTTCTTCTTCTTCTTCTTCTTTTTCTTCATCAAGACCCTTATCGACAATCCCTGCCTTCAAAAGCATAAGACAACGAATGTCGAAACGTAAACTGTACCGGATCTCATTAGAACTATCGTTTACGGGTAACTTTGTCGGAAATCATCAACCAAATGTATGAAACACAACGTTGTATATTAGAAGAAGATTAGATCTGGGAGATAGTATGGGCCAAAAAGAAAAAAGAAAAAATAAATTAAGGCAGGGAGTATAGGTTTTTAAATAGGGGGCAGATGAAGCCAATAATGAGGCAAGATGAGGGGAGGAATGTGGAAACCAGAAAGGGACAGAGAAAAGATTCTGGAAGTCATGATGAAGAAAATCAGTTGAAACAATCATGATACATTCATGAGTTCAAAGACTGACACCCTACGACAACATTAAACAACAAAAGGAAGGGAAAAAGAGCAAAATAAAATCAAAGAATCCCACAGCAAAAAATAAAAAAGTCCTCCAGAAAAACAATCAAAATTGTAATGATGGTGTAAACTTTACCAATATTCTTCAGTCAGAACAAGGGGAAAAAAAAAAAGAGATAGAGTCAAACCCATCATCATTACATCAATCTGCTCATGGTCTCATGCACATGTTAGAATAATAAAAACGTAAACGTAAACCCTATCATAGAAATAGCCATCAAAAGTTAGCGAAAATTAAAAACATAATTAGTATTTTAAAAAAATTAAAATAAAAAACTCACCTTGAGGTGGATTTATGAGATGGGTGTGAAGATAATTGTTTCCCGAATAACGGAAGCGATTAATTGGGGGGAATGAAGCCTGGTCCGACGTCGCTTCAACACGAGATCCATCATTTAACTTCAATTCATTTGATTTTTCTTAAGTTAAAGATAGAGGACGATCTATCGAATATATATACGGAGTGAATGGTGGTGAATTGATCATAGATCTAAGTGTGTTTGTAAGGGGCCTCGAGCCAGACAACATTCCCCTCAAAAGAAAAGGCTTCCTCCTCCTCCTCCTTCTTCTTCACCCTCTTATCTCCTAACTCAAGCAAGAAACCCTAACCCTAACCCTAACCAGTTAAAGAGAACTAGAGAGAGAGAGAGAGAGAGAGGGATGGATATAGGTGATATTTGAGATGTGGGATGGAAGGAGAAGTGTGTTGTGAGAAATGAGGAAGGAAAGGATGGGGATAAAAAGGAGTGGGAAGGAGAGATGGAGGGTGAAAAGGACAAAGATCGCAATAAAATTAGCAGACCGAACTGACCCTACAGCTTTCTCTCTTGGGTATCGCAATGGACTCTCCCTCTTACTCTCTCTCTCTCTCTCTCAATGCAATGTATATAATAGCGTACACTATACGTTGTATGTCATTCATAATACCAGAATTATACACTAATAATGCGTGCCTGCCTGCCTGTATGCAATTAAGTAAAAACGCTTAAAAGATTAGTTAATAATATATGTTATCTTATATATATATATATATATGTGGGATTTCAAGAAAAACTGTAAAACTAATCAATAAATTCTACCTTCTATTTAACCAATAGGTAGAATCAAATCGTCGGTTTTGAATTCATAATCCAAAAATCGTATGATAATGTAAATATTCAACGTTGCCTAACCCCGTGCGATTCATGAATTTTTTCTTAGTTTGGATTAGCTTAGGGTCTTGCCTTTGGACTGGTCATTTTTTCCTTTTGATAATTGAATGAGATGGGGTCCAATATGTGGTCCATTATATTTATGAAGATTGGTGATTCCATTCCATCTATGTTGATATCTTACTGTTTTTGGTCCTCCGTTTACTCCTTTTTTTTTTTTTTTTTGCCCTTTGATTCGGGTTTTTGTGGTTCGTGATGGGCATAAAAAAGGGGTATTGCCTAAAATTAATACAAATAAATAAAATAAAAAAGTATACATGGACCAACATCCAAATCAGAATCCTCCATACATCCATTAAATGGGGCTTCATATTAATGATCTACCAACATCATTCATGCTATGTATGCCAGGTCATATATAGTACATCCCACCAATGTGAGCTGTTTGAGTAGATTTGTTTTTGTTGAATACATACAAGATATTACAACAAAGAAAAGTTGCACTTTGATCTCCTTAACTTTCATGTTGTTCTAAACATTTAAAGTATGCACTTAAACCCTAGCTAATTTTTGACCCAAGAAAAAAAAAAAAAAAAACTAGCTAATTTAAGATGTGGCGGTGGGTTTGTTTTCCAAGGGATTGTGATGGTAATCACACCTTTTGAAAGTGTAATATTTGCTAATGTGTAATATTTACCTATACATTGACTACGGATTCATATTTCCATTACTTTTACGTAATAAGAAAGCCTTGTCATGTCACTTCTTCAATGCCTTATATTAATACATTTTTATTTTGAACCACACTCATTAGACACCTATATCATGACAAAGTTCTCCACACTTTTGCTATAAAGAAAATTGGGGTTGCAAATTAATTTCTTAACACTGAGTTTTTAAATTGTCTACCAAAATTAAAGGGAAATAGGACCACACTATGGAAGCCATCCAGAAATTACTTTGCTGACTGCATTATTATAAATCTAAACTATTGGGACGATTACATTCGTGATTGAAGTGTATAAAAAATATAGGAGAAATCGAGATAATAATGTTTATGCTACTAAACAATGAGTTTGTGATATTATTATATTTGTATTAGTTTTTCTATTTTTTTTTTTTTAACATAGTTAAAATCTATAAGCAAATGCAAATTGAGGAATAAAAGAAGACACAAAATGGACATGATATGACAAGCTTTCTAATTTCAGATTGAAAGTCAGTGTAGCTAGATGAGGAGAGGGACAGTAAAATCCATGTTTTCAATAAAATGGTAAAAAAAATCCACCTTTAGGACATCCTAAGTCATGGACAAAAGAGAAAGTGGAAACTTTATTTGGTGAAAATATGCCTTTTCATGGTGTTATTTAAAAAAAAAAAAGAAAAAGAAAAAGAAAAACGCTGGCTTAAGTAAGGTAGATGATTCTTCCAGAGAACTCCTTTTTCTTTTCTATGTGGATCATCTAGCCTTGAGCAATAGGTAAGAGCTATAAATAAAAATGAGTTAGATACTAGGTCAATAAATAGGTCGTGGATTAAAATAAATTAATGTCTTTACATTTTTAATATTGATTACAAACCTTACGAAACAAATATATGAAAAAGAAATAAAAGTTCCTTTTATTTTTTATTTATTTATTTATTTTTTGTCGTTAACCGATATGGGGTTATCCAAGTGCATTCATTAACATTTTCTTTATAAGAAAATATAGCTTTGTGATGGGAACAAGTGTTTCCACCTTAGAAGAAAATTAAAACAGTAAAAAGGACTTAGATAAGAACATGATACCAAGTACATCCAATTCCAAACTCCGAAACGTAACGGTTCTTTTCCTTTTTCCTTTTATTTTTACTGTAACTACATTATTTTTCACAAAAATATTACAATTTAGATCATTAACAAAATCTCCTTATCAATAATATATCATTGTATAATGCCTACTTTTACTATTATTATTATCTTTTTATCTATACATGTTAACATGTGATCTAAGTGGACACGAACAGGGACATCGTTTTAGAAGATGGTCGCGTATGATGTATCATGTTTATATATACAAACGTAATTGCAACGTATGATGCACCTAACCTCCTAGTCACTGGTTTGGACAAAGTTCATCAAAAGCAACTGAAATCATAAAATAACTAAAATAATTGAAACCTAGAGGGAGAGGAGACAGAAGCCAAAGATTAGCCTAAAAACCTGCCCAGATTTGTATTTGGATTATTAGCTGTAAACCTTTGGCAATATCTGTATATATGCTAACTAATCCACTTAACAAAAAAAAAAAAAAACAGTAAAATTTGTATAACGTTATTATTCCCATGCCATGCCTAATAATGTTTTGCTATATTTATTAAACATTAAGAATAATTATAGTGGTGGTGGAGGTGGGAGGTGATGGTGATGGTGACGGTGAGGTGAGTTTGTATTATTGGGAGATGATGGCAAAATGGCAGAGATTGTACACCAAAGGGGTAAAATCCAACAAAGAGTCAAAAAATTGGTTGAGCTAATTTTCCGACCTTGTATTGGAAATCTAACTGTGTTGTTGCAGAGACAAGGGTTTCCACTTTTTCCTTTTTTTCTTTTACATAATTTTATTTTATTTATGCTTTTTTGGTTGTATTATGGGGTTGCGGTATTTCAGATATCTAACTTTTTCACATGAAAAAGGGAAACCCCCTCGTTCAGTGCAATATCACTTCTTTTTCCTTGGCAGGGACTGACACACGGGTCTTGGGAGAGTCAGCGTATTGTAATTGTGACATATATATGTTCAAGTGCTCGCTGGTCCACCATTGCTCCTTGGTCATCCCATTCCCATTTGGGTCTATTCTTTTCTTCTTATCACAGCTAGGAACAAATTAAAATATTCAATATACGGTAGGGTTTTGTAGCAATTCATTATAAATAGTGCTCTTCACAAACCCTAATTCACCATGTACTTTTGCATCTCTCATGCTCTACCTTCTTCTTGAATCTCCTAACCTTAGGTCATTGTGCAATATAAGAGTAAAGTAAACAAACACATTTATCTCTTTGTAGCATTGCTAATACGTGCCTTTCTTTCATGAACAGCATCACATTTGTTGGTGAAATGCCTTATAATTAAAAGAGAGGTAATCGAGGAATTACTCTCTTAAATATATAATTAATAAATCGCTTTATTTAATTACATATTCATACCAAAAGGCTTATGTCTGTGGTGCGCTTATCCTTACTTGAGCTATGGTGGACCATTGTGCAACCATAATTCACGGATAAAAATAGAAAGAAAACCCTCCATGTACTATCATGTTCATGAGAGTCAAGAAGAGATAAGGGGCATTTGTCTCTTTCTTCTGCTTTCTTTGGTTGTTTTCAATTAAGAAGGGTCCCAATCAAATCTACCCTTCATGGGCTAAGAGACCTTTGATGAAGAGTTGATTAGGACTCATAAGAGATATAGAAATTTAAGAGGAATCTTTGAGATGGTATGTAATTGCATCCTAAATTTGTGGTTACATTATGGATTCATAGCCCTAATTGATGTCTTTCAAAAGGAAATTACAAGACTGTGGGTTGGTGTTGTAAGTGTAGGTGGTGCTAGGCTTAAGTGAATGGAGACAATGCAAATCAAGGTAAAGATAAATATTTAATCATTTTTCTTACATTTTAAGCTATTAAAGAATTGTAAAATCTAGGATATATTTCATACTTATGTTTTAGTTTAGAAATTGTAGAATTAAGATTGATTAATGAGTAACATATAAAAGGGTTGAAATTTCATTATGAGATTAGAACAAGCCATAAGTATTAAGTATGAATAATAGTTAGAACAAGAATCAATGTTTGAAATTTTGATCCCTCATCCATTGCTATGATGAGATTGAAATTTCTAAATTCTTATTTGTTTGTGGAGTCATCATAGGGAATAACAAATTATAAGTCAAACTATAAGGAGTAATGTTGTTAGACTTGGACCAGAGATTTAACTTAGACATAAAGAAGGGTAAGGATTAAGGGGTCAAACTTGGTTCAACCAAGGATCGAACTTTGGCTAATAGAAAAATAAAAATATAACATAGAGGCAAAGTTACTTATCTATATGGTATCATGGGAACATCATCCATGTTTTTTGATAATTTGATCTAATTTCATGTGTTTTTTTCTATCATAATAAAAAAAGCAAAGCAATAGAATTAATTCAAGACAAACCATAAATTTAATATTTTCCCTAAATTAATAATTCCATTAAACAATATAAACTCTTAAATAGCCATCAAGAGGTCTGGTTAGTTTATTGCTCATATTTTTAGCAAGTTATTGACCTTAGTGACATTGTGAATTGGGTTAGGGTATCATGAAGAATCTTCATGGCACACTAATAGCTAATCTGGTATTGTCTTAGGATGATGCGATTATTGGTTTCAATATTAGTTTCATGTGGTGCTTATGTAAATTTCGAAGTCTAGAGTTAGTTTAAGCCTAGCGATGCCTAAGATGCGTTTGTGTCTACTTAAATAAAATAACAAAATTGTGTGTGCTTCACTAATATAAGTTGTGTTTCTATTTACATGGCTTACATGTATGGGATGTATAGTTACGTACTTAGCATTAGCTCGCCCTTTATGAGATTTTTTTTAGGTATATGAGAAGTTAAAATATTATAATTCCAACTTTAGAGTTTAGAACCAAATGTAATTCTAGTATATCAAGACAAATTACAAAATAGATTGTTATAATTTATGTTTAATTACATTAGATTAGCCTCAATTACTTAGGAGTTTTGGAGTTCTAAATCTTCAAAAATTTATGTTATCAATGGGAGACAATGAAGTCATTGTTAAATCATTATGAATTGTGGATTATTGGTTGTGTTAAACCTTAGCATACTTATGCTATGGTTTGAGTATGTGGTGGGTTGTTATCGTCCCTTGGTTTTGAGGCGTGACAACCAAGATATGCCATACTACAATTGTCGTTTTAACAAAACCATAGGATGCATGATTCCTTATAGCATGAATAGTTGAACTTGCCTACTTTTAAAATTGCCAAATTACTATAACTAACTCCATATAATTTGACCTTAGCTTAATACAATAACTAACAACATTTAATAAACCTACTAACAAAGCATTATAGGATGATCATGGTACATACATCATGCATAACAGTGTACACATATGATCATCTTCAATACGGACTATACTTGCATTAGTAATTTTCAATCTTTACCTATTATCCATGTTTATATAGCCTCACTTCATATCACTTTTTGGCATGGAACAAATCTTTTCTATAATATAAATGGTCTTCAATGTCTATTAGAAACTAATAATTACACTTCTTTATCTCATCCACTAATTCACCAACTTCCTATACCCTTATCATCTTGAATATGGCCTATTTCTTCCTTCATAAGGAATCTATTTTCATTTGGGCCTTAAACTTGCAATGAAAACATATCACATCTAAGCTCTATGCAAAACCATTTTCATTAGTTGGCATCTGATAATCTTGATATCTAGATTTCTACTAACTCGAAACCTATCTTATGGTCTAATTGACCATTGCTCAATATATTGCTCTTGGCATCTTATAAAGACAAGCTATTTTTATTAGGGGTATTCATCGAATAGAACCACATCGAATACCATAGAACTGCAAAATATAGCTCTTTTGTATTTCAGTTCAGTTTAGAGAGGGCCCAAGTAGTTTATAGTTTGGTTTAAGGGGTTGAATAGAACCAAGCTACTTAAATTAGAAATACATTACTTCTTATTAAAAAGTAAAAAAAAAAAAAAAGCAACAATTTTAAGTTTCGGATCTTATCTACATTTTAGTTTAACCTTATTTGTCTTTCCCTTCTTATTGTCTCTTATCTCACTCTAAACCTCCATAAGTTATTCTCTTTCCTTTATTGTCATCTCTCATCTCTCAAGTAGACTTGCGTGTTTTCATTAGCACCTTAGATATAATGTTATTGTGATATAATATTACATAGTTTTAATTCTTGTATAATGTTTCTCAACTTGAACATTAATACTTGGTTGAAAATTCCAATGACTATTAGTATTATTAACTAAAGTAAGGTGTTTGCCAAAAAAAAAAAAAAAAGGGAAAGAAAAACTAGAATAATGTGCTTTAAAAAGAGATTTAAACTTAATAAATTGCATTTAAATTGGTTCAAATCATTAAGGATTTGACTTGAATAATTTAAGGTTGGTTTGGTTTGGTTTCTAAATAAAACTAAATCAAACTAAACTATCAACACCCTTAGTATTTTCCATAAATTAGGTTGTTCCAAACTCATAATGTGGACAATAAAGTGTATAGCAAGATCATTATCTACTCTTTAATATTATGTGAACACTTCATTATCTTATCAATAATTCCTTAGACATTTGGAGTAAATATAACCTCTAACTCAATATTAATAATTTTTTTTCGACATTTAGTCAAGTACAATTATTCTAATTTATTTAATAGTTCTAGCACCATCTCCTCTTTCAAATTCTCTTGCATATCACTATTCATTAGATTCAATTAAATCTCCATCAAGGCCATTGAGATCCAATAACTCATCATGTTTCATGGATTTTAATGTCCAATCTAACAACTTCTTTAAATGTGACTACAGACAAATCCCACACATCTTTACTTGCCATAGCCCAAATTTGTGTATCCATCAAATTTCTTAATTGCATACTTAGCCCTCACCTTTTCAATGTGTAAATAACTAACTTTAAATCCTAAATCTCTTGCTAACCTAACATTTACGTTATGATGCCAATTTTTTAGGATTCCCATATGGATTTTGGTTGCATATTAACCTAAGACATGATACAAGAGATGAGAAAGTAAGGAAAAAGAAGATTTGACTCATAGAAATTGATGTGGCAAACCATAAAATAGGATATAACATGAGCAAGACTGAAACAAATCCACCAATGTAATAGCATAGGTTCAAGGATCTCATAACCAAATAGAGTAACACTCCATAAGTTGATCACCTAGAATCTTTTATGGCTCTCTTTGATTCTCCAGTAGACATAACAACATATTT
Organism: Lumnitzera littorea; assembly: GCA_024138015.1. NCBI lineage: Eukaryota > Viridiplantae > Streptophyta > Magnoliopsida > Myrtales > Combretaceae > Lumnitzera > Lumnitzera littorea. The sequence continues at coordinate 2,409,867 of JAMXBB010000008.1, read as the reverse complement.
ATAAAGTTACAATGATCAAACTCTAATGATCCAATAGAAGGAACTGGCTAGGGAAACAAGAAAAGGAAAAAATGAATTCTAATAAAACTATAATAGTCATTTGAGTTAACTAATGACCAACATTAATCAACCAACATAATCCTCTCGTCAATTAACAGATGTTCGTCCTCGATCAACAAAGGGACTCCTTTGGTAAATTAAGGACTTCCGTTAACTTTGGGTTATGAGTTCACCTTTGTCTTAAGTCTTCACCTCCATGTGATTATCTTAGTCTCATGAAAATTCGAGATATATTATAACGAGAGGATTTTGTAATTATTATGTATGAGTTGGCAATTTTTCCAATTGAATTCGTTAAAGGCTATTAACATAGAGCTAAGTATAAAGGGCTCTTTAAGAAAGGGGAACAAAGATTTTTTGTTCTTATTTTCCTCTCCCATGTGAGAAATTCAATTTTTCACTTACATGACTATAAAGGAATAGATGTATAATCAAGGAATAAAGTGAGAAAAAAAAAAAAAGAGGCACTTAGGCCTATCCTTGTAATTGTAGCAAGGATTTACATGAGTTTAGGAGAGTATTTTCAAAAGTAGAAGAATAGTAAATACGCATTAGTGGTGCTTTGTTTTCTGACTTTTTCAAAGGCTTCAATATAATTAAGTCCAATATTTGATTCACCATATTATTATTTAATGATATAATCCTTCACGTACATGAGAAGAACTAATAAAATCTGAAACTTCAAAATCAACATATGACCCTTAAAATGTTGTCATTTAGATTAGTGCACTTTCTTAGACTTTCTCATCATTAATTTGATCATATTTTTAATTTTAAAAGTTACTAAGCTTATATCGACATTATACTATTAATCTTCCGAATTCCGGTCTATATAATACTTACATTGTTTTATGTGAACTTTTGGAAAATTTAGCCACATGGTCAAGTAGGGAAAACTATAGAAAAGTAATCTACATGTTTTCATTTTACAATTTACAATACCTATTGTCATTTTTATAAATAAAATGACTTTATATTGTTTTCTATCAAACAATCCTCAGTTTGAGGTTAAGTGACACGCATGTATACGTTTTTGAATAGGGTATTTTGTCTGATTTTATGTTTTCAGTTAAGTAAGCATCATTTTAGATTGGAGGTTGCATAACAAAGAACAACATCCAATAAAAAGAAAAAATGATGAGAATAAACACAAGTTAATTAAATTGTAAAAAGGTGAGCATGTTTTGATCATTTCAATTTCTATAACCTATTGCACTATAAATGTCCTCACTTGCACCACAATAGGTTTTCGCCATTCAATATCTTTACCTATCATTACTTGGTCAATCTCTAGAAACAAAGTGCTTTTGGAAAGGAAAGTTATCTTTTGCATTTAGCTTTTCCAAGCTTCTTCCTTTATAGCTTATGTATGACGATTGACCATACTTTTTTTTCCTTTTACTTTTCTACCCAAAGTCTTCTCCATGCTTTCTGCTTCATTTCTTTCCCATTTCCCACCACACGGTAATCGCAGAGACAACATTTACGTAGGACCTTTATACATCGTAATCCCCCCCATCGATCCAATCATGGTTGAAAAGAACCAGCAAAATATATACCAAAACCAAATGACCACCTTCATCTAATGTTGCAGTTGATTAACATTTTAGTAGTATTGCGTAGAAATGGTAAATTCATGATTATTGACTAATCTCTTCCAAGTTTCGGTAAAAGTATAGTTACTGATAAAGCTATTAAAAAATCATCATGTTTTTGAAACTTAATATTAAATTGCGATGAGGGAAATTTTATTTTCCTTAAATCGTATAAGATATACATGCATGCCATTTCTCGGTTACTGGGCTTGTAAAATTTTATTTTTCTTTCATTCAATGAAGTTCAAAATTTTAAATAAGAAATTCCAACTCTCCTTTTCTCCGTGCCCCTCTCCTCGAAATGGGAAAAGAAAATATTAAAATATAAAAGAGTAGTTGAAAAGTTAAAAAGGAACAAAGCACCTTTTTTATTTTTCTTTTTCCTGAGTTAAGCTTTTTCTCTTTGATTGAGGAATGGAGATTCTCTCCAAACTTGAAGACAACGTACAATGTGGAGCCAAAGGCTTGCGTGGAAGTTATCTTTGAATGTTAGAAAGTTCAACCACTAAATGCGTGTACGTGTCACGACACATTGATTTTCGCTTCAAATTAAATTAATCGAAGACTGAAGACCACGTTTATGAACTTACTTTGTCAGGATATGCTGGAAATTGGAAACTATTCAATGTCGGATTTTGCCAAAAGACTCTTGTAGTCAGATCATAAGAAGATCGATTTTTTGATCGAACGGATCAAATTTGATTATCGTTGTTACAATTACGATTTTATTATTGATTTTAATGTGTGGAGCTTATAAAATTGATAAAATTATAAAAAAAAAAATTATAATTCTATTAAAAGTCTATACGTAAATAATTTTATATCCATAAAGAAATAACATAAAATCATAAATTTATTCATAAAATCGTATAGTTAACTCACAACTTTGATAATTATGAATTCGATTATCTCTTTCTTCAATAAATTGTAAAATACAGTCTCGGACTGAAAAGAAAAAAAAGAAGAAGAAGAAAGAAACAGAAAAGAATTGTTGGATTTTAAATTGTGGAAATAAAACTCGCAAGCATTTGAAGTTTCTGAGTCTCAAGACAGGGTTCAGTATGTCGTAAAAGACTAAAAGCTACAAGTTGCATTCCTTGTGCACAGTGTGTGTATCGTAGTAGCTAGCTCCTAATTATTATTAACATGAGTGTCATGTTCGAAGCACATGGTTAGACATAAGTTTTATTTTTTATTTGACACTTTAGACGGTTTAATCTCGTTTTACATGAATATATCACCATGAAAATATGTAACAGATAACCCTTAAAGAAAATATTATGGCCTGATTAGAATTCCATGATTTTATGCTTTATTATGATGATGTAGCCATAAACCACTGGTATATAGGGACGTAATTAGCTAGCCAAGGTCATTCCCTTAAAGCTCGAGAGAACATGGAGCAACTTTAGTTGGACGAAGTTCTATTTTGTTCGTCGTATTGGCTTTTTGCAGATGTACAATTACCTCTTTTGTATTTAAATGTTAATTAGCTAACCTCATACTTACTATTTTATGCATGATTAGGGTTATTTGAACCTTCTTTAATAATAATTAATCATTTTCGATTATATCTGGCTAGGCTATGATAGATTTAATGATGTAATATTCTAACCTTCTATTGTTAATATCAAATTCTTGTTCTGACATTCTCATTTAAAAAATAATGGTAATTTTATGTTATCCAAAGTTAATTTTTTTTTTTTAAATACTTTCATAATGTAATGCTTATGGTTTAAAATTCATAATGTAGTGCGAGGCTCTTACACTCAAATAGTTTCTACACTATGCAATGGGTTTGTAAATTAATGATGTTTACATAAAAAAAAAAAAAAACTTGACATTTACTACATTTTTTTAGCATTATTAGTTTCGGAAAATGGTTGATCGATAACCTACGATGTCCAAGAGGTGAGTTAGTAGTTTAGAGATAGTTTTAGTAATATTAAGTCTATTTAGACATGAGTATCAAATAAGTTTAGTGTAATATTTTCCTCTTAAAACTAAAGTGGTTTGATGCTTCCTATTCTTGATAGAGGTTTGAGTGTTAAACTTCAAATTAGGTTTTTCTAATGCTCTAAAGGGACTAGCCAATGTTTTTGTGAACAATCCAAACCCAAGGTTTTCTTGTTTAACTCTTTATTGAATTGTATGACTATGTAGTTAGGCCAAGCACAATTATAACAATCCTTATAAGCCATTTTTGACAAATTCAATTTACATTCAAATTTGATTACATTTAGCTCAAAACTTGTTTTTCGATTCATTGGATAAATTAGATACTCACTGGGATCGGAGTATGACTGGGAGGCTTTATTTAACAACATAATAAGTAGAACAGTGGCGAATGTAAGTAGTAAATTTGAAGGAGAAAAGAATCTACCAACAAAATCTAAACTATTACATTTTGAATTATTGTGCTGATCACATCAAGAAAGATAACTAAAGCAATAGAGGTTAACACTAACGAAAGTTGTAATGAGAGGACGATGATGATGATGAGACTCCCTTAAAAGGGGAAGAGATGGGACTCCTAATGAAAATTTATCCATTTAGTTTAATTATCCTGTTTCTTAGAATCAAATTGAATTGAACATGTCTAGTGCAATCTACATAAAGAAAGAAACACATTATCTAAGCATCGAAAGCTAAGGGTCTTTAAATGGGATATTAAAAATATTAAAAGGAATTTCACAAGGTATTAGAATGCTGAGGAAATAATGTGGAAGCAAAGAGCTTACGCTATATGGCTTAATAAAGGAGAAGAGAATACTAAAAGTTCTTTCACTTAATTGCTACAACTAAAGGAAGAAGCAAATTTCATTGTTTGACAATGAAAATGTAATTACGAGTGTCTTTAGTAAGATTTACTTATCCTAATCCCCTTATAATTTGTCCATATCTCTTATGGTAATGGAAAGGATTGTCAATAAAGAATAATATGAGGACTTGTTGGCTTATTTCACTACTATGGAGGAAGTACGACAAACTCTAAAGTAAATGTATCTTATGAAAACAAAAGGATTGGAAGAAATGCCATTGCTTCGTATATGGTTGATGAAAGCATGTCACATAAAATTCTTTACATTGAAAAGAACACAATCCCAAATACATAATAGAGTTTATAAACCAATCAGCCTACAAAATGTGATATATAAGCTAATGACAAAGTTTCTAGCAAACTTCATCAAGCATAAGAGCCTTGCAATCTCCATTACAATCAGTTTATAGGACAATGGTGAAAGCTTCATCAAGCATGAGAGCTTTAAATCCATCTTGCTATTGATATTGCTTTAATATCTTCTCCTAATGAACTATAGCCTTTCTAAATTATTAAGCATTTAATAGACTTACAATCAAGTTGAGCCAATTCCCTTTCAATTGACCTTTGTAAAAACATTATTCATTATAACTATACTTATGGTTGCAGTGTTTGTTAAAAAACTTCTGGAATCTTCAATATTAATCATTATGATACCAGAATCTACTAGAGACCAAATTGTACATGTTTGGTAAAAATGTGGCATTTGTTTAAGTTATATAAGGGATATATTTTGGTTTATTCTCAATCATTTTGATTTTTGACAAATAAATTTTTTGCATCTATTGATATATTATTTTAGATATAGGCCTCCAAAGCCAGGCCACCCTCTTCAAAGCATAAGTTAAGTCCTTGGAGCGTAGACCAACCTTATCAAAGCCTAGGTTAATCTCTCCGAAGCTCGATCTACCTTGTCAAAGTCTATGCTAGGTCCCCAACTTTAAGTTAGACCTCACTAAAAGCTTAATTCAAGCTCTCGCCTCTAACTTACAGATCTTAAGCCTTCAAGCCCAATTCGATTAATCTCACCTATAGTTATCAAAATCATGATTCTATTTATGCAATTTTACAAGTTTACGATTTTAAAAGGTTTTTTTGAGTTAACTCGTACATAAAATCATTTTTGTATAAAGACTTATGTTTTTAACCAAATTTACATATAAACTTGATAGAAACTTATGCTTTTAACTGAATTTACTGATTCTATATATCTGACTTGAATAGACTAAAAAATAAAAAAAATACAAGCTTTTACAAAACATTAACTATTAGGGCATTACATTATTTTCCCTACTCTCTCTCTCTCTCTCTCTCTCTCTCTCTCTCTCTTATTTTATATTTATAGCTTTCATCCAGGTTTCAGCTCTAACAGCAAAGATTATAAGGAAAACTATATACTTTACTTTATACCGTTAATAATTTAAAATGAATTGAAATGTTAAGTTTTCTTTAATTTATTGATTTATTTTTTAACAAGGAAAAGTTTAGTTTTGACTTTTTTTATCTTTGGTCATACATGTTAAATTATATAGTATTAAGATTTTTTTATGAAAAAGAACTTATTTCTTTGTTTCTTTATTTCTATCATTTATTTCAAATTTTAAATAATTATTATAAGCATATCTATAGTTTTGTAAAGTTATTTTACAAAGGTTACAGAAATTTACATTTCTATATTTCGATTTTACGTTCTAATTTTACTGAGCCTCTAGCAATTCTAGATAGAATTGGGAGTTTGATAACCTTCCACCTATAAGTTTGAATGAAGATTAGGTAGGAATAACTCGATTAAATAAGGTAAGTCAACAATCGTCATATCCTATCCTCAAATCCTCTCCAAAAATTTCAAAGTCAAAGCAAAGATCTCATGGTGCTTATCTCCTTCCTAAAATAGCTTAGCTAGTTCCTTTATAAATAGAAGATCAATACTCTTGGTAAAGGATTCGAAACCCTTACATTCTACATATGTTATACTTTCTCTCTCCACAACCTCTGACTTAAGTATTGAAGTGGTTAAGCAAAAACTAACTTTGGTAGTCTTGAAAGCATCACCACAATGGCAAGAAAGTCACATGTTACTTGCTTTAACAATAATGGCCATACCATGATCGGTTGATCAATTGCTTAACCTATAGGCTAGAAAAGTTGCTGTTCTCGCATAAACTAGCTTTCAACCGTTGAGGTAATAAGAAAACCCGAAGCTAAAAGCCTTTGTTGTAGAGAACCATTAGTTGAAAGCACCTATTGATGAATTGGAGTAACAAGATGTCCCATCGTCACTAGAAGATGATTATGCCTCTAATAAAAATGCCTTGCCACTATTTTTACCACCTGTCGTTGGAAATGGCCCTCTTGTTATTCCATCGATATTACTAATTGCCTTACGCGACTGAACCACTACTAGAAATAACCAAGTTGAACCCCTTGAACTTTAGCCACATCGCTTCTTGATTGATAAGGACCTTGAAGTGCTTAAACAATATATTAAAAAGCTCTTTGAGCCAAAGGATTCTAAGAAGAATGATTCCAAGAGCTAATTTGCTTTTGGTTGATCTCCATTCACCTAAGAGATCTAAGATGAGGTGTTACCCACTTAGATTAACATCCTAGTTAAGAAGCCCTATGACAAGACTATTGATCCTAGTGACCACCTCGCATGTTTTAAATCCATGATGAATCTATATGGTTGTAGTGATGCAATCGCCTTTAAGGCATTTTCGGGGCACCTTGAAAAAGGTAGCTCGAAAGTGGTTTAACAACTTGAAGTTGAACTCTATCTCTAACTTCAAGAGCTTAGCTATCATTTCCATTAGCATTTCTTAGCAAGCTAAATGCTAGTGAAGACTCTTTTACTTTTAACTTGATAAAGGAATGCCTTGATGAGTTTGTTAGAGATTTCTTGTCCTATTTCAACTTAGCTATGTACAAAATCCCCAATGTCAACATGAGTATAGCCTTGATAGTCACCATCCATGGGGGTGAAAACCTCTAGTCCTTTCTTTATGTCTTTAGCTAAGAGCCAACCACATAACTTTGAAGAATTTTGTAAATGAGCCTCTAAGTTCATTTTCATAGAGAATACTCTTAAGGTCAAATGGGAAGTCGACTAGGTAAGGTTGGAGAAAAAGCATGACAAATTTTAAGGCCTAATGAAGTATCAGCTTGGTCTTAGGATCAATAAGGGTTGGTCCCATAATGGAGTAATAGAAGGGACAAACGTACTATCCCCTCTTACCAAGACCATAATGCCCTTAACTGACTTCGAGGATAAATATTACTAGAGGTAAAAAATAGAAGAATTTTGCTTTGGTAAAAAAAGATGAAGGAAAACCCTACATAGAGGTGCTTGGATAAATATTGCCAATTCCATAGAGACAAAGGGTATAATATTGATGGATATTTTTAGCTAAGGAATGTCTTAAAGGATGCCATCTGATGTACGTACCTTAAGGAGTATATTCAAAACCGAAGTAATGACGATAAACAACTTACATAAAGAAGGTGAATTAAGACAGACCTGCAACCTAGCACCTTGAGCAACAACAACAATAGGTTTCCTCATGGAGTTTTAGAATAGCTTTGTAACTCTTTTCCTTGTAATACTGCAGTCATAACTAAAAATTCACCATTGCGTACACTCAATATTATTCTTTTAGTTTACATTAAAACATTCATATATATATTACTTAATCATATTTGCATGGCAAAATTCTAAGCTCCAGCCTCTTTGGGGATGGACGGGCTACTAATCATAAGCTCTAGCCTCTCTAGAGGTGAATGGGTTCCTAATGACAAGCTTCGGTCTCTTTGAAGGTGACTTGACTCCTAATCATAAGCTCAACCTCTTCCAAGGTAAAAAGGCTCCTAATAATAGATTCTAGCCTCCTTTAAGTTGAATAAACCCCTATCCTGCCCTCTTCTAAGGTGAGCGAACTCTAATTCCTTAAGTCCGAGCCTTTTCTAGGTGAAAGGGCTTATACATTCCCATGTCATCTAAGGTGAACGGATGACAAACTTTGAATTATCCCCACTTTGTGAACAGGAAGACTCAACCTCTTTTGGCCACATTGATAGGTTTTCCTGAGCCAAAAAATTGGGATACCATTGTTGACTATACCTAAGTTGAAATTTGAGGTACTATTGATAGAGACTTAAAGATCCTAATCACCATGATTTGAGGAGATGTACAACTAAGATCAACTCTAGTCAATGGACCCCGAATGTGCACTACATGTTCAAGGGACAAGTATAAGTAATAAAAGCCACAAGCAAGGAACAATAAAACTAAGGAGCAAATACTTAGAAAATTTTCAGTTTATTGAATCGATTGCCTAGTGGCACTTACAAGTATATAATCGACATACTGACCTGACATATAGAAATAGAAAAGAAAAAGAGGAAAAGTAAAGGAAGGATGACAAGAAGAAGTCTTGAATCCTTGAAGTGCTTTTGAATAATATAGAAATACGTATTGAAAATGTTTCTAAAAAAGTATTTTGAAATTAATGTTAGCATAAGGATTATTTTTCTTAAAAAAGTAACTTTTGGCATAGACTAAGAGAAAGGGGTTTTCAATTGAACCCTAATTACTTGCAACCATCCATTAACAATCAATCAATTGGCATAATTTAAGGTTGATCAATTGGCCAATTATAATTCAGTCCACATAACCAGCTTACATTCTAATTTTTGCACTAGTTATAAAAATAAAATAAAACAGTAACAACAAATAACAATAACAACAACAATAATAGTAGTGAACGAATAAGAGTAGTAAAAGCAATAATAATAGCAATAGCATGAAGGATGGGAATAGGAATAGGAATAAGTATAATTATATTAAGTATAATTACACTAGCATTAAAGAGCTAGCACTACTATTTGATAATGACCATTTAGAAAATGATTTAAAGTAAAAATGGTAGATTTTCTCATATGGTAAAAGTTATAAGCGAGTTGAATTAAACTTAGCTATAAGTTAAATCTATATTTTCTTTATCAAGTATTACCAATCGTATATGTACCTGCAATAGGAATTCAAAGAGTGACTTATTAGTTTATTATTGAAAAGCATAACCTAATTATGTAGTTATTATGCTCCTTGTATGTGCTTATATGTATAGAAATAGAAATGAACACTAAACTATCGAAACTCTTAAAATGTATACCATCTGTTGTTGCTCCTAAGCTAGAAGATTTGAAAGTATCGATTACCACAAGTAGAGGTTACAAATTGATTACTGTATCATTTGGTATGGGCAATGATCCAGGTTATGTGATGTATAGAATAAGTATTAAACCACCACATGTAGTTAAGTGGATTGCAAATTGGTTAATTATTATAATATAGGTTAGTCTTATAAGAAGAATTGATAATCAAAGCACAATGGTGGAATAGGACACCATTGTAAATGGTTATCATAAACTAGAGTGTACTAATGGCTGATACTAGTAGTAACTTAAGATTAGACAACTTTAAAGCTACTATCTTGTATAGTTATATATTATGATATATTGTGTATGGAGGAGTTTGAGTTGTTCCAAATCTTGTGACACTATAATAATATTGTTTATTTCCCTTAAAGAAGATAATAAATGGTCAATGCATGTACTATTTTCTACTTATCATGCGCATGTGCTTTAAATAACTATCATACCAGCTCTTTATTCTCACCCATTTTGTAAGACATGCTTTTTAGGTTTAGATATATATGAGTTGTATGGTGATTTAGACTACAACCTTTATTGTGGAATTGAGACATATGATTGTTACTTCGAGTACCTTGATGATTATATGGAAGATTAGAGTTGCTTTTATGTATGTTTCATAGATGCATTGTACCACATAGAAGGTTATGCAAAAGTTTCTCTTATTTGATGTGTTTATATTAATTGTGCTAAGCTTTATATAAGGTCATTTTGAAAAGGATGGCTTGTCCAGCATATTTATCTTTTATGTAGTAGATTATATTGAAAGCTATATATAAGGTTAATTTCGAATGTCATATGTGAATTACTATAAAGGTTGTGCTATGCATTGATATAATTTGTTTGATATATTTGTGGTTATAGCTAGTACTCTTAGTCTTTATATACATATATTAAGGTATATATATATGGTGGAGTTGTCATGTCTCAATTTTGGGGGCATGAAAAATCTTTTTATGGATATAATTTTAGAAGCTTTTATCATTTGTAATTTTGAGTTAAAGATACCATTTAGTTATTTTTCATTTTGTTAGTTACAACTTTTTGCTACTAACATTATTTTCGCATAGCTATATATCCATGTAATACGTTCTTTGTGCAAAAAGTTGTGGTAATAGAGGGCTTGCAACCTTTATATTGTCTTAGAATTTTTAGGCAGTTAGAGATTGAGATTTGGACTTTGATTAATGGACTTGTAATTTGCCAAAAAAAAAAAAAAAAACACCATAAAGGTTACTAGGGTTTGTCTAACGTGGTCACTTTGATTTTTAAATCAATAAGTTTATAGGACAAGGATGATGGCGAGGATGCAAGAACAGTGAAATGAGTCAAGATTTCCTTTCCTATGGGGGTAGACCCCTATTTATAGTAGTAGGATTGGAGATATGTTTAAAAAGTGGATATATTCAAATTTCTCTCAAATAGGAAAATGTATTTTCTTAGACTAGCTAAGACTTAGGATTCCTAAGATGATGTGATAAACAATAGGTTGGTAATCACATGTAAGTTGTAGTATTTGGTATATACCCTTCTTGGTCCTTTGAGCTTCATAAGTAGAGCTTTGACATTTTAAGAGGCTCATGCATGAATGCCAAGAGTGAGATAATGCTTAAAGTATGGCTCCGAAGCTAAAGGCAATTCGAGTTGTAAGGCAAAGTTGAGTTCAAATTGGCAATAATGGAAAGTATTTCAGGTTTGGAACTCCATTAGGTTATTCTATAGCCCATATAGGTCGAAATGAGCCTTAAGAGCCCAACTCTAAAAATAGCCTATTAACACTTATCCCTTAAGAGCTAATAGAATGAGCCTTAAGTTGGTTTCCAAGATTTGTTTTGAGCACAACAATAGGACTACCCCTCATTTGAGTTGAAGGATTAGCTTATGAGCTATTATTGTGCTTTCCTAAGCTTTAAGAAATGATTAGGCAATCCCAATATACATAAACGACTACTTAAAAAATAAAAGCATATATTCTACTTATATGTGCACTAGGTTGTATATGTAAGAGAAATAAAACAATAAATTGTAAATACAAAGAAGAAGAGTAAAGAAAATTTAATTTTTTTATTTTACAAGTTAGAAATCCCCGATCTTCTATATTTGCCTGAATCAACTCATAATGTAGGTTTTCTTTTCGCTGGTCCACGGGCCGTCTCCTAATGCGTGCCGCCGCAATCCCCATTCTTGTTACATACACGTGGAGAACATGATGTCCTAAGGACGGTGGGTTTGGGCTTTGTGATGGGCCGGTGATAATTCATATGGCCCTGTTTGGATCTTGAAACCGTACACATGATATTGGGCTATGTGTTGCTTTGCATGGGCTGCAATTGCAATAATACTTCAATCTATTGGGCCGACATATGGATTTGTGAGATGGACTTGAGCCTTTTACCAACATGGGCTGGCTTTTTAAACTAGCGCAATATTTAAACCACACTGTCAAACTAATAAGAAGCACAAAACTATGAATCAAAGAACTATGTTCTAACTACTTTAGTTCTCTTTCATGCAAGTTTTAAATATCACTCAGAAGGGTGTTAAATACTAGTTGGCTCCTGGCACACATTATTTCATTTTCTACAGATGATTTTACAGGGTCTATATATATGTATATGTATATATATAATATGTATAATTATAGAGCTCCTTATTAATTTCTTTGTCCTTTGTGATTTGAGAGTAAGCATTTTCTCTTAATTCCATCGGAAGAGACGTGTATTTTTACAAATCTAGTAGCTCCAGCCCACCATCATGTCTCTATTTTTGGTTGATGATATCGGTGGGTATTGTCTTCTTCTCTTTCTTTTGCTACTGGTGCTGCTACTAAAAACGTTAATGTCATCACCTAATTGATGGAGTGATATCCAAACTAAATATGATACTCCGATGCATATCTTTCAACCACACATTTGCCAAACTCTATAAATTAATATTATCAAACCCGGATCAAATAGTTAGCTTGAATATGTAAGGAGATTAAAAATTAAGAGAAAAAATACGTTTGATTAGAAGTTGAATTTGGAATTGAACCAAAATTGAACAGTTCAACCCAAGTTTGATAACATTACCATAAACTATCATAATGGAAATATCATTGTTGTTGTACAATTCTATTAATCTTGAAAAAGCACTAATCCAAAGGGTGTTTAGTATGTACAAAGTGAAAATATAATCATATGAGTATAATTGAAATTTGGTTTCTAAAATGTGAAAAGGCTTCAAAGACTACCCAATAGCATCGCCTTACTTATCCCTGCAAGTGCCATTTCATATGTAAATGCTAATATGGTTGCTTCAATATTGTATCCAATCACTACGCCGCCCCTCGCCCCACCCCCCCCCCCCCAGTCTAGTTGAATTGTAAACTAAATGAATCGAACTATATAAATTCCATCTAATTTAGTTCAGATAAGTCAGTTTTTCTTTTTCTTCTTTTTCTTTTTTTACCCCTAATATTTACTTTGTTGATCATGGAAACTAAGGTAGGACAAAAAAATTGTGAATCACAAATCAAACTGTAAGCCAAACCAAACCTAAAAAACAGTTCTTTTTTTTTTTATTTTATGAACCATTTGGTCATGATTAAGTTCAGTTATATATAAACGGTTCACAATTCGGTTCGAAAAATTAAATGAAACCGTTCGAGCTGAACAAAACTGAATTGTTTGGTTAAACAAAAATAATTTCATGCAATTATTTTATTTTATTATTTTGTTAATCTTTATGAATTTCATCAAATTTTTCATATCTTCTTCTTTTTCTTTGTTTTATTTTTGGGTAAATTATTAAAATTAAATTGAATGAGTTTCATCTGAAAATTCATATTTAGAAAATTTTATTTTCTAAATTGTTATTTTTTTATATGTTTTCAAATCAATAATCTCACCTTAATACTTTTACGTATCTCTAATTTCTTTTTCAATCTTTAGTGTGTCTCCTTTGTTTTCTTCGTATTACTTTTTTATGGGCAGCTTTACTTCTCCCTTCTCATTATTTGTTTGTTAGAATAGAATCTTTTATCCTCATTCAATTAAGCTGAGTTTGTTAAGATCTTATACAACTTTTTACTAAACATCATTATACATGATAAATATATGAGAAATAAATTAAAAACACATGAAAGTTCAATGGAAAGAAAAGTATGTTGTTGGAGATAAAAATGTTTAGTGGAAATTTAATATAAACTGTTCGAATCGAACCGAACTGATTTTAATTAGGTTTGAAAAATTTATGAATTAAGTTGTATGGTTAGGTATGATTTAAAAAAAAAAAAAACGAACCGTTATATTTGGTTTAGTTTGGTAGAATAATGAATGGGGGGCACAGTGTGGAGAACCGTACTAAACTAAACCACGCTTATCCCTAATGGAAACTACTATTGATTCTTTCTATAATCCATGTAAGAGTTTAAATACATGTGATTTCATAATTTGCCCCCTAAACATGTGATATCCTTGTATACAAGACCTTACAATTGAACCGAGTTCTTTCCCTTTTCAATCCATGATTTATTTAATTTCTCTTACCCTTTACCTCTTAAAAGTTGTTATGACCCAAGCTTAGGGAGAGAACCTAACCTAAAAGACTATTATGATAGGTAGGAGAGCCCCTTAGACTTAAGTACAACATATGTGGGACTAAAATATTACCACCTCATTTTGAAAGACAACACTTATGTTGACCTACTCGGGATTGCCCCCTTTAAGTACATTTGGACTGCTCACTTTTGGTAGCTTTCACTTTAGGTGGTGGCTCATAGGTAGCCTTCTCTCAAGTAGCCTTCTTTTAGGTTGCTCCTTTTCCAAGTTGTCTTTTCCATAGGATTGGCTCATCAGTAAGAGCACCGAATGTTATAACTCAAGTCCAAGAGAAGAGCCAAACGCAAAAGACTCGCTTGATAGGTGAAGAACCCTTTAGACTTAAGTGCAACACTTAATCTATGTTAATTTCCCTTGTGGGACTGTAATAGAACCCTACTAAGAGTCGCACCTTAGCAACATCCTCTTCCTTCTTTGAAGTCTAATAAGCTCACCAACTTCCACCTTGATATATTTTTAAATCATACATCTAGTGATTGTGGGGTTAACTCTAATTCCATTTATAAGTCTTAGCTAAATGTATTCTCACTAGATAAGACAACATGTAGCTAATAAAGCTTTTCATTTACTTAACCCAATAGTTTCTAGCTAATATTGACTTAAAATTATTCATTTTGCAAAGTTTGGTTTGTTTTATTCTTAACTTATCTTTGTTTCACGGAAAATGTGCTTGGATCTCTTTATCCAAATATTTTTTATAATTAGTAAATTATCATTGTATAAATCTTAAAAACTTATGGTTATCATGTCTTTTGATGGTAAACGACTGTGAGAAATGATGATCACATTTATTCGTTGGTGATGGTAATAGACTACTACTGTTTCTACCATTACTTATGCTTAACATCCCCTTTAATTTTTGGAATAGAATAGAGAGACAATTGAAAAATTATACTAGTAACTACAATTGAGAATATATTAGAAATTTATATTTCATTATTTATTTTGTCTATTGATTTGTTGTAGGAAGTATGTGTTTTAGTATTTGCTTCACCTCATTTATTGTAGTATTAAATTAGAAATACAACATAAAAATACCAATATGCCCCTATTTGATCTTTTTGAAAAATAACAAAATGTTAAATAACTCTCCATATTAAAAAGAGGCATAATTGCTATATTACTTAAACTTTTTATTCTTATGGAGAGGGATAATAAATTCCACCCTACAAAAAGTAATAACAGTTCCTTTTAGAGAAAGAATAGAAATTACATCCATATTCATTTTATTAACCTAAAATGAATCATAATTTCCAACTTGAGTCAATTGTCTATGTGTAAAACACATTGAGTTTGTTCTCATCTATCGATTCGGTCACATCACACCTCATGTGAAAAGGTCAAAGGCTATTGGCTTCCTGCATAAGGAAAAATAATTTCAATCGAGTGATTTTGGATTGATGATCAAATAGACTATTAAATCCAAATTGTGACAAAACTTCAACTATTAGATTGATGATGTGGAGCTTTATAGGATAATTAGTTTTGATATTTGTCAATCGTTCTCTTTTATGCGTATTGACTTTATGTTTTCACAATTTCACATATTGGTTTGTATTGCGATTTTATTGATATCCAGGAATTTGGTGAAATTTTGATAATCCATTAATTATACATTATAGTGTGCTTCTTATTTATTGTTTCAATTTTGTTTTCTTGTTAATAGCTAGTAAAGAAGATGAAGAATGTTTTATCATAGAAGAGCAATATTTTTCTTAGCAAGTAGAACACACCATCAATATAATAGGATTGCGAGGTAGGGAACTATGCTAATCCTTCACCCTATCCAATAAATGAAAATGTGAACAAATGTATACAGATCATATCATTGGATACCCAATTAGTTTTTAAAGTTGAGAAAAACTGTAAAAGTTTAGATATGGTCTTAAAGACCTTTAGATGGTGAACTGCCAAATTAATTGAGTTACACCTTTTGAGTCAATGCTAACTTAATTTCAAAATTATTTGGTTAAATAGCAAGTCAATTAATTAGAGGTGTAACTCCATCTATGTTTGCAACTAAATATTCTCCACGGTATTGACTATCATGGAAATCATTCCCATTAACCCCATGGAAATCATTCCCATTCTAATTTAGTTTCTTCCCATTGTTTCTATTTCAATTATACTTGTTACCATTCCTACCATTAAAATTCTCCCCAAGATTATTCGTATCTCTCACTTGCTCCTCACTCCCTTCAATTGTCTATGATAAGTCTTATTTATCTTAAAATTAATTTCTCTTTTCTCCTCCTCAATTTTCTCTTTTACATATACAGTCCAAATACCATAATCCTAAAATCTACTTCTTAGAAGTCCAACCTTCCCTCTAGAAATATGACTTGTAGAAGAAAATAATATTATGTCAAACGCTAAGTACTTAAAGCTCCTTGGCCCAAGTTAAGCTCAATTGATAAATAACACAATAAAATTCATAACTTTATCCACAAATCAAACCAAAGTCATCTGAATTCTCACCAACAACTCAAATGTTAACAAATAACAAATAAAAAATGGAACTAAACTAAACTACTCTAACAACTGAAACTGCCAACTAAAAGCTTCATTTGAGAGTTTTCAATTAGTCAAATGTTTGTTACAACAGCCTTGTTCCCCAATATGGTACGGAAAACTAACAAACACACTGAAACTAATATAAAAGTAAATTTTCAAATTGAAAATATTTTTAGCATGTCATAACCAATTAGTGTGTTGGATCCTATGTAGTAATAAAATTAGTGAATATTCACCAGATTGATCTTTTGAGGAAGAAAGGCTAGGCTAAGTAGTACAAATAGCTGCTACTCTAATATAGTCAAGTTGAAATTGAGTTTGAAATTGGGGATGGTTAACTAAACTACGTGAGCACAACTAACAAATAAACAAAACAAAATACATAAAAGTATGGGATTGTGATGTTTATCCTTTAGTTCATTGATATCTTGTTATAAGGGTATTGGATAAGGTCTTTATTTGGGTTTTTGATAGAATTTGTTTAAACACATTTCTATGATAAGGAAGATGAATTTTGTGGTATAACTAAACTCATTAAGGCACATTTTTCTGTAGGATAGGTTAGATATCTTATTATTGTCACTAACCAAATACTTTGGTTCTCAATGTAGGCAAATTGCTTAATTAGCCTAATAATCCACATTTAGAATCACAATTAGGAAAGTGGATTTAAGTGATTTCAATCAACCTATTGGTCATGCAATTGATTGAAAACACCTCAAAGAACTCTAATGGGTATAGATCCTACATTGGTCATCCAATAACACCTAAACGCAACCATTGTCCACACATTCCAATGAGCTGTCAAAATAACTAATAAACATGCAAACTCATATCTAAACAATACTTTAAGTATCAAATGCACCATCAAGTCATTGTAAACCTATAAGAGGAATACTCACCAAACAAAGATAATCATCATAACAATGTAAATAGACAAAGAAATAGTAGAAAACATAGAAAAGTATGAGTTTAGAAATCATCTAGATGAAGAACAACAAAGTGCAAGTCTAAATAGTTAAGTCTAAGCTGTAATCCTTGTTCCAAAACCTTGAAATGACATAAATCACTAGGATGGCACTATCTTCTTCTTCTTCTTCTTCTTTTAAATACAAAGTCCAAGGCAACTTAGTGCCTCTATTACTTGTATAACATTACTGCTTGCATACTAAAAATTTATTTATAATGTAAGTCTTATATAAAACATTGAAGTAAAAGTAGTAATAAATCAGGCTTTCATTTCCCATTTCCATGCATTAGGTGTTTGTAGTAGCGCCATCTTTGTTATATACACCTAAGGTTAGAGAAAACTAATCTCTTATAGAGATAAGTGAGGACAAAAACTAAAAGAAAATCATGTAACCATGACAAAGCCAAGTTAAGCATATTCATATATGAGCTAATATTCAAGCACATCTATAATTGATAATGCAACATACGGATGTCGTGCTAATGCATGTAATATGTATTAGCCAGTACCTAATTGACTAGGCATCCATAGATAGCCTCATAAGCGACACTTTCCCTAATATCCAAAGGTCACAAAATGGCATTATTTCCTCTATTGGGGTCACTTGGAATTGGTGGATCTAAATCCTATAATAAATTGTGCAATTCTACAAAATCAAGACCAAGCAACTTTGAAGATTTAATAACCAAGCATGTAGTGCGAAGCATTACCTCAAATGCAATCTATATGTATAAAATTAAGTAGGCGGCATTAGGTAGCCTTAATTAAGTTTTTTTTTTCTTTTAAAATAAAAACAAATTTTCTGTTTCTTTAGCAAAATTAAGCTTATAAAATATGACCTTAAGGTTTTTCCATCCTTTCAAAACCCTGCTTTTTAAAAATAGGAACAATGTACCCATTTTGTGCTATGTTATGCTATGAATGTATTGATTCCAAAATCTAAGACATTTAATAAACCGAGTAAATATTACCATAAAGTCAAATCATAGCATAGGAGTTTAAGCCCAACTGTTACATTGAGCATGCTAACAACAAATTCCTACTATTAACAAACCATGTCTATTACTATTAGTAAAGGCATGTTTCCATTACCACATATTATAACATATTAACATGTCAAGTAATGTCCAATCAAGTTATTTAATATCGAATTCTCTGTATGTCACACTTATGTGCATTCACAAGATTCAGTAGTTACAAGCAAGTGGCTTACATTTTTTACCATGCGCATAAAAAACAAAAAAAGAGGTACTCACCTGGGCCAACACTTTTCCATTATTTGATACATTTATTTTCACCTATTACATCATATATAACTCACCATTACTTATATGATTGGACTAGTTACTATACATCATTAACCATCTAAATGGCCAATTTCTATTGACCGTAGCTCTCTTCCATTCTTTCAATTTAGTGAACTTCATATCACTATGACCATTATTTTGAAAATTACACAAAATTATTATAATCGGACTACTTGAAAAATTCCCCCTTCGTTTTCCTAAAACCGTTTACTTTATCATAATTTCTTATGACACTAAATAATGACTTAATTTTTGTGATTTCATTGAACACAACAGGAGTTTTGAAAAAGATATCTTTTACCCTCCCTTTTCACATATTAAAGAAATGGTAATATGATGAATAGTTAGGGTGAGGAGACATAAAGGTTATTTTGATACCAAAATTCAGTATTTGATGATGTCTAAAAGTCAGCACCAAGGTTTGTTTAATTAAATAAGAAAAGACACAGGTATTTTTAGGACATGCAAACGGGGTATTCGTATATTATATACATATATACATACATACATACATATATATATATATAAACATGTGTGTGTGATGACGTAAGCAAATGCATATATATATATATATATATTCTATAACTATAATTCATACACATATTTAGTTAACATTATTAAAACAATACCTTAAGTATCTTTTAATAAGACTGATCAAATATTATTATTATGATCCTATCGAGACTTATATTTTACTCGCAAAGTTATGTTCAAGTTCAACCAGAAAAAGACAAAAAAAAAAAAAAAAAAAAGAAAGAAATACCACTCCAATAATATCTATATTTCTACATAATATGACAGAATGGATTTAGCATATCTATTTATATTAAACCTGGCTCCTATATATCACCCATTCCCCACTAAAACAACCCATGGTTGTAAAACAGTAATTACCCAATTATACAAACAAAGAAACTTACTAAACAGGCATCATTAAGTTGTCTCGGCATATAGGTTCGATATTAAAATAACTTTCTAAACCTAGAATAATTTCTTTAACATTACACCGTTATGTGTTGGTTTGTTAGTCTAACACCTAAATATCTTTTACTTCGTCAGTCTTATTTGGACCGAATAGATAGATTTTTTTTTTTTTTTTTTAAAAAAGTAACAGTGAGCAAAGAAAATGAAAGATTGGAAGGGCTAAGTGCAGTACCTTGTTTGCGTCAGACTTTCAAGGCGATTGTTGACCGTAATCTACTGTGTTTCAACTAATTGTGTATCTCATTTTGCATTGATGCGAAATTCTAAGCATCCTGGTTAATTCTATGTGAAATCTATGTTTGTGATATGGAAGAAACCACCTGGTCCAATTATCAGTGGATAGATACATTATGAGCGTAGGTATCGACAACATTTGGTCTCATTTACAGTTTCAAAGAAATTTGGTTTAAGGGCCAATCATTTGCTTCCACGTCCCAAGCGTGTTTCCTAAATTCTATTTATCTATTATTATTTTTTATTAAATCTACATCCATTGTTAGTTTATTTCTAGTGTTTTGTTATATTTTAAAATTCGAATTTCAAGTTTTCAATAAATACCAAATAATACAATTATATTATATCTTGTCAAATTAAATTTTTTTTGTGTGCTCTGTTTTGAGAAAAGAGACTTTAAGGGTGACTTCCAATAACTTTAGTGACCTTATTATAAAGTTCAAATCAAATGAAAATCGTTTACATTTCTAGTCAAGTAGTTTGATAATTCATAGTGTCGTATCTCAATATTTGTGTTTTTATATAATGACGTTAACTTTTATATAATATTTTAGATAAGACAAATTTTAAATATTTTATCCAGTACTTTAAACATTTTTTTATCCTGTAACTAAATTCAAACTGTAAACCAAATATTGAACAAAAATTTTTATTTAATCTAGTCCTATGAATTTTACGCAATTAGACACTACTTTAGGTTTAACCTCTCCTAATATTCTTTTCCTTCTTTCATTTGTATGTACAACTTTGTTGTTTGACTATTTAATGAAAAAGATAATATTTTTTTTTTACCTCCATTTGCAATTTATTATAATACAACTCTTCTTCTCAAGTAGTTTTTTTATATTTCCTTTTTTGAACTAAACATGCCGGTTTTCAATATTTTTTTTTATTTTAGTCCTAAACCTTTTTTTTTTGTTTGTATTTGAATCTTTAATATATGCAAAAATTTGCTAAAAAAAGGACATTTTTTTAACATTGTTACATTTTTTGCTAATATACAAGATGTGAGAGTATTTGATTTCTATACATAATTAACGTTTTATTCATCCAAATGATCAAATAGATCACTCATTATCAACTAATCTATGTCTTGGATAAGAATTTGCATTACTTTATACCTTAAAAGAGGTGAGCCACATCTGAGTTAAACTTGGAGAAATAAATAATATAATACTAATAATTGACTTATTGAATAATATAAAAATTCAAAGGAAAAAACAAAAGTTGCCAAAAATTTTAATAAATGAATATGGAAATTTTAAGAAAAAACTATTCCAAATACCCTAAAGGAAAAGTGGGTTATTTGATCAATTAGTAATTTGTGACAATCCCTTCCTTATCGATCCTAACCCCTATAAGGTGGTGAATGGCCACCAATTGTCGCTAAATTATAAAAAATTAAGAAAATTAGCTTAAAACTCAATCATGTATCACTACTTGACTGGATTTTACTCTATGTTTTTTCTGTTTAAATAAGAGATAGTGGGTAGCCAACCCGTATTGGTCGTAGTTCACATGATCTACTTTTTGAGTGAGTTGTGATTCACTTGCAAAACTGGTGGCAAAGGGTAGTTAAAACAACCATTTCTTTAAGTTTGCACTTATTTAAAACTTGATGTTTAGTGAATGGGAGGACATATGCCATTACCATAGATGGTGAAAGTTACACCAATGTCACCTCCTTTATTTTTATTTGAAAAGATAAAGTTTCCTACTAAGCTTATTTGAGAATTATTTGAGTTGTAGGTTTTGAATGAAGAATTAATGAGGTTTTGACAATTTTTGAAAAGAGTTTGCTGAAATTTTAAAGTTATTTTGAGATAATGGCAAGGAAGCAAGATTTTGTTGAGAATTGAAGGCTAGAAAAGATTGCAATTGAAGATCATTTCTGTGCTTCCCCTCACATTCCCTTTGTTCAAGAATTTTAGAGAATTGTAAGAATTTTAAGTGTAAAGGAGAATCATGCCTAAACTCATGGTCGTGCTTCTTGGGGCATGAACATGCTATTGATAAAAGGATTACTATTTTTGGAAACATCCTTGTAACCCTAGGATTTAAGTCTTATCAAAAGGAGTCTAGATTTTAGTATAGAGAAAACTCTTTGGAGAAGAGTAAGTGGGGTGAAGTTCAAGGTTAGTGTTGTTCCTTTACCCTTGATCTTTCTAGTTTTATGTTACATTTTAATTTAACTGTTTTTAGTAAATTGTTATTGAACCCTAGTTCTTCTATGTAATATTGTTATTTATATATTTAATCGATGATATTTACTATTGTGATCTAATTTCATTGTGCTTTAATGTATTGAAATGATAAGTCCGAGTTATTGATTCAATGTTTGAAGTCAGAGTATTCTATTCTATAATATTGCAAAGCAAGAGAAGGCATCTGGACGCCTTATAAACTAACATCAAGACGGTAAGCCATTGAAAGTGGTAGAAGCTTTACGTCTGGATATTGTTCTCTGTAGCATCTGAACACCATGCCTTGATTGAAAATCTTTTGTTTTCCAAGTCTCTTTTCCATCTCTTTTAGTCTAACCAACTTCTTACTTAGCCTTCTCACTATCAAAAGATTCAATTTTTATCTTGAAAATTGGGGGATTTAGAAGCACTTCCGAGTAAACTAATAAAGAGACTAAGAGACTAAAAGGAAGAAGTAGGAAGTATTAAACTAATCTATTAGAGCTTTAAGTTGGATTAAATTGAGTAATTTGATTAAGGATCTAAGTAACCTTAATAGAGGCTATGTTAAAGATAAGCTAAGTGTTATTAATTAGTGGATTTAACACCATGTAAGTGACTACTTAAGTTGAAACTTGTCATGGTTTGTCCTTCAATACAAGGAGCAAGTATTGATCATATGTGAAAATTCTTTAATGGACTCGTATATGGGATAATGCATGTCGATCTAGAGTTTCATGTTTTTCAGTTCTCGAGTGTTGGTCATATGACCCTCACCATAGTATATAGTGGTAAACTAAAGACTTATATTATTATATCTATCTATATTTATAAGAGATCATGGTATAACAGGGTTATGAGCATCACTTTACTGTATGTTGGCTAATATTCAAGATAATAATTGGTTGATTGTTTATTTTGCATTAAGCGCATGTAATAAGATGTTTGGTTTGGCATTGGTATATACTTGTGTATTACGTATTGCATAGTGCATATTGCATATTGCAAACTAGAATTCATCTCATTCTTTTCTTTTTTTAGGAACAACTAGTGAGGTTATGTTGTCTACGAAGAGCCCTTTGTCGACTGGGTAGAAGAAGAGGTTAGAGTAGCTTATCTTTACTTTTACGATGACTAGTGACTTGATGAGGTTTTAGGAGTCGAGGATGTTTTCCGTTCTTTTGGAGACTTAGTTCCTTTGAAGAATTTTTATTTACCCTTTACCGGGTTATATCGTCTTCTAATGTGTATGTGGAGTTGGAAGACTCCCTTTTTAAGACTTTATGTTACTTATGGATTTAGGAGCGTGTGAGACTCCTTTAAATACTTAAGTTCTAACTTATATTTCTCTTATGGAGAGCTGGTTATGAGTCAAATCTTATGACTCTATTATGCATATTGGGCAATGTGATATTCTTTTTTGAATTTGTGGACTTTAGAACCTTAACATACTTTAAGTTAGCATAGGTATGTGGTGGATTGTAATACTTATAGGATTCCCAAGGCATTACAAAAGTAGAATTAGGTTAACATATATCAAGATACCATTTAATATTGGGGAATATGCCTACTCATTTTAGAAGATAGAAAAAAGCACTACTTTATAGCCAACATGTGTTTGAGAGATTCGAACAGATCATAAAGCCGTGGTTAAATTGAAGAAAAATGAACAACTTGTTTGTTTCTCATTTTCCCCTTTAAAGTCTAATAGGTTCACTAACTTCTGCCTTCATTTATTTTTAAATCATACACCTAGTGATAGTGTGGTGAGCTCTGACTCTATTTATAAGTTTCAACTGAAAGTAGTCACTAGATAAGTCAACATGTAGCTAATAGAGTTTTTTAACTATTTAACCTATTAGTTTATAACTAATATTGACTTGAAATTCTTCATTTTATAGAGTGGTCTATTTTATTATTAACTTGTTTTTGTTTCGCAAAAAATGTGCTTAGATTTTTTTACAATTAATGTCCTACAAATGGTAAATTATTATTGTAGTGATCTCAAGAAATTGTGGTTATCATGTCTTTTAGTGGCAAATGATGGTAAGAGACAATGATTGCATTTATTCATTGGTGATGACAATAGATTACTACTCTTTCTACTGTTAATTAACCCTAATAGCCCGTTTATTTTTTGGAATAGAATATAGAGGAGATAGAAAAGTTATACCTTGGTAATAACTATAGTTGGAAATAGTAGAGGTATGCAAGTGGGCTTTGACCTGCAAGTTGGCTTGTTTAACTAGCTTTTAAAGCGGGTTTGGGTTATTGTTTTTTGGCCTGTTTAACCCGTTAGCCAAAATAGCCAGTCCGTTTAATACATTTATGCTTTTGGCCCGATGGCTAATTTGTTTAACTCATTTTTTAAAAGAGTTAGGACTAAGGTTTTTTGGCCCATTTAAAAGCGAGCTAAATGAATCCAGTTCGTTTAACCCACAGGCCAAAGTAGATTAGGCTAGGTTAACATATTTAACTCGTTTGCACACATCTAGAAAACAGACCAGAAATTTATATTCTATTGTTTGCTTTATCTATTATTTTGTTGTTGGAAATATTTATTTTAGTGTTTTCCTTTACCTCGTTTGTTGTAGTATTAAATTAGAAACATAACAAAAAAAAATAAAAATACCAATATGTCCTTATTAATAAGGGGTATAATTGTTGAACCGTTTGTAATAAAAATTACAAATTGATTTCTAACTTCTAAGTAAATGAGGTGGGAAAAAGTGTTCCCGAATCAAATATCATATTCCCTCTGCAGTCTCTATCACGTTTAGGTAACCAATAATATTTGCAATGAGTTGGATTATTCATAATGATAAATTAAAAAGAAACATAAAAAAAATAAGGAAGAGTTGGTAATCCGAGGCTTTCATTTTTGTTTTAGCGTTGTACTTCTGGTAAGTTGATAGAAAACAAAATGCTAAACTGATCAGGAAAATTGATACGTTATACCATGAGGGCTATATTAAATTTCACGTGAAACAAAAGCGATTTTAATTTTATATAAACAATTGTTTAACTAGAGAACCTTTTGCTCACGACCGGGACCCATGTTGGAACCAATAACACACAAGGACAAGGTGCAAATATATGTTAATAGAATGTGTTCACTTTCCACTCTGAAATATGTAGCTTAATAAAATATACCAAAATCAATCATAACAGTCGCACTACTTACGGCTGTCTTTTATTTAGACAAACCAATTTTATTCTTCTTTCCATCGCATATTTTTATTTTCTTAAATTTAAATTTTAATACTTAAAATTTATTTAATAGTTTAAAATTAAAAATATAAATTAAAAGTAAAATAAATGACGAAACTGATCCTATAAAAAATAAATACAAAACCTTAAGAAAAATCCTTATTAATACAATAAAACGATAAATATTAATTTTTCAATCCAACGGTGCTTACTGTACACAACGGAAAAAGATAAAAGAAACCCGTATCGATTCATTTGGTGGTAAAAGGAAAAAAGAAAAAAAAAAAAAAAAAGAACTCGTATTAATTCAAATCTTATTAATTTAATTTATAGTTTGAAGCTTTTCCAGAATTGCGTTTCTCAATACCTCCTCGTTTACCATCCATCCACTGGGAACCCTAACAACGACGTCCTGCAGCACGACTTCCTTCACTCGCGAAACGCTCGCATGGTGAACCTGCAACTCCAACTCTCTCAGCACGGCCATGAGTCGTGCTGCGGGATAGTTCACATCAGGACCATAAGCGCGGATAATTGCTTCCGTCCCCATTACTCTAACACTCACCTCCATCCCGCCGCTCGACGCTCCGCCTCGATGATCCGAGACTATAGACGGCGTGGTAGAGTTTGTAGGATTTAGTAATGGTAGCGGATTTGCCCTTATTTCATTAAATTTGGTGCTTCCCAGACCGCGTTTAAGGTTTTTATTATGATCGCCACGCTCGTTTTGTTTGAGCATGTTCTCTAGCTTCTCGATTTTGGTCTGCAACTCTTGAATGTAAACCACCGCATCGGAGAGCAACGACGCCTTGTCCATCTTAGATACCATGGGGACCGCAGAGCGAAGCGCATAGAAGCGCTGGTTGAGCTTCTGCCTCCGCAGCCTCTCGGTCTCCACTGGGTTGAGTGTCGAATCTCGTTCAATTCCTCCCTTCCTACTCGTTTTCGGTACTCTCTTCTCGCTAATACACACGGAATCCACGAAAGTAGTCCTGGAAATGCCATGATCGGGCTGTCCTGAGCCCGATGACGACGACGGCTTGATGACCTGCTTGTCGAGCATGCTTTTTTCATAGCTGAGCTCCTCTTTATCGGCCATAGGTGCATCGATTTTCAGCAAAGAGGAGGACTGCAGGTTCAGGAGGTCCGAAAAGTTTGACTGAGTCGGCTGGTGATGAGCTTGCATTGGATGCTTATCGACAGGGCTGCTTGGGATGTCTGTATTGAATAATAACTTGATCAAATCCACCATGGTCTTGTTTTCTTCAACGACATCCAACGACCCTAGTTCGACCACACCGTGAGTGGTCGGAACACAAACCATGGTGTTTATTCCATGCAAACGCGCTTGTTGTAGCCTCCCACAGTTATTGTAGAACTCAAACTCATGCCCGCTACACAGCCACATGTGAGCTCCAGAGCAAAATGCACTACCAAGGACGCCATCGGAGGACGAGTAGGACCGGCCGACCGAAAGGATGTAGTAGTTCCACCCGGAGTCGTTATATAGGCTCAGGTGTTGATCCGCGCATGGATGAATTTCTCGGGCTGCCGTACGCCCCGGATTCCTCTTTCCTACATCCAACCCGACAACAACGTTGGAGGAGTTGGAGCGGTCGGCCGGTGGAATGGAAGCAAAGAGGTTCTCGGTGCCTTGATAGTGGCCATCGCTCCAAGTTAAGACGACACCGCCGGTGGCGGCATGTCGCGATGCCTGCCAGAAGATAGAGTAAGCCCACTGCTTAGGGAAGCTTTGGATTATGAAGCGGAGACATTGTTGGACGGTTTGGAAGTTTGGTTGGTGATGGGTTGTGATCATGGATACGGTAGCTGAAGAAGACATGATTTCATCCATTACCAATTTTCCTTTTACTTGGCTTTATGTGATCGTTGGATATCAAATAGTATATGCGGAAAATGTAGACTTTGCCCAATGTCCTCTCTGCTACTCACTCATCACGTGTGAATCTAATCTAGTTAGAGAAACACAAGTCTTCCCACAAGGTAATGGAAAATTAGGAGTGGGAAGCTAAGTTTTCTAAGAAGACAAGGAAGTACTTGGACGGTTATATATGTATAATGCCAAAAACACTATAGGAACCGTATATAATTTAGAGTATGAAGCTTACTATGTGTGTTTTTATAGTCGAACTTCAAAATTGCTTAATTTTGTATTTAATCAAATTTTTAAATATCAAATTTACTAAGTGTGTTATATTTAGAAAGATGTTCTGCACACATTTTTAGGACTTATTAGCTTTGGAAGAAAAAATTAAAAAGAAAAAAAAGTAACAATAAAATTTCCAAAGTTTGAACTGCGACCTTGACATTCTTCCCATCATTTTTGAGCGTCGTCTGTACTATTTGACATCCTCTTCACATGAATGATAGAAACATGTAATCAATCCAAAGGAGATACGGAGTGAGCTGGATAAGACTTAAGAGCACAAAGCGTTGTCTTGGTATTATAGCCTTTGGGGCACCGATTTGTCCCTCAATGTTCCTTTATTTGTGTCTATTCGAGTTACGGAAATGGCCTTCAGCGTTGCCTTTGATTTAACTAAATAAATTGTTATTCTTTTTTTATTATTATTATTTATGGAATTAATAATAAATATTTGCTTTATTTGATTTGAAAAAATTTGTATCATCAATATTTATTCCAGAAGATGTGGTAGGAGACCTAGGAGTTATATAATCCACGGTATAAGATGTCTTTGACTTGTTACATTGTTTATGGAAATACTTAATTATTTATCAAGATTATAAATGGGAACTAGGTATATAAATTGCAACGGGAAAATTACAACGTAAGGGATTAATTTTAGGAGATAAGTTCAAATAAATAATTAATGTTTTAAAAAATTTAAATAAAAAATCAACATTTCATAAAGTAATTCAAATAAGATATAATAATCAATCTATAAAATTATTTGAATTATTTTATAAAATATTAATATCTTATTTTAATCTCCTTTGTGAAATGTTAATCCTTTATTTGAATTTTTCTAAATGTTACTAATTTGTTTGAATTTATTTTTAAACGTTAATTCCTTTTATTGTAATTCTTCCAATTTCTATGTATGATAAGATTAGAAAAAAGTAGTGTTATCAAATTAGATATAAATAGTTTATCTAAATATATGAGAAAGTTAAATGGTTAAAGGATTAAACTGGGTTCAACTATGGTTCAACTGGGATTGAACTTAGTTGGATTAAATCGATTTTGTAATTAGATTGGCTTAAACTTGGTTGAACCATAAGGGTCAACTTGAAGTTGACAACATTGAAAATAAGTAAACTAGTAATGGTTAAATGACTATTAAATTTATTGGTTTTACTTAGACAAAACTCTTATTTTTGCCAAAACTAAAAATGATTAGGAACCACATCCTCGGAAACAACTTGCGGGAATTGTTTTCGTGGACTGGTGGGAATTCGAAGGAATTCTATAGACTTAAGGGAGCGCATGGATTTACATTCTCAAAGTCATTCTAGGGAGTGCATAGGTCCACTTTTTCAAAATGGTTCATAGGATCCGGTTCCTAGAATATTTTGTAATGGAGATATTTAATAAAATTAATTAAACTGAATTTGCTGGAAGTGTTGCATTATTGCAGATAGATTACTAAATGACGACATGTACGATGGACATGAGGAGTAGCGGAGAATTGTGGGCTAAACAGAATTTTAGTTTTCTTATGGAACTTTACTTAATATCAAAGCTTTAGTCAGATGGGCACTTTGTTATTTTGTTTTCTTTTGGAGTGTTTAGCCAATAGTAACACCGAAATAATTGACATTTATGGAAATTTACTTTATTAAAGAATTTGCAGTTATTATATATTTTTATGAACTTTTATTTGATTTCTAAACGTTGCTTGCTCCATTAACGAGGTACAAGCTAGAATTCTAATCGTGTGAGGATCTACAAGTCAAAGAAGAGTTTCGGATAGACAGTTTCTATGGAGCTTCAGGCCTTGTAAAAGGGAACGGAGCATCCTTGAATGCAAAGGCGGAACGGAGCTTGATTGCAAGATCCACCCACCGAGCAGGGAGGAACGAACATGATAAGAGTTATTGCACTATCGATTAGGAACGTGAAATTTTTATTAAATTTCTATGCATAATTGAAATAAAAAGGGCCCACAATTTTAGTACCATCAGTCAAATAGTAAATGTAATCCAACACATACAAGCTCAAAATAATTTAGAAGAACTTAAGTATTTCTGATTAAGAAAACTAAAAAAGTAATAAGAAGTTTTGGTAGACACAATTTTTATTTTCAATAATTGAATCAACGACAACAATAACAATAACAATAATAATAATAATAATATTATTATTATTATTATTATTTCTTTATTACAATTATGGGAATCAAACGGCTTTTGACCTGTCGGACAACCCATTTAATCCATATAAGAACGAGTTAGGATTGAGTTTTTTGACGGGTTTAAAAAGGACCAAACGAGTTAGGCTCGTTTAATTTGCAGATCCTTATGAGTCGATTTGAATTAGCCTATTTAATCCACTTATACTTTTGGTTTATCAATTGAGCTATTTAACTCATCTCAAAAGTGAGTTAACCAAGTTCTTTTTATACCACTAAAAATAGATCAAATAAACTCGATCAATTTAACCAATGATATAAAATAAATTGCGTTAAGGTGGCCCATTTATCCTACTTCTATACCTTGAATTATCTCTCGAGTTATGTAGGACAATATTCAATGATAATTGACCATTGATGTTTTACTTTATTAATAAGGGATGTGTATTTACTGTCCGTAAAATACTGTATCAATTGTGTTCCAACTAATTACAATAGAATGCCTATATGATAAAAATAATAGCTAAGTCTTGTAACTTTTGCCACGTGGCTAACCATTTAGTTACTTTAAAAGTAGTTGCGTAGGCTAATTATTTTGACATAGATTGACATACACATGCATTAACTATAAGGTTACCGTTCCAGGGGACTCGCCTGGGACCATCTTGTCCTGGTCACCTTGAAAAAGTCAATTGTAGTGGTACAACATTATGTGGTCACCACAAGAGTGGCATACATTGAATTGAAGAGGTGACAATACTAATGACAAGCAAAGTTTTATGGTTTATATGTTAAGAACTATGGATGTTGCAGTTGCACAGATATATTTGGCAACAATATAGCCATTTAAAATTGAATTGAATAAATTGAATCAACCATTGGTTTGATTTATCTTTTCAAATTAATTATAAATTAATAATTCGATTTAATTTCAGAATTTATTAAACTAAATTACGAAAGCAACCATATTTTTTATTTAGTTCAATTTTGTTTATATAAATTTATTTGGTTTGAATCCGTTATTTTACGTAACGAATGCAGATCTTTCGTGTTTTGGTAAAACTGTAATTATCAATCTCTTTGTCAGTAATGAATACGTGTGCTCTCTATTTGTAGGGAAGCATCATATGGGCGTCCTAAGAATTAAAACGTGCGTTTTGTGTCAGATTAAATTCCCTCAAAATCCTCATGTGCAGACTCCATTCTAGAAGATTACGATACATGTAGAGGTCTCAATGACCAACTTGATGGGATCGCAAAGAGACCACATTCAACTCACGGAATATGAACCACCGACATCGACATCGACATCCAACGGACGTCAAGAATTCATTAGCATTTCCTCATCTCGCATAATGATATACTTTGAACCTTAAATTAAACAGTTAGCCGAAATTACAGTTCCATGTTGTTTAAGAATAAAATCCACTCAAAAGCAAAGTTTAGTATCAATCTTTTATATGATTGATCACAATGACGTCGACTAAACTTGGCTCAGGTTCCATTTATTCACACTATATGAGTTAGTAAATATTTTTACTTAAGTCATGTCAAATCCATCATGATCAATTAAAAAAAAAAATCCCCAATAAAGGATTTTGTAGGTAAAAAGTCGCTGACTGTTTGATAGTTCAGTTGGTTGAGGAAGGTGAAATGCATAGGCTTTTCAATTGTTTTTGGGTGTAAGGGTAAGGTTTAGGTTATTTTGGGATAGAGTTTAATTAGTAGATCATGATAATATAAAAAAAAAAACTTGACAATACAGTATTAAGAGAACTAGGTAGTATAACTCTCTTACACAATAATTAGCATGCACATATATTTATTTGTATTGTGAAATAGATTTTTGTATTCATTAAAATATATAGATTTTATAGATTTAGTATAGTACTTTAAAGTTCTTTTATTCAGTAGTTTTGACCAATACGCAAACCAAATAACTAGCTAATAAATTTGTCAAGTATTGTACCAAAAAAATAGGACAACCAAGTACACCTAATATCAAGAATGCTCATATAAAAATCTTGCCCACATAAAACTTAGAAGACAAAGTTGTAAGCTTTGCTACTAACTTGATTGTGTGAAACGGAAAAGAAAGATGACCTACAAGCAATACAGAGAAAGTAGAAAATGATAGGCCAAAAATATCTGATCTTATATTAATGTGTGCTATTTATATATAAGGATGAAGAGCTATTTCTAACTATCCTAACAAACTCATAACTAACCTAAAGAGTATGTGTAGAAAAGAAAACAAAATAATCAACATATAAAATGGCAAAAAGAACAAATATAATTATTAGTATTCTTTACATTGCCCCCTCAAGTTGGATTTTCCTAAAGACCTAACTTAGCAATAATAAATTGTAATGTAGATTGAGATACTAGTTTAGTCAGAAAATCAATAACTTGAAGATTTGAGGGAACATGAATAAGGTAAAGGTTACGTACTTGAACTTGCTCATGCGTGAAGTAGATGTCAATAGAAATGTGTTTCAAATGTTTATGAAGACAAAAATTACACGCAATGAGCTAAGCTGATCTATTATCACAGTAAAGAGACAAGAGACATAATGAGCTAAGTTGATTTATTATCACAACAAAGAGATAAGGGATATTGAATAGCAACACCAAGGTCTAGAAGCACATAAGAAACCCACAAAAGCTCCTTTGTAGCTGAGGCCATGCATCGATATTCAACCTCTACACTAGATGTGGCAATTGTCCTCTGTTTCTTACACTTCCTAAATACAAGAGCAAAACCAACAAATACACAATAGCCATTGATAGATTTTCTATTCACAAGACATAAACCCTAATCACTATTCGAATAACCAAATAAAGACAGAGAGTTAATAGTGGGATAATACAAGCCAACGGTTGAAGTTCCTTTCAAGTAATGGAGTAAGTGAAAAACTCCTTGCAAATGAGTAGTGCGAGGAGAAGAAAGAAATTAGCTAAACCAATATATAGCAAAGGCAATATCCAGTCTAGTCAAAGTTAAATAAAGTAATCTTCCAACCAACATTCTATAAAAAGATGGATTATCAAGCAATTGACCAGTTGTGTCATCATATTTAGTCTTAAGAGGCATAGGTGTAGCCACTGATTTTGAACCAATAAGACCAACATCAGTTAACACATCAACTAGGAATTTGCTTTGATTAATCAATATCCTTGAGTCAGTATGACAAATCTCTAAACAAAGAAAGAAACAAGAAACACCTAAATCTTTTATAGTAAATTCAAAATGTGACAAAACTTTAAGAGTCGCTTTTGAAGCTTTATTTGTTCCGGTAAATAGCATGTTACTTACATAAAGCAAGATAGCAAGAAAACCATTCATACCATTTTTCACAAACAAAGAATAGTCACATGTAGATTGTCAAAAGCCTTACTTTAATTATGAAATGTGAAATCTCCATATTCCATTGGCGAAAAGCTTGCTTCAAGCCATATAGAGATTTCATAAGCCAACACACCTAATTAGGGTTAGCCTTAGTATATTCCATTAGGCTTTTCAATTTTTATTTTTTTCTTTTTAGGTATAAGGCTAGGGTTTAGGTTATTTTAAGATAGAGGTTAATTAGTAGATCATGATAGCACAAGAAGAACTTGATAGTATAGTACAAAGAGAACTAAGCAATAAGACTCTCTTGTACAACACTTAATTTGTATATATATATTTATTTTGTATTATGAAATAGATTTTTGTATTCATGAAATGGTACAGATTTTATAGATTTAGTCCAATATTTTAAAGTTTTTTTTATTCAGTAGTTTTGACCAATACAAAAACCAAATAATGAGTTAATAAATTTGTCAAGTATTGTATTATAAAAACATGACAACCTAGTCTACCTAATATCAAGAATGCTCATATAAAATTCTCGCCTATATAAAACCTAGAAGATGAAGCAACTCAACGGTAAGGAAGGGGCATTTGGCTTAAGTCGACCAACAATTGAGCTTTCACATGCCTATATAAAAGGATCTAAGTAGATTTATGATTGTTATCGGATACTTGGGTATTTAGGGAGGACCCAGTACTAATACCTATGTATTATTTATATTGTATGTGTAAGGGTCATGAGTAATCTTAAGTTTTAAGACCTGAGATTGTGTTGCTTGTGGATTTAAATAGCAAAGATTAAAAACAGTTGTTTGTTGCATTAATTATGGTTACTCGTATGTGCTTAGCCTGTAACTTGTATGTTTATGCACATGTGTGTAGTATCCTATACTAAGCATTAGCTCACCCTTAAAGGAATTGTTGTTTGTCAGTTGTAGGTTTAGAGTATAAGGTTAACAGTGATTATCCTGTGGAGATGCAAGTTATGATTATTTGTACTGTAATGAGGAAGGTGATCTTTATTATTATGGTGGTAGAGTAAGGATAGTGTAATTTAGATACTAGGAGTGAATTGTTGAAGACTGTATATTATTGTTTTAACTTATACATATTTAGAGACTATATTGATTGTTTAGAGTCACTTATGACTCCTATAGTTGATGTTTATTAGGTTATCACTTATTAGAGTTATGAGACTCTAGGTTGTTTGTCTTATAGTTATATTGTGTTCAGGTTCATTCGCTCATGACAATTGGTTTCCAATACTATTTTTGTAGGTTCCTAAACGCTTAACGTATCAATAGAGGCTAAGGATATGTAGCGAGCTGTAGAGTTCCAAATTATAGGGCATTACAAACTAACGAACTAATAAATTTGTCAAGTATTGTACTACAAAAATATGACAACCTAGTATACCTAATATCAAGAATGCTCATAAAAAAATCTCACCCATATAAAACTTAGAAGACAAACTAACTCGATGAAAGCCTACATTTGAGCTCTTGTATGGGCATTTGATTTTTTGAGCTTGCGGCCTACATTAGAGCTTCTATGGTCCAATTCTTTATTTTTACTGAAATCAGTTTAATTCTCTATTTTACTATTAATATAATACGTATTAGATCCAATCTGTTAAGAATACAATCAATTTAACTGTTTAAATCCAACAAATATTAAATTAAGAGTAAGGTAGAAAGTCAAACTAGTTCTACCAAAAACACAAATGAGATCTTTAAAAAATCCACATTATTCTACCCTCATCCAACCATTTGTAAACCTAATCGTGTATTTTAGCGTTTGAAATTTTCTTTTATCCTAATCAATTCTAAAAGATAAAAGCATCAAGATAAGAGTAAATAATTAGAATTTGATGATCAAAACCCACTAGAAAAATGGTTTAAAAATTAGATAGTACAACGCAGATAAAGCTAAATACTAAGATAAAGTTTATGGATTGTGTTTTCAAACTTAATCCATAACTTTCCATATTTCTCAATAGTTGTAATGATAGCCCTATTATTAATTATGAAGTCTTAAAAAAGTTTCATTCTAGTAGGATAACAATATGTATTTGATATGGACATAAGACTTCAGTCTATAATATAATTAAGAAAAATTGTCCAATTATTAGTTATGATTAAATAATGACTTATAATTGTTTGATTATTATTAATTATGAAATTATCATATACCAATAATAATATTCATCGTCATTTATTAGTTATTATCATTACTCTTAAATATTTATACATTCATTTAATTACTGTTGTTGCTTTGTTCTTGTTGTTACTTAACTCGTAAGGGATAATTTAGAATAGAACCAAGGTCACCTTATTCATGTCTTTTGCCTATAATCTCATATATTAATTATACATTATAGTATTTTAAAGAAATAAATTTAAAAATATTTTAGAGAGGTAAATTTGGAGAATTCATATTTAATATCCCAAGGGAGGAAATAACCATTCATATCTAGGTACGATGCAGCCGCGGGCATAATTACGTGTGTCATATTGTTATAGTTGAAAAGAAAAAACTTAATAGACGATATATGTTACTTTATATATACATTATATATAATAATAAAAATAATAAATTTTTAAAAAATTAATTATTACCGTCCATAAATATTGAAGTTTAACTAATTATTACATACTGTATATATTCACGTATATTATGTGATATTCAATGAATCCTTCCTCGTGCAGCCGATGATTCGTTCATACCCATGTGATGCACGTATATGTACAATGACATTAATAATGATGATGTGAAATATATTCCTGTTGCCCGCTTTCCGTATCTTAATTGATGCTTGTTGGCAGAGTAGTGCAGGCAGAGAAAGGAACAACTTCACTGGTTATTAGAGCCGCGAGAAAATTTTCCAAACATCGTTTAATCGATACGGCTGAGGAAAACATTTTTCGAAATCAATCCAATCGAAAAATCGAATTTTTTATAAATTATTTGGTTTATAATTCGATTTAAAAAAAATGAATTGAACCATTTTGTTAAATAAAAAAAGTTATATAATTATTTTATATCTTTTTCGATCAATCTTTATAAATTTCATTAAATTTTTTATATCTTATTATTTTTTATCATAATTTTATATCAATTATTAAGATTAAATTAAATAAATTCTATTCAAAATTTTGTATTTATTATAGATAAAAATATTTAATGAAAATTTGATACAAATAATTTAAATTGTAGATCAAACTAAACTAAACCGATTTTAATGAGGTTCGAAAAATATACGAACCAAACTACATGGTTAAATTCGATTTAAAAAAAATAAACTATTATATTAAATTCAGTTTAATAAGGACAGTAAACCATATTAAGCTGAAGTACACCCGCTCTTATTATTCAATAATTATTAGTGTTGTCACGTTTAAAGAGACATATAAGATAATGAAAAGTTATTGAAAATTAAAACACAATTAAATAGGCTATTAAAGGATTAAATCGAATTGGATTCAATTGTATAGGTTAATTCAAATTTGAAAATGCTTATAATAAGTTTTTTTGAGATTGTAAACAGTAATTGAAATTTGTCGATTTTCTAATCAAGAATCATATATTTGATTTGTTTTATCATTTTTACTTCCTCAAACTTTGATTCTATGGTGGCTTAGTACTAGTGGATCAGATTATGCAACTTCGACGTATGGAAAAAAGAGAGCTTCATGAATTTGCAAAGATTTTTTTTTTTTTTCCTTTTTCTTGTTATCATGTGTTTGGACGAGTTAATTAAACAATCCCTTTTTTTTTTTTTTCCTTTCCAAATTCAACAACCCTATTTGTATTTAAAAAGAAGACTTTTCTTATCCTTTTTTGATTAGAAACTTGTACAAGCTAATGTAAATTTGTAACGTTTGTTTTTAGTAGGATAAGTCTAATATTGTCAGAAAAAAGAAAAAGGTTAATGTACACACAAAAATTATTCAACTGACACTACGCTATTTATGGTCATGCGTCGTGATCCCTCTCTCTCTCTCTCTCTCTCTCTCTCTAACTCTCAACATGAATGGAAATTGAAAAGGACTAAATAGCAAAGCCGTGTCAAATTCGAAGCAACTTTATACCTTTGGAAATATATGCTTGCTTATACAAAACTTTGAAATCAATCGTCCCTTTACCGCTTCTTAGCAAGTTTTTCTTTACCTTTCGTTATAGCTGTTGCATAGCATGAAAAACTTGTTTTGTCGAATCTGAACTAAGAAAATTGGGTTCACACTTGTAGCATATAGTCAATTAGTAATGTATTCCATTTGATTGTTTTTCAGATCTATGATTAACATAACTGTCGTAAAATCAAAATAGAAATTGATTAGATAACTTACCAAATAAAATATGAAATACCTTGCAAAAATTAAAATCTCGAGTTTACAATATAATTGATACTCATTGAAAATATCCTTTTGTGTTTATTAGAAGTTCTTAAGGGTAATTTTATACTTTCACCAGCAAATTAGGAATGAGAACAAGGAATGTCACGCAACATTATCTTTCATTAAAGTTTTCTTCAATAGTTATTACAATGTTTTGCTAAAGTATATCATTTAATTGAGATATAAGTCTTGGCTAAAAAAAAAAAAAAAAGATATAGATCGGTATGGTAATCATTAATAATACATACTTAAATGAACCTTTTACCAAATTTGTTTTTATGCTTATAATAATATTTAGTTTTCTAAGAATGAGAATGACAACTTTTGTTATGTAGAGTTACTGGTGACATTTTCTACCTGTTAAGGAAAATATTGCTCTCTAGTGATAAAATGTTCTTTTACTACTCTACTAGTGATAAACAACAAAATAAAGCTGAAACAATAAATAATAAAAATATCATAATTTACATGGAAAATCCTAATAGAGGAAAAAACCACCATTCCTTAACACGAATTATTCTACTATCGATATAATAATTAATTTAAAATATATCTGTATGCTAGTTAAATTAATGTATAATCAGAATTCATCAAATCGATGGATATCGATAAAAATCATAATACATATCAATTCATGAAATTGCGAAAACATTGTGTCAATATGCACAAATGAAAAAAGGATTAACAAATATCGAAACTGATTACATTGTAGAGCTCTACACCATGAATTGAAGTTTCTGTTAATTAGAGATTGATGTTGATGACCCCACGATTGAGAAATGAATGTTACTAAAGGAAGGAGTCCTGCTAGTCGGAAGAGAGATGCAAGAAAAATGAACTAATATATTGTATTGATGTTAAATGTTAGGCTTGTGTTTATTTAAAACAATAAATAAGGTTTAGTTCTATTAACTATAAGATTCATTAAATAGTTGAATAGGATTTAGGGCTCGATTGAGCAAACCTTACAAAAAAAATTGGAATTATTTAAAAAATCATGCAATATTAAAATAATAATAAACCTGCACTTAAGAAAAATATATTAGTAAAAAATAAATTTGAACTAACTAATAAAACAAAATAAATAAAATAAAATAATTTTTACCTATATGTCGAATCGCGCGTGATCGTGTTGTGATCGTCGGGGTATTTTGCTCGTGCTATTGTACGGTGGTGAATCGTGTATCAAAGTAGCTTATGTATGTATACGTGATTCGATTGTAGATTTCGTGTGTGCTCAAGTGTGATTGCGTGTGTGCTAGTGATTGGCGAGTGATCATGCTATTGCGGTGATTCGATGAAGTGTGGTATGAATGATCGATCCGCGACGATGTTGTGTGCAAGTGCTGGCTACGGCATTCATGGTAGGACGTGGCAAGGGAATGGTTTGTTGAAGGGGGAATCGACGTGTCAGGGGCCTGTCGTATGGAGTTGATTGCGGTATTGTGTTTGAAGTCGTATGTCGGCTTGCAATAAGGGACATGGCAGTATGTGTGGATTTGGGACGTCGGTCAGGCGATTGTCTTTGGATTGCGTCAGGGAGGCTTGCATCAAGATATCGGTTGGACTTGCAATTGCTGTATGGGTCTTCGAGGATGTGTTGTGGAGTTTGGAAATTGGAGCATAGGACGTGTCTAGCGTTGTTGTTACGTGAGCAGAAGCTACGGTCAAGTGCTTGGATCGAGGACATTAGGCAATTCGATCAGGATGTGGAGTTGTCGGCATTGGGGGGTCTCGTGGCAGGGGATTAAGGGGCTTCGGTGATGGAGTGAAGGATGTGGTTAGCTTTTTGTTTAGGACGTTGTTCTCTATACTTGTGAGGGTGAATGTAGTAGTGAGTACAAGGTGTAGGCAAGGACTTATGCGACCATGGAGATTGGATGAAGTGAATTGTGTTTAGGGAATTGTATATTTAAAAACCGTCTCCAACAACATCAGTTATTGATATGCTATTTATAAACTCTCAATCGTATCTGTCGTATCGAAAATACTATAACAATTTTTTGAAGATTTGACCTAACTTTTAAAAACCCTACTTAATTCGAGCTTTCTATTTTTCAAGACCTAGTCCGATTCAATCCAATCCGATTCGATTTGATTTAGCCTAAGAGTTCACTTAATAAATTATAAATCTAATCTAGCCCAGTATAATTTAGATAAAAAATTTATTTTATATTGGACTGAACCTAAATTATCTTAATAAAGCCCAATTCTCTAACGATTTAAGAATTTATTAAATTGATCATATGCCGTTATTCGATTTGACACTAAACGATCCAACTTGACTCGATATAGTTTGACTCAATACGATTTGACTCTCTTTTTTTTCTTTTAATTTTTTAATTATTTTTATTTATTTCTATCTCAACTAAAATAAAACCAAAATAACAAAAATGAGGTGTTTACAATATTTAAACTAAACGACTTTATAAAATAAAGCTATTTGATCTAAGCTAAAATAAATTGATTAACCTTAAAATAATTTACTTCCTAAAAATCTATTTTCCTACAATATTTATAACTTTTTTATTTTTTTTTTGTATTTTTATCATTTTCAAAAATATTATTATTTTTTTATTTTGGAACTAGGACCTTAGAAAAAACTTAAAACTACAAAGGACAAAAATTAGGTATCTACAAATATTAATCATCTTGGGGGATTCTTATGAGTTGTAGAGATGAAGAAATTCCCTATTGAAGAATGGATGGAGTTTCATCACATTGGAAAAATGAATCTTATTAACTATCGTCTCCGACTTCAGCAGTTGATCCATCGTTTAGCAAATGAGGAAGTTTTCTTCACTCTAGATGAAATCATGGATAAATATAAGGAGACGATTCCCATAGCATGGGAAGCCTTATGGGATGAAATGAAGAAGTACTTTGAAGAACCCATTGATGAATATACTACCATTAATGCATTTGAACAATTTTACTGGTGGTATGTTGGGTTCCAACAAATAGTGATTCCTGCAATTCACTTCATGGTCCGATTAGATCCAAACAAAACCTATCCACCAAATATTGAAGCTATCCTAGAAGGATTTGGATTAAAACCCTGAGAAGTGCCTCCAAGGGTCATCAATTGGTTTCCCTTACATAATGGATTCCCGTTTGTGGTTGCAGTCCTAGAACATAATGAGAATGAGGAAGAAATGATAGAACCAAATGACCAAAATGAAGGGAATAATGAAAACCTACTTAGGTTAAAGTAACCCATTGAGGGTATCAAAGGAAATGCCTCTCCCATAGTGGCTACTCCATTACAAGTCTTAACCCCTCCATAGTTTGATGGGCACCTTATCCATGGAAATGGACATTACCATCCCCCAGTTGTGGATTATGAGAATTTGCCTTATGAAGACACTTTGGAAATTAATATTCTCCAGGACATACGTAGTATGACAACCAATGAACAGGATTCCCCTAGTGAGGAAGACTTTGCCTCACCTTTAGACCTAACCAATGATGCTTGATATGCTAAGAATAAATGTTTAATGTCTTTGTCTGATGTTATGTAGTAATGTGTTATGTGTTGTTTTCATGTATGATATGTTACTTAAGTGAAGTGTTAGTACTTGAGAGAAGTATTGATGTTTAAGTGAAGTGTTAAAAAGAAGGTTGTATACAACCTGCAAAAGTTAGTCTAAATAAAGTAGAAGTGAAGTTAACTAAATACTCATTTTTCTTGTTATGTGCAAAGTTAACTTAGTATTATCTATAGGAATATTAACTTTGAAAGAATGTCACAAGAGAATCCATTGCAAGATAATCCCCCTAAGAATAGGGAGAGTTTTGAAGAGAATTTTTTCTTAGAAGTGTAGAGAAGAAAATGATGGAGTTATTTAATCTAGAAAAGGGAAATATGATTGTAACACAATATGAAAACAAGATGAACTATTTATTCCAATATGCCTTAGAACCTATTTAGGATATAGATTATTTGAAGAAGACCTTATTTATTTAAGGATTTGACCTTGATATGCAATGCAAACTTAAAGATTATGATCTTTTAACTTATGTTATAGTAGTTGATAAGGCAAGACAATTGGAAGCTAACCGATTACGGTTACAGACTTAGTGGAATTGGAAGAGGAGTCGAGGAAGATATAGCTTAGGAGTTTATCCTTATGGTAAGTTTGGAAGAAATAAGAAGGTACCAAGAAAACCTTTGACTACTAAAAACTTTACTTTAGGAAGTAATGCAGCTTTAAGGTGTTGGAAATGCAAGAGCAATCATTTGCCGAGTCGATGTGAGCAGCTGCAAGGTAAATGCTATATTTGTAGTAATGAGCAACATAGAGCTCGGAATTGTCTAAAGCTCAAGTGTTGGACCTATGGAAAAATAAGACATTTAACTCGAACCTGTCAGTTAGGAGGAGAAGGAAGTGTTGCCAACTTAGAAAAGGATATGACCATGGCTCGAGTATTCGTCATAGAAGAAGAAAGAACTTTGGAAGACATTCGTGAATGGATAGAGGGGATCGAAGAAGTAAGTGATCCAGATTGGATGGATCTCATGGATGAGAAAGATCTAAATGAAATGATTTTTGGTGAGTTAAATTAGGAGTATTAGGAAAAATAAATTGTATCTATGATAAGTAAATGTATTGAAGTGTTGCCTAAATAAATAAAACATACAGGTGTTGTTCTAATTGAAGGTTTTCCAGCTCATGTTTTATTTGACATAGGAGCTTCTCACTCATTTATACGATAGGAGTTTCAACAAAAAGGTAAAATTAGAACTAAGGAAGCAAAAATTGTATATAGTATTGGGACTCCTATAGGGGCAAAAGTTACAACCTAAGAGATTATACCCCACGGAAAAATAGAAATTCAAAAGTACGAATTCCAAATTGACTTGATTATGATTCCCTTAAAACGATATGACACCATATTAGGAATCAATTGGCGTGATACGTATAAGGCCAATATTGATTGTAAGGCAAAAAGTCTTTCCCTTAAGAACAATACTATTGTATCCTAAGATAATCATAAGAACAACTCTTCCTCCATAACAGCTGTTGAAGTTCAAGATTTAGGAATAAGTTGGGGCATATGTTGGGTGGCTTCTATAGAAATAGAAAAGAAGTCTGTAAAGATCGACAAAATGCTTATGGTATGTGAATTTCTTGATTTTTTCCTAAGGAGTTACCAAGACTTACTCTACGATGAGAAATTGATTTCACTATTAATCTTTTATCGAATACAAAACCTATATCAAAGGCACCATACCGAATAGGACCTATAGGGTTACGAGAATTGAAAAAGTAGTTGCACGAATTTCTGAATAAGGGATTCATTAGACCAAATGTTTCACCATGGGATGCTCTAGTATTGTTTGTTAAGAAGAAGGATGGAATGCTTAGGTTTTGCATCAATTATTGGGAGCTTAATAAAGTAACCATTAAGAATAAGTATTTATTACCTTGGATCGATGACTTGTTTAACCAATTAGAAGGCGTAACTGTGTTCTCTCGAGATTTAAGATCAGGGCATCATCAACTATGGATTAAGCCTGAAGACATACCAAAAATTGCTTTTCAAACTCAATATGGACATTATGAGTTTGTCGTTATGCCTTTTGAACTAACCAATGTTCCGACAACTTTCGTGGATTTAATGAATAGAATATACCAGTCATTCCTAGATAAGTTCGTTGTAGTATTTATTGATGATATACTGGTGTACTCTAAAGATAAGGAATCTCATGCAAAACATTTGAGGGTAGTTCTATAGAAGTTATGAGAACACCAGTTATATGGGAAGTTATCAAAATGTGAGTTCTGGCTGATAAAGTTTTGTTCTTAGGACACATTATCTCAAAGGAGGAATTTTTGTAGATCCTAAGAAAATCAAAACCATACTAGATTAGAAGAGATAGGAGACAGTAATGGAAATTAGAAGCTTTTTAGGCCTTGCTAATTATTATCAAAGGTTCGTACAGTCTTTCTCTAAGATAGAAAAACCTTTAAATTGGTTAGCCTAAAAAGGAGTTA
This sequence comes from Lumnitzera littorea, assembly GCA_024138015.1. Lineage (NCBI taxonomy): Eukaryota > Viridiplantae > Streptophyta > Magnoliopsida > Myrtales > Combretaceae > Lumnitzera > Lumnitzera littorea. Next base: position 2,366,098 of record JAMXBB010000008.1, on the reverse strand, counting down.
AATTTGAATGGAGTACTGCATGTGAGGCTAGTTTTCAAGAGTTGAAGAAAAGGCTTACTATTGCTCCAGTGCTTACCTTACCTTATCCTAGTAAACCCTTTAGTATATACAATGATGCATCCAACATTGGATTAAGGTGCATACTTATGCAAGAAGGTAGGATTGTAGCATACGTCTCTTGGCAATTAAAATGTCACGAACAAAATTACCCTGCCCTTAATTTAGAATTGGCAACCATAGTTTTCGCCTTAAAAATTTGGAGACATTACTTTTATGGGCAACATTATGACTTATATACCAATCAAAAGAGTTTAAAATACATTTTCTTCCAAAAAGAACTTAATCTAGGGCAAAGGAGGTAAATAAAATTAATCAAGGATTGCGACCTATTCATTCATTACCATCTAGGCAAAGCTAATGCGGTTGTAGATGCGTTCAGCCGAAAAAATCATAGATAAGTAGTTATGATGCTCACCCACCAAAAAGAGTTAATCAAGGAATTCAAGAAATAGAGGATAATTTTTTTTTTATTTTAGTATAAATGCCCAATTGTTAGCTATGGAAGTTCAACTGACTATCCTGGATGAGATAAAGGACAAACAACGAAAGGATGAGAAATGCCACAAAGTATGGGAGAAAATTAGACAAGGTGTTACCCAATAGTTCCATGTGGATGATTCTAGAATTTTAAGATATTAATAAAGAATTTACATTCCTGATGATCAAGAATTGAAAATAAAGATCTTAGAAGAAGAATACAACTCAAGGTATACCATACATCCTGGAGGCAATAAAATGTATGAAGACCTTAAGTCTACTTTTTGGTGGCCTGGAATACAAAAAGAAGTTGCACATTATGTGGCTACTTGCCCTACCTATAAGCAAGTAAAAGCAGAACACCAAAAACCAAGTGGACTTTTGCAATCATTACCTATTCCATAATGGAAATGTGATCACATTACCATGGATTTCATTTCAGCACTTCCTTAAACTAGATCGGGACATGATTTTATGTAGGTAATTGTGGATTAACTTACTAAAAGTGCTCACTTCTTACCTATCTAAACAGGATATTCGTTAGCTAGGTTAGCTCAAATATACATACGTGAAATAGTTTGATTATGTAGGATACCCATTAGTATTGTGTCTAATCATGACTCTAGAACTAAATTTTAGTACTGCATATCACCTTCAATCAAATGGGCAATCAAAAAGAACAATCCATGTGCCAGAAGATATGCTACAAGCTTGTACTTTGGAGATATAAGGAGAATGGGATTCTCATTTACCTTTGGTGGAATTTATATATAATAACAGTTATTAAGCCATAATCTAAATGGCACCATATGAAGCCTTGTATGGATGCAAGTGTAGATCCCCGTTATATTGGGAAAAGGAAGAACAAGTGATCGTTGGACCAAAGATGATACAACAAATGAATGAAAAAGTGAATATCATTTGACAAAAGATGAAGGGAGCATATGATAGGCACAAGAGTTGGGCTAATTGCAAAAGGAAATATCTAGAATTCAAAGTTAGAGATCATGTGTATGTAAAAATCACTCCATTCAAGGGACTGCATTGGTTTAAGATTGAGGGCAAACTTAGTCTACGATATATTAGACCATTCAAAATCTTGGAACGTATTGGCTACATAGCTTATAGATGAGCACTTCCTCCTAATCTCTCTAATTATCACAATGTCTTCCATGTCTCGATGCTTCATAAGTATGTTAAAGATCCAAACAAAGTAGTGGAATTGGAACTTATGGAGTTAAAAGATAATTACATCTATGTGGAAAAGCCAATTAAGATTCTGGAGTCTCGTACTAAAAAATTAAGAAATAAAGATTTGGAATATGTTAAGGTACAATGGAGAAAGGATGATAATGAAATCATAACTTGGGAACTCGAGGCTGCTATGCAAGAGAAATATCCTTGGCTATTTAACTAAATGTAAGTACTCTCCTTCTTTATAATTATTTCCATAAAAATTAAGATATAAGTAATTTAATCTCGAGGTCTTGCGGACAAGACCTATTATAAGGGGGGTAGAACATTAGGGTTGTATTCATTTAAAACAACAAATAAGGTTTAGTTCTATTAACTATAAGATTCATTAAACAATTGAATAAGATTAAGAGTTTGATTGACCAAAACCTCAGGAAAAAAAATTATGTATGTATCTAAAAATAGTTTTCTTTAAAAAACTTTAATCAAAGAAATGATAAATATGTATATAGGGAGTTATGAGGAAAGAAGGAAAAAAAAAAAAAAAGTTGAAAGCAAGGGGTAGTAAAAATATCAAAATTTGTTATGGTAATAAGTCTTATTTAATCTTTTACTATAGGATAAAAGAGACAAAATAAGTGGAACAGACCAAAATACCTTACACTATAGAATAATAATAATAAAATTAAAAAGTAAAAAAGTAAAGAGTAAAATAAGTAAATAGTAAAATAATAAATGAAGGTAAATTGTATTTATGACATCATAACTTATGTCTTTTGCATGTAAGGCATAATTATTTCACATATTATAAAAAATCAGCAATATTAGATGGTTTGACCATATTATAGCAGAAATGATCTAAATATTTATTAATTTAATAATGAAATTACCAAAATAACCATAAATAATAGGAAAAATTATATAAAATTAATCAACATGTAAAGAAATTTCACATCAAGCCCAACAACCTATTTAATAAGTTTGAAAAATTTAGGAGACAAAAGGAATAATTTTTATAAAGTCAGATATTTTATTAGAAAATTAATAAATATACTTTTTAGGTGTCAAAAATTCCTAAGAAATTTGACAAGTGTCCTAAAATTACAAAAGAATTACTAGAAACATGTAACAATATTAAGAAGCTATAATAATTTTTCTAGAACTTAACTCTTAAGTTACTAATAAAAATTGAATTTCTAATTGTGTGAATTTGCCTATAAATACTGCCCCAAACTTGTAAAATTCACACATGCTCACTCAAAGCTCCAAAGACCACCAGTTTTAAGTTGAAGTTTTCTCTCTTTCCCCTTTAAATTTTTGATATTCAGTGGGTGATGGTGGCTACCTTAAATGGGTTAAAGAATGCATTTCGGTGCGTGAATTTTTAAGAAGGCTATAAGGCTCTTTTCTCCTTTAAATTTTTACAATATGTACTGTATAATAATAGTAATATATGGATATTTTTTGAAAAATTATTTTGCATGTACGATATATTTAATGATTTTTGCAAGATTTTGCTCGATAGCGTCTACAAACCTGATTTTCAAGAAAATTCTCAAATAAATAGTTACTGTCCTTATAATAGGATTTTTCTATGTTATAACATATTATTTATGACTATCGTATGCCAAAATTACTATTTTTCCAACTACTTTCTATTTATCACTACTTTATGACCATTTTTCCAAGAAAACAATCCAAAAATAGATTATTTATAAAAACTCCAGAATAATAATAAAAAAATGATGTATGTAACCTAAAACACTTAGTATGAATGTAAAATGATTATTTTTAATCTTATTTAAATTAATATATTACCATCTCTATCAATATACTTAAATATATCTTATTTTAGATAAACCGTGATTAAGCTCTAAATATTATCAACTTAACTATTATAATTCCACATTCTCATTTTTCAATAAGCTATATTTGACTTTTCAATATTGTTGTATCAAGTGAATTTCAAATCAAGAAACCCAAAATATTTAGCTTTTAATTATACGATTAAGAGGTGGAAATATTATACTAACTCAGTTAGTAAATTCCTTTTTACTTCCAAGAATACAAGACAACCTCGAATCAAGTAAGTTAGCCTACTTTACAGAATTTGTATTATTTTTAATAAGGAATTATCAGTTATTATACTGCTTGTGGTTGTAAATAAAACCGTTTGTGCACATACATGTGAAAAAAATAAAATAAAATCAATGTTTCGACTCCATAATATAGAAGAATAATACCAATAATATATGTTAATAAAATCAAAGTTGTAATAAGTTTTCTAAAAAATATGTCCTTAATGCGACAATATATGTTGGACAAATAAAAAATGTAATGAATTTTCTAAATAATAATAATGTTGGACAATTAAAATAATGGATATTTAAAAGAATAGCAATTGTAAAAATAAGTGTGACTGAAAATAGTAACTATATAGATGGAGTAATCCTATAAGTAATGGGTTGTGGTTGAGAATTTTGTACAATAAGTTTAAATTCTTTTAGTAATTGCAATGCAAATATATTTAATGATTTAAAGTTCAAACTATAATATATTAAATTGTTAGTTACATATAATTAAAAAAGCTCTTTGTCTTTAATATAATAGATAAAACTTGTGCAAATAATAGAAGGTAATTAATTTGAATACTACCCTTTCAATTAGTATTGGTATCAACATTTTATTGGTACCCTTTCAATTATTTGATTATTACTAATTATAAAATTGTCATATACCAATAATAATATTCATTGTCGTTTATTCGTTATTGTCATTACTCTTATTTATTTTTATAGTTAAATTATTATTGTTGTTGTTGTTGTTGTTGTGTTGTTTTTGTTGTTATTAAAGATTGTAGTTGCATATTTCTTAAGGGATAACTTAAATTAGAATCAAGGTCATTATAATTTAGTGGTATAAATGTTGATTATCTAATAGAATGGAGAAAGTTTGAATTTCCTATATCTTGTTTTAAATAAAAAAAAAAATGATAGTGTGTTAGAAAGGCTAATATGTTAAGTTGGATCCCCTAAATTGTTGTTTTCAAAATTTACCTAAATTTACCAAGTAATAATTGGGATTATCTAAATTTTTAAAATATCTTATAATATCATCATGATATCATCTTTTCTTTTATAATATTAGCTATTAATTATATGTAATATTATTTTTAAAAAATAAATTTAAAAAAATTACAGAGGTAAAATTGGAGAATTCATATTCAATATACCGAGGGAGGAAATAACTATTCCAATGAGGGTGTAACGGAAATGCCGGCGTGAGTATGTGCTTCCTACGAGTACGGTTGGAGAAAAAGATTATGATAGTATACGTCATGCATATATATATTGGATATGTAATCATTAATTATATTTAAATAACTAATAATATGAATAGTATATTTTTTAAATAATTACTTATTATTACCCTCTCATAATCAAATCTGACTAATAATTAAATATTAAATATGCTTAAAAATAACTATACCATCTAATAAATCATATAGTTTAGGGTGGTCTCATAATGATTTCAATACACAAGCGGAACACCATTGAATAACTCGTTCATAGGCATGTGCTGCATGTACATATACAGTGATATTAATAATGATGGTGTGAAATATATTCCTGATTGCACACTTTCTCTACCTTAATTTGTGCTTGTTGACAAAATAGTGCAGGCGGAGAAAAGGACGACTTCACCGATTATCAGAGCCATGAGAAAAATCTTGAAACGTAGTCTATTCAATAACTATCGGTCGTGTCACGTTCGATCTGAATAATTAATATGCACATATAAAAATTTTTTTATAAGGTAAAAGGATAAATCAATTAGTAATGTCATTCCATTTGGTTGTTTTTCAAAATAACGATTAGCATAACTGCATAAGCATCTACTATGCGTGTACATAAAGTTAGAATAGAAATTGATTACAAGATTTATCAAATAAAACTTGAAATAATTTGAAAAAATTAAGAACTTGAGTTTAGATTATTAATTAATACTCATTGAAATTATTGTTTTGCATTTTTCATTATCTTAGGGGGATAATTTTATACTTTTACCAACAAATTAGGAATGAGAACAAGAAATGGCAAGTCACATTATCTTCATATGAAATTTATTATTACAATTTTTACTAAAGTACATCATTAAATTTAGATATAGATCGACATGGTAATGACGATGCGTTAATAATACATATTTAGCTGAACCTTTTACCGAAATGTGTTTCTATGCTTGTAATAATATTTTTTTTTCTATGAATGACTATTTCTTTTATCTGATTTCTAGTAGATATTGATGGTGTGTTCTTCCTGCTAATAAAAATATTGCTTTCTAATGATGAAACATTCTTCTTAACGATAAAACAGAATTGAAACAACAAATAAGAAGCACACCATAGTTTTTGTTGAAAACCTTAATAGAGGAAAAATTATAATACATCACTGCAAAATCTTACACTATTTATCTCCTATATGAGTTAAATTAATGGATAGTCAAAATTTTGCTAAATCATTATACCAATAAAATCGCAATACAAACCAATATGTGAAATTGTGAAAACACAAAGTCAATATGCATAATCGATAAGGATTGACAAATATCAAAACCATTGCTTATGGGGCTCCACATCATCAATCTTATAATCGAGGAAGGAAGGAATTATTTTTACTTTTGAAGGAAGGAAGCTTATAGCCTTTGACCTTTTCACATGGCTTGGAATGAACTCGATGTATTTAGCACAAAGACAAATGATTCTAAGTTGGAATTTATTATTGTTTTTGGGTTTTTGGGTATAAAGCGTTAATAAAATGAATATGGATGTAAATAATACTAGATATCACTATACTGATATTAAATACAAACTAGTTTTATATCTAATAATATTTCATATTACTTCCAAATAGATTAAAATTAGACCTGGATTGTTGATAGGTCACGATATTAAATAAAAGCTTTAAAAAAAGTAAATCACAATCTTAGAAGATTGATAAAAATATACAATTTAAGAGGATATAAATCACTCAACCATATTGATAATCTCTTATAAAGAGGGTTCGAGATATTTCATGCATAAGATAATGATAATAAGGTTAAAAGTTTCCAAGAAGTCACTATTAAAACCCCTTAATCCATCCAAAGATAGTACGATAGTTAAAGATGAAGTTTAATAAGTGAAAATAACAGGAGAACGTTCAGGAGTTTATCTCTCGCTACCTGTCAAAGCTAGGGAACGATGCCATCGTCCAGATGGTGACTGATTTCGATTCAATGATTGGACCTACTACTTCCGTTCGTGGTAGGAACTGCTGCTATCTAGACGGTGTTTGAGAACCGGACCGGCATCAAGTTGCTCGAGTATCCCGTCCTTATGGTGCCTTCTGAGCACAAACTGAACTAGGTTTCATCGTTTGTAAAAGAACCGAATTGGAGATCTTTTTTACGAGCCAACTCGTTTGGGCTAATCATATATATATATATATATGATTAAAATCTAGAAACTAATTATCAAGATAAAGTATATAATAATATATGAGATGATACGTGATATAATATGTAATATATTATTTTAAATCTATTTATTTATATAAGTTGAGCCACTTTTAGGTTATTCAACCTCAGCATGACTTGAGTTTGATTTGTAAATGAGTCAAGCTTAAACTTAAAATAAAGCTCTTTTATCTAAATAAACCAAGTTTCAATTGACATAAGCTCGATAATTTTTAAAGGAGCTTAAACCTTCAAAAGTTCAGCTCGATTTGACTCATTGGCAATTTTAATCTGATTTGTATTTAAGATACCATCCAAGTGGTTATTCCTTCTCTATGAATTATGTTATTCTTTAGTTTCTTGATTTAAGCATGAACTTGATCAATTACTTTACATAAGTGACTGATCTCTAACAAGAGAGCATAGTAAGCTAAATACGGCATTGGAAGATGTTCTAACGTAGCTATTTCACTACTTAAGTTAGTTGTTTGTTGGAGAAGTAGAAATGAAGTAAGGTAAGCCAAATGCGTATCTAAGTGAAGTTATATTACCTAGAGGTATCGTCCTTTATAATAAAGGATTAGCCTGAGCTATTCTCGGCGAATGCCCTATGACTTCTAGTACGTGCTTTAGATTTTATGGAAGTGGGTAGAGATGGTTGTTTACTTGTAAGTTATCCCAAATTGTTTCCCTACAGGGTGGTTTGAGTTTTGTGACTTGGGTTTTGGACAACTTAGATCTATCTACAAAATGGTTTATCAACATTTTTTAATGCATATAGAACTCTAAAATGATAGATTGGGCTTTGATATATATTTATCATGCATGAGGATAAGAAATAAATTATGAACATATAAATACACATATCTATAACAAGAGAGCAAGTTATTGAACCTTCCATTTATGGCTTCAATTTCATCTATATATAGTAGGGTAATGAACTAACTATCTCTAACTAATCTTATAAAGAGCACATGATAAATAAATACAAGGAAGCTCTGCATGATAAATATACAATTCTTAATTTCAATACCCCCATCGCACCCATCCCCCCACCGGCCCCCTTTTCAAGTTAGACTTTAGAGAAGGCCTAACTTAGAGTAGAAATATATTAATTGAGATTCACTCAAAGCTTTGGTCATGACGTTTGCAATGTGTTGGCAAGTACAAAAATGATAGATGTTGAGAAAGCTACAAAAAAGATGATCTCAGACGAAATGGACATCCATTTTAATATGTTTAGTTCGCTCATGAAAACATGGGTTTTTAGTAATTAAAAGAGCAGCTTTACAATCGGTAAAGAGTGGAACAAGTAAAGAAAGAGGCAACTATAAGTCTTGAAGAATATATGAAACCTAAAGCAATTCCTTAGTTAGAGTAGTAATGCTACGATACTCCACTTTAGCTGAAGATACGGATACAATAGCTTATTTCTTGGTTTTCCAAGAAACAAGGAAAGAACCAAGAAAGACATAATAACTGGACAAGGATTTATGATCAAAACAGCTAGAACCCCAATCAGCATCAAAATAACCCAATAATTTTAATGAACTACTAGTAGAAAAGGATAACCCAAGATTGAATGTGCCTTTCAAGTATTGCAAAAGATGAAACACCAGCTTTATATGAGGGATGTATGGACAAGAGGCAAATTGACTAAGTTGTTGAATAGCATACATGATGTCAGGACAAGTAATAGTAAGGTAAATAAGAAGTCCAACTAAGCAGTGATAAAGTGAAGGATCAATTAGCACTTCACCTAATGTATTGTCCAACCGAGTATTCTATGGAAAAGGAAGCTTCATTGGTTTGGCCCCTATCAAGTCAACACTATCCAAAATATCCAGCAAGAACTTTCGCTAATGTAGCAAAACGCCTGTATTAGTTGAAAAAACCTCTATAGCAAGAAAAAAACGTACTTCACCAAGATCCATAATTGTAAAGGCTTGATGAAGAGATGTTTTGACCCGTTGAATAGCTAATAGAGAATTTCCCATAAACAAGATATCATCTACATATATCGATAATGCCAAAAATTCATCACAATTGACTTTAGTAAATAAAGAGTAATCATTACAAGATTAAACAAAGCCTAAAGACAGCAAAAAAGTTGTAAGCTCACAATTCCATTATCGTAAAGCTTGTTTGAGTCCATATAAGGACTTAACAAGCTTACAAACTTGCCCTCAAGAAGCTAAAGAGTAACTTTTCGAAGAACCTTACGGAGGCTCTATGTAAATCTCTTCCTCTAAAGATCCATGCAAAAAAGTGCTATTCACATCCAATTGATGGATAAACCATTGCTTAGTAGCTATTACAGCTAATAAAATACGTACAATAGTCAATTTAGCTACAAGAGAAAAAGTGTGAACATAATCTACATCGTTAACTTAAGTGTACCCTTTAGCTACCAACCATGCCTTATAATGTTCAATAAAGCCATCTGGTTTATATTTAATTTTATAAACCCATTTAGAACCAATTGCTTACTTGCCTACCTTGGAGGCAATAAAGTGAGTTCCCAAGTATGATTAGTTTCAAGTGCTAATAACTCATTTTGCATAGTATCATCCCATTTAAGATTCTTTTGTGCTTCAAGAAAGTTTTGAGGCTCTTGGATAGTAAGTACGTTTGCTAATGAAATCACAGTCTTTTGGTAGGTTATCAAAAGTATGTTTTGTGAACAAAGGATATAAAGAAAGAGAATGATCATTGGATGTAAGATGCGATTCTGAATTAGCACAATGGGCATTATGAATAAAATCTGATAACCAATTAGGAATGGATCTAACATGACTAGATCTTCTAGGAACAATAGGAAGTGTAGATGGAGAGACAGAAGCTGAATCAATAATAGTGTCAAAAGTAGTAGGAACAACATCAAAAGTTTTGGAAGAAACATTAATGGGTTGGACAGGGGGAAACAAGGGAGAATGATTAAAATAAGACAAAATAGAATCAGTATCATGGTGAAAAGGAAAAATATCCTCAAAGAAAACAACTTCACAATTGAGAAACAAAGTGTTTATATTAAGATCATACAACCTATATCCTTTTTTATTTGGTGGATATCTTAGAAATATGCAGCGACGACCTTTAGCATCAAACTTGTCATTGGTACCTTTTGCAGTAGTGGAATAACATAAGTGACCAAAAGTTTTAAGGTCTATGTAAGAAGGTAGTTTCTTGAACAAAAGTTCATGTGGTGTTTTCCACTAAAAATTTTGCATTAGCATATGGTTTACAAGAAAAGCAGCAGTTAAAACACATTTATCCCAAAATTTCTTTAGTAAGTTTGCATGTATTTGAATAGCACATGTTGTATTAAGAAGGGTTCGATGTTTTCTTCCTACAACCCCATTTTGTTGAGGTGTATAGGACATAGTCCTTTAATGAAAATGTAATGAGTTTGAAGAAATTGTTGACAATTAAGAGAAATAAATTCTCTAAATAGATATATTTAGGACAAGTATGAAAGTGATTTTTAACATAGGAGACAAAATTGACCAAGATGGGAAAAGCTTGTGACTTATATTGCAACAAATAAGTCTAAGTACAGCAACTCATATCATCCATTATTATGAGAAAGAATTTGGCACAAGAGGTGGAAGGAATATTATAGGGTCGCCACAAATCTATATGTATAAGCTCAAAAGGAGATGAACAATTAGTAGTACTAATAGGAAAAGGCAGCTTATGAGCTTTTGCTTGTAGGCAAGTATCACAATGTAAACAATCAAGACTAATATCATGAAAGGGTAGAATGTGCTTTAATCTAAAATAACCAATGTGTCCTAATCTCTTATGCAACAAATAAAAAGATGGCAAATCATTATTACAAGTTACTACATTATTAACAATCGAATTGTGTTTGGGACCCGAATCAATGTTTGACGACAAAGATGAATGTAGTACATACAGTCCACTTCGTACTTTAGTAGTAGCTATTACATCCAGTGTTTTATGTTCCTAAAATGAACAAAGATGGGATGAAAATGTTGTAATTAGATTAGAATGTTTGAGTAGTTGATGGACTAAGAGTAAATTGCAACTAAACTTAGGTACAAGGAACACGTTGTATAATATTATTTAGTTAGACAATTGAACACTGCTAATTGCATGAATTTTTTTAATTGTGCCATAAGGTAATTTGACAATATAGGTTCGTGAAGTGTATGTTTTGTAAGAAAAATGTATGAATGAGGGGTAATGTGATTCGAAGCTCCTGTATCTACTATCCAATCACACACATTATCTTAAACCTTGTTAAATGGAGCAACAAAAGAATCAAATTTAGTAATACTACACTGACCTACAAAGTTTGAACACGAAATCAAATTTGGATCAGCAGTTGACTTTGTCTTTAAGAGTTTAACAACCTCACCGTACACCTTAGCAACTAGTTCTATGTCACCTATTAAAGTATGTTGAAACTGTTACGCCCTGAAGTCGCAGAATTGCAATAGTTCCGCCGTATAAACTATTCTATAATAATAATTAGCCTTACAGTGCCTATTATAGACATGATCTACATAAGGTGTCGACGACTCCTCGCTTTGAAGTAAACAGTTCAATTAAGAATTTAATTAAAGTTATAGTAAATATTAAAGTTTTAAGTCAACATATATATATGATTACATGTACATTACTGTAGAATTTCCAGGTGATTCTATATTATATCATAACAGTCAGTTGATTTACATATCAAATATCAATCTTTCAGTCTTTAAGATACTAATAAGACTCTAGATATACATTAACTATTAAGCAAATTGATCTTCACACCCCTAGGCTTCAAAAGGAACTAACTTCCGAATAGTTGTAAGGTGGCATATTAATTAGAGTAATCAGAGATCAAGACCTACAAAATGATCTATACGGCTATAAGTAACTACAACTTAATAAGTTAAATTGGAGACTTATGAATATATACAAACACAAATAAGATTATCAAGCAATTATTTTCATACAATGCAACAAGCAAGTGTCATCACACAACGTAGTTTGGTCTATTGCGAAATCAGAGTAATTTCACCAGCTCTAATTCAGGTTGAAGAGTTTTTATATTATGCAACAGCTCACAACCAAACCCAGGTTTATGCAATGGAGACACTACTCCTCCTAAGATTATCCTTCGAACCAATGCTTTCATCCTCACCACGATCTTTTCTCCTGTCACTTAGTTTGGCTGAGGATAAGGAAAAGACCAATTTATTATCCAGCACTATCTTTTTCAAAGGCGTCGATGTTTGGTTGGAGAATTCTAATAATCTCCTAAAGGGTTGCAATGTGTGATAATTTAGGGTTTCGGGGTCGATTAAGATTAGGTTCAATTTAGGATGTTCAAATAATTTCACACCAATTTAGTCATTACAATCATCAATCACAACATAAATTTCAACACGAAGTCAGATATGTAAGCACATGTATAAAACTACTTACAATCACAATCATACACAATCCTAAGTCTCAGAGTACCCTAAAATAGTACTCCAAATATGGTGAAGTAATAAACCCAATTTACCTGAAATTCTCAGTCACTCAATCATTTAATTGCAGGTTAGTTTGTCTCCGAGTATCCTATAATATAAATACGTCTTTTTAGTATTTATACTTTGATGATACATATTCTAAGTTATAATTTAACTCACTTCTCTATATATACTTATTATTTACTAATGATTCATTTTACATTAGCTCGGGGTTCGATTTTTGAATAAAATTTCAGTTTTGGTTTTAAGTTGTTTTTAACTACGGGGAATCCTAAATATGCTCGAATCCTAATGTAAAATTAATCACATTAAGCTCAAATATTTTAATATCATACTAGGTCTTAATTTAGTATTCGAATCTATTTGGTATACTCTAATCTTAATTAGGGTACTAGATTTATTCTCGATATGAGGAAATTTTACATTTTTTTATCCAATAACCTAAAATTAACTTTTGTATCAAATTTATTTTGTATTGATATTATTATTATATTATCTAATTTAACCTATTTTTTTATATTTATTAAAATCCCAATTTCACATATTCCTAAATTTCCTACAATTATCATATAATTCCTATATTAATTACAATTAACACTCCAAAGACTAGGATTAGGTTTTCACATCAGATATTAACATCCTTAAACATCTAATTACCATCTAAATCAATAATTAATCATTTAATCACTTAATTAAGCCAAAATTACCTTTTTTTTCATAATATTAAGGTGAAAAATTTACTTAAAATTTTCAAAAATTAATTTTTTAAAAATGGCTTCATAGCATTGTTCTATATCACTTAAGCATTCTACAGAAAAAAAAAAAATTGAGCTCCAAACTACACTCTTAAGCCTATTTATTTCTAATTCTAATCATGCTCTGTTTTGATTAATTTCTTAAAAACACATATTTATAAATGTGATTAAACTTAATCACTATTTTTTCCTAAATCTACATACAATAAAACATCAGAATAATAAATTTCATAATTTTTTAGGCGTAATAAACAATTTTAGGGTTTTGCAAAATCGAAAGAGATGTGAGACTCACCTAATTTGGAAGCTTTTTGGGCTCCAACACCGATTCAGGTGTGTCAGCCAGTCCAGGCAGTGGGTTTGGAGTGGGGTGGTAGTAGTGGTTCGGCTCCAAGTGATGGTGATGTATGGGTTTGGCCTTCTTGCCCTATCTGCACAAATTTGGAACAAAATTTCTAAAATCCTAATTTTTCCTCTCAATTTTTTTCCAATTCCCAATTGACTAAATGAGCTCTGTAAATTTTCTTACTACTTATAGGGCCTTGTAGGAATTATTATGCATTAATTAAGACAAGATAAGGCCTATATCTCTTCCATTTTACCTTTCTTATTGCTTGTTTTTTATTGGTTAATTTTGGTTTCTTACTCTCCTTGCTGCTACGACTTGATCTAGTTCATTCCCCCTTTTCTTGATTTTTTTCTGAATTTTCCTTAATTTTTTTTATAATTTTCTTTAATTATTTGGTAAATTTTTAACTAATTTCGAGAAATTTAGATAATTTCGTGTATTTCTACCTACACATAAATACATGTAGGGTATAAGTAAACACTTTTAAATATTATTTAGGTCATTCTATAATTTTTAGTATACATATAATTTATCTCTAGCGATTTATTAGTTATCGAAATGCATTTTACACACTTTCAATAAATAATAAGTAATATACTTAGAATTTGAAAATTTTATATTCTCTTATTTTTATTACCTATTTTTTTAAATTCAAACTTACCGGATCGCTTTTATTAATATTTCTAACTTTAGTTTATAATTTAGGTTTGATCAAATCCTTTAATCGATCGCCCTAAATATTGTGTACTATGTTCAATCTTACAGTTACTTGTCTTATATTTAGGGCTTACAAAAACAATGAAATGTTGATCTATAGTTCGTCATCAAGAGGATAATCATAGGCTTCTTTTATAGAATTAAATTGATCAACAAATTTTGCACCTCTTTTATCCTTAGAACTCTTATACCACTCTAGAAATCCGATCAATTCAAAACAATTCTCAATAGCTTGACCTATCTTCCTATAGTATATACAAGTCATTTGTTTAAACCGCCTATCTCTCTTATTAAATGAATTTAACTTGGATTGAGTCTTAACAGCAAAGGTAGGACTCTCGTCTGTAAGTGCAACTACTCCTAACATCTGCTTCTACTTTTCTACTTCAGCTATCAAATAATATGCCTTATTAATACTAGGTAAAGGATCCAATGTAAGTATATGATTTATAACTGTCTCATACACATCATCAAGACCCATTAAGAATTGTACGAGATGATTTCTACTATTGATTTCCGTAAATTACTCCACAGCACCACAACTACAATCAGATAAACCATTTAAACTGGACAACTCATCCCATAATCTCTTCAGTTTGCTATAATACACTGTTACAGAATTAGATCCTTGCTTGAGATTCGAGATATCATGCTACGGACAACTCATCCCATAATCTCTTTAGTTTGCTATAATAGACTGTTACAGAATTAGATCCTTGCTTGAGATTCAAGATATCATGCTGCAACTGGTATATGAGTAAGCTATTAGTTTGTCCAAAACTTTTTGCTATATCATCCCACGACTCTTTAGATGACTTAAGCATAAATGAAACCCTCAAATAAATCTTTTTGCATCGAATTCAAGATCCAACATCAGATCATTGAATCACATCTCAACCACCTTTAAAGATTCGTAGATTTATCTTTAGGCTTAACACAAGTACCATATAGAAAACCTGGCTTTGACTTAGCAGCTAAGGCTAACTTAATTAATCTGCTCCATCCTAAATAGTTGGAGTTATTAAGAACAACAGAGGTGATTATAATACTTGGACTATTTGAGGAAGAAAGAAATAGTGGATCATTATAACTGGTATCACTTGACATGATGAACTTGTATTTAATGATAAGCTTTCAATAATCGCTAAGCAACGCGAAGAAGGAATAGCAACGAAGAGGAAGAGAACTTTCAAGGATTGACTATGCCAATGCTCTAATTCCATGAGAAGAGAGCAAGTTATCAAACCTTCCATCTATGGCTTCAGTTTTATCAATACACAGTAAGGCAATGATCAAAGATAAAGCAATTATATGTGAAGAGTGAAATCAAATCTATTACTGATGCTGAATAATGTGAAAAGTAACAACAATAGATGTGCAATTGCTATTTATACTACCTATAGGCTAACTAACTAACTAACTAACAAACTAATTAACTATCTCTAACTAATCTTATAAAAAGCACGTGATAAATAAAATACAAGGAAGCGTTGAATGATAAATGTACAATTCTTGATCTCAATAATATACGCGTCAATTCATGTTAAAAATTAGAAATTTATGACTACATTTCGATAATTACTTTTTTTTTCCAGGCAACAATAATTAAAAACTCATGCTTAACTAATATGATAATAGATAGATATTAAGGTTGCCATTTGCAAAAGATATATATTCCGATCAGGTGATATTAGTTTAGTAATTCACATTATTTTGGATTTGATTTGGGAATGATGAACATAAAAAGTTGGAATAACTAAAATATAGACAAGAACAGGGAGAACGAAAAATAAAATCTTATTTCTCATATATATGGGATGTCGTTGAAATATGAGTCTTGATTTTCCTCTTTCGTCTGTCAGCTAAAATCATGTGAGACGAAACTTAAAACCAAGATATCATTTTCATTTGCTTATGCACTAATTATATATTGTTATATATAAAAAATGGATAAATTGTAATGATAATTTTTCATATTTGAAGTATATAATTAGATAAGAGTAGAAAAAGGCTCTAGATTGTTTTACTGTGCATTTGAGGAACTGCGTTTATAAGTTTTCATATTCAAGACCCCCGTCCATCTCATGTCAATTCCTAACAGTAGATATACCAAGGTTTTGAAGTGAAGGTAACTTATAGACACATACCCTAAATATATGATAAAAAATCTACAACATTTTTTTTTTTTAATAAATCTACATAATTGTGTGAGCCCTTTCTCTATATTCTCAGTGGCTTTATGCCTCCTTTTTTTTTCTCCCTTGCTCCATGTTTCTAAATTCCAAGCGTTTGATTTTCTTTCTTTTTTAACTTTTTTTTCATAAATTGATTCCACGGGAAGAAGGATCTAAGAAATCATAATCATTTAACTAATCGGTCAAATGCGAAACTAATTAAATAAAAATTAATTATTAAGCACTGAATTAAGTTCCTTGGAAAGAATCAGCACTAGTATTTTACTAAACTGCATATCTTGTATAAAATGGATATGAATGTAAATAATACTAGATGTCATTATACTGATATTAAATACAAACTAATTTTATGTCTAATAATATTTGATATTATTTACAAAAAGACTAAAATTGGACTTGGATTGTTGATACATCACGATATTACATGAAAACTTAGAAAATAAGTACATCACAATCTTAAAAGATTGATAAAAATACACAATTTAGAAGGATGTAAATCAATCAATCATATTGATAATTTCTTATAAAGAAGGTTCAACATGTTTCATGTACAAGATAATGATAATAAGGTTAAAGTTTCCAAAAAGACACTATTAAATCACCTTAATCCATCCAAAGATAGTACGACAGTTAAAGATGAAGTTTAATGAGTGAAAATAACAGAAGAGAACGTTCGGGAGTTTATCTCTTGCTGCCTGTCAAGGTAGGGAACGATGCCATCGTCCAGATGGTGGCTGATTTCCATTCAATGATTGGACCTACTACGTCCGTTAGTGGTAGGACCAGCTACTATCTAGACGGTGTTTGAGAACCGGACTGGCGTCAAGTTGCTCGAGTACCCCGTCCTTGTGGTGCTTTCGAGTACAAACGGTCTCGATTAAGGCTACAAACGAATGAACCCACAGGTGAACTAAACTTGGTAGTAGATAAATGAGTCCAGTTAGAGCTCTACTTTAATAGCCAACTCGTTTAGGCTCATCAATGAGATATATATATATATATATATATATATTTTGATTGAAATCTAAAAACTAATTATCGATATAAATATAATATTATATGAAATAATATATGATATAATATATAATCTATAATTTATTCACTATTTATAAATCTATTTATTTATATTAGTTGAGCCACTCATGAATTATTCGAGCTTGGCATGACTCAAGTTTGATTTGCAAATAAGTCAAGTTCATGCTCAAAACAAAACTCAATCATTTAAATAAGTCGAGCTTGAATCAGCTTAAGCTCGATAATTTTTAAAAGAGTTTAAATTTTCAAAAATTTAACTTAACTTGACTTGTTTATAATACTAATGTGATTGGTATGTAAGGTACTATCTAGTGGTTATTCCTTCTCTATAAATTATGTTATTCTTCAGCTTCTTGATCTAAGTATGAACTTGATTAATTACTTTACACGAGTGATTGATCTCAGATAATAAAGTATAGTCAGCTAAATACAGCGTTGAAAGATATTTCAACATAATTATTTCATTACTTAAGTCAATGATTTATTGGAGAAAGTTGAAATAAAGTAAGGTAAGCCACATATGTATATAAGAGAAATTACATTACTCGGATGTATCATCTTTTATAATAGAGGATGAGCCCGAGCTATTCTCGACGAGTGCACCATGACTTTTAGGATATGCTTTGGATTTTATGGAAGAGGGTGGTGATTGGTTGTCCACTTGCAAGTCATCCCAATCTGTTTCCACACGGGTTGGTTTGAGTTTTGTAGGTTAGGTTTTGTTCTAACTCAGGCTTGGGGCCCAAGTTTTCGAGGACTAGGGCATCTTCCTTTGAAATTTGTGTTGATAATTCAAGTAAGGTCATGGAGGCCTTTTCATGACATGATATTGTTTTACATTTACTGTGTATTTGAGGAATTGCATTTATAAGTTTTCATATTCAGAACCTTCGCCCATTTTATGTCAGTTCTTAATGGTAGATATACAAGGGTTTTGAAATGAAGGTAACTTATAGAGACATGCCCTAAATGTGTGATAAAAATCTAGAACTTTTTTTTTTTTTAATAAATCTGCATTATCGTGTGAGCCCTTTCTCCATATTCTTACTGGCTTTATGGCCCCGTTTGTTTTTTTTCCTCCCTCTCTCCGTGTTTCTAAATTCTAAGCGTGGTTTTCTTTCTTTCTTTTTTTTTTTTTCATAAATTGATTCCACGCGAAGAAGAATCTAAGAAACTATAATCATTTGACTAACCGGTTAAATGCAAAGCTAATAAAATAAAAATTAATTATTAAGCAATGAATTAAGTCCCTTGAAAAGAATCAGCACTAACATTTTACAAAACTGCATATCCTGTTTGTCAAGCAGGTTCATTTGATGCCAACTCATTAAATAAGCGATTAATTTAACTTCTGTTAAAAGAATCAAGCCTTATATCCTGCAATACATTATTTGCCCATACTGAATAAGTTAAAAATGATCGACAAAGAAACGTGGAAAATGTTCATAATGATATCTCTATAACACGAAGATTATTATAATCTAATATTATAAAAACTGATTCATTAATATAATAAATCAATTTTAATTCTCATTCTCTAATGTTATAATATAATAGTTCGTTAAAAGTAAAAATATAAAAATCCTTTATCTAACTATGGATCCTAATCTAATGTAATCAAATAATTTTTTCCTTTTCCCTTGTGAATGTGTTCAAAATTTTTCATAGCCTAATTCATATTTTTTACGAAATCTATCTAATCTTCTATCCTATTTTTTATTTCATATCTATTTGAGGTGAAACTTCCAACGATTTACATGAAACGTACGAAAAACTTCTCAATACAAATAAAAGTTAATTTTTTATATTAACGGGCTCCTAAAGTTGCGGGTAATTCCAGGGATTCTCTTACTAACGTAATCCTTTTTTGGTGTCGAGCTCACTGGACACGTTTTTAAACGAGGCTCTATCACTTTATCTACGCGTCATTGATTAATCCGTTTCTGACACGACACGAAATACGTGTCCAACCCACGTCTTCGCTTTCTCATTGATAGACTACTTTAACTGGCTTTCACCGTCACTTCATCCTGGCGGCTATCATATCTTAATTGCTATACATTGTCTTGCAAACGGCCCTGTGCAATGCATGTGCCTATTTTTCATTTGTAAGAGTACATGTGATACAGTGATTGTATGATGTAGAGTTGTGCGGGTGATAATTCATGTTCGTGGATCGTAATTATTTTTTATTTTACGTTATATCGTATCAGTAAATATCGGCTTGACTTGATTATTACGTAAACAATATCAAAGTATGAAATGACTTCCGAATGGATTTAATACAATTTTATGGAGAGTGTCTCCCCTATTTTATGTTTTTAACCAGCAAACCTATTAAGTTGAATTTTTTTATAAGAAACGAGAGCGTATAAATTCTCTTTAATTTTAGGGTGCAATTTCATATTTTCATAATTTTTTAGAAATTTGCCTGTACACTTAAAATCGTCAATTAAATCCCAAAAGCACCTAGAAATTATTTAACTTTGTGCAAGAAAGAAACTTGTCTACAAGTAAGAAGTTCTTGCTTAACGAATAGTTTTTTTTTTTGTTTTTTTTAAACAATATTAAAGAAAATTCTCTCAACTAAATATCCTCTGAAAAAACAATCTACTCCTCGCAAAACCTTTTACACCAGAAATTCGTCTTCCTTTCTTCTACCCAATGAAGATCTTGAATATGAAGTTCAATTTGAAGCTAATCCAGTCCTACAGCAGCAACCACGTAGAAACTCTGAGTATATGAATGATAAGTCAAATGACCAAGTGCCAAAATGATCAAAATGAGAAAACTTAAAGACTATTGTATAAAGATAAAGTTATACATAATATTCCAAAAGCTTATGCAGCAAATTTCAATCTGCATGAACAAATTGAAGAAGATGAAACAAAGAAGGGAGAAGAAGAACAAATGTTTGAGCATATATTAAATCAGCTCAAACACAAAAATCAAGTTCAAAGCAAGCTAGATATGTGGATGACAGGTGATCTCACTGCCTCAAGACTTTAAGAAGAAATTGTATACACCTTGGAAAAAATAGTTAATAATAAAACTCTACGGTGAATTCCTAAGATATAAAGTTTTATATAGTAAGCTACAATACCTTTGGTAATTATTCGTAGGTTTCAATATGATGACATTGGGTTTTAGATATGTAATACCCCAAGATCCTAAATAGAAGCTACAACCCATCATATATCTCGGTTAGTTCGGACTATATATGATTTTTTAAGTTTACAATTGAAACATGAAAAATTACATTATACAATATATAAATATCCACAAAAGAGTGGAAAACTATATCTACTCATAAACTCATATAAACCTGCAACATCCAAAAGTTTAGTAGTGTCGTGACTTACAACCAAAACATAAAATATGTCAAATAACTGAAATGTTCAAATATCGAAAAGAGTCCATCTCCTCAAAATACAAAATCCTCAACAAAACATAAACCTTCAATAACATAGATATCACCCTATTTAGTCATCATAGAAATATAAGTACTCTACTCAATCCTTCTCTTGGATGTCGTCGACAAACGTCTCCTCATAAATAAGGAAAGCCTCAAATACAACACTTAAAAGAGAAAAGAATGAACCAAAGCTTAATATAGATGTACAAATGCATACGCATACTAGATAAATCATTCACATATAGATATGTAATTAATAATAGATAATACAATCAATAGTTTAATTATCTCAATTTAGGCCTACAGACCAATAAAGGGGTATTCAAACCCTTTCATATTTAGTCTTTGCCCACATACATAGGTAAATATAATTATACGTTTTTCTTTAAGTCTTTTACGTCTAGAAATCGGAATCCATAACCTAATATTCTAACTGTGTCGTCCCATGTGAAAGTCTATTAAGGAATCTCTACACATGATTAGCAATTGCTCCTCAAAGGATTTGTTACTATGAGTCCCTAGAGCAAGCGAGTCAAGTACTATTAGCATCCAATATCAATTAGGTTGAAAAATATGTTAGTCCAATTAGATTATTTCTAACTTAGAAATCACAAACACACAACCAACACTACGTACTTGAAATTGCTCCAAGGCAAAATATAATACTCTGATCTCAACTCGAACAAAGTCAGATCTCAATAAGAAAAACCGAACACCATGAATTTAGAAGAAACAAGTAGCATGGTAACCTTATATTCTAAGACTAAGTCCTACCTAAGAGTTATCTATGTGTTTAAGATCTATTCCATTAAGGTCCCAATAGAAATTGTTGAGCTAAATAATAATAACATAATATGGTTAAATTAAAAAGGTGTTATAGCTATATATATAAAATTACTTTTATAAATACTCGTAAAGTTTGTAATATATATAAC
Source organism: Lumnitzera littorea (assembly GCA_024138015.1). NCBI lineage: Eukaryota > Viridiplantae > Streptophyta > Magnoliopsida > Myrtales > Combretaceae > Lumnitzera > Lumnitzera littorea. The sequence goes on along the minus strand of JAMXBB010000008.1, from coordinate 2,343,978 downwards.
ATATCTATACATATAAAAGAAAGTATAAAAAAAAATATATCTAAAGTATCGAAAAAAAAATATAGATTATCGAATCGATATGATGAACAATTAAAACATACTTAACTAGAAAATAATATAATTTGTAAAAACCTATAAGGAATGACAAAGTAATAATAAACGGATAGAATAAACATACTATGCTTAAAGTAATATGCTATTAAAGATAAGACGTACTAATGATAATGTAGTATATAATACACTAGATTGACATTTGAGATTATCATATTATCATATAGAATATGATTATTAACGAAATCTATAAATAAATAGAAGATAGCGACCCAAGTCGAATACAATTGAAATATAAATTGGCCCTAATATATATCTATAACTAATAGCACGAAATACGATAACATGTACTTTAATCATAACTCTTATATAAAATAACACCATATAGCATAATAAGTAAATAATCTAAAAGCGATAATTGAAATACTACCAATATTTAATCAAAACCAACAACCGAGAAAATAAAATAATAATAATAAAATAGTATACTAAAAGTATGGTACCAAATATATACTTGGAATGGCTCGCGAAGGCAAATGAGATGGAAACACCAAACAACAACGAATGGAAAATTATCGTAAACAATTATACAAAAATTATAACCTGGAAAATAATATACTCATGTAATTAATTAATAATGTTTATCAAACTAAAAAGGAATGCAAGACATAACATAGAATTAGTCCAACTGTATCTAATCGAAGGAGTTTCGAACGTTGTTGAAACTTTAGATTTAAAAAAAAAAGTCCTCAGAAAAGAACTGGCATCACAAAATGAATAAGGGATTCTAGATTGGAGCTAGCTTGAGAGAATGAAGGAAGGATTAGGGATGCTGGGAGGGTTTCACGAGCGAGGGAGAGAAAGTGACAAAGATAAGGATAGGGTGGAGTCAGGTAGAGAGATAGAGATGAGGGAGGATGAGAGAGGAACAAAGCGATAGAGAGGGGAGATAGAGATTAGGAGGGGGGCCATGAGAGATAGTGACGAGTGAGAGGGTCTAAGGTGACGAAAGAAGAGAGCAGGGGTGAAATAGAGAGGGAGAAGGTGAGACAAGAGAGAAATTATAGGGGTAGGGTCCAGAAATGTGAAAAGCTGAGAGAGAGAGAGTAGTGTCTGCAACACTGGGAGAAAATAAAAGTAGGATTAGAGTAAGGTTTTTAGGTAGGGTTTTTAGGTAGTTTTTAGAACCTTCTAGAATGTAGGGTAGTGCTTAAAAAGAAAAGAAAGAAAAAAAAATAAGATTAATTAAAATAAGCATATATACTGCAATTAGAATAATAACACTTTTATAAAAAAATATTGTAATGTAAAGTATTAATAAAATTGCTATAGTTTATATGTAAAATATAAAATTTAATGTACTTAATCTATACGTGAAATAAGGATTTTAAAAATAATTAAATTGAGATTTTAATTTCGATTACTAAAGATACTAACTTAAGAAGTTTAAGACTTAATTAAAATATTAGACTACTAAGGTGTTTCAAGACATTACGATGTAACCTTCTATTCTAAAGATGATTTTGACATCCTTAGGAGGGTAGGTGGCCTTCTACCACCCGAATTTAAAAAAAAAAAACAAAGGAAAAAACAAAAGAAAAATAAGAGTTAAACCCAATTTAGTTTCTAACTGTATTGAGCATCTCAGTTGAAACCTAATTGGGTTTCAATTTGTTTTCCTTTTAAGTACTTGGTTGTGGTAGATAGTTACTCACGGCACAACTAGTAATGGGTTGATTCGACCCACTTTATTATATAGGTCATAACCTTCTACTTCCTTTTAGCCATTCTAATAACCTTAACGTAGATTGTGATTATAAAGATTTTTTTTTTTTGGGTTTTTATTTTTTTATATTTTAAAATTTATTTTTATTATTGTAATTATAATCAGTAGAAATGTATATATATTTATTATATTATGTATGTCTTTATATGATTATTATTTAATTTTTTATTTTTTTTAATTTTTANTTTTTTTTTATTTTTTAATTTGAGGGATAAGCCCTCCTGTGGTAGTCATGCAACCCCCTTTAGAGGGGTAGGCAGCCACCCTCTTAGGATGGGTTAATTTAACCTATTTTAATATATAGTTAGAAACTCACCATTTCTTTTTGAGTGTTTTAGCCACCACTTGGTCTTAAGGTGGTTAGAATGATTTTTTATTGCAAATTTTTCTTTTATTTTTAATTTCTTGATTTTTTTAAATTTTTTATTCTATTGAAATTATAATATCTAAACATGTATCTACATTTATTATATTACATATGTATATATCTTTATTATTTGATTTTGTATTTTTTTTATATATTTCCTTTTTTTTTTAATTTCCAACATTCTTATTATTTTTTTTATTTTATTATATTAATTATTTAATAAAAATATGTAGACCAATTAGAAAGTGTTACTTGTCATAGTTAACAGAAAAAGTTAACGGCGAATTAATAGAGGACTTGTTTAAATTTTTTACAAATGTTAAGCATTAAAACAAAAATTTTCAAACATTTAAGACTTAAATAGAAAATGTATAAAATGTTGAGTCTTAAATTTGTACTTTTCCTGTAGATAATTAAAAAAGTATCATGTGTCATAATTAATAAAAAAGTTAATGACAAATTAACGGATGACTTATTTGAAACTTTTGCAAACATAGAAAATTTAAAACTTTTATAACTTCAATAGAAAATATGCAAAAGATTAAGTCTAAATTTGTAGTTTCCCTATAATTTTTTATATAGATACCATATAGCTACCAAACCCCCCTTCTTTCATCTCCCATTACATTTCTATTTTAGAGAAAAGAAAGAATCGAAACTAATTCATTCTATTAAGAGATTGGTTTTTATATCATTAAATTATAATTGTCTTTACTCCTATAGTCATAAAACTTGCTCACAGATCTTACACTATAAAAACAGCAACTCCTACGAACAAATTTGCATTTTTAAGGCCACAACTGATTGTACAATAAAACTAAACTTGGATCGTGAGCTTTATATAACATCATAAAAAGATTGACATTTATTCAACATAATTCCGAGGAGATCTTTACCATAAATATCACATATGTTAGTTTCCCGGTGCACTTTCGAACATTCCCAAACATAGTAATTGAATCAATTCCAAGAAAAGTGACGAAACACTAGATACTAATTTACTACGTTTAATAACTTTTGGCTTTTGTTTTCCCACTTAATTATGCAAACCTTTCTGCTCATGAAGCAACAATTTGAAACCCCCAATAAGAGTAGGCAAAACTATTACAAATTTCACACTAAAAATTTTCATGAACAAGTCCTTATCACCCCAGCTGAATTGATTGGCTTCTAATAATAATGAAGATGTTTTATAATATTTTGTAACGTGCCTAGCTATGTAATAGGACAATATCACATTTATTACCGGAACTTAATCATTATTTTTTTTTAAATCTCATAAATTAGGGAACTTCATTTTCTCCAAATCTCCTTAAGCTCCATGGCGAAATCCTTAGGTCTTCCTATGATAATAGTAAGGTGGTCGACGTTATAATCATTTGATTTTTCCTACAAATTCTCCTTCTTCAAATAATATAAAAATAAAATCTTTTTATCTACATTCTAAACATGGTTTGATGTATGAATTTTTGCTATTCATACACCAAGACTTAATTTTATCTTGAAAGAACCTCACATTCAAACTCTCATAGCAAATTAATTATAAAAAGTATAAGTTCTTTAAGGAAAGTGATATCTATGATGCCTCTAAATCCTATTCTTTTGCCAAACCACATTCATTTCCTAACATTTATTATATTAAAAGAAACAAAAATTATCAAATTCACCATTCTACCTAGAATTGCTAAAGTGTTTATATAATTAGAATGTAAAATTGAAACATTCAAATGTAAGTTTTTATAACATATGTAAAATAACTTTTAAAAATTATAGATATGCTTTAGTAGTGATGAAAAACTTGAAATATATGATAGAAATGAAGAAATTGCGTTATTGATAGTATAAATTTACATATTTAGTTTTCTTTATAAATTTTTTGTTGGAGTTAGAACTTGAATAGAGACTATGGATATCAAACAAGTAGAGAGAGAGAGAGAGAGAGAGAGAGAAAAGTTTAGAATAGGATAAGGAAGATGATTTAATACCGATAGTAGAAGCTTAGTTATATATATATTTATTTTTTATTTATTCAACTCATATATATATATATATAATTAGTAAATTTGATTAAAAATGTAAGTTTTTATCAAATTTAATATGTAAAATCAGTTACCACATAAGTTTTTGAAAGAGAATAATTTTATACACGAATTAACTCGAAATATAAAATTGCATGAGTGTAATCATGATTTCGACAACTATAAAAGAAAGCATATAAATTCTCTTTACTTTTAAAGCATAATTTAATATTGTCAAAACTTTTAGGAATTTAAATGTACACATAAAACCATCTTTAAATTCCAAAAACCAAAAACTACTATAAATCATTTAACTTTCCACAAGAAAGAAACTTGTCTACAAGTAAGAAGTTATATGCATAATTGTTGAAATCACAAGTCAATTATATGATTCTATAAATTTATTATTTATAATTTTTTTTACAATGGTATAAAATTGTTTAGGCATAGACCTTAGGTAGATTTTTGAATTTTGATGTAAAATTATATAAACTTGATTTTATTGATTTTGTATGATTTTATATATTCAAAAGAATAAAAGAATTACGATTTTAACAACTAATTATAAAATAAATTTGACTCATACTGATATCAGGCTTTAGGCGATTACTGCATTTTACCTAAAAATATCAAAACCAATTTATTCCTTTAAGAGATTAGTTAACAACTGCAACTATGACCGACAAATTTACATATTTGAGGTCACGGGCCCAGATTCTGCTTTTGCAACCGATTGTCCCATGTTATACAACAAAACTGAACTTGGATCGTGGGCTTTGTAAAACATCATGGAAAGATTGACATCTATTCAACATGATTCCAAGGATCACTTCACTTCACTACAAATATCATACAGTTAGTCTCCAACATTCCTAAACGTAGTAATTATACCAATTCCAAGAAAAGCGATAAACTGTAACACTAAATAACTTCACTGTAAATATCATAACTTTTGTTTTCATTTTTTTTTTTTTCCACTTAATTATGCAGACCTTCTACTCATGAAGCAACAATTTGAAACCCCCAGTAAGAGTGGGCAAAACCATGACAAATTTCACATTCAAAAAATTTCTTGAACAATTCCTTATCACCCCATCTTAATTGATTGGCTTCTAATAATAACGAAGATGTTTTATAATATTCCTTTTCGTAACATGCCTAGCTACATAATGCCACAATATCATATTCACTCCTTGAACTTTATCAATTTTTTCCTTTCTTTTTTTCTTTTTTATTTTATATCTCATAAATTTAGCAACTTGATTTTCTCCAAATCTCCTCAAGCTCCACGGCGAAATCCTTAGGTCTTCCTATAACAATAGTAAGGTGGTCGGCGTCATCGATCACCCTAACTCGAGCGCGGCGGATCCGACGTTGGACATTGTAGCTGCACTCCACGGGGATCAATTCATCATCTCTGCCGTGGAAGACGGTGACATCGCACTTGAGGCGGTCGCGGACGATGTCCAGGTATGCGTCGATGCGCCCCGCGGTGCCGCATATGATGTTGTGAACAGTATGCCATGCTGCGTTAAAGGTGTGGCAAAAGAAACCTTCAAACATGTACGTTCTTATCCTGAGAAAGTTTTCACAAAGCCGCATCAATACAGTTTGAATATAAATCATTACGAATTTAAATTATATAGCCAAAATTGATAGCTAGTGGTTGACATCAAATTTTGGATAAAACGTTGTATGACAGACAACCATAAGATAGAATTGTAATACAGCATACTTATTTTTTGTCATCTCATTTACATTATTGAACCTTAATCCATATGCTGGACCCATGACAAAATGATAGATAGGACATGATGGCACAATAAATACAATAGGACAATATTGATGCCATGAAAATTATATATCTAGTCCTCAATATGGCACAACAAATACAATAGGACAATATTGATGCCATGAAAATTATACATCTTAAAAATTTACTATTTTTATTGGAGACTCCAATTTTCATAAATTATGGTTTTTCATCCATCATCGGTAAGTGACAACTCTTCATTGATTGATATTAATTAATTTGAATAAATATTATCATAAAATATACATTAATTAAATAAATTAATAAAAATAATAAAAAAATTTTAAAATAACAAAAGAGAAAGGGCAGAAATTATTACAAAAAAAAAAAGAAAAATAAATATGATTACTTAAACCTCAAGGACGGTTGGCTACCTAGAACCATGGCCGTGCACTAGCTCTAGGGTGGTGGGTTTCTATTTCATTTTTTCTAAATTTTTGCCTTTTTAATTTTTATAATTTTTATTGTTTTATTTAAGTTACAGATATTTAATATTACTATTTATTTAAATCAACTATTATCGTCCAATTAGGATTTGCCACATCTCAATGTTGGATGGAAAACTAGTTTCTAAAAGTTAAAAGATATTAAGGACTCGAATAGTGAAAATAATCGGTTGGGGTTGATGACTGAAGTTAAATAAATAAACATTGAAAATGAAAAGTATACGGTAAAAACAGCACCAATATTGATGTCATAATTGGACGGTAGGAATTTGAACTCAATGAGAACTGAAAACTTAGATAAGGGTTAGTTGAATGATGTTCAGATTTCACCATCAAAAGTCTCTTGCATGTAAAAGACCTGACTACCAGTACAATAATTTGGTCACTGGCACAAAATAAAAGAAGCGTTATAGCTAGAAAATCGTGAATCACAAGACAGCACTCTCCCAATACCAAACCAATATAAATTAAGTGGTTCTTCTCCTTCTTCTTCTTCTCTCATTTCTGACAAGAGCGTTGAAAGTAATGAAGAACGCCGACCCTACCGTGGAGAGGCATGGACCAAAAGACCTATGACCAAAAAGTACGTGATGCAACATTCCTTGACGTGAAAGAATCCTAAAAGCTCCTCCCTTCTCCCCAAATTTAATAGATAAGCCTTTAACGCCCACAAAATTTCCATATATATAATTGCAGGGCATCTTGGTTCTATGGCGTGACAAGTTGAGGATTATAGAAACGGGTGAATATATAAATTACTTTAATGAACTTTTGTTTAGGGCAAGTCAAAAATAAAAATCAATGGGATTGAAGAAAGGAAACTTTACGGATACAATAAATTAAGAAATTTTATCGATATTGGTGACATTACTTTTTATTATAGATACACTAGTAAGGTTATTCTATAAAAATCTATTATGCATAAGTTTCATCGGTTCTCTTATGTTACATTAATATATGGGAATGGGTTGAAATGGAATGAGATGGAAGAAAATAGAATTAGGACTTTAATGATAAATTTAATCCTATGTTTGGAAGTAGAAATAGAATGAAGTGGAATATAATGTATATATAGTAATATTTGTTAAAAATACTCTTAATTGTTAGATGTCATAACTAATCTAAATATTAAATAAGTAATTTTAACTAACAATAATTAACAAGAATGGAATGGAGTATAAGGTTTGTAGAGCAAAGTAAAAGTATATCACCCTAAACAAAAAAAATAACGAATAACCAAACTAATAAATACTAATGGGTCAATTTCAATTACTGAGCCTAAAAATTTCAGGTTTATATTAATAAAGTATCATAACTATAACCTTATAAATTAATATCATAACCTTCTACAACTTATATGGAATAATTAACCATGAGTTCTCATAATCTTCCAATCACTACCCTCCTTTCCCTTTAAATATACAACGTTTTAGTTGTAAGACCTTATAACTAGACCTGGATCTTTTTCTTTTTTTGGTGTATGATTTGGTTCATTAATTACTTATAGGCCATCTTAAAAGCGTGAGAAGTCAGACTTTGATGACACTTACCACCTTCTTTAGAATTCTTCTCTAAATTGGAGCCAAACCCAAATTATCTACTTACTAGTAGTGGATTTATTCTGATACCATTTGTAACACCCTAGGTTAAAAGTAATAAATAATTAAGCCAATAAATACTAATGGATCAATTTCAACTAGTTGCTCGAAGAGTTTCAAGCTTATATTAACAAAATATTTATAATTATAACTTTATAAATTAATATTACAATTTTTCATAATTCATATAGAACACTTAACCATAAACTCTCACAAAAAGCCACTCTAACTAGAGGATAAGGTATAGCTATGGCAACCTACCTCCTAAGGACTCTAATACCAAGCTAGGTTCTTAAAAAGCAGTTCAACATTATCCCTAAGCAAGATGGTATTAAAGCATAACATGTGCATCATAATAGCTTGTAAATTTCAAGATTATGCATTTTGCTTAGTTCTTTATGATATATAATATTACCTAATATGTACGTATTGTTCACTTAAGGGAAATGGCACTCATTCCCTCCTTAATCCTTATTAAGTCTTTATTACCTTATTCACTTCCTTGAATCGTAATTTTGAAGGAATTTTGAGTCTTAACTAAGACTTCAACTTCTTTTCTCAAGCTAAGAATTGGGATTCTTACAAAAGAAGACCCTTACTACTCTTACATCTTCTTCACCACTTTTAGGAGTGAGAAAGAGAAAGAGGACAAAGAGGGTAATAGAGAAAAAAAAGGAAGAGAGTGCGGGGGGTTTTTCGAGGAGGGGGGAGGAGAGAGAAAGAAAGCAAGGAGCGAGAGAGAAAGAAAGCAAGATGATGATAGTAAAACGATCTTTTCACTTTTATTATAGGTTATTCTTTATTGGCCTTTTTGTTCAACTAAATAATATAATAGTTATCTTCCTTTATTTCATTCAATAAAAACTGCAATTCTACTCCTCAACTAATCCATTCAGCAAATTCAACGAGCAGTTAATGTTAAATGTATGTATTTAACATTCCTCACTCACTTAGCTTAATAGTAGGCTACAAGGATAAGTATCTTTATCCTTAAATTTGGAGAACTATATAGGGGTGTTGCTATGACGTAGGGACACTGTGGGTGTACAACGAAGAAGAACTTTGGAGGCACTTGAGGGATCAAAATCGGACCTAAATGGGAATGACATGAAAAGTCTTTTTAAACCTAGCATTAAGGGCGTTACGACGATATACGATAGGAACGGAGAAAAACTCATGATTATCAATGAAAATAAAAATGAACGGTACCCCTAGAGTAATGCTACTTTCTAATGTATTTTTGGTTCATAGGGATGAAATTTTAGGATCATTGAAACCTGTTTTAAGTTAGGTTTTAATACTCTTTATTTAATGGAGAGACAAATTTAGTTTGTGGAAAGTGGGGTTCTAATGCGGACAGGTTTGTGAAAGTGGTAGATAGGAATTCAACTAAATCTGAGCATGGGTGTTTTATTGGAGATATTTGCAAAGAAGGCAGTAATTTAATTGAGAAAACGTGGATGGAGAGAGGATCTCGATCTACTTCTTAAAAATAGGATAAATGTCAAATTTGATTCTTAAATTTTATCCATATTTGTGCTTGACTACTTAAAGTTTGAAACTATCAATTTAACACTTAAAAAATTTTTTGATCTAAGTATTAATTAATTACAAAAACAGGTAAGTTAAGATAATTAATCACAAAAATAGACGACACTCGGTATTAATTTGATATTTTTGAACTTTAAATAATTAAGTGACAAAGTAGGTAAAATCCAGGTACCAAATACTACATTTATCAATGTCAGTGTTGTGAAGCATGTATATATCGGGTGGAAAAGATAACTAATGTGAAGGATATATTTCAACCCCAAAGCCACATTGTACTTCTCTTTCGCTATTGTACGATAACAAGAAGAGCTATTCTTAGTAATGGTAGCTTTGGCTATTTATAACTATGCACAACGTACACGCAGTTACATGTGATCCATAACATGAACTTTACCGAAAATAACAAATGTATCTGTAAAATAAGTTTCAGTTGAACTCATAAATCTGCTAAAATAGTGAATATTTACCTTAAAAATTAAAAAGATTTTATTCTTCTTTGAATAGTAAAAGTAATCATATGCATTTGCCAAACTTTTTTAATTTTACTTCTTGTTTTTTTTTTTCTATAGAACGGTCGGGTAGGGTACGTAGTACCATATTGGTTAGCATCACAATATTTCTTCCTTGTCATACCCATCAACAACTAGTTCTAAGAGTGTTTAATTACGCATAACGAAAATCCTTCCATATCTTTCTCTAAAACTGTAAACAACAAAGTCCATTGGTTAATTTGAATTTATTTTCACCTTATATGTATATGAGAATGATAGTTCATATAATATATGGATTTTTTTTTTTTCCTCCTCATTCTTATATGAAGGTCTAAGCCGAGTATAAAATTGAACCAAACTAGGTTTTTTTTTTTTTTTTTTTTTTTGAGTTGAAGAAAATTTTAGAAATCGATGCAAACTTGATCATATACTTTAAAGTGTCGTTTGGTTCAAAGGTGGAAACTGTATCGAGTTGAACACGTGCCCAACCCCAATCCCTATCGCACTTGGATGCATAGACACGAGTGAATACTTTTATTATTTATGTCATAGTTTTAGCATATTTTAAACAAACATTTCTATTGTTTGTAAACGTTTATGAGCTTATATCAACAAATATGAATAAATATTCAATTTCATAGAATTGATAACATCAATATATAAGTCTATTTTTTTTTTTTTTTTTTATCTTTCTCTCCCGTATTATAATTTTATTTTCACAATTACTACCATATCAAATGTCATTATCGTGTTAACATAGACTGGTTCATGCCCGTGTCCGTGCATCATATCTATGACCCATGTTGGTACATGGAAAGTCTCTTCTTCTCAGTTAATTGTCTCCAGAACATGGGGCTCACATCCATGCTCAGGATATACAAGTAATCGATAAGACTAAAAATTCAATGTTCAAATGTCACGATCCCATACGTACACTGTTTTGAGCTTTAATTAGGACACCCAACTATAAATAAGTAGAGATGGGTAGTTGCCAGATTTAAATGTGGACGCATAATAAATTTTTTATTTTTTATTTTTTTTAAAAAAGGCTCTATGAAACACGTAAGACCCTAACATGGTTTAACGTCAGCATCTGATTTTCATCTGACGAATATTTAAAATGTCCCAAGTTGGTAGGGCAGTCGTACCTGTTTCTAGTGAGAAGTTTGGTGAGAGATTCCCAGAACCGGTGGTTCTTGCAAACCACCAGGCAAGCCGTTCTGGTGATATGCTCGTACCAACATGCGATTGACGCCCCGAAGCCGATTATAGGCCACACCCGCCGCGGCGCCACCTTCCGCATCACATACTGCGTGGCTTGAACCCCCTTGGGTATTGGGTAATACGGCTGTGCCATATTCTCACATCAATTTCAATCTCAAAGAAATATAAATGAACAAGGGTTTAATTTATTATCACATCATTTTATTATACCCATAATTCGACTTTTATTTTATATATATATATACCATATTTGAAAAATAGCAAAATAAAAAAATATTATTATATAAATCCTACATCATGCTTCCAACCATTTGGTATGGATAGAGATAGATCTCCATCTATTCAGACACATGGGGTAAATTATGTACGGATAAAATACACTTTTGGTCTAAAGTGGGGTATGTAGTATCGGTAAGAAAAATACTCACACGGTAGTACGTTTCTGAATTGATTAGTTGAACAAGATAACATGCATCAAAATGTCAATGTTGTCACCTTTACATTAATTGCATGTCGAAGCAATGATGGATCATCATCAAGAAGATATGCACGCATGACGATTTCAGCTCGAATTAATGAAAATAGGGTTGATTAGAGGAGATATCTTATATATAAAACTTAATGATAAATAAGAATAAATAAGAATTTAACAAGTATATCACCTATTAAGAAAACCATCATGATTATCTACAAATATTCTTACGTGTTAAATTTTAATTATTTATGTCAACTAGTAGATAATTTACATCCCGAGTCGTTCCTAAAGAAACTTTTCTCGTAAATAATTTATATTTTAGTATTTATTAAGTGTAAATTTTGCAAGTTCATATAGGTAGAAATTGCAATATTTTCTTAATTAATTGCAAACTTAAAAAATGGTAGCAATAAAGGTTTCAATTATACCATCATATAACATACTCACAACTGACATGAGTTGAATTATGACGGGTAAATAGTAGCAAATTTTCAACAAGTAACAATTTAATTTTTCCGACATGTAAATGTTTGTCTTCTTTTGCAAACTACCAGTCATTCATTCTAAATATTATTAATATTTGTCCACCGTCCAATCATACACGTGGCATCCCAGTAGAAAATTTTGAACTTGTTATTGGGAGAATATGTTATCGTGTATGAAGACATGCAACAATAAATGTGGTTATTTAGTGCTTACCGGTGCGAGTAGCGTGAGGGACTTAACAGCACCTGGGTTCTTAACCGCAAGCGCAAGGGCCAAGATGCACCCTAATGAATGAGCCACGATGTGGACGTTCTTAACCTTGTACTGTTCAAGCACCGACTGCTCAATCATGTCCAAGTGCTCCCTAAGTGTGTAGAGTGAGTCATTTGGCTTTGGGCTCCTCCCAAACCCTAGAAGATCGACCGCTAAGAACCGGTACGTAGATTTCGCACCTTCCGAGAAATTAGGGAACAATGTCTCGGTCCAGAACACAGAGGATGAGATGAATCCATGAATGAATAACACATCTTCACGTGCCTTGTCTGTGGTATAACAAGGAATCATGTTCCAAAATTAGTCTCCATATAACGTCAATCATGTGATAGCATACACTACAATGGAATAAGCCCCATTAAGATCGCCTTAAATGTTACGTGGGTCCAAAAGGAATGCTCACAACCATCAAGGACCGCAAATTTATTGTATGATTATATTTTAAATTTTATTAGACAAAATAATAAATGGCAAACTCCTTCTTTCTTTCTTTCTTTCTTTCTTTTCTTTCTTTTGAGAGAGAGAGAGAACCATTGGTTTACTTAATATGGGCAATTTTGGCAAAGTTAACTTTATAAATTTCCTAGCTTATAAGATAAATAGCATTTACAAAAATATAAAGTTAACTAGTTACCATAAATAAAAACACTTAGGAATAACATAAGAACTAAATTGACATTGGCTCTGCATGCTATTCCTTACTCTTAAGACTGTCAAGCTAGCTACGTTTATTTATATTTTTTTTAAGAAGAAGAAGTAGCAAGGTTTAAAAAAAAAACAAAGGTGTTGTATGTAATTCGTTTAAATTTAAAATGAACTAACTATGCCTACGAAAACGTATATATATGTTCCCATTTTGTAATTTGCCTGTATTAGAATTGGTCTCATGTTATTATGTATGAACGAAAATTGGGAAAAATATATACTTAATACTCATTATTTATTTAATTTTTCATTTGAAACATAATTTTTTTTTTTTCATACTATCCTAAATGTTTTCTAAATATTATAAAATAGAATTTCCATGAACTTTCGGGCCATCCTTGACGTACTTTAATTTTTTATTAGCCGATTGCCGATGAAGGTGGCAAAGATTTATATAATTTTTGGAACCCATTTTCTTTTTCTTATACGAACTTTCTAGACATCCTTATAATTTCTATTATGTCACGTAATTAAATATATATAATTTTTTTATTACTTTAAGTAATAAAAAAATATCTAATATTATTTTTTTACAAAGTTATTTTTTGGACAAATTACACATGTCAAGTATTGGAAAAGATTTAACAAACTTGATTGATGCCTTGCTTTTATAAATGTTGAAAAAATCGAAAACTCATGGAGAAAAAGAAAAAACAAAATATATACATACACACACATGTATATATAGTTGCATTCTTATGAATATAGTTAAATTTAAATAAAAAGGTGTAACTATTTAGTTTCTCTAGAAACCTTTTTTTTTTTCTAATTTTTATTCCATAGAATGGTATAGAAGCAGTTAAGAATTTAAATTATAATTATATATAGCTAGCGCTTCATCATCCTTTTTTTATCAAGAATAAGGGTATAATTTAGTAATTTTACATATTCCACCAAAACCTCCCACTATATTAAAGGGGCGCTTAAAGACATCTATCAAAATACCAATAATGTTGTTAAAATTCAGTCTAAATAATTGATCCACAATTCAACTTGCCAAGTTTTCTGAATAAATCAAATTAACTTGCCAAGTTTTCTGAATAAACCAAATCAAACAGAATTGTATTATATAAATCAACTTAGGTTTAATAAAATTGAATACTAATATCTATACATCCTACCTAGAAGACACACACGCTTTATCTTAAAGTTCAATTAGCACATCGAATTAATGTCTAGTACCTATTATATATATATATATATATATCAACTGTTAATAACCTTAATTACCAGGTTTAGCACCAGCTGCCTTGACGAAGAGTCCTTTCTTCCCCTTAGAAGTCCAAGAAGTGCAATGTTTACATTTGCAATCAGACCATCTTCTTATAGGCTGGTTTTGCTGCCCGAAAATCCTCCCGTGAAGCATCTCCACCACCGCAGCATCCACCATGAATGTCGATCTCACCGTTCCCGCGGGCGATGAAGACCTCCTGATCCTCTCACTAGAACTACTTACTGCCGCCGACCCTTCCTCTTTCAGCCTCATGACAGTAGCCTTGCTGACCTCGGACACCCGCGACGATCGCGCGTAGAGCGTGTCGGAGACTTCATCAAGCTGCAACTTGGTTGAGCTCATCCTAACAACCTTCGACTCGCCATGTTCGGAGACAAAGATCTTGTCACGGCTAGTGATGGCGTCTTTGGCTGATGAGCAATAACACGGTCTCCACTCAGCTTCAAAGTAGAAATCCGCCACCTTGTACACGTAACACAGCACCGTATCAACAACGTCTAGGATGCAAAACACTATGAAGCTGACAACCTCGTTAATGATTCTCCCGAATAATGTCAAAACCTCTCGACATTTCGCAACCTCCCCCATTGATGGTTCGAATAACCGATTGTAAAAACAACGATAACACAATGTGTATAGTGTGTACTAGGTTAAGGTTTTTGGGCAAGAGGAAACTATAGGAAGTTGGAAAATGTGTTAATGTGACTAAGTTTGGTCACTTGTGCCAGCTTTTTCTTTACAAACCCCAGTGATTAGTTGTAGTTGTAGGTTTTCTTTTTTTTTCTATGTAGCAAAATGTGGGATTACTAAAAAGAGGTAGGCGACTAGTTTAGAGAGGATGAGACATTGAAAAGAA
Source organism: Lumnitzera littorea (assembly GCA_024138015.1). Classification (NCBI taxonomy): domain Eukaryota; kingdom Viridiplantae; phylum Streptophyta; class Magnoliopsida; order Myrtales; family Combretaceae; genus Lumnitzera; species Lumnitzera littorea. The sequence goes on along the minus strand of JAMXBB010000008.1, from coordinate 2,328,604 downwards.
CAGATTTGGTGGTTTAAGTTTAGTGCAAATTATGTGATGGGGGTGGGGGGAAGACGGCCCACCATGAGCGACCAGCTTGACTCCTTCAGCGACAAAGATAGTTTATTTATCAGTCAAACAGTGATTGCGTGTGGGAACAATGCAAATGCTCTCTCTCTCTCTCTCTTCCTCTTCAAACTCAATTTTAGTGGAGATAGAGAGAGAGAGAGAGAGAGAGAGAGGAGAGCCAAGAGAGAGAGTGTTGTGTTTTAGTGTGCGTGTTGGGGTGGGTTGGCACAAACGTTCAGAAGCAGATGAAGGAATTCATTGTACATTTAAACATCATTTGTTGTTCAAGAAAAGGTTGGTGATTGTTGAACCCCCGGCCAGGTGAAGAAACAAATACATTTAGTCTTCTAAATTTCGAATTTCTGGTCCCAACCTATTCATACATACGGAAACAAAGGAGCAATTGGATTTAATAAAACACTATATGCATAATATATATATATATATATATATATATGTACATGTTAGGGGAAGAATAAGATAACACTAATGAAGAGTAAAAAACTAGTTATGGAGGGAATTCGTAAATCTCTATTATTAACCAAAATATAATATACATTGAATGGCCTTGTAGAATAAATGGAAAGTAAGGATAGTTAAGTAAATTATTGCTTGACTATTTTCTATAAACCAAAATATAGATACAATAGTGTTAGTACATGAATTTAACCTTTAGTCATATTGTGGGTTATTGATTTTCTTGTTAAACTATAAGAAAGCCAAGAACATAATCAAGAAGCGGTATGAGATGATATGGAGATTTTGAACTAAAAATAAATTGAGCTAGATTTTGAATAAGGAATTCATTAGGAAAGTCATTAGATCAAAGCCTTGAGTAAGAAATCCTAAAAAATGTGATATATGAAAACATGGTTGACTGAGTTAATATTTTAGCCAATTAGATTAGTTTAGGAGTTAATTAAGTAAGTGTTTTAGTCCACCAAGCTTAGAGGAGATAAAAAGAGACTAACCAAATTAATAGCTAAGTCAACTAAGTATACCTATAGATTGATTGAGTGTACAAGTATGTCAATTGAGTATGCAAGTAGGTTGATCGAGTATAACCTTTAGTCGATCAAGAGAATCAAAAAGTAAGTTTTGATAACCAGTTTGAGCAATATTTATGTTTTAGACTTAAGAAAAAACAATCGTTTAGTGAAAATAAGTCATGATTGATCATACATTATATATTTGTAGGAATTGAATCACACTTGAATTTTCTATTGATATGTAATAACTGGATAGACGTTTTCATGTGTGCATGTATGTGGGAATACTTAATGAATATAATGTTTAGCACCTATAAAATAACTAATTGCTTGTTCCTTATATTACAACTTTGTAGAGAACACATTTTTGCCCTTTTAATTTTAGTTGTAGTCTTATAAAAAAAAATATCACACCCCAAATATAGGCTAGTTGAATTGTGACAAGCTGTCACATATGCGAAGAATATGTGAGGTGTCTAAAAACATAAAACTTGTAAAATATCACAAAAGTAACTTTAAAATTTCAAAACTAGCACTACTGACACTTAGTTTCTACCATACAAAACGTTCTATGTTCTCTTTGTTCTTCTCTTATTCTAGTGTTGCTTTACTTTATCCTTATCCTACAGATGTAAACTATGAATCATTGCATCCTAGTGACCCATTAGATTATCTCTCCTTATTTTTATCATCTAATAAGACTAGTCACAACAAGATTTTTTTATCAATAATATGATATGCATGAACAACTAGTATGAATGCAAACATCATTACTTAACAATCTTTTTGTAACTAATGTGAAGTTAAGCATATAAACTCCTTATCTCAGGTTATGGGATAACCATCAAATGTATAGGTCTCCATTCTGTTTTGGTACTTCAACCTTAATAATCACTAGCTTACTAGATCTTTCCTTACCATGGCATCATTGAAGCTATCTACTAACTTAAAAGGGTGCAAGTGTAGGCTATACTTATCCCCTTGCCATAACTATCAAAGATAGCCAAGCAACCATGTATGCAATCGTGCAATGCATGATTAGTTATGTTCTTTAATTAAATTAATGAATCCTGCCAATTAAAGGTAATCAAGCAATTCTTCTAAAGTATTAAAAACAATAGCACCACAGCAACACATAAGGTAACAAGTAAACAAATGATAAATGGTCCTTAGGTATTCACTTGTCTATTGCTTACTCATTAACATATCCTTTTAGTAACTCCTCAAAATCTATATAATCACCTATTAACCAAAATAGTCTACTAATACAGATATTGTAACGCCCTTAGACCCTAATTAGGTAATACAACCTGTTACATATTTCTACTAACCAAAAATATGTTAAAGCTTTTAAGTTTACAAACGTTTATCTTTAACATAATCATTTACCACATATACATGAAAGGTTCTCAAAAGGGGTGGAAAACATCATCCACTCAAATCATCATAATCTTGAAATCATACCAACATAATATCCTAAAGGGTTTACCAAACTCATAATCCATAAGTAGCACAAAAAATAAATCTAGGAGTCTTTAATTTTTATAGGATAACACATAACCACAAAACAAGAAAGAATTCTATCTCCTTAATAGTAACAAAACTCTCCTAAACATAATATAATTCTCATAATGCATAAGCCATCTTATCTCTAATCATCATAAAAATATAGGTACTTGATACCCTCCTCCTCTTAGATATCATCCACAAAAGGTTCCTCATAGATGGGATACTCTTTAGTTCTTGTGCTTGAAAAATAATGAAAGAGTAAGCTAAAACTCAATATGCGGTGCACAAGCACAGATAGTTGCCATACCAAGTCAAACACATGCATATAATGCAAGTACCTTAAGTATAAAGTAAACGGTTAATTATTATCTTAAACTTAGACTAACAATCAACAAAAGGGTACTCATAACCCCCACCACATCATGATTTTTGTCTACATACATGAGTAGATATAAATATAAGTTTTCCTTTAAGTTTTTTATGCTTAATATGAAAGTCTACTAACAAATTTTCTTATATGATCAACAGTTACTCCTCTAAGAATCTATTATTACAGGTCCTTAAAGCAAGAGGGTTAAGTATAACTAGCAACCAAATTTTATTAAGTCGAATATAGATTAGTTTGGCTTATTTACTAACTCCTAAAAAACATGAGAAAACAACTAAACACTACATACCTGAGTCTTAAAGCAAATTAACAAACAAACTCGATGGCTCAAAAGTGAAAAAATCCAAGTATCTAATCTAAGAGACAACATTCTTAACTTAGTTCTTTAACTCCTAACCCCTATAATCCAACAAAAAGTTATATTTCAATCAATATGTAACTCTTATTAGGCTTATAAGCTAGTCTCCAATGATGACAATTAGTCCCAACTTTATATTAGTTGTTTAATTCCAACTTATAGTTTCTAAAGTGAAGATAATCACTTTCTACCCTTAAGTTAACTAATCGAATCACTTGCAAATCCCTCTTAAACTCTGGTTTCTCAATTAAAGATGGAAACTTTTAGAAGCAAAAAGACCAGATAATGCGTTAGTTGGGTAAGGAATGATTAAGAGTAAACTTGGAAAACAAAAGAGTTTGAAGTAGGACATAGTATTCCGATACTACAAAGAATAGTATATGGATGCTAAGCGTCTGTCACTTACATTAGCCTAGCATCCATATGGTATCTGGCAAGGTGTTCAGATGCCTTACTTCTATTTTGCAAAACTGCAAAATAGAACACTTCGAATACAAAATTCTTTTCACCCATTTCCTTGTCCAAAACTCATATTCTTCCAAATGCAACTTGAAGCACATAATTCTAATGATTAACGATACTATAACTCAACTAAATCCTCATTTCCCAACTCCAAATATTAGATTTCCAATACAGGAATCAAAATTAAGAATTGTAGCCCCATAACTCACTTGCAAAATGATGAACACTTGGTGATGTTCAATTAATGGGGCTTTAAATCACCAGTAGTAACAAATAACCTCTAACTTTATATTCAAAACTTAAGTATAACTCTTCTAAAACTAAGTTTTTAGCTATAGATCAAAGGCTACTAAGCACAAGAACTAAGTATCTCCTCTTTAAAACACTTATGAGTAAGCTGAAAACAATAAGAAATAAGAGAATTTAGGGTGCTAGAAAACCTAATACGAATTTACTTGAGCTTAAACTTTAACATTCTTACCTTAATCACCCTTTGTTTTCCTCTTGTAGAAGGGTTTAGGAAGGTATCTTAGTTTGTTGTACATAAAAGTAGATTAGGCCCTTATTTGGTAAAAGTTAAGATTTTAGAGAATGGAAGCAAGTTAAAGAGTAGAATTTTAGGAATTTTTTTATATGCTTGAAATATCCTTGGTTTTAGAAAACATTTTCTTAATATATTATATCTCTAACCCCTTAAGAAACTTTTATCCTGAAAGTTTACCTAAACTTGGAAATAACTCTGACATACTTCTACTTTATGTTATCCTCCAACTCTTAGGTGGCTTCGTGCTCTGAATTGTTCTCCTACTGTATCTTCACACAAGGAATTTACTTTCTTTTCAGTTCATGAACCTTCCCATTGACTATCTTAAGTGGTCTCTCCTCTATGATGAAATTAGGTTAAAAGTCCAATGACTCTAAATCCATAATGGGCACATCTAAGTCTTTTGGTCTCTAGTCTAACTTAGGCATGGATTTCAACATCAATACATGAAATATGTTATGCACCCCTTCTAGAACTACTAACAAGGATAATCTATAAGCTACCTTTCCAATTTGCTTAAGCACTTCATCTAACTACTCTTTTAACTCAAGATATTCTCAACAAGATTCAATCACCCACTTAAAACTCTAAAGGTCTTCTCCTTCTATCTACATAACTCTCTTGTCTACTCTAAGCTGCTAACATCATTTGTTGAATGACCCTAAGCTTATCAATCGTTTCCTGCACCAATCTTGGACCCAAAGTATGTCTTTCCCCCACTTTATCCCAATGGGTAGGCAACCTATACTTCATATCATATAAATCCTCATAAGACGCCATCTGAATCGTCGCTTGATTACTGTTGTTATAAGAAAACTTTATCAAATGAAGGTATTCATCCCAATTTCTCCCAAAGTCTAAAACAGAAGCTCTTCACTTGCCTTCAAGTATTTGAATGGTCTTCTTAGACTACTAATTGGTCTAAGGATGAAATGCCTTATTAAAATGAACCTGGGTACCCAGTTTTTTTTATAACTTCTCCAAAACTTACTCACAAAGCAAATATCCCTATCTAAATTTATGAACATCGGTATCCCATGGAGTCTCACCACTTCCTTAATATAAGCTTTAAACAGTTTGACCAAGGTATATCTAATATTGATTGGTATGAAATGGGCTGATTTAGTCAATCTATTTACTATTACCCAATCCACATCATGTTTTTCCTTAGTTCTTAAGAGATGAGTGATAAAATCCATAGTTATGTGCTCTCACTTCTACTTAGGCATTGGTAAGGGTTACAACTCACTTGTTGATATGCTCAAACTTAACCTTCTTATAGGTAGAATATTGCGAAACAAACTCGACTATGTTACGCTTCATGTTCCTCTACCAATAACAATAATTAAAATCCTTAAACATCTCAATGCTTCAAGGGTATACTGAATAGTAAGCTTCTTGCAATACTTCTTTTTTCAATTCCGATTCTCTCAGGAAGCACAACCTAGTCCCATACCTTAAAATCCCATCAATGTCTATCCTGAACTTAGGTGCCAACTTATGCTCTACTTTATTCTTCAAGTCCTAGATCTCCTCATTCTCTACCTATACATCTTTGATTTGGTCCACTAAAGTTGATTGGATGTGTACACTAACCAATCTTGTCCCTACTTTGCTCATCACATACCCTTAAGGAAGCGCATCTAAGTAGTGACCAAAGTGGCAATATTGCCCTACTTCTTCCTGCTAAGTGTGTCAATTATCACATTTGCTTTTCTCAAATGATACTGGACATCAACATCATAATCCTTTATCAACTCCAACCATCTACACTACCTCATATTCAATTCTTTTTTAGTAAAGATATACTTAAAGCTCGTGTGATTCATATAAATCTCGCACTTCTCATCATATAGGTAGTGTCTCCATAACTTCAAAGCTAATACAACTGCAACCAACTCTAAATCATGGGTTGAGTAATTTTTCTCATAATGCTATAGTTGTCTATTGAGTATAGTAATAACTTTCATTGAATTTAATAAAATCTAATAATGACACCATAAAGAAAAAACTCCATTAGTGTACAACAAAAGAAAACTTCCATTTTATTTTTAGTTTTTATGAACATTTTGTTATACTTGATGTTGAATATTTGTTCTATGTTTTTTAGGTCTTCTATCAAAGGCAAAATAATTGAATAAGGTTAGTAGTTTAAATTAAAAGCCAAAATGATAATGAAACTACATTAGTGAAAAAAAAATACTAATTTTTTCGTTTTATTTTGTTTTCCAATTTTGTTTGGTTCAACAAAATTCGGAACCATAATATTTAGTTTCGTTTTGATTTGTATTATCTCCAAAATTAAGAACACCAAATTGAAATGAAAAAATCTAAGTTACAATTGCTTAGAAATACACATATGAGACATAATATTTACAAATATACATTTACTTTTATCTTAAATATTATGAATGATAACTTTATAAAATAAATCTTATTATATGTATGAATTGCAAGATATGTATATATATATAAGGAATATTACAAGAGCTTATATGTGATATATGGCATTCATATAGTAATATATGTAACAAATAAATACATTAGAAATATATACATATTGATTTTAACATGTATAAATAATTCAATGACAATATTAACAATACAAATGTGAAAATATGAATATAAACAATTATTTGTAATTGCCACATATAATAATGTAACTCATATAATGTCAAATTTGATTATTACAAATCATTGTGCATTATCGACACTATCATTTCCTACATGTACATGATCTACTTGGCATCCGTATGTACTTGTGCATTATGTGCTAGGTTTGAACTCATTCTTTTATTTTTACAGTTGCAAGTATTCTTATTAAGTAAGCTACTTGTATCAAGATTATCTATTATTATTTAACCATTTGGTTACTTAATTTTTTTCTATGTTGATTTATTTTTGTATTATATTTTATTGGTTATTATATTCTAGTTTATTGCTAATTGGGGGTGGGCAACTTATTCTCTTTTCTTTTTCCTCGAAAAAATGATCTTAGAGATTGTATAACGCTTACTCTCAAATTCTTTATTTACACAGTAGTGATATTCTTTGAAACTATTTACTTGAGACTGTTCCTTGACCCGTAGGTCATAATACAAAGACAGAATTCTAACTTTTCCAAAGTGTTATCTTACTGATGGCTTAAGCTAAACTGAAAATTATGCTTGATTTTGCGCTTTAAAATTTTTTAGCCCTAGAATTTTGTTATGGTTTGAAAAATCATTTATGAATCAAATTGTATTACATCCACTCCTACTAGTCGTAAGACAAAAAATTATTTCATCGAAAACGTAACGATATATATTATCACCAAATTCATACTTCCTATTGTGAGGAGGGAAACCATTTCTTTTCTTCATTGTATCTTTGTTTCTTAAAGTAATGATAAAAGTTAATATTTTATCACTAAAAATTATCTTTATATTTTAAGGATGATGCCAAAGTTACACCTAAACTTATGGTACATTGTGAATAGAAGTTTTACTTGCCCTATTTTCTACATGAAGCTAACGATTTGTATTAACGAATCTTGTTTGTATTTCTATTTTTTATTAGATTATTGTCATGCTAAAAGTACATAAAATTGAATAAAAATTATGGATTATTAAAATATAATGTAATCGTATTTATTGTTTCATAGTTGTTTTTTCATGTTGTGTCTTAGTTTTCTCTCTATAATCATGTTTTTAATTACACCATGTTCATGTTTATGCTATAATGTCATGTTAATATTTGTCATCCCTAGATCTCCACTAGCTATCACCATTTACACGTGTTTTTTTTTTTCTAACCAATAAACATTTTCTAAGATATTCTTTTAAGATAGTAGAGATAATAATTTGCCAAGTAAAAGTTCTAAACATTTGGCAACTTTAGTTTGTGATTTTAAATTAAATAAAACTTGGATCTGTGCGATATTTAATAAATCTAAATTATATATATATTTGAAAAAATAGCTAAAATTCAGATAATTACTTTAAAATAATGTCAAATCTAAAATTCAATTTTAAAGATAATACTCGAAACTCCTACAGGAAGTATTTTACTTAAATGAAATTTTAGAAGTTGGAAAGAAGTAGCCACATTACCATATATTAAAAGTGACAAGTGAGTGATAATCAATCACTAAGAGTTAAAATACATGTAAGTTCAATGTACCCAAGTGATGATGTGGTTATAAATTTTTCATTCCTATTTAATAACAACCTTGCAACTTTATCTTGACCTTAATCAACTCGGACAACCTACCAATTCTTCTAAAAATAAATGCATATTTGTTAAAATAATTAATATTACAACAAAACTCCTAGAGGCTAGGAAATTTTTTAAGCATCAAATAAATGCAACCCTAATAAGTCTCACCCAATAAGGAATCCCACATCACTTCATCCCCATTGTAAGTATGAAGTTGTCAAAATTAATATATGTGATGTAGTGTTTTTTAGATGAACAGCTCTCCAAACCACTCTGTGTGTTTTATGGCAAGCTTTCTTAGCTACATGACTCCTATTCCACACCCCTTATACCCATTGTCAATTGTATAAGATCAAGGTGATCACGACACATGTATGCTAATTTGTTTCTTGTATGTAACTTTCTAGGAGTGATTTAGGAGGTAATATCAATTTGAAATTGAATGACTTGTACATTCTTCATAATGAGGGACAATGTCAATGACACTAGTCAAACTTTGATTAAAACTTTAATTTACTTTATGAACTTTTAATTTATCAAATGGTACCTAATTGAGACTTTTGATATCATTCTTGCTACCAGTTTAGTCTAGTCATTAAATAAAGTAAGACATGTGTAGCATGTGTGTGTAGGGAAAAAGATTCAAATGTATTAACACATTATATAAATTGATGAATATTATATAAATACTAATAAAATTTTAACACGTGATAATAAGCAAATGGTTTTTTTTTTTTTTTTGTTTTTTGCAAACAGCATAATTTATGTTTTAAGGTATTAAAATTTTAGTAGTACTTATACGTTACTCATTGATCCATGCGGTGCATTAGTACCATTAAAGCCTTTCTCGTATGTATAGCTGATAGTAATGATGACACTAAAAGCTTTAATTGGATACTAAATTTGACAAGTTGAAAGTTCATATGGTAAATTGAATTTTCGTATTAACTGTTTACACCTTTGTTTTAAGTTGAAAGTTCATACGGTAAGTTGGATACTATAATTATTAAAGGTTATTTTAGTATTACCTGTTTATACTTTTGTTTTAAATTAATTACAAGCTAGACATGTTTATCAAATTTGAAATGTGAAAAGTCACTAGCAAAATTGAAATTGATATACAAAAAGATGACATTCTTATACGTCATCCACTCATTTCATCTAGTTATAATTCTCCTTCAACTCACCATCCTAGGCTAATGATATTGCCCTAGGTGATCATTCCTAGATGAGCTTCGTAAACACCTTAAAGGGGGTATAGGTCTATTATAACCCAAACCGTCTGTATTTCTAGATCTATAACTTAGAATGCTAATCATGATCTTAATCTCAAGCATTAGTTCCTTATAAGTGTTATGGGGATTCAATGCAATTTTACACTATCTTCTCTAATACAATAAAAACAAAGTCCATAGTCATAACAACTTGAGATGAAAAGAAAAATGTTATGTGGAATATGATAAGATATAGTTGTCTAGTTGGAATATTATTGTACACATGTCATCATCTTAGTTTTACACTTGTTTCTTCTTTATTGGTTATAACACTTAGTTAGTTATAGGGGTTATGACTTGTATATAAACTCTATATTCTTACATAACAGAATAAGAATTGATAATTCACAAGAACACTTTCTCTATTTTGCTACACTCTTCATCTTACATACTACTACGTTCCATCAATCAACATATTGCACCAATTAACTTCTAGAGATAGCTTAGAGTTTGTCATGGTATCAGAGTAGGTATTTCTAGTTTAGTTTTGGATTGTATTACTTTGCTATGGTATTGATAGTTGCATGATTCTTCGATTGAGAAATATGAACAACAACTTAGAATTAGTGATCAGTGATCTGTATTATCTTTTTGGATTAGATCATCCTGGAATGATAATTGGAAATATAGTCTTTAATAACAACAATTATCTTTCTCGGAATAAATTTGTGAAGCTATGGTTAGGTGCAAAAATGAAGACAGATTTTATTGATGGTTTGATTGAAAAACTAGATAAAAATACTAATGAATGAACTAAATGAAAAAGGTATGACTACATAGTTAGGTGTTGGTTATTAAACTTTATGAGTAGTGAATTGGCATAAAATTTTCTGTATGTTCAATCAGTATGTGAATTGTGGAAAGAAGTGAAAGAGCAATATGGTGTTGCAAGTAGTCTGATGATATATCATTTGCAACATGAGATTAGTAACATTAGGCAAGGGAATTCTGTTATAAGTGTATACTATAATAAACTTCAAAAATACTAAGATGAATTACATGAACTTTATGCTTTTCCGAGCTATGAATGTGGTAAGTCGGACCTTTGCACCTATAATTTAAAAGAAAGAATAGTAAAGTTTAAGTCTCAAGTTAGACTGGTTCAGTTTTTAATGGGCTTGAACAAGGCTTATGAAAGTGTTCGTAATCAAATACTTGCAATGGATCCATTGCCTTCAATCAATAGGGCATATTACTTAGTTCAATAAGTGGAAAGGCAAAGGTAGATATCAGAAACTATAAGTTCTAATCTAGAAATGGCAGCATTGTATTCAAACAAAAGGAATTTTGCTAATAAGAAAAAGGAAAAAAGAAGGGTTAGTTTGTAAACATTGCAAAGGAAAAGGGCATACAATTGATAATTGCTTCCAACTAGTTGGCTACCCAAAGTGATACAAAGGGAGGAAGGTTGTTTCGAAGGGTAAAGGTTCTTTTGTTTCTTTTACTCAAGGATAGAGTAATGTTGTAGTAGAAACACCATTTGAGGAAAACTAAAAAACTTGATTGTAGTGGCAAGGGTCGTGATAAATAGGTGTTGCAAGAACTTTGTCAGGATATGTTTAAGATGATGAAGGATAAGGAAGTCTCAACTTTAGTGATATGAACTGTAACCAAGAACAGATAAGGTCGGTTACTGAATAGATCCAAGCTTGTAGAAAGCTCAAAATGAAAGTAGTGGGGAACATATGGAATGATAATTACAAATGAGGAAGTAAGCAAAACCTAGGAGGACTAATGGCAAAATTCAATATGACGTACGAATCAATCTGATAAGGTTACTTACCACTTAGCCTTGCTTAAGGGTTACGATAAGAGTGATACTGAAAGTAAACAAAGTGCCTACGCAAGGAAGAAAACTCAAAAGTGTATTAATATTAATCTTAGTTCTACCTTCTAGTTACCGGTACAAAGGTATTTATACCCATAAGTTAAGGCAACTTACCCAAAAAGGAAAAAACAAAAAGGGTATTTCCTAAGGAAATAATGTATAAGGTACAAAAAGGTAAAAATGAATAAATAAGAAAAACAATAATTGGTGCAGCGGTATACATGTAGCAATGCCACTTTAGCAAAACTGTTAGAAGATGCGAACAAAAAGTATGGATAGCTTGCTTGTCCGAATAAGGGTAACTTAGTCAACCCGAAGTCTCTCTATCTCGATTTCTTGGCAAGGTAGATGTCGAGTCATTAGATGACTCGAGCATGAGTGAGTATTCCTCAATTTGGTGCACTATAAAGAGATGGGAAGTCATTCAGTTCAACATGAAAGGTGAGTCTTGCCAACCCTTCTAGTCCTCGAGTGTAGCTATAGGTTAGTGGTTAAGTAACTTAATTCACATCATTCCCTCTGAGTTGTTTTAGATTTGGGATCAAATTCGAATGATCTTTATTCAACTCTCTGTTAGGGTGATATGAACTAAGGTCGGAAATGTTGAAGGCATTAGGAACCCCATAGTCCTCGAGTAACTCCAATCTATAGGCATTGTCATTGATCTTCTAGAGGATTCTAAAAGGTCTTTCAGCTCTTACATATAATTTGTTCCTCCTCTTCTTTAGGAACCGTTCCTTGCTGAGGTGTAGCCATACTAAGTCTACTAGTTGGAATTGTTTGGCTATCTTACCCTTAGTCTTCTCCTACATTCTTTTAGTAGCTTGGTTAATGTACCAAGTGACTTTTTCATAGATGTGCTAGAAGGATTGTACTCTAGTTGAGGTGTTGGGGTCCTCTTGCACGGGTGTAAATATAGGGGTATGGTTGAGGGGTAACTCGAGATTGAAACCATAGACCACCTCGAAGGGAGTCTGCTTAGTAGTGTCATGTACCGTCAAGTAGTAAGCAAACTCAACTATTGGTAAGCAGGCATCCCAGTCAGCTAAGTTCTTTCCCTTTACAGCTCGGAGCAATGTTCCCAAAGTGCAATTAACCACCTCTATTTGGCCATCGATTTGGGTGTAACATGAAGTACTGAATAGTAGTTTAATCCTCATCTAATGCCATAAGGTTCTCCAGAAATGGCTCAACTTTGGATCCCTATAAGAGACTATACTTTTTAGCATACCGTGTAACTGCACAATCTCTTGTAAAAAAAAAAGAGAAGCAATAGCCGAAGTATCATTAGTTTTTGTGTAGGGCATAAAGTGTGCTATTTTACTAAATCTATCAACAACAACTATTATAGAATCTTTGCCTTAGGTAGTGCGGGAATAAAGTCCATGCTCAATTCAGTCCACGGTTTCGTTGGAACAGGTAGAAGCATTGCTTTCCTTTGCTCGACTCAGTACTTAGCCCTCTTGTACACAGTATAACTTTCAACAACTCGGTACACATCTCTCCTCATTCTCGACCAGAAAAAGCGACCATTCAACAGTTCATAAGTCATTCTTTCTCCAAAATGTCCGAAGAGTCCTCCATTGTAGGCTTCTTGATCAATAGTTTCCACAGTGAACAAGTCGATACGTACAATTTTCCTCCTCAGAACAAATAACCATCCTTCACATGATATTCATCCACTATCCTCCCATCAACGCATCACATGATTATAGGTCCAAAGTATAGATCTTTAGAATACTGCTCTTTAATACTTACAAACCCAGATAATCTGGCCTGCAGTTTGATTAAAAGCACATGTTTTCTTGAAAGAGCATTTACAACTACGTTACTCTTTCCCTACTTGTATTTAATCACAAAATTGAATCCTTCAAGGAATTCATCTTATCTTGCCTGCTGCTTTGATAACTTAGTGTGACTTCGGAGGTACCGCAAAGACTCATGGTTAGTATATATGATAAACTCTCTCGACAATAAATAGTGCTACCATACTTGAAGTGCTCTAATCAGTGTTAAGAGCTCCTTGTCATACACGGAGTAATTCAACTGTGGTTTTCTAAGCTTCTTACTATAGAAGGCGATTGGTCAACCCTCCTACATTAGGATAGTGCCTAGTCTGATGTCTAACGCATTACATTTCAACTCAAATATTTTCTTGAAGTTAGGTAGAACCAACACCGAGGAGTAGGTCAACTTTTCTTTTATCTCGACAAAACTCTTCTCCTCCCTTTCTCCCCATTTGAAGTTGGTGTTTTTCTTTGTTAACTCGGTAAGTGGTGCGGCAAGAGTGCTAAAATTCTTAACGAATCATCAATAAAATGAAGCCAGTCTATGAAAACTTCTCATCTTAGCACAAGTAGTAAGAGTTGGCCACTCTATAATTGCTTGGTTTTTCTCATTATCTACATGTAACTCTTCTCCACTAACTATATAACCTAAGAATACTACTTCCTCTTAGCAAAAATAACACTTCTTCATGTTGTTGAATAATCTCTCGACATGGAGGATATTTAATACGGCTCAAAGATGCTTGCTGTGACTCGGCATGTTAATACTATAAACTAGGATGTCATTAAAGTACACCATGACACACTTTCCTATTAGATGTCTCGGCATGTGATTCATTAAAATCTTGAAATTGCTTGGGTTATTTAATAAGCCAAATGGCATGACCATCCATTCATAAAGTCCATGTCCAGTTTTAAATGCAATTTTCTACTCGTCTCCTAGCCTCATGCAAATTTGATGATAGCCAAACTTCAAGTCAACCTTACTGAAGATCTTGGCTCCATTTAGTTCATCTAGTATGTCCTCCAATCTAGGAATGGGATACCGGTATTCGATTGCGATCTTGTTCACCTCTCAGTTATCTACACACATCTGCCAGGTCCTATCCTTTTTCAGCTCGAGAAGTGCCAGCACTACATAAAGGCTGAGACTTTCTCTAACACACCCCTCTCTCTAACAACTCATTAACTTGACATTGGAGCTCAGAAACCTACTCAGGATTCATTTGATAAGCTAGCTTATTTGGTAGCACTTTATACTTCGAGTTAGGGGCAAGCCTTCAGGTAACTATTCTAGGAACAAGTCGGTATACTCGTTTAGTAACTCTTTGATTTCCTGGGGTAATTTATCCTACTCCTTCATCTCTAATAGGTACCTGACTAACATAAGGGTCGGCTCGTCAACATTGAAGGTCTCTCAGAGGCCGGCTCTACTTATTACTAAAGTCTTCTTTAGTCCGCGAGCAAGTTTTGTCTACAATTTATTAGCTTCTCTCAATGGCATCGGGTTTAGTGTAATCTTCTAATCATCCTTCTCGAACATGTACGTATTCTTATAGCTGTCACGGATGACCTTCCTATCAAATAACTATGATCTTCCTAACAACACGTGGGAAGCGTACATGGGCAGAATGTCACAAAGAATCTAGTCTAAGTAATTCCCTATAATGATTAGTAGTATTATTTGCTGAGTGACATATAATGCTTCTTTCTCACTTGACCAGTACAACTTATACGGCCTCGAATGTGTAAGAGTCGGCAACTTTAATTTTGAAACAAGATCGGCTAATGCGATATTAGTGCAACTTTTGCTATCCACGATGAGGGCATACACTTGATCATTCACCTTACAGGTGGTATGGAATAAATTCTCTCTTTGCTCCTCCTCTCATGAGGTTTCCATGTTCATAATGCGTCAAACAATCATGAGTAGCTTATCTAAGTCCTCAATAAACACGTCTTCCTCAATCAGCTCTTTCTCGGTATTTTCTTTCTCAATAAGGACCTCCTCCTCCTCGAGTTCTTCATCTGTACTGTCTACTTCCAGCTTTGAGACGTTTCCCTTAATGACCATTGTCTTGTGGTTTGGGCATTGAGTAGCCATATGTCCGAACTCTTGGCACTTGAAGCATTTGATTTAGCTCGTCTTCCTACTAGACCCTTAGCCCTTCTCATAAGTTCAGGTTAGGACTTCACCATCAAGTCGGCCTTTCTACTTGGCTTAGACATCAATCTTTCAGCTTGGCTTAGTACTCAATTGAGCTTAGTAGCTTACCTGTTTGGGTTAACCAGTCGGCATCTTGGTCGTTAATCGAGTCCTCCTTTACCTTTTTACTGGCTAGGCAATCCTAACAACTTCATCCATTGTGTCAAATTGTTGGAGCTCCACAATGTCTCAAATGTCTCCTCTCAACTCAATAATGAATCTTGAGACCTTCAGGTTAGTGGTTCCTCTACTTCATAACGGATCATGAGCATTTGAAATTCTTGAACATACTCGTCAATAGTTCAACTTTCTTATCTTAGCTCTTGAAGTCGAGTAAAAGTATCTTAAAGATAAGTTTCCAGTATGAATTTTTTTTTTACTACTCTCTTCATCCCGCGTTAAGTATTAATCTCCGGTAGCTCTCTCGTCTCCTCATGGCCTGGAAATTCTCCCACCACATGGCAACATATCCAAAGAACTCAACAGCAACAGTTCTCACTTTCTCGTAATCTTTGTAATGATAATAATAAAAAACATGCTCCACTTTCTCTTCCCACTCCAAATATTCATCAGCATTCCCAAATCCATTGGAGCTCGGAATCCAAAGTTTCACATGGTCAAATGCTCTAGGGACTCATACGTGCTCTTCTTCGAAATACTCTTCCTCATCCTCTTCATCAAACTCTCTCAGGTCTATTCTTTACCCTACTTATCCGCCTACTCGTCCGCCTACTCCTCCATTTCGAATTAGTCAAGCTGGGTTTTAACCTCTAACAGGTTGGGTAGCTTGTGGGGTATTTTGTGCGACCTTAATGAGTCAGCAGGCTAATACATGAATAGCTCGAGTCAAATCTACTAAGAGGTTAACCACCTCATCAAGTCTCTTGTCAATACTTCGGGGCGTTCCTTAGAATTATCGTCTATGGTGGACAACTCTACTATTGTCATCTCCAATACTAACATTCATACTTAGATCCATCATTTTCTTCATTGATTCAAAGCCTACATAAACACTTTAAGAAATCAATAGTTAACAATACGACACTCAAATGAACATAATAACTTGCTTGATTTTACACATACAAAATAGAGTATAACAGAACTTTAAAATCCAACTACAACTCCAACAAAACCTCTACTCTTATACCAAAATTATGTGAACTGTGACCAAGAATAAATAAGGTCAGTTATTGAATAGGTTCAAACTTGCAGAAAGCTCCAAATGAAAGTGGTGGGGAACATACAGAATGATAATTGCAAATGAAGAAGTAAGCAAAACCTATAAACAGCTTTAGAAGATATGTCATACCAATGGAACTTTCAAGGACTCACGGCATAATTCGATATAACGTACGAATCGGTCTAGTGAGGTTACTTACCATCTAGCCTTACTCAAGGGTTAAGATAAGAGTGATGCCGAGAGTAAACAAAGTGTTTACGTAAAGAAGAAAACTCAAAAGTATATTAATGTTAATCTTAGTTCTACCTTCTAGCTACTAGTACAAGAGTATTTATACCCATAAATTAAAGCAACTTACCCAAAAAGGAAAAGACAAAAAGGGTATTTCCTAAGGAAATAATATAGAAGGTACAAAAGGGTAAAAATAAATAAACATGGAAAACAATCATTGGTACAGCGGATTTTACACATGATACTGTACATGTGGTGATGTCACATTGGCAAGATTATTAGAAAATGTAGACAAAAAGTATGGATAACTTGCTTGTCCGAGTAAGGGAAGCTTAGTCAACTTGGAGTCTCTCTATCTCGACTTCTTAGCAAAGTAGACGCTGGGTCATTGGATGGCTTGGGTACAAGTGAGTATCCCTCAATTCGGCGTACTATAGAGAGATAGGCAATCATTCAGCTCAGCATGAAAGAATGGGCAGTCATTCAGCTCAGCATGAAGGGTGACTTGGCAAGTAAGTACTCGACTTCGGTAGGGGTTAGCTGGAATAGGAGGATTCGTCTTACCAATCCCTCTAGTCCTCTGGCGTAGTTGTGAGTCAGTGGTCCAGTAGCCTAATTCCCATAATTTAACCTCTAATGCAATGGCATTTGCAAGTATGCTACCTTTTAATGTTTCTTCTCTTACAACTATGACTATTAATTTGGCTACATAGATTGATACGGGTGCAATAAATCACATGATACCCTTTCTTGAACTTTTGCATAATGTTAAAACCATCAATAAACCAATTCCTGTTCAATTACCTGATGGCAACATACTTCTTGCTAATCAACTTGGTGATGTTCACATCAACAAACACTCAACCTTATACAATGTTTTGTTTGTCCCAAAGTTCACACGACCTTTTGTCTGTACACAAGATTCTTACCCATCATAAAATGCAAGCTGATTTTACTTTTTATGCTTGTAACTTCTAGGACCAGACTTATAAAACAATTCTTGCAACAATATAAGCTAAGAATGGACTTTACTTGTTATATTCTAAGTTGTGTTCTGTAGCTTCTACAAATAGTACTTTTTTTATTAGTTCTTTTCGTCCTTGACAAATTCATTGAATGAATAAGATGTTATGCTCTTGCACAACAGATTAAGGCATACGTGTCCTTTAAAATTATAGCACTTAAGTGTATGTAATGGTCTAAATTTTAAGAACTTTCTATGTAATACTTGTTAAGAGGCTAAATTTCATCATTTATCCCTTCCCCTTAGTTCTTTAGTGAGTACATTTGCATTTCAGCTTATTCATGTTGATTGTTGGGGTCCTTATCATGTTAATTCTTTCTCTATAGCAAGTTATTTCTTAACTATATTTGATGTTTTTTCTCGATGCACTTGGACTTATTTAATGCATCATAAGAGCTAAACACCTTTTATTCTTTGTCAATTTTTCAAATATGTTCATAACCACTTCAATATCACACCCAAGTCAATAAGGACCAATAGTGGAGGAGAATTTATATCTCATGAATGTCGCAATCTTTTTAGTAACCTTAGGATTATTCATCAACACATCATTCCTTATACACCTCAAAAAAATGGGAGGGTTGAGAGAAAACACAAGCATTTTTTAGACACTTCAAGAGCCATTTGGCTACATGCAAATTTGCCAAAAAAGTTTTGGGATAAGTGTATTTTAGCTACCACTTATCTTATAAACCTTGTGCCTATAGCCTCTCTTTCTTGAAAAACACCCTATGAACTGTTGTTTCATAGGTCGCTTGATTATACTAGACTTTATGTCATTTGTTGCTTGTGCTATATTGCAAAGCTTGATCCTCATAAGGATAAGTTTGATGCCAAAGGAGCTAAGTGTATATTTCCTAGTTATATAAGTAACCAAAAAGGAGATAAAATCTATTATTTCACCACTAAATAGATTCTAAGTATTAAGGATGTGGTTTTCTTCGAGCATATATTTCTCTTTAAAAATCAATCCTTTCTTGATTCCAATTTGTTCAATAATTCTATAGATCCTTGTTTGTCCCATGTTTCCTTTGAAACACCTTTTATTCCACTTACTACATTCAATCTATGTCTTATTGCATATCATCATATAAATCATGAATCTACTGCTCTAAACAGCCATCCTGTTCATAAATCCACTAAAGTCAAAGGGCCACCCGGTTGGTTGAGAGATTTTGTTTGTTATGCTTCATATACCGCTAATGACGTTACTTATCCTTCTCCTTCTAGTTCTATTGAATATCTGTTATTTACATCAGACATGTTTGTTCACTAACCACTAGATTATGTTGCATAACTTGCCAATTTGTTGTCTATCCATGAGCCACATAGTTATTCACTAGCTGTTAAGAGTAAAGAGTAGGTTGATGCTATGGAGAAAGAGTTATGTGCTTTAGAATGCAACAATACTTAGGATCTTATTTCTTTGCCTAAGGTAAGAAGGCCATTGGTTGTCAATGGGTCTATAAGGTTAAGTATATGCCTAATGGTAGTATTGAGCGCTATAAAACTCGACTTGTTGCTAAAGGCTATACTTAAGATAAGAATTAGACAAACACTTTTTTTCATATTGCCAAGTTAAATATTGTACAAATTTTGATTGTCGTTGCCACTTCTATTTCTTAGCCAATTCATCAAATAGATGTTTATACTGCTTTCTTACATGGGCATCTTAGTGAAGAGATTTATATGTTACCTCTTGAGAGATACTCTAAGGCTAAACCGAGTGAGGTTTATAGGCTTAAAAGGTTGCTCTATGGTCTTAAACAAGCCTTACATCAGCGGAATATTGAGATTTCTCAATTCCTAGTTTCTTATGAGTTTGTTCAGTCTAAGCATGATCATTCTCTTTTTACTAAGAGTTTATCTACTGGTTTTTTCATGATTCTACTATACGGAGATGGCTTGTTAATCATTGGTTCTAGTGAGATTCTTGTTGAGGAGATCAAGAACCAATTGGATGCTTCTTTACAATAAAAGATCTCAATTATGCTAGGTATTTCCTTAACATTGAGTTATGTCATACTACTGCTAGCAGTTTGTTGAATCAGCCAAAGTTTATTACTAATGTCTTAGCTAAAACTTGTCTCATTAGTACTAAACCGGCTAAGACTCCTTTTCCTACTAGACTGAAATTGGATGGTTATTCTAGTGAGCCATTGGCTAATCCAAGTTATTTTCGTAGATTAGTAGGACGATTATCTTATATTAACTTGACTATACTCCTCATCTTCAAGCTTTGTTTCATGTTTCGAAATACTTAAAGGGTACTATTACTTTGGGATTGTTTTATCTAGCTACAAATGATCTTGTTTTGACCGCATTTTCTAATTCTAATTAGGAGGCTAGTTTGGTTTGTCACTATTGTATTTTTGTTTATTGCATTAAACTTGGTCTTACTTTTGTTTCTTCGAAGACCAAGAAACAACTTACTATCTCGACATCTTCCAGTGAAGCTGAGTACAAGGTTCTTGCTACAACTACTAAAGAATTGTTATAGACTTCTTACATCTTACATAACTTACATATTCCAGTAGTTCTTCTTATACAGTTAGCTTGTGATAACAAGTTTACTCTCCTAGTAGCTACTAATCCGTGTTTACACACTAGAACAAAGCATATTGATGTAGATGTACATTTTGTTAAAGATCATACTTCCTCTAGTTTTTTACATGTTTTCTATGTTCCTTCTCGATAAGCTATAGCCGTCCAAATAGAATATTTATTGTATACATGTCATCATCTTAGTTTTACACTTGTTTCTTCTTTATTGGTTATAGCACTTAGTTAGTTATAAGGGTTGTGACTTGTATATAAACTCTATACTGTTACAAAATAGAATAAGAATTGATAATTCACAAAAACACTTTCTCTATTTCACTACACTCCTCATCTCGCATACTACTTCATTCCATTGTACAACATATTGCATGGATTAACTTTTGGACATGGCTTGGAGTTTGTTAGAATATCTTAAAAGAACACTTGCATGTATGTCCTGTGCTATCAAATAAGGGACCAACGTTTCTAAAAATTCAAATAATATATTAATGTTTCAGTAAGTAATCAAAATAAGGAATCTCTGTTATAATACTGTTAACTCTAGTAGGCATAGCTGTTATCTACCACGTAACATTAACATGATGCTTAAGTGTTAGATATGTGACACTAACGTGTATAAGTAAATAATAGATAAACATAAAAAAATGAAAAAAAAGGATACATATAAAATTAAAAATATTTTTTGAAAAGGAAAAACAAGCAAAAAATAATAATAACAAGTATTTATCAAATCATAATATTACAATTATATAATTTAAATATTTACTTATATAATTAATTAAAAAAATAAAAAATTTGGAGAAAGAATAAAAATGCAAAAAAAAAAAAAGGAAATAACCACCCTTAACCTTGAGTGGTCGGATCAGCTACCATATTACTTAGTGGGTTGTTCAACTCACTAAGCAAGTATGAGTCGTTCAACTCACCAAGCGACTATGAGTAGCCAACTACAACAACTGGGTGGTCATACGACCCCCCTTAGCCCTTGGTTGCCTCTTATGACCAAACTTTTAAAAACAAAAAACAAAAAAACGAAGGAAATCCAATGGTGTAATGCTACTCAATTGTGGTCAAATCAAATTTTCACTTTCATTATTATTATTATTATTTTGTAAAAAAGTAGTCGTATGCAACCATCTATAGCCCGTGGTAGAGTTACGTCAACTCTACATGTGTGCTAAATGGCATTTAACAATCATATCACTGATAGTTAATGTTATTATAACAATAATCCTATGTTAGTTGTCCATTAATAAGTCAATTGCTTAAACATGTCAAAACTTTGGTCCTCAATTTAAATTTACTTCTAAACGTTGATATTATTTGGTGTAATTTTCCCTAAAACGTTGGAAATGGTATGAGTGCAACAATTAGTAGCAAATCAAGAAATTTAGGATAAATAAACTAGTAATTCCAAACTTCTGTCAACTTAGTAATATATTTTGTTCTTGATAATCAATGAAGGAGTCAATGCTTGATGTATGGATGTAAGGGAATTTCTTTTGATTTTTTTATTTTTCGTTTGTTTCATCTTACTTTTTTTTTCCCCAACATTTAGTATCATTTTGGAATCTATTCAAATCTAATGTTTACGAAAAATAAGATAGCGAAAATATAGAAATATAAGTATATAATACCCCTTTTATAAAAATTAAATACTTAACAAATCCTTATGAAGTTGAACTTATTTGACCTTAATAGAGGACTCTTTTGCATTATTTGACCTTAATAGAGGACTCTTTTGCAAACTTTTATAAAGTTCGAGGATTGAAATAGAAAAAATAAAAGTAACTTAATTAGAAAAGGTGGAAAAGTTCAAGGATTAAAAGTGTATTTTTTTCATTTTTTTCTTTCTTAACCTTTGTTAATTTTCTAACAAAAAAAAAAATAGATATAACCTAATGAATCAAAATAGTTAATTGTGTTGTTAGATAAAATATTGGTAAAAAAATTATTCATCTTATCATAAATATAATAATTATTTATATGTTTTTATTTATAAATATATAATGATATTCTAACTAACTTTACATAGTATCATTAAATTAAATATAATAATTGTTTGTGATCGCTATTGTTTATATAATTTAATAATTAGAGTAAATATCAAATAATTTATATAGTCACTTTACTAATACTAATCTCCAAAAGAGATGGACCTAATTCGAATTATTTCCCCTTTAGCAAGGGAGAAAAAAAAAACTATTGTTGTATGTAAATTTAAAAAATTATAAAATTAAATATGATTTGATTCTATTAAGAATATCAAATCGAATAATTGATTGTTTGAAGAATTTGTTAATCAAAATGGAAAAGGTACATCGAGAGGACCAAAGTTTTTTTTCTTATCTTTTCGTTTTAGGATTTTATATTTTCATATTTTTTTTCACCATTTCAAGACATTCTTAAAAATGAACAAAATTAGCATTTTTGTTTTTCTACATTATAAATACCATTAAAAATCATATCGTAAAAAAAAAAAAAACAAATATGTAGGTATGTATATATATATATGTATATATATAAGCATAAGTTGTAAATTAAAACATAAATAAATTTATAGATCTTAAAAGAAAAAAAAAAGGAAATTTTCTTTTAGTCCTCAAACTTTGGTACTTTTCTAATTGAGTCCTCAAACTTTCATTTTTTTTATTTCAATTCTCAAACTTGCTAAAAGTTTGAGAAAGAGTCATTTTTTTTATGGGAAAACTAACGATTCATTGACAGAGGACTTTTTTACAAACTTTTAAATAGTTTGAAGGCTGAAATAGAAAAAATAAAAGTTTAAGGACTCAATTGGAAAAAGTGACAAAGTTCAAAGACTAAAAATATAGTTTTCCTTAAAATGTATTATTTAACCTTTTTCTCTTAAAAGTACATAAATTTTCACTTTCTAATTCTAATACTTTAATCACTATCTTTATTATAATCACGATAGAGAAATAGAAACAAAAACATGCAAATAAAAAGGTTCTTTAAATCTTAAATTTCAAACAAATGCAGATTAGACACGTAATAAATTCAAATAAAATACAAGTAAGATATAAACAAAAAGACAATCCAAACAAGTCTACAAATGTTTAATAAAAGACAAAATTTGAAATAAGTTGAGAATTCAAGAGATTATTACATAGTGTAAGAAGAGAGTATTCGATTGCTTGTACAAGAGTAAAAGGTACAAATGGAAGCCAAGAAGGTATTTATAGGCTAAGTAAAACTTAGGAAAAATACTAGCATTTTGGCCTGAAAAAAATGCCAATGTTGGCAATTAAGGTAGGCAATTAGCGCATAATGTACATATATTACACGCCAACGTGGGCACATAGGCATATTGGAAGGGCACTTTGAAGAGCTTAAGTCTAACATGGGCATGTTGGTGTTAAATGTGAGCATGTAGCACCCTTTGGGACTTTTCATGGTTATGTTAGGGTCAACATGCCTACATTCCTCAAACTTATTTTTTTATTAGATGAGTAGGCTTAATGTAAGAGCCTTCAATGTGCTCGTATCATGCCCACTTATAACTTTTTCATTGAGCAAGTGTAACATGAACATATTGCCTAAACATGCTTAGCTTAATGTATAATATTCGATTTTTTTTTTTTTTTTTGGCATCGAGTGCAATATGAGTTGCTTAGTAGCCAACATGCTCACCTTAAGCCTAACAGTGTATATATATATATATTAAACTATAGATGTCAATGTCAGCACTTTAAAGAACAACGTATTTACGTTGATGCCTATCTTCAAAAGAATTTGATTGCTAAGCACCAATATAACCACATTGACTCCTATAGTAAGCACATTGGAGCCTAATGTAAGGCTAACTAAACCCTTCAAAGTTTACACTTCTAAATACATTACATCTATTGCATTATATTACCTTACTTATCATATAATCTAAAAGAATTTCTATAACATTTTGATACCAATTTTGACTACAAATCAATTGTAGAGTGTTTCAATATCAAAGCAATTAAGAAGAAGCTACACTTTAAATATGATGACCATATATGGTACAAAGATTGAGATGCTAAGCTTGAGGCATGACTAGTACAAGAGCAATAACCCCAGTGATTATGGAGGATTATATAACAAGACACAAAGAGGTGAGATAAGATTAGAGGTAAGAACAAACAATTATGTGTCTACCTTAAACCCACTTAATCAAATGTAGCACTTGAAGACCTAAGTGGAATAACTTCTTATATATGGAAATATTTAATGAAATGCAATGACAAGTTAGGCAATATGTGGGATAAATACTCATTAAAGTAACTTCACCATCCAATTTGATGAAAGAATTTAAGAAAATGAAGAGTATTATTAGTGTTGAGGTTATTAGCCATAGTTTCCTATGTAGTAAATGAAAGACGCTTTTAACATTTATTCTATTTAAATTTTTTTTAAATTTTGATTTCTCTATATCCCATTCTCAAATTTGATTTCTTTATATCCCATTCTCAAAAAACAAAAATATGATGTGAGAAAATTTTTTCGACTATATGGAGTAGATAAGATAGTCTCTTTTTGCAAAAAAATTTCTTTTTTCTATAAGACTAAGAAGAACATTGATTTGATATTTTATATAGCTAAAGAGATTATATATTTGTTATAATACTTATTTAATTTATTTGTTGAATTATTTAAATTCAAATCAAATATAAATAGAATAAATGAAATACAAATTGAAATTAGATAATCAATTATCTAATAATATGGAAAGATCATTCTATACCTTTACCTCCTTAAGGCTAAGGTCAAACATCCAATTTACCATTAGCTTTATCTCGATCTTTTGATTTTTTATGATCTTACTTATTTTTTCCTTTTGGTTATTTCTTTTCAAGTTCTAATTTTTAGATGTCCAAAAATATAATAAAGTTTGAATTGCTTTACTTGTTCTTCTGTGTTTTTTATATGTTTTAACTTATGAATTATGATTGGCGTTTGAATCGGCTCTCTCTTTACATAGTATTACATTCTACAAATCATCAATATGAATGAATTGAGTTTGTAATCATTTTATTTGCTAAATTCATTTTGAGATGAATATAGAAGCATGTTTAGCACTTGTAGCAATAGTACAATACTAGAATACATACATCACAAGTAGAATATGAATTAATGAGATGAAGAAAAAAGTTCCGGAATGGTAAGTCGAAGAAGTCAATAGTAGAAATATGGTAAAAACTAATACTTAAGCTAGGGGAATTTTGTCATTGTGTATAAAAACACCCATTTATTTACTTGGTACCACATATTTTAGGGAAAATTGTAGCTCGTGCATTTCCCAATAATTAAATCTACATCATAATAATTACTTATGATTTAATTCCACTTATTCTTCAGTAATGGTGTTATATAAACTGTAGACCTTATTTCAAAATTTATATGTTTTGCTCTCTCTCTTTAATAATATTTAACATATCAAAGAGATGGTTCATGTGAAATTCCTTATAGTTGTATTTTTCTTGTTAGGGGTTATGACTAGACAATCTCAAGTGGAGGCAACAAATTTTGGTGGTTATAAGATGAAAAGTCTAATGAAATGTTTTCTTAAAGAAATCATACTGCCAGTCAAATGCCTTATGATTGTCTTATAGATTGTGCTATTGGTCCTAATCCTCAATCAAATGTTAAATTAGAAGACCATTATGAGGTTGGATGCTTTGCCTCCAATTGTCTACGCATTCTTATGATAAAGAAAAATATAGGTATACAATTAACTTATTATTGTTTATTATTCTATGCTAGGGTATCTCCCATAGATTAGTAAGATGATGTTTTACATTTTGATTTTAAAACCTTATATATTGGGCTAGTTGTTAGTATAATGTTGAGGCACAACATAAAATAAGTACCTAAGATATGTAGATGTTAAATTAAGTGATTATTGCATGTTTAGCTTACTATGCCTATATAAGAGGATTTGGTTGTGATGGCCTATTAAGGTGGCTGATCCCTCTTTCACCTCTCAATAAACATGTATGTTTTATTGATAAATTCTTGTTTTTCATTGTCAGTTATTTAGAAGATGAGAGAATGAAGGGTTGTTTAGAAAGCTGTTTGAGATCACGTGACAAGAACCATTAAGCCTGAAGCAAAGCCATATGATTGTAATAAGAATACCACTCTTTTATGAGAAGTACAAGCATGTATGCCATAATATCTAGATAACTATATCAACAAAAGGAAATTTATCATTCATTGAACTTATTTCATGGCATCTACTGTTGGTTAGATTTTTCTTATGTCATCTTAACAAAAAAGAAAAAAAAAACCTGCAAATTCATTAATATATATCACTAAAATCAATTTGTGTAGAACAATGCTAAAAATTACACAAAAAAAAAAAGAAATTACAAAAAGCAACATGTGAATACCTTATACTACGAGAAAATAATTATCTTAAAGTCAAATTAAAAAAAATCGAAAAAAAAACAAACGAAAGATCTATCCATTTTGGTTATGGAATTGAGATGGACTATATTTACTCTTCTTCGTCATACTAAATATTGGACTAGGTGCATAATTTGATTTCTCTACTTCAAATAGTTATGATATATTTCCTAATTGAAAGAAAAAAAAAAGAAATAAAAGAACAAGTGATGATCCATATGGATGGCATATTTTGTTACATTTGGTTTAGTAAAATAGAATAAGATTGAAAAGGAATAATTTAGAAAAGCCCTGTTTTCGTAATTCTCAAAATTTATTATTTTTTTTTCATGCAGAATTTTCATTTCACCTCAATGATTCGAATGTTTGATGTCACATAAAAAATTTCATGTTTCTCAAGAAATTTCGAACTTCTCCTATTATTCTTAATTCCGTCGATTTCATAAATTTTGTCATGATTCGTACCACTTCTTAATTACAAGAGTTAAGTAATTTTTCTTAATCTCATAAATATTGCTAGATTTTCATTCCCCCACCAAAATTGAGTAATTTGTCATCCCTGTATTTCGCAACAATTCTAAAAATTTCATAATACGTTTGTAACTCTTTTCTCAAATATTTTTTTTAAGCGAAAGTTCTTTCATTAACTATATTTGTATCCTTTATTAGTAGAAAGCTATCCATCTAGTCTTCAATATGTTTTTAATCCAACAAACAAAAAGTTAGGAGTTTTATAACGTCTCACACTTAGGACACTATAACTACTCACATGTCATTACTAAATAATGACACATCGAGACTTTAACTACTTAAAATCTCTAATTAATAAAATAATAACCAATCTCCAAAATCACTATAAATTGAATAGCTTGTAGATGAGTCATTCCAATCCTCAATTAATAGCAATGAAGAATCTAAATTTAGTCACCCACGATATATAAAATTAATTAAATAATGACCTAAAGTTAGTTAAAGAGTTTAGTTCCTAAGAAACAAGTAAAATATCAACTAAAGCTAAAGTCTTATTCTTTGAACCTTGATTGAAAACCTGAAAATAACCGGTTACCTTTTGTAGGCTAATATTGTTGATCTTCATTATAGTAATAGTAATAATCTCCACTCTTCCCATCTTAAAAATAATAATAGACATCTCTCTAATCATCATATTTGTATACTCATTATACAAATCTGCAGTTGCGAAAAAATAAAGAGTCAAATGGGATCACTTTGATACAAATCCTTAGAATTAAGTGGAATCATTTTGAACAACAAAAGATAAGGCTAACGATAGCAAATGGAGTGAAAAATTTTAAATGGGGAACCAATGATGAAATTGAAACTTATCTATATTATCTTATAAGAAATTAAGAATCAATAAATAGAGATGAAAGTGAAAGTTATTATAAGAGCTAATCAAGTAGTTATGGATAAAGTATAAGTAAAGAAGAAATGGAGAAGATCTAAATAGGTGTGAATCACTAAGTATAGTCGATTGTTTAAAGAAGTGAATGCAATATGAGATGGAATTGGAGATGTTGATTTATATAGGTGTGAAATAGGGATTTATACCCCTAGTTTTAATCATGGATCCAACCGTGTAAGTGAGGAAGAAGGATGATTAATGTTAAAGCACCAACTTGCTAAAGGAAAGCTTCGGTTCTTTCATTGAAATGTTTTCAAAGAGTTGAAGTTGCTATGGAAAAAGGGATTCCTTATATGGGACATGGAATTGCATAACAAACATCTAACCATTACTAACAAGAAAATTTCAAGGGTGGAGTTCTTTTTAAGAGGGAAAAATGTAAAACCCACAAATCATATGAAAGAGAAGAAAAGGAACAAAAGTAAAAGTTGATGGTAAAGTAGCAGATAAAGTATAAGTAAATGATATTTATGGAATTTTGGTGCCTAGGTCTTCTAAAATTATTTAAGCCTAGTTTGTCTATTCCAAAACCCTAGCCAACATATCACAAGCCGAAGCCTTTCTCCTTCTTTTGGCTTTCTCCCTCCTACTACTACAATAAAACCCTATTTCCCAAGGTAATCTAGTGTATTCTTGTGATTTCTCCATTGGTTTTGAGGATTTCTTACTCATTTAATAAAGGTTTTTGGTTTAAAACAAAAATCAGATTTTGGTAATACTTCTAAGGAATCTAGTAAGAGCAGCATTCAAAAGTATGTAACTTGATAAGTTTGATTATATGTGGTTATTTCTTAAGAAAGATACAGATTTTGAATTAGAGTTTTGAAATTTATACCGAAGGAAACTTTGATTTTACATTAGAATCATTGGTTGTTTAAGATTATTTTGTAGGTATTAAGAAATCCCATCATTTGAGGGCACTATGCCCAAGATAGCAAGCCTAAGGCCCACCACTTGTTTGTACTCCATCTGTAAAAGTCCAAACTCTTTATTGTTTGTTAAGAAGACTCTTAATTTCTATAGCTAATCCCATCTAATATGGCCATGACATTTGTTCTATTTATTTTTGTTTTATCATTGTTCATGAACTAACTTAAACCATAAACTAACTTAAACATCAAAGTAGTTATACCAAAGTAACTCCCGACATCCACTTAATTGTGTGTTCCTTATGCCAGTGCATCCATTTGGATTCCAAGCCCGTTAGCCCATTTCACAATATGAATTCACTCAAAAACTTTACTAGCGAAAATCTAACGGAAACAGCTAATCCTATACAACATATAATAACTATCATTTTTTTCTTAAGCTAAGTACTATTTTATACTAATAGAGCCTGAACATCATTGTTTTCCAAGAACATGAATGGTTCGGCATCAAGTAACAGGCATAGTCTTCATACAAGTTAATCATTACCACTATTAGCTACCAACAAAGACATCTTCCTCTTACCATCTCTATGTTTTAGCTAAAAAATCAACGTAAGCGTTGTTCTTCCAGCAAGGATTTCGATCCTAAACATCATCAAGTTTTTGTAGGATGACCTTGGTTAAAGAAAGAAAAAGGGACATGAGACGTGTTAAACTTATATTCAAATCCAATTTCCATCCGATTCTTCAATGAGCCGAAAATTTTGTTGAAAAACTATCCATTAGTCCCAATTTGTTTTTTTATAATCTAATGTCCAATTCTCATCAGTTATTAATGAATCACCTACACTAATAAGAATTGCCAATTAATAAAATAATACCATCTCCAAAATCACAATAAATTGGATAGCTTGCAATGAGTCACTCCAATCCTCAATTAATACCAATAAATTTCAAGGGTAGAGTTCTTTTTGGGGATTGGAATGTAAAACCCATAAATGATATAAAGATGAAGAAAAGAAATAAAAGTAAAAGTTAATGGCAAAATGGGAGATAAAGTATAAGTGAATGATATTTATGGAATTAAGGTACCTAATTCTTTCAAAACCTTAGCCAACATATCACAAGCCCAAGCCTTTCTTCTTCTTTTGGCTTTCTCCCTCCAACTCTCACGATAAAACCCTATTTCTTAAGGTAATCTAGTGTATTCTTGTGACCTCCCCTATTGATTTTGAGGGTTTCTTACTCATTTAATAAAGGTTTTTGGTGTAAAAAAAAATCAAATTTTGGTAATAATTCTAAGGAATCTACTGAGAGCAGCATTCAAAGGTGTGTAACTTGATAAGTTTGATTGTATGTGGTTATTTCTTAAGAAAGATACAAATTTTAAATTGGAGTTTTGCAATTTTGATTGAAGGAAACTTTACTTTTGCATTGGAATCATTGGTTGTCGAAGATCATTCTATACCTTTTCCTCTCATCCAATTTACCATTTCCATCTCCACCTTTTAATTTCTTATGATTTATATGTTTTCTCTATTCCGTTCTTCTTATTAAGTTATAATTTTTAAATACCCAAATATATGATAAATTTTTCTTTTATATATATATATATTTGAACTTGTCAATTATAATTTGCATTTGAACCCGCTCTCCCTTTACATAGCATTACATTATACACATCATCCATATGAATGAATTGAGTTTGTAATCATTTTATTTGCTAAATTCATTTTGTTTTCTTTAATATCTTAATCATATGACGATTAAATAATTTTATATTCAAAGCAATCAAAATTATAACTACAACTGATTCTTTACCATTAAATATCATAGGGGTTAATTAAATTCAAAATTTTTAATTCCTTTCTTAATTTTTTTCATGTTTCCTTTAAAATTTTCAACTGTAATTTGATTTCTCATTAACAATAGAATATGAAATTCAAATATAATTTTGTTTTCGTTCTTTTAATTGTACTACTTTAAATATCAAGTTAAGAATCATGATGCAAATGCATCATGGCCCAAATGTTAGTTCATTGTCAACACATATGCCGAAGGAAAAAAAAAAAGAAAAAAAAAAACAAAAAGAAAAGCGAAGCGCATTCAACACGAAGGTTTCTTCATCTAGCTTAATTGAAAATCTACGTAATAAATGACTTTGTCGTTGACTTTCATTTCGGCTTGATTTTGTTAAGCTTTTAATTGCATAAATGAAGAGACAGGTAATGAGCTGTTTGGGGATAGATTTAATTCATGAATAAAGGAGGGAGAGAAAAAAAAAAAAAAAAAAAAAAAAAACCCCGAAGAAGACGACACAAGTTTCAAGCAATGCAACTTCGGAGAACTGATCTCGTTTTATCATGTGGTGGTTGGAAATTATAGCTAGCTATATGTCGGCATGTCAGTTCCAGAGAGTTTCTTTGCAGTTTGCAGTGAATGAATTTACGCAGCAGAAAAATAAATAAAATAGATGATTGGGGTGTTACAAGTTTAAGGCAGAAATGCATTTTAGTGAAAAAAGATTCAAACATATATGTTATATGAAGCGATAAGTAATATACTTTTTAAAAATATATTAATAATATTTTTATATATTAAATTTTATTAATATTTATATATTATTTATTAATTTATATAATACGTTAGTATTATTAAAACTTTTATTTTTTAATATCGCTGGTTAAAAAAGAAGAAAAATAGTAAATGATATCGGATAGGCACTACTTTTTGCCCAATACCTGTAGTTCTAATAAAGCCGGTGAAAGAAGAAAGAAAAGGGAAAGAAAAAAAAAAGGGGAGTTCTGTCCAAGCACCTTATGAAAGGGATCTAGTATGAATTCTCCTTGTAGGTTTGAAATTATTAAATATTATCCGAAATTCTTTTACCAAATTTTATATCTAAATGGACTACGGTTCGATGCTCATCTCCATTAAAAGGGATAATAGATTTGAATACTACAACGTCAATTATTTGCTAAAAAATATTCCATACTTAAAAAAAAAAAAAAAAATCCCTAGGTCAAAGTAATTTCCTTAAAATCAACTCAAATTTGAGGGTAATGTCTTTGTGAGAAAATTGCATGATTATCGTCAAAATTTTAAAAGAATTACATAATTACAAATTATATAAAAAATATTATCAAAATATCAATATTATATTACATCTCAGCATTTATATATATGTCATATTTTGAATATACGATATTCTTAAAAATATATTTGAATCTATATCGTATCTTTAAAATACAATATTAGTATTTATCCATATATTATATTTTCAAAATACAATATTATTTTTAGTATATCAATGATGCAATATAACATTCATGTTTTGGTAATACTTTTTATACAATTTGTAATTGTATAATTTTTTTTTTAAATGTTGATAGGCATATATTGCACCCATGTCTTTATATTAGAGCCTCAAATTTAGTGATTCTGTTTGAGTTTTATATAGTATTCCACCAATTGTCGGCCTTAGGCGAATTCCATGATCTTATTTACATTTTAAGTTGTGTTAGTCCTTGTTGATAAAATAGGAGCCCTTTCTGTTTAGGCCCATTTTGGGCCAATGAAAGATAATCGTCCACATGAACAAGTAAAAAAGAAAAAAAATTAATAATCTTATATATACTTGGGTGTTAACGGATCTTATGATTAATGTCATAAAGTCATGTGGTTTAAAAAGTTAATAAATGTCGTAAATGTCACAAAATGCATGATTTATATGCATGAGGGACCTTTGGATCCAAAACTTACCATTTTAAGATGAAATGTGATATACATTATTCTATACGGAAATATATATAAAAAATGTTATATTCTGCATGCATTTTTGATAGAAGATATTCGAGCTCAGACCAAGAGCCCAGGCCCACAAAAAACGAGCTCACGGACTTCCTTAGAGCTCGGGCAAGAAACCGAGCACCCGAAGCACAAAAGGGTCATACGCCTAAGCCCCTATTGGAAAGTCCCGTCGTCCAGGGTCACTGTGCCCAAGACAGCAAGCCTAGGGCTGACCTCTTTTCTGTGCTCCATTTGTAAAAGTCCAAACTCTTTTTTTTTTTTTTTTTTTTTTGGTAAGAAGACTATCTTAATTTCTGTAGCTGCTACTCCCATCTGAGACGGCCATAACATCTTTTTCTAATTATTTTGGTTTTATCACTGTTCTTAAACTAACTTACATCATAAACTAATTTAGCTATTCTAGTGGTCATGATCTACTTAATCGTGTGTTCTTTATGCAAGCGCATCCATGTAGCCCATAGGCCCGTTAGCCCATTTCATGATATGAATTCACTGAAAAACTCTACCAGCAAAAATTTAACGTGAACAACTGTCTTATACATTATATAATAACTATCATTTTTTTCTCGAACCAAGTACTATTTTATATTAATAGAACCTGAACTTAGTAGTTTTCCAAGAATATGAACAGCATAGTCTTCATACAAGTTAACCGTTACCGCTATTGGCTGCGAAGAAAGACATCTTCCCCTTACCATCTCCATGGTCTTGCTGAAAAATCAACATAAGCGTTGTTCTTCCGGTATGGATTTCGATCCTAAACATCATCAAGTTGTTGTAGGATGGCCTTGACTGAAGGAAGAAAAAGAGATATGAGACGTGTTAGACTTGTATTCAAATCTAATTTCCATCCGATTCTTCAATGAATCGAAAATTCTATTGAAAATCTATTCATTAGTCCCAATTTGTTTTTTATAATCTAAAGTCCAATTCTCATCGGTCATTAATGAATCACCTACCACCAATAAGAATTGCCTATTAATAAAATAATACCATCTACAAAATTGCAATAAATTGGATAGCTTGCAATGAGTCACTCCAATCTTCAATTAATACCAATGAAGAATCTAAATTCAATCTCCCATAATAAATAGAATTAGTCAAATTATGGCCCAAAGCAAATTGAAGGTTTTAGCTCTTAAGAGCATTAATAAATAAAATATCAACTAAAGCTAAAGTCTCCTTCTTCAAATTTTGTTTGAGAACTTGAAAATAACCAGCTACCCTCTAATGTATAGAAACATCAATTTATTTACTTGGTACCAAACATTTCAAGGAAAATTACAACACATGTATTTCCTAATAATAAAATCCACATTGGAATTGTTGGCTGTTCAAGGTTCTTACAAGAAAAATAAGTAAGTTTTGAGAATTGATAGATTATTATGTTTGACGATATATAAAAATTTTCATATCTTTCAAGAGATTTTAAACTTCATTGTTAAATGTAACTTCCTTCTAATTTTGTAACTTTTGTCACAAATCGTACCACTTCTTAATTATAAGAGTTAAAGTAATTTTCCTTAATATCTATTTGTAAATATTATTAGATATTTTATACCCCAATCAAAATCGAGTAATTTGTCATCTTCATATTTCATGACAGCTCTTTAAATTTCATAATACATTTGTAATACTATTCTCAGCTATATTTGTATCCTTTATTAGTAGAAAGCTACCCATCTAGCCTTTGATAAGTTTTTTAATCCAACAAACAAATTGCAAAGAGTTCGCTTCAAAATCTATATGACTAATGTGCATCAACTTTCAAGATTTGATATGAACATCAAATGCCTGTTTAGCACTTATGGCAACACTACAATACATACATCTCATGTAGAATATAAATTAAGGTATATACATATACATATATATTAGTTTTATTGTATCTCATTTTTTTAACCATTGGTAGTTTTAGTACACTTAATTTTTTGAATTATACATCTGTGAATATACAATCTATTAGTATGAATCCATATGTAAAGTATAGAGAAGAATATAAATAGAAAAAAAAAATGATAGTAGGAATATGCAAAATATTAGTTCTTAAACAAGAGGAATATTATTGATGTATATAGAAACACCAATTCATTTACTTGATGGTACCAAATATTCCAAGCATTTTACAAGTATTAAATCCTTATCATAATTAAGTGTTTATGATTTGATTGTACTTATTCTTTCATAATGGTATTA
The DNA here is from genome assembly GCA_024138015.1 of Lumnitzera littorea. Lineage (NCBI taxonomy): Eukaryota > Viridiplantae > Streptophyta > Magnoliopsida > Myrtales > Combretaceae > Lumnitzera > Lumnitzera littorea. The sequence continues at coordinate 2,293,317 of JAMXBB010000008.1, read as the reverse complement.
TATAAAATATAACTTCTCTTTTACAACTTATATGTGCATTATTTAAAATATTAAAGAGATGACTTAGGTGAAATTCCTTGTCATTTTACTTCTCTTTATTGGTGATTATGATTACACAATCACAAGTGGAGGCAACAAATTTAGGTGCTTATATGTCAAAATGTTTAATGAAATGTTTTTTCAAAGAAATCATATTGCTAATAAAGTGCCCCTATGATTGTCTTATACATTGCGTTGTTGGTCCTAATCTTCAATCAAATGTTCAATTAGAAGACTATTGTGAGGCCATATGCTTTACCTTTAATTGTCTACACATCCCTGTGACAAAAGATAATATAGTTATATAAATAACTTATTATTGTTTATTAGTCTTTGATAAGGTACATACTTTCATTTTTCTATTCCAAATAGTTATGACATATTTCCTATTTAAAAAAAAAAAAAAAGAACGTATGATGATTTGTATTGATTAAATATAATGTTGCATTTGGTTATTATTTTGTTCTATGAGATGTTTTTCAAATAAAAGTTATATTGTATTGGAAATAGCAATTCCTCTTATGAAGAAATTAATAAAAATTCTTTATTTATTCCACATTATAAAGAATAAATAGTACTAATAAGGAATAGTTATTTTACAAGTAACAAAGTTGAATGGCAATCCTATTCAAGTAAACTAAACACAATGCAAATGTAAACAGTTTAACAATAATTAGTTGACAAACCAAGTAAAATTCAACACAAGTCCTCAAACAACGCTAATATTTTTATCACCATGTATGGAAATTTTTTTTCTAGAATAAGATTACTCTCTTATCAATCGATGGTTTAAGGGAACATAGAGAAAGAAAAAGGATAGATCCAAGGAAAATTTTTCTTTAAAATAAAACATGCTCTTCCAAACCTACCATCAAAGAGAAAATTTGAATGTGCTTTATTTGAGCCCACAATTTGGAAGCCTTTTTTTTTTTGTAAAGTAATACCATCTCAATGAGCCAACGATTTAACTTTGTTAAAAGAAGATAGTGCCTTAACGGATTTATGATCAAGATGTTTTTTCTTTAAAAGGGATAATGCCCAAATCAATCTAACAATCAAAGGAACTTTTTTTTTTTAATCACATTTTGTGTAACTTTCCAAAACACTAAATGGGCATTACAACCCACCACATAACCCAACTATTTAGAATTATGTTAAGGCTTCTATGTCTACCAAGCTTCTTTTAGAGACAAGTCAATAAACTACTGGTAACGGGATATGTAACGGAGACTTTTTGCCTTTATGTTGTACCCACATTGCTTGTGCCGAATAAGTATAGAACTTATCATATGTGTATGGATAGCTAAACTGTCAACAAGATCAAGATAAAATACAAGTACCCCATCGTGAGGCTAAACAATATGTTAGATGAATTGAGTGGTACGATGATATTCAACAAGATTAATCTGGGGTCAAGATATCGCCAAATTCAAATGAGGTAAGGGGATGAATGAAAAACTGCTTTTAAGACCCAACATGGCTTGTATAAGTGGATGGTCATGCCTTTCGAATTATCAAACTCCCCAAGTACTTTTATGAGGTTAATGAATTATGTCCCGAGGGATCTAATAAGAAAATTTGTCAACGTCTACTTTGACGACATCGTTGTCTATAATGCTAACTTGGCAATACATGCCAACCATCTCTGAGCTGTTTTTGATGTCCTTCAAGCAAAGTGATTGTTCGAAAACCTAAATAAATGATGTTTTCTATTAGGAGGAAGTGATCTTCTTAAGTTACATGGTTGGTGGAAAGGGATCGAGAGTCAATGGAGAGAAGGTATAAGCCATAGTCGAGTAGCCAACCTCGACCTCCTATGCTGAGGTAAGGAGTTTCCATGAATTGACATCATTCTACCAAACTCTTTATCCAAAGATTCAGTACCATAATAATGCTTCTACCTGAGCTAACAAAGAAAAATGTAGAGTTCAAATGAGGAGAGAAAGAGGAGAGGAGTTTTACTAAGGTAAAAATAAGGTTAACCTCTGCCTCAGTCTTGGCTTTACCTAACTTTGACAAAGTATTTAGGCTTGAATGTGACACGTTAGGAGTTAGCATTAGAGTTGTGTTGATATAGGAAGATCGACCTATCGCTTATCATAGTGAGAAGCTTAGGGGAGCGTACTTAAACTACTCTATTTATAACAAAAAACTTTTGGCCCTAATCCGAGTTCTCCATATATGGCAACATTATCTTCAGCTAAAGGAATTTATCATATACACAGATCATGAGTCCTTAAAATATTTGCAAAGCCAATAAAAGTTTTCTAAGTGCCAAAGCCGATGGCTTGAGTTCCTGGAGGGATTTAATTATGTCATTAAAAATAAGTAAGGCAAAAATAACGTAGTTACTAATGCTTTGTCAAGGAGACATATTTTACTCACTGAATTGCAAACCAGATTGTTAGGGTTTACTAGCATTAAGGAACGGTATCAACAAAACCCCTATTTTGGTCTTATATTTGGACGATGTGCCGAAGAGACAACCATAGATGACTATCACATGGAAGATGGGTATTTGTTTCAGGGAACAAGTTATGTATGCCAATCTGTTCTTTAAGAGAGTTATTTGTTAGGAAAGCTCATTCTAGTGGACTTTCCAGACATTTTAGAGAGAAGAGGACGTATGATTTATTAAATGGATGGTTCATTTGGCTCAAGATAAGGCGAGATGTGCACTGAATTATTAAGAGCTATGCTACTTGCCAAAGGGCCAAATGCCGAGTCGAGTAAGGGAAAATAATGCCTTTGCTTGTTCCAACCCAACTACGGACTAAGTTGACCATAGACTTCGTCCTCGGACTGTCGAAAACTACCTAAGGTAAAGATTCTGTGATGGTTATCATAGATAGATTCAATAAAATGGCACATTTTGTGCCCTGTGCTAAAACTAACAATATTTCGACTATTATTGCTCTCTTTTTGTAGGAAATTGTCTGTTTACATGGTATGCCAAAAAGTGTAGTATTATATAAAGATCTTAAGTTTCTAAGTCGTTTCTGGATGACTATTTGGCATCGTATGGGGACTAGATTACTATTTAGCATTTCCTATCACCCTCAAACCGATTACCAAACAGAGGTAGTATCATTGCTCTAAGCTACAATAAAGAAGAACTTGACTGATTAAGATGTCAATTTGCCTATAATGGAATTCATTTACAACTGCACTATACATGATACCACTAAGCAAACACCCTTTAAAGTCATCTATGGCTTCAATCTAGAGCTACCCCTTAACCACACCTATGTACCCATGTCAGAGTAAGAAAACCCTGATGTAGGAGCTTGAGCATAGTCTTGACGGTAGATCTATAAGAAAGTTACTTAGCAAATTGACCAAGTTGCTAAGAAAATGCAAGAAAGGAGTAAAGGAAAAAAGTCAACACAGTTTTAGCTCGGAGATTTAGTATGGCTGCACTTGAGTAAGGAGAGATTCTTGAGAAAAAGAAGGAATAAGTTGTCTGGCCGAGCCAATGATCCTTTTAAAATACTCCAAAAGATCAAGACAAAGCCTATTGATTGGAATTACCCGAGGACTATAGAGTATCTAACACCTTTAACATTGCCGACCTCAGCCCCTATTACCCTGAAGGAGAATTGAACAAGAACTAGCTGAATTTGATCCCAAATCCAAATCAACCTAGAAAGAGTGATAGGAATTGGACTATCAACCTCTAACCCGAGCCCAAGCCTAAGGCCTAAAAGGACTAACAAGGTGAATTCTCCTGTTCCAACCAATTTCTGCCAAGGCCAATTTGATCCTTATTTTCGACCAACTCCATGTTTCAAGCTGAATGACCTCTCACCTCTTAGAAGTCAACTATCGACTTAATTTATGTTACATAAATATTCTGACACCTAACATGTTTGCTCAGCCTTGAGCAAGCCGATCTCCTACTCGGCAATATTGGTATCGAAAAACCTAGTACATGTTTGCACCTGCGTCTTCTCGGAAGACCCCCTTGTCTGATCGACACCTCTGCTTGGTAATAACCAACTAGAATGTACAGTTTGTCTTTTCTACTAAAAAGTTACCCATCCATAGAGAGATACGTATCCGAGTAAGCATATGACAAAATCCTTCGTACAAGATACCTCATTTTGTTGTATTTTGATTTATGTCTTTTATCATTCCTTGTACATTACTTATTATAGGTATTATCCTTTTTGTCCTTTCCATTTTAGATAGGCTGCCCTAACATTTCAAGTATAAATACCCTTCTAAATATAGTCACAAAGACCATCATATCTTAGGTATTGAATATACTCTCCTTTTGTGAACATTGCTCCTTGTTAGCTTGTTTACATTACTCTTATCTTAACCCTTAAATAAGGTTAGGTGGTGAGTACCCTTACTAGGCCATCTCATGTAATATATCGAGTTGAGCCGTAAGTCATTGATATTTCCATTGGTGTATCATATCCTTTGGGATTAATCGTAGGTTTGCTTATTTACTTTTCCTGTTTTTTCACAAATTCCCATTTCATTATTCAAGCTTTCTGCAAGCTTGGACCTATCCCGATACCATCGCCCTTGTCTATTCTTGATAAGGTGTATTAGCGGGCCCTTAAAGCGAGCAAATTAAGCACAACCAGCAAATTAGATCAATTAGGTCATATATAAGTTAGTTTGATTACATTATAAGTCCTAACAAGCACAAGCAATCATCCAACACTACATACCCATATCCCCAACAAGTAAACGGTCTTACTAAGAAAAAGCTAGAATAAAAGAGTCCAAAACTTAACCTAAAGACAAAGCAATTAGCTTAATTCCTCATATTTCGATCATACTTCTCAAATAAGGTCCTCAACTCATTAAATTATGTCTCTTAGGCCAAGTAAGGAATCACTTGCATTCATTTCTTAAACTTTTGTTTTCTTTGTTAGAGATCGGAACTTTTTGAAGTGGAAAGGCTAGACAAGGAGTTAGTTGAGCTAAATTTTTATCGAAAACTTACTTTGAAAGCAAAATAATTGAAACGGGGCATAGCGTTTAGATGCCATGAACAATGGAGCTGGAAGTAAGGCTTTTGCTACTTACAGTGGCTTAGCATTCGGACAGTAAGCTGTAAGGTGTTTGAACACCTTACATATGTTTTACAGATTTTACAGAACAAAATGTCTCAACCCAAAAACAAAGTAACCCATGCTTGTCTAATCTTGCACTTCCTCTATATCCCAACTTAAGATTCAGCAACCTAATGTTTCTACACACCAAAAACTCTGCTATTCCTCTAATTTCAACCCCAAAAACCACTTCTCAACTCTAGAATCAATATTTGAATTATAATTCAATACAACTTGCAATACAATAAACACTTGGTAAAGTTAAATCGGAGAGGGCCCAAATCTTCAATAATCTATAAATGATTCCTAACTTAGAATTAAAAGGTATCCTATTCTAAGCATAACCCTCCATACAATCATTATCCAACCGAAAACCTAACTCAATCCATGTAATCCTTAAAGATACATACCTTATACACTTGGAAATGTTTGTTAGCCAAAAGAACTATGAATCCCCACTTGAAAACACCTAAGAGTAAGTTGGAATTAATAAGAAATAAGAAGTTCTAGAGTACTAAAAAACTTAATACAAATTTATTTAAGCTAAGTCTTCAAGGTTTTTACCTTAATCCTTCTTAGTTTGCCTCTTAGAGTAAGGTTTAGAAAGAAGCTCTTAATTTTTTGCACAAAAGGAGTGTTCTAGTCTTTAATAGGCAATTGCTAGGATTTTAAACAAATAAGGGATTGCTTAAGGGTGTAAGGTTTTAAGAAAACTTCGAAATACCCAAAATGCCCTTGGTTTTGAAAAAGATTTTCTTGGTTTATTGCACTTTAATGAGCCTAGATGATGAGGACATCAACCTATTAAATTAAATGGCGTAATTTAAGTTTGTTCAATGGAAAAGAAGAAATTAGAGAGTCGATGAGGTATATGCCCTATATATATGCTCGTGCGCCAAGCATGTTTTTCAACACGAGTGACTTTAGAATAATTGTGCTTGTACAATTGGCATAAGAGAGTTATACAGTCGTATAGATCATTATCACTCTTGTTACTTGTTTCATTTTATTCTTTGGAGTATTTATTGCAATATTTCTTATTAGTTTCATTTTAATATTTGTAAGATGCTAATGTATGTATAGACCTTTTGATTATTGAATCTATTTATGAGTTTTACCTTGCTTTCATTGTCTTATTAATTTAAGTCCTAGAATATGGCAATAAACCAACTCTTTTTTATTTGTTCATTTAAGCCTCATATCAAAATGTGTCATTCAAAATCCCCGTTAATTTTACAAGTCATATCAAATTACAATATTAGATCATTTATTTTCTAAATCGATGAATCATATCATTTCGGTGATTTTACTATAACTAGTTTAATTATTAAATTAGCACGTAACATCTGATTTGACATTCATCTATATCTTTTACTTTCTACTTATTCTAAAAATAGAAATGTAAAACTATTTACTTTTTATTGTTTTAAACCCTAAATTTCACTAAAGATCTAAACTTTATTAGTTACACAACATTGATAGATGTCCAAAATGAACATAAGAATCTGGGTCACATCATTGGGCTTCTAATAATTTTAAGTTTTAGGAACTTAGGAAATTGCTTTGTGCACTCTTTTCCCTTTCTACTAAAAGTCATGGAACTTTTTCTCTTTCTCTCTTAAGGTAAATCTACTATCTCTTCTATTTTTCATTTTTTGTTTTTCTTGTTTGTTTTTCATTTGAAAATTTGCTAATAAATAGAGGAATTCTACTAAGATTGATGGCTACGAATAAATGAAGAACTTGCCCCCATAATCGATAATCATCATTTATTCTTCTCATGTTGCTTCGTACTCGAGTAAAGAAAAAAGGATTTAATGATACTAATACGTTACGTAAAATGATGAATGACATTAAGTATAAAGAAATGGCATTTACAAGGGTATGGCATGTATTGATTAAGCCAACATCAAACTCTTCTTTCAATCCCAAAGTTGTAAATAATAATAATAATAAGCGTTGTTTCTAATCATTTGTTCTCTTTCCTAAATGGAGAGAAAAGCTTCTCCATTAAAAGTAAGAGTTTAAATAAACATCATCACGTAAAAAGATATAGCTTTTCAATATTGAGGTGAAGCTCTTGTTCTCTTAGTCTAGAATTACTAAGAGAATTGGTATCTAGAGCAAGCAAAATTGGCCATAGGTTTTTTGTTATTAGATTTTCTATATAAACCCAAAAGGGCTATTGTTAAACAATCAAAAGAAATTAGAAAAAATAAAATAAAACAACAAATTATTAAGTGATGATGAAAAAAATGATAGAGAAAAGATATTAAAAAAAATTCATTGAAATTATATTTTTAATAATAATTTTACCGTTTCTTCTTACACTATTTGGATGGTAAAATTTAATTGGTCAATTTTGAAATGAGACCTATTAGATGGATCCAACTCGACTTATTTTTCACAACTTTTGTACTTATACCTCACATTTTTTTTACCCCTTATCCAAGTAATATTCACATTATCCAATGCTTAAAAAAAAATTTGAAATCCTATTTGTTTCTTTACTTTTTCTATGCCTCTTTGTTTTCTTTTTATTAAAGATTATAAGATGCCAACAATATATTTACATGTTTTGACGACATATTTCAAGTGTGACAATGAAAATAATGGCTTGATCGAATTAGCTAACCTCCCAGGAAGGTTAAGGGTAGACTAGAAATTGATTTTTAAGAGTTAAAAATTGATATCACTTTTTTATTTGTATTTTTTAGCTACTCATATTCTCATTCTCATGACATTTATAATACAAAATAGCAATTATTTTCCCTCTTACTTGTTATTTTTTGTCAAAGTAAATGGTGAAATGCCACCATTCCTAAGATGAGTTTTGAATCTAAGATGGGAGCCCTTTTGTAGATTATTGGTGATTTAGGGCCTTACTCTTCTAACTTCTTCAAATGTTCGACGAATTATCAAGTAAGTTTGTAGAACTATAGCTTTTAGTTTGATTCCTGCATTGGAAATCTACTATGTGGGGTTGAACAACGAGACTTTAGTTGAATTTTAAGGTTGTGAATCCTTAGTTTATCGTGCCTTGTATTGGAATTGGAAGCATATAAGTTTAGACAAGATTTTAGGGGAAAATGTTTGGTTTTTGAGGGCATTTGGTTCTGCAGATTCTACAAAACACCAAGCTACTATAAGTTGTAGGAGCCTAGTGTCCAAACGCCTTCTTTTAAAACATCTAGATGCCTTACCTTGTCTTAAATTCTTTTGTTTAATATCATTGTTTTTTACTCGTCTAAGTTCAACCAACTCTTTGTTTAGCCTCTTCACTTCCAAAAGTTCCGATCTTTAATCGGGAAGCTAAAGTTTAAGAAATGATTTCTTACTTGACATAAGAGTTGTAATTTAATAAGATGAGGTCCTCTTTTAGGAAGCATGATTAGGAGTTGAAGAATTAAGCTAATTACTTTGTCTTTGGGTCAGGTTTTGGACTCTCTTACTCTAGTGTCCTCTTGCTAAAATCATTTACTTGTTAAGTACTTAGATGTATAGTGCTAATTTATATAGTTATGTTTGTTAGGATAGAAAAGATCTAATTGGACTAATCTATATTTGGCTTAAATGAATAGTTTGTTAATTGTACTTGATTTGCTTGCTTTAGGGACCTAAATGGTAGATCCCTAGAGGAGCAACTACTAATTATATATAAAGATTTCTTAGTGAACTTGTATATGGAATGCGCAACTAGAATTTTAAGATTTTTGGATTCTAAACTCGGATGTAAAGGACTTAAAGGAAAACATATACTTATATATACCTATGTATGTGGAAAAGATCAAGATGTAGTAGAGTTATGAGTATTCCTTTAATGTTTATGAACCCAAATTAAAGATAACTAATGTATTGTGTGCTTACATTTGATATAGCTTACATTATACGTATGTGTATGTTTTTGGTGTGGCATTCATGTATGTTTGGCATCCATACTGAGCTTTGGCTCATTCTTTCATTTTTACAACTACAGGTCGATTCAATAAGAGTGTGGTAAGTAAGGGAATCGCTATCTTCAAATGGGTAAAGGGAGATCAATAATTAGATTGCATCAAGGATGTGATCAAATTGTGTAGATCGAGTAATGATGTTTAGTAAGATTGCTAATATGAATTATGGTTGTAAGATTGGAGATTTTGTTAATAGTTATAGTTGTTATCACAATGATTCGCTTGTGAGTCATTTTTGTAGTGTTGTAATTAAAGAATTATTTATTATAGGTGATTTTAGAGATTGTAGTTAGTTTAAGGCCTTAATGTGTCATTAGAGGATGAAGGGCACGTAGCAAGTTATGACACCCTCTAAGATTCCGAGACATTACAACTTAAGTGGTATCAAAGCTAAGGTTAGAGAATCTTAGAGAATTTAGGATGATGAATGAAGAGTAATCAAAGTTGCTCATCATGAGGAACTTAGGTGATTGATTCATAGAGAGCTTAGGTTATTTGATCCCTTAAGAGCTTAGGTTTATGGGCTTAGATGGTTTTTAAGATTATGAATCATAGAAGGGCTTGGGTTTGATGACCACTAATGAGAATTACCCAATGGATGTTGAAAGAGCTAATTTGGTGGAACCTAGAAACATTTAAACTAAAAGATCATAAAATAACTCAAGAGATGGATCATAAGAGGACTTAAGTTGATGGATTACTAGCAACTTAGGATGATTGATCATAAATACACTTAATTTTGTTAATCTAAGAAAAGCTTAGGCAATTGATTAGAGTGATGCAATGGAAGCGTAGTGGGCATTTAAGAGAAGGGGGTACAACCTGGGTTTAATTTAGACTAAAAGTGAGTAGTAACCTTAGCTTAGTACTTGTAGGTCCAATCTGTACCTTTCCCTCTTACTTTTTGTCTAACTTATCTTCCTACTTTTTCTTGTTACCTTGATTTTATGATCACTTGTTTCAATCATTCTTATTCTATTAGGCTATAGTATGCCTAAGTGTAGATTTGTGAAGATGGAAGAAGAAGTAAGATGGAAAATGATACAAAGACTCGTTGAGATTATCCCTTTTAGCATGATTGATTAAACCATAAAATCAAAAGTAGACTTAAATTAATTAGGGAAAGTTAATTAATAGGGCTTGCCCTTAATAGAGAAGAGACAAATTTGAGAAACAAATCATAACACTCAATTTTATACTTGCTTAACTTATATAAAATAGAAGGAAAATTACAACGAAGGGGATGAATGTTTAAGGGTTAGTTCAAATAGAGAATTAACGTTTTAAAAAGTTCTAATAAAATATGAACGTTTTATAAAATAGTTCAAATAAGGGACAAACATTTCAGAAAGTTCAAATAAGGGATTAACATTTCACAAAGTGGTTCAAATGAGGAATTCATAATAACACAACTTTGTAAAATGTTGTTCTATTGTTTGAACTTTTCGAAACATTTATCCCTTATTTGAACCATTTTATGAAACGTTCATCTCTTATTTGAACTTTTTAAAACATTGATCCCCTATTTAAATTAACCCCCAAATGTTCATCCCCTCCATTATAATTCTCCTATAAAATAGACACAACTATTAGGGTAATGAATATGAAACTTATGCACGAATATACAAATACAAGGCTTCTCACCAAACCTTACAGGGTAAGTAGCAACATAAAAGAATGTAATATGGAATAGAAAACTAATTTAAGGATCAGGATTTAAAAAAATTAACGAAACTTAGCATACGTATGCCTGTTACAAGATGGATGGATAAGTCTTTCTTTGATATTATGGCTTGTTGTATCAATTTGTTTCAAGTCAGTAAAGGTTGCATCTAGTCAATTGGTCTGAGTCAAGTCAAGTTATTAGTAAAGTCAACAGTGTATCAATATCCATCAGCCCGTTATATGTGTACTTATGTTAAGTTGCAAAGAATATAAATATTTTAGTACTAATTTAAGGACATAAGTGATAAAACAAGCACTGAGAGAATGAGATCACATGGGACTAATGAATTGGCTGAACTTCATTAAATAAGTTAAGAAACACATAAATTATCAACAATAAACATAATCAACTCTAAAGCCACATAACTTGATTTGGGAACAAGCAAAGGAAGCAGTAGTAAATGACCCTGGAGTAAAGTACAAAGTAAGAAGATAAGTGTTGAATTAGAGAACCTTTGAATCTAGGTAGGATTAGAGATGATCGAAGAGTAAAAGATGAAGTAAAATCCAATAAGAACCAATTTGGTAGCTTAAAATATGTTTGGTGTGACATTTGATTAGATTCTTAGAGACAAGTGTTGGGAATTCATTGGTGATAGATGGTTTAGTTAAAACTTGTGGATATTTCACATCTTGTATTGCCTCTGCATGAATGGTTGATCTAGAGCTAAAACTTAGACTTTCAATTTGATCTAAGAATTGCTTTCTTTTATAAGCTAAAATTCTTTTAATGATTAATATAGACATTATGGAACTCGTCAATCACCTTGGAGTTATAGACTTGCTTACGAGCTCATGAGGATTAGCAATCGATGTCTTTTAATACTAGGAAATGTTTTGATCCTTCAATAGATAAAGATTGCAGTGGAGACATTATATGTTAAGTGAGTTGTTGTCTTAAACTATGACTCTAAGGCATGGCGAAAGTTCAAATCGATGTGTCAAAGGAAAGTGCACTTGCAGTTTGGGTTGCTAAAGTTAGGGATGAGACTACAAAGGTTAGCATGTGAGTAAATATGAGATGGAAGGAATAATTTAGTAATGAGAAAGTAGGTACCTTATTTCCTTGGAGATAAGAGTAGATATGTATGAATTGAAGGAGACTATGAAGCAAATAAAATAAGAGAGGTTAAAAGTTGAAAAACTGGATTGGGAGTGGAGAGATTTGTTAAGGGTAAGGATGCCAAGAAGTAAACCTTAAGAGGTGAATCATCAGATATGTAAAGTACAATAAAGTAAGCAGTTCCAAGAGAAATAAATTTGAATTTTAAGAAAGAAATAAGGAAAAAGTGATCAAGTTCATTTCATCATTTGGGCATTTTGAAAGTTCCTAAAAACGCTACACTCTTAACCTACCCTACCTCTATTCTCTAAAACCTTAGCTTTTTTACCAAATAAAGCCTAATACGCTCTTATGTGCAGCAAACTAAGGTCTCCTTTCTAAACCCTACCCCAAGAGGAAGATTAAGGTAAGAACCTTGAAGTTTTATCTTGAGTAAATTTGTATTAAGGCTTTTAGCACTCCAAATCTCCTTAGTTCTTGTTGGTTTCGGCTTGTTCATAGGAGTTTTAAGCGGAGAACTTTAGTTTCTAACTTAGATAACTCATTTCAAGTATTGAAGGTAAGTATCTTGAAGGATTTCTTGGGTTGAGTTTGACTCTAGGTTGGAAAATAGATGTAAGAAGAGCTATACTTAAAATAAGATGAGTTTTGAATCTAAGATGGGAGCCCTATTGTAGATAATTAGTGATTTAGGGCCTCACTTTTCTGACTTCTTCAAGTGTTTGGAAAAATATCAAGTAAGTTTGTGGAACTATAGCTTTTAGTTTGATTCATGCATTGGAAATCTATTATTTATGGTTGAACATTGGGGCTTTAGCTAAATTTTAGAGTTACAAATCCTTAGTTTATCGTTCCTTGTGTTGGGATTAAAAGTATATAAGTTTAGATAAGGTTTTGGGGGAAAAACTTTTCTTGTTCGAGGGCATTCTATTCTACAAATTCTATAGAACAGAAGTAAGGCATCTAAATGCTTTACCATGTAATCCGGACACTAAGCAATTGTGTGCAATAGAAGCCCAGCGTCTGGACGCCTTACCATGTCTCAAATTCTTTTGTTTTATATTGTTGTTTTTTACTCATCTAAGTTTAACCAACTCCTTATCTAGCCTCTTCACTTCCAAAGGTTCCGATCTTTAGTTGAGAAGCTAAAGTTTAACAAATGATTTTAAGTGATTCCTTACTTAACCTAAGAGGTGTAATTTAATGAGATGAAGTCCTTGTTTAAGAAGCATGATGTTTAAGAAGCATGATCAGAAGTTGAGGAATTAAGCTAATTACTTTGTCTTTAGGTCAAATTTTGGACTCTCTTACTCTAGCATCTGCTTGCCAAAATGGTTTACTTGTTAAGGACTCAGGTATGTGGTGCTTGTTTGCATAGCAGTGCTTGTTATGATAGAAAAGATCTAATCAAACAAATCTATATTCGACCTAGATAAATTGTTTGTTGATTGTGCTTAACCTGCTCACTTTAGGAGCTTGTAGTGGTAGATCTCTAGAAGAGCAACTACTGATCATATATGAGGATTCCCTAATAGACTCGTATATAAGACGACGTAACTAAAATTCTAGGATTTCTAAACTTTAGACTCAAATGTAAAAGACTTGAAGGAAAACGTATACTTATATGCACTTATGTATGTAGAAAAGATCAAGGTTTGGTGGAGTCATGAGTACTCCTTTGATATTTACGGACCTTAATTAAAGATAACTAATCTATTGTTTGCTTATATTTGATATAGCTTGCATTATATGTATGTGTATGTTTTTGGTATGGCATCTGCATGTGTTTGGCATCCATACTAGGTTTTGGCTTATTCTTTTATTTTTACAACTATAGGTCGATTTGATAAGATTGTGACAAGTAAGGGAATTGAAATCTTTAGGTAGATAAAAGGAGATAAATAATTATATTGCTTTGGTAATGTGATTGAATTGTGGAGACCAAGTAATGATGCTAAGTAGGATTGCTAATTTGAATTGTGGTTGTAAAATTGGAGATTATGTTAATAGTTATAGTTGTGGTCACAATGACTCGTTTATGAGTTATTTTTGCATTGTTGTAATTGTAGAATTATTTTATTATAGGTGATTTTAGAGATTGTCATTAGTTTAGAGTCTTAATGTATCATTAGAGGATTAAGGACAAGTGGCAAGTTGTAATGTCCTTTAAGGATTCAAGGCATTACAATTTCATTCTATCTTTTGGTAGTACAAAGAATATATAGGCACCAAAAACATGTTGGTGGTTGTAGGTAAGAGTAAATAGGTAACCAACCAACTACAACGACATAACTAATAATAATGACTTAAACAAATAGCTATGACGACAACATAAAAAAAAAATTATTCATATCACGTGTATGGCAATAATATTGATATAATTTCTTACACCCCCTTAAGCTTAGGAAGTGACATTAATCATTTGAAGCTTGCCTGTAATATTTGTCAACTGCAACTTAGGTAAAACTTTTGTCAAGATATCAGCCTCTTGATCATAGGTAGAAATATGTTACAGCTTAATTTGCATATTCCAAGAGCAATGGCCTTATATTTAGCTTTAGCACTACTTCTAGCCACTACTTACTGATTCTTACTTCTTCATGTTACAAGATTACCCCATAGTTTGGTATAATATCCTAAGGTAGACTTACAATCACTTACATCACCACCCTAATTTGCATCTATAAACACCTCAATATTTTGATTCTTGGTTTATCTTATAAAGAGTCCCTTACCCAATGTTCCTTTTAAGTATCTTAAGATGTAGTTAACACCATCCATATAGTATTTAGTAGGTATATGTATTGCTTAGCTAATAAGACTAATAGGATAGGCTACATCAAGCCATATTAAAGATAAATAAATCAACCTTTCCACAAGTCTCTAGATTGACCTTTATATACAATCCTATCATTTTTAAATGCATGACTCTTCCAATTTTAAGGTAATGGGGTATTCATAGGCTTACGACCTAACTTTCCTATTTCCATAAGCAAATCTACAACATAGTTTCTTTGATTAATGAAGAACCTTTTTCTACTTCTTGTAACCTCCATTCCTAAGAAAAATTTTAATTCACCAAGCTCTTTTGCTTTGAACTCTCTTTTGATTTCTTGTTTAAGTCAATCAACTTTTGGAGTATCATTCCCTGTAATAATAATATCATCTACATACACAATCATGATCGACCTTAAACTGCTTTTTGCTAACTTTATAAATAAGGTATGCTTTGCTTTACTTTGTTTATATCCCAATGTAATCATTGTATCACTAAATCTTTTAAACTAGGCTCTTAGGGATTGCTTCAACCCATATAAGGATTTGCTTAGCTTATATACCTTTCCTGCATTCCTTCATGAATTAAACCTAAAAGGAATCTGCATGTAGATCTATTTTTCTAACTCTCCTTTCAAGAGTGCATTTTTCACATCTAATTGATATAAAAGCTGCTCCAATTTAGAAATAACTCGAATAGAAATCATCTTGGCAATAGATGTCTCTTCATAATCAATGCCATATGTTTATGTATATCCTTAGGCTATCAGATAAGCCACGTACCTATCTATATTGCCATTTAACTTATATATTTTCTATTAAATACCCAACTTCCAACTGCCTTTTTTCCTATAAGCAAGCGTACAACATCCTAAATATTATTCAGTATCAAGGCATTCATTTCTTCAAACACTACTTGCTTCCATTTTGGTTTTTCCATAGCTTCATGAATTTTCTCATTATTTCTTCAGCATCAACACTTGTTAAGCATGCCTTATACTTAGGAAATGATCTTGAGTAAGTCACGTAACTAGAAATGGGATATTGAGCACATACCTGTTTTTTCCTTCAATAAAGCAATTGGAAAATCAAGCCCCTTTACCTCTTGAATTTCCATCACACCATCATTACCATCAATTAGTTGGACTTGGTTCTTTAGGTTTGTTGATTAGTCAAGTGAATGCAGTTTTAGTCTCCTGCTATAAACTTTGATTGTTGATGGCTTTGGAACATTACCTTGGTCTAAGAAGAATTGTTGACACTAGTGAGAGTTGAGTTGTGTTTATTGTAAGGTTAGATCTTTGATGTTGCTAAACTATTCTATATCAATTAAAGGCTCAACAACACTTGTTGACAGGGTGGAGACACATTTGGAAGATTCAAGAATATCTTCAAAGGCTATAGGTATACTCATAATAAGCTGAACATCAACAAGCAGAGGGGTATTTTCTAAACTTTCAGTTGAATCTATAATCTTCTTACATAAGAGACTAAAATATGATTGTTTTTTAAGAAACATTACATTTGATGTCATAAAAACACATCAAGTTGGTAGGTGATAACACTTATATCCCTTTTGAGTTAAAGAATACCCAATGAAAACACACTTGAGGGCCTTGGCTATGAGTTTATGTTTTATTTTGTGTATTATTCAAAATAAATGCTAAGCATCCAAAAACTTAAGGAGTTAAGGAGTTAAGAAGATGTTCATAAGGGTGAAATTCAAAGATAACATTGAGAGGAGTTCAAACCTTAAAAATTATTTATGGAATTTGGTTGATGAGATAAGTTGCAAATAACATCATATTTCCCTAAAACATATGTGGGATAGAGTGAGCAAGCATCATGGTATGAGCGGTCTTGATTAAATGTCGATTTTTTCACTCTATAGTTCCGTTTTGTTAAGAGGTGTAAGCACATAAAGTTTGGTGAATAATTCCATTATCTTCAAGATCTTAACTAAAGTCATTCCAAGTGTATTCCCTCCCATTATCTATACAAAGCATCTAAATAATTTCATTGAATATATTCTTAACATCTTTGTGGAATTGTTACATTATTTGCAAGATATCAAATTTATCTTTTAAGAGGTATACCCAACATACACAAAAATGATTATCAATGAAGATTATAAACCATTTGTGTCCTGAGTAGGTTAAGGTACGAGATGGCCCTCAAATATCACTATGTATGATCCTAAATGGTTAAGATGACTTATATGGTTGAGTATGATATGAGTTTTTTTTGTAAATTTTTCCATGATGTAATGCTTACAATCAAAATCAACAATTCTCTTATTAGCAAACAATTTGGGATACAATTGACTCACGTAAGTAAAACTGGGATAGCCTAAATGCCTATACCACAACATTATTTTAGAATTACTAGAAATAGAACAAAGAGACTCAGAACCTAACTAGGCTCTAAACTTAGGATTTTTAGAGATGTAACAAAGACCGTTATGTCCTTTAGCAGTACTAATCATCTTTCCCAAGGACTGTACATATAAAACACAAGATGATGAAATGAATATCATTTAATAGTTCATATCTTTAGTCAACTTACTCACAAATAGCAAATTATACTATAACTCTAGCATAAATAAAAAATCTTTTAACTATAGTTTGTCTAGGTACACTATGCCCTTTCCTTTAGCAATCATACACTATCCATTTGCATCTAAGATTTAGCTCTAGTTATTTTATGGAGTAAAGGAGTCAAATAAACACTTGAAATTACACAATTGATCTATTGCACCCATACCAATTACCCAATACTCCATTCTTATTTTTCCTGCAAGTGAGAGAGCATTGCCTTTTTGGGTGATTGCTATGAAGGATAACTCATTTAAATTTCTTTCACCTTAGGACAATTACATCTCATTAAAGAGCCATTGTAGAAGAGCCACTTATCTGGTCAGAATTTCAACATGGATATTGTTGAAGGAACACCAACACTTCCCTCGGCTACCTCTGCAATCTAGGCATTTTTCTAATTCCGATTATACTTATGTTACGATTTCTAGGTTAATCCAATATATCATACAACTTCTAACATGTCTCACAAGTATGATTATGTTGATGACAGCGATCACTTCAAGGATTTCCTTTTAATTGCTTATTTGGGATACTGTCAATGGTCAAAGCTAAATTTGTGAAGGATACCTCAGTAAACTGTAATGTAAACATCACCTTATGGCTGCTTTCTTCTCATTTGACTTTAGAAAAAGCTTCCCTTAGCCTAGGAAGTGGTCATTGTCCCAAAAGCCTACCTTATACTTCATCCAGCTTGGGGTTTAATCCTTGTAAGAAGTCAAAAACTTGATCTTTATCAAGTATCTGCTTATATATAAGGCTATCCTCAGCACAATTCCAATCCATCTCATAGAAGGGATCATTTCTTGCCATAATTCTATTAATAAATTATAATCTTCTATAACACTTAAATTACCTTAACTAGTCATCTAAAGGTTCAATCGAATTTCAAAGCATTGAGATATATTCTGCATATCAAAATATATCTCTTGCACTTTATACTAAATCTCCTTTAAGGTTTTGAAAAACAAACATGTTCTTCCAATATTAGGCTCCATTGAGTTGATGAGCTAAGCCATCACAAGATAGTTTTTTGTTTCTTAAGAAGAATACTCTTTTATTCCAGCTTCGAGACTTTTTATTGCCCCATTAAATACCATGATTTTCCATGGCCTCCAATCACCAATTTCACTAACTAAAACCATTCTTAAAAATTTTATCCATTCAATCTATGTTGTGTCATTTAGAGAGAGCTTTAATTAAATATAATTGGTTGTTGTGTGAGCTTTTCTTAACCAGAGCCATTAAGAGTAAAAGACCCAAACATGAACTTAGCATCAGGTGATGCCTCTTAAGATTTTAGAGGAGGGTCAATGATGGGTCTTTAGGTTTGATCCATATGGATTGATTGAAGCTCTAATACCATGAAGGAATTTATAGGAAAAAATATAGAGTGAATTTATTTTGTTCTATCTATTGGTAGTTCCAAAGAGTACCTACAAATAAGTACCAAAAACAAGTTTGTGATAGTAGATAAGAGTAAATAAATAACCAACCAACCATGTAGAAACTACAACAACAACATAACCAATAATAATGACATAATCTAGAAAACTATAACAACAGCGTAAAATACATAAACTATCCATATAATGTGTACACCAATAATAATGACTTAATTTCCTACATAAATGACATACAGGAAATATATTTAAGTTAGATGAATGTAAGAGTTTCTTATTTTGTTTTTTAAAAAAAAAAAAAATACACATCGAGAAAATACCTTGCATATTTACGATGTGTTTGTCAATTTTTCATAGAAGAGAAATGAACAAAAATGGTGGAAAAGAAAAGAATAAATGTAAATGGAGTAAAGTGCAATTTTTCTTTATGTTTGGTAACATATGAAAGAAACGAAAGGAAACCTTTCAATCTCTAATTTTGGTTTATCTTAGAAAAGGAAATTTAAGTTTGTATTGGACAAAAGTATCTATATTTTTATTTTGACAAAATTGTTGCAAAGGATAATTTTGCCCATTTAATTTTATACCACCAATATCTCTCTGAAGCTCAATAAGTGGGTTGAACAGGCTTTGAACTAGCTCGAGCCTATTGATTCACGAGTTGTGAAACTTATGACCCATGATCAATGTAGCAAGGGTCAATTCAGGGACAATTCATAGGCCAATTAAATGGCCCTTGAATAGGTGGTTTTTTTTAGCATTTTGTGAAATTTTCCTAATAATTTTTTTCTTATAATTAATTTTTTAACCAATTTTTCATAATTTTTTTTCACTCTTCAATTATTAGTTTATTTTTTCTTTTCACTAAATTCTTTTCTTTTCACTAAATTCTTTTCTTTTTCACATTATTCACTTCAATTCATTTATAAGATAAATATATTACTTAAAGATATAATGTAAATATCCATTAACATATATTTTGTAGTAAATATACATATTATATATTGTAACAATATTGCACATATATCTTACATATATTATACATGTAAAATATACTTATCAGGTATACCACAGTCTACATATGCACCAAATTTCTAGACTTCAGCTTTTTCTTGATTGTGAAAATTGGATAAATACATAAAATTAAAGAATGACTATCAATGAATTGTAGTATTGCACATGTCTAGTGTATCACAAATATAATATAGATTGCAAATTCATTGAAAATCTAAATTGCCATATTATAGTGCCATTGAAACATAGGGGAAGTCATCCATGCAAGAAGAAATTAGCAGAGCATGATGAATTTTTCTTTTTCCTTTTGTTATTTTTAAGGTTATCGTAAATGTACTTACATATGTACTAGCCGAAATGAGACCATTGTAGTTCGGTATAGTCGTCAATTTTAGGAAACCTTTATGCCCCTTAAGAGGAAATCGAAATTTCATCCCTTTATTCTTTGTTATAGCATTCACTTGCTTTTTTATCTTATAATCATAATTCCATAGAAATCTTTATTATTTAAAATCAAATAATAGAAATTTCTTAGTTCAATCAAAGAATTACGATTCTTTGCAAAAGTTAATATCTTTCTTTAAAATGATATTATCGTAATTTAATGACGATTACTATTATAGCCTTCACCACTTACCACCATTGCAACCACAATTACCGTCATCTTTGCCGCCGCTATTGCCCCCACTAATCATCATTACCGTTACTACTGTCACCACTAGATACCACTACCACCGCTATTACCATAACAATCGCCGATGCCACTATCACCACCACAATCATTGTTATCCACTACCGTTGTCATCGTTACTGTTACCATCGTTGCCACCGCCACTATCACTACTATTGCTGCTGCCACCGTTACCATTGTTGCTGTCGTCACCATTACCCCCACTATTTATTACTGTAAGATTGGTTAAAAAAAAATAGACCGAGAATTATTTAATCATTAAAGTTTTATTATGTATTCATAAATCTAACTAAATAAAATACTAAATATTACACCTTTATTACATTTATTAGAAATTTTAATTCTATTTCTCTTTTATTTTACTTAGTAAAGCAATAGTCTGTTAGATATTGTGTCTTGGAAGCATTGCATAGATGTGAAGAGACGAGGAAAGGATAGAAAAATAGTGGACATGGGATGGGACAATGGAAAGGGCAAAGAAATAGTGGTGTAGTGTGATCTATCCTATTTTCCATGCGTCTTCTGCCCAAGGATTGCAATAGGATGTATAAGAGGTGATTTGGCGTAATGATCCTACGATAGGCCCATCCTATTTTTGTCTTGTTACCGTGAACTCGAAGCGAGAAAAGGGGGGAGAGATTAGGTGCCTTCT
Source organism: Lumnitzera littorea (assembly GCA_024138015.1). Lineage (NCBI taxonomy): Eukaryota > Viridiplantae > Streptophyta > Magnoliopsida > Myrtales > Combretaceae > Lumnitzera > Lumnitzera littorea. The sequence continues at coordinate 2,272,336 of JAMXBB010000008.1, read as the reverse complement.
GTCCAACACGAGCCCATTTCATTTCCTCTCCCGGCGTCTTTTAGCTTCCAACAATGAGAGAGAGAAAAAAAAAAAAAATCAATTATAATGGATCTCATATGTTTGGCAATTGAAAATAGGAAATGGGGATTGTGGTCTTCAAGTGACATCTTGTTTATCACAATTTGAAATTGACATAAATTATACTCTGTATGCTTCCGGACTTGAGAAAATGAATGGAATATACTTCTCGTGAAATTTTATATTTGTAAAGGATTATATTTATATTTTTAGTCCCACATATTTTTCCTATCATGAATATAAAATAAAATATTAAAATGGTATATATTGTGAATAAAAATACATGAGCACATTATAAGCCATCTAAGCGCAATTTCCAATCATTTTTCATCAATTCATTGTATCAACATATCATATATGTAGTTTATTAATTTTATAATAATAAATCAATAAAAACATTATAAACGAAAAAAAAAAATTATAGGATTTAAGATAGAAAAAGTGTGTAAGGTGCACACACATCAACCATCATCACTGGCTACATGAGCACTATCCACCAGCCGGCGGCCGCCATCCCTTGCATGCAAGAAATGTATTTTTCCTCCTTTTTTTTCTATTTTATCTTAATGTTATATTATTGGTATTTCAACATTATGAAAAATAAATAATTATATTATAATAAAAAAATTGTCTTTTTCGGTACTAACTTGTCTTTATGATTTTTAGTGTTTGTTTTTTTTTGTCAAAAGTTTTGTTATAATAGTCCTTCTAAAGAAAATATTTTCTTTAAAATATATATTTTTTCAAAAAATAATCCTTTTTTTTTCTGAAAAATCAACTTTTTGAAGCTAAAATTTTTTTTTTTGTTAAATAAAAGCCATTAATTGGCCTTTTCCCCGAATGAGTTTCTTTTAGAATTTTTCAAAGGATAAGATGATAAATAAAAGTTACTAAAATTTTTTGATAAAAGGAACTATGATGATCTGAATCTAATTATTGGATACATAAACACCTACAACATAATCATAGTTTATTTAATTGCCTTTTCTTTTTCCCATGCTTCATAGTTTATTAAATTTCCTTTTATGACATATTGATTTTAGGCATTGTAATTCAAAGAACAACTCGAATATTGAAATTTCATAGTATAGAGAGATTCCTGCCTTTCTCTTCATTCTTTTGAGAACTAAGGAACTTATCAAGAATTCTATTCATAGACAACAATTAAGGTCTTATAATTTTGGTTATGGGCTCTTTATAGCTAATAGTCAAAGTTGTCTTATATCTATAACTTTTGATTTCATATAATCAACGTGTTAGGGTTTACATTGTCATTTTAGCTTTCATGAGACTTGATATCAAAGTAATTTTATTGAATGTCGAGATTGATTCTTGATATTCACATCATCACATTATTTACATAAGAAATTCGCGTCTCTCCTATTCATCAGCTTCAAAAGTTAGATACATAAAAGATATCAATGTCATAAGTGATTATCCATGCAATCCGCTATCCCTTTAACTGGTTATTATGAGTCATATTGTTTGATCTGCCTTTGAAATTTCCGCATTACTGCCATCCAGCTTTCTTCCTTCTTGAATGTCAATTCCATCTATCAACAAGAGACAAAATGTCCCATAGCAAGACGTCGGAATCTTCAAAGCTCAAAGCCACAAAATTCCAAGTCTTCTGCATCGTAAGCGTCTTAAAAGGACACCTTAGTCCTCGACGACCTTGCAGATGTGTTTTTTCTTTTTTATTATTATTATTATTTAAAAAAAAAGATTTAATAACACTAATATATTACCTGAATTGATAAATAGCTTATAAATACTAATAATATCTAAATACATGAACATACTTTATAAAAAAGTACCAAATATATATTTACATATCAAAATTTTATTAATACTTATACATCATCTATTTATCCGTTTAATACGATTAAATCATTTCTCACAATACACATAAAACCACAAATTCCTTGTCCTCGTTGCTTGTCGGACGGTTTTATATTTATTTATTTTTTTCCTTTCCCTTCGTTATTTTTCGTGGTTAATATTATAATTTATAAAATCCTCATTTTTCGGAATTATCAAAATTTTAACTTTAACGTGTAGAATTTGCATTTCACCTTAATGATTCAAATGTTTGATGTCATATAAAAAATTTCATGTTTCTCAAGAAATTTCGAAGTTCTTCAGTTATTCGTAACTTCTTTCCGACTTCGTAATGTCATGATTCGTCCCACTTCTTAATTATAAGGGTTAAGAATTTTGTTTAAATTCCATTATAAATATTCTTAATTTGCTCAGGTTATCTGCTTACAAGATTTGATGTGAATATAGAATGCCTGTTTTGTTTAGCACTTGTAGCAACAGTATAATACTAGATTACATACATCACAAGTAGAATACAAATTAATGAGATGAAGAAATTAGTTCCGGAATGGTAATATATATATTTATATAGTATTTCATTTTTTGACCTTTGGTGATTTCATACTTATTCTTTTGGTATATGCAGCATGAAATGGATGTGCAATATATTGGTATCTATATGTGAAGTATAGAGAAGAATATAAATGGAAGAAGTTGATAGCAGGAATATGCTAAATACTAATACTTGAGCTAGGGGAATTTTATCAATGTGTATAGAAACACCAATTTATTTACTTGGTACCAAATATTTTAAGGAAAATTACAACACATGCATTTCCCAATAATTAAATTCGTATCATAATAATTGCTTATGATTTGATTCCACTTATTGTTAAGCAATGGTATTATACAAACTATAGTCCCTCTTTCAATATTCAACATATTAGGCTCACGTGAAATTTCTTGTAGTAGTATTTCTCTTGTTGGGGATTATGATTGGACAATCTCAAGTGAAGGCATCAAATTTTGGTGGTTGTATGACAAAGTTTAATGAAATGTTTTCTCAAAGAAATCATACTTCCAGTCAAATGCCCTTATGATTGTCTTGTAACCCTCAATCAAATGTTAAAGTGGAAGACTATTGTGAGGCTAGATGCTTCACCTCCAATTGTCTACATATTCCTATGACAAAGGATTATATAGGTACACAATTAACTCATTATTGTTTATTATTCTATGATCAGGTATCTCTAACAGATTAGTATTACGGGGTTTTTACATTTTAATTTTAAAAACTTATATATTGGGCTAATACTTAGTATAATGTTGAGGCACAACATAAAATAAGTACCTAAGAACATGTAGATGTTAAATTAAGTGATTATTCCATGTTTAGCTCACTATTGGTCTATATAAGAGGGCTTAGTTGTGATAGCCTATTTAAAGTGGTTGATCCCTCTTCCGCCTCTCAATTAAAAAGAAAAAAGAAAGAAAAAAAAATCTAACTCACTATTAAATGTTGTTAATAACTCAAATTGTGGAGATCAACTGGCAACTTAAGAAAATAAATACTTATATATATATATATATGTAAAAGTACATGTTTTGAGTTTTGGTCCTAATTTATGGCTCTTATTTAACAGACTACTAATAAATCTTGTTTTTCATTGTTGATTATTTAGAAGATGGAAGAATGTAAGGTTGCTTAGATGCTTGTCCAAGATCATGAGAGAAGAATCGAAGAATCACTAAGAATGAAGTAAAGCCATATGATTGTGAATAAGAAAACCACTATTTTATGAGAATTATAAGCATGTATACCATAATATCTAGATAATTATATCAATAGAGGAAAATTTATCGTTCATTGAACTTATTTTATGGTATCTACTTTTGTCTAGATTTTTTTATGTCATCTTAACAAGGAAAAAAAAAAACCCTGCAAATTGATTAATATATATCGCTAAAATCAATTTATCTAAAATAATGCTAAAAATTACCCACCCCCACCCCACCAACCTTCCTAGGAAAAAAATAAAATAAAAAGAAAGAACAACAAATAAACAACATGAAAATACCTTATGTGCTATGGGAGGGTAATTATCTTAAAGCCAAATTAAAAAGAAAAGAGAAGATCTATCCATTCTAGGTTTGGGATCGGGCTGAACTATATTTATTTTCTTCTTCATATTAAATATTGGATTGGGTACATAGTTTGATTTCTTTGTTCAAACATTTATTATATATTTCCTAATTAAAGAAAGAAAAGAACATGTGACGATCCTTATGGATGGAATATAATGTTGCATTTGGTTTAGTAAAATAGAATAAGATTGAAAAGGAATAATTTATAAAAGTTTTATTTTCATAATTCTCAATATTTATTTTATTTTCATGCAGCATTGGTATTTCACCTTAGTGATTTGGATGTTTGATGTTGCATAAAAAAAGGTCATTTTCTTATGAGATTTTCAACTTCTTATGTTATTTGTAACTTCCTTCAATTTCGTAACTTTTGTCAAGATTCGTACCACTTCTTAATTGAGTTAAGCACTTTTCCTTAAATAGTATTTGATTGCACAATTTTTATGATACTAGATTAGACAAAAAAATTTATCTCATGTTTGGTTTGTAACTTTACTTAATAGCTATGCAAAAATTAGGTTGATGGACAAGATAAAAAACTTAGAATTTGTCCAATCCACACCATGATAAAATATGAAATTCATTAGGACAAAAACAAAAAATAATTTATATTCTAAAAATTACTTCTCCATATTATAATACTGAATTGATTAATATTATTTTTATTAAATATTATAAAAAATTATTTATTTTATAATATAAATAATTAATTTTTTAATATAAATTTTATATTTTGTAATGTGCAAACCAAATATAGTATAATAAGCTTATACTGTACAGTTCTCCTTATACATACCTATCAAATTCTCTTTATACTTATCCAATCTAATTCTTTTTGTTCAGTTCAATCCAATTCACTCCTTACAACTAAATACTACCTTAATCTCATAAACATTGTTAGGTTTTTCATACCCCCACCAAAATTGGGTATTTCATGACGTTTCTTTACATTTCATGATACATTTGTAATTCTTTTCTCCACTATTTGTCTTTTGACTAAAATTCCTTCCTCAACTATATTTGTATTCTTTATCAATAGAAAGCTATCCATTTAGCCATTGATAAGTTTTTAATCTAATGAACAAAAAGTTAAGAGTTCTATAATGCCCTACACTTTAGACGCTACAACTACTCACATGTCATTGCTTACTAACGACACATTAACACTATAACTACTTAAAATATCTAAGTGCACCAATAAGAATTTCCAATTAATAAAATAATACTATCTTCAAAATCACAATAAATTGAATACCTCGCATATGAGTCATTCCAATCCTCAGTTAATAGTAATGAAGAATCTAAATTCAATCTCCCATAATAAATAAAATTAATCAAATCATGGCTTAAAGCAAATTGAAGCTTTTAGCTCCTAAGAGCATTAATAAGTAAAATATCAACTAAAGCTAAAGTCTCCTTCTTTGAACCTTGTTTGAGAACTTGAAAATAACTAGCTACCATCTGAAGGCTAGTACTACTGATCTTCATCATAGTGATAGTAGATACACTCCACTCTTCCCATCTTAAAATTAATAATAGGCATCTCCCTAATCATCATATTCAATGTACTCATCATACTGACCTACAGCAATAGAAAAATAAAGAGTTAAGTGAGATCATTTTGATAAGAATCCTTAAAATTAAGTGGAATCATTTTAAATGAAAAAAGATGAAGCTAATAGCAATGAATAAAGTGAAGAAATTTAAATAGTAAACCAATGGTAAAATTGAAACTTATCTATATCATTTGATAAGAAATTAAGAATTAATATATGGAGACAAAAGTGAAAGTTACTATAAATGTTGATTAAGCAATCATTGAGAAAATATAAGTAAAGAAGAAAATGGAGAAGATCTAAAGTGGTGAATCAATGCATGTAATACTAGATGGAATTGGAAATGTTGATAATTTAGGTATGAAATAGGATTTTGTACCCCTAAGTTTTAATCATGGATCCAACCGTGTAAGTAAGTAAGAAGGATGACAAATGTTAAAGCACCAACTTGCTGAAGGAATTTTTCAGCTTTTCAATTGAAATACTTTTATAGAGTTGAAGTTGCTAAGGAAAAAAGGATTCCTCATATGAGACATGGAATTGCAAAACAGACATTTGACAATTATTAGCTAGAAAATTTCTAAGGAGAAATTCTTTCTAAGGGGGGTAAAATATAAAACCCACAAATGAAATAAAAGAAAAGAAAACAAATGAAATAAAAGTAAAAGTTGGTGGCAAAGTGGCAAATAAAGTATAAGTGAATAATATTTTTGGAATTTTAGTACCTAGGTCTTCTAAAACTATTTAAGCCTAGTTTGTCTATTCTAAAACCTTAGCTAGCATTTCACGACTACGCCTTTCTCCTTCTTTTGGCACCTTCTCTCTAACTCTCACAATAAAACCCTATTTCTCAATGTAATCTAGTACAATATTGTGATTTCCTCAATTGGTTTTGAAGATTTCTTACTCGTTTAATAAGGGTTTTTGGTTAAAAAAAATCATATTTTGGTAATACTCCCAATGACGCTAGTGGGAATAGCATTTAAGGGTGTATAACTTGGTAAGTTTGATGGTATATGGTTATTTCTTAAGAAAGATATAAACTTTTGACTTCGGGTTTTGTAATTTTGCTTAAAGGAAGCTTTACTTTCGCATTGAAATAGTTGGTTGTCTAAGATTCTTACAAGAAAAATGAGTAAGAATTGAGAATTGATAAATTATTGTGTCTGCTGTTACATAAAAAAGTTCATATTTTTCAAGAGATTTTGAACTTCCCTATTATACATACCTTCTCTCTGATTTTATAACTTTTGTCATATAAATCGTAGCACTTCTTAATTATAAGAGTTAAAGTAATTTTACATAATATCTATTCATAAATATTATTAAATATTTCATGCCCCAATCAAAATCAAGTAATTTGTTATCTTCACATTTCACCACGGCTCTTTACTATTCCTAATTATATTTGTATCCTTTATCAGTAGAAAGCTACCCATCTAGCCATTGATAAGTTTTTTAATCCAACGAACAAAAAGTAAAAAGCTCACTTCAAAATCTATATGATGGATGCATCAACTTTCAAGATTTGGTACAAATATCAAATGCCTATTTAGCACTTATGGCGACACTATAGTATATACATCTCATATAGAATACAAATTAATGTATATACATATACATATCCATATATATATTGGTTTTTTTTTATATTGCTTTGAGAGTGTATTTCATTTTTTACACTATTGGTAGTTTTAGTACAATTAATTTTTTGAAATACGCAATCTATTACCATAAATTTGCAATCTATTAGTGTGAATTCATATATAAAGTATATAAATAAAAAAAAAATTGATAGTAAGAATATGCTAAATATAGATAGTTAAGCAAGAGGAATATTATTGATGTATAAAGAAAACACCAATTCATTTACTTAATAGTACCAAATATTTCAAGGAAAATTATAGCTCATGCATTTCACAAGAATTAAATCCATATAATAATTAAGTGTTTATAATTTGATTATTCTTTCGTAATGGTATTATATAACTACAACCCTTCTTTCAAAACCTATATGTTTTGCTCTCTTTCTTTCTAGCACTATTTAACATATTAAAGAGATGACTTAAGTGAAATTCCTTATCATGATCCTTCTATTGTTGGGGATTATAATCATACAATCATAAGCAGATGCAGCAAATTTTTGTGGTTATATAACAAAATGTTTAATAAAATGTTTTCTCAAAGAAATCATATTGTAGATTGCACTGTTGGTCCTAATCATGTTGTAGATTGCACTGTTGGTCCTAATCTTCAATCAAATGTTCAATTAGAAGATTATTGTAAGACCAGATGCTTCACCTTTAATTATCTACACATCCCAGTGACAAAAGATAATATAGGTGTACAACTAACTTATTATTTTTTAATAGGATATCTCTTCTAGATTAATAAGATCGGGTTTTGTATTTTGATTTCAAAACCTTATATATTTGGGTAAGTAATTAACATAAAGTTGATGTAGAACATAAAATAAGTACCTAGGAAAATGAAGTATAAAGAGGGTTTGGTTGTGATAGTCTATTTAAAGTAACCTTCCCTCTCACTGAAAAATGAAGGAAAAAAAAAATAAAACTCTAACTTACTATCAGATGTTAAAGGTAACTTAAATTGAGGGGTTTAGTTAAAATTTTGAGAAAGTAAATACTTAAATATATATATATATATATATATATATATATTGACCCTAATTCATAGCTCTTATTTAACATATTACCAATAAATTATTGTTTTTCATTGTTGGTTATTTAGGAGATGGGAGAATATAGGGTTGTTTAGACGACTGTTCGAGATCATGTGAAAAGAACCACTAAGTATGAAGTAAAGCCATATGATTGTGAATAAGAATAACATCATTTTACGAGAATTATAAGTATGTATACCAAAATATCTAAATAATTGTATCAATAAAGGGAAATCCGTCATTCATTGAACTTATTTCATGCATGTACTTTTGTTTAGATTTTTTTAACGTCATCTTAACAAGAAATAGAAGTTGCAAGTTAATCAATATATCTCACTAAAATCAATTTATCTAAAATAATGCTAAAAATTAAAAAAAGAAAGTGAAAGAAAAACAACATGAAAATACCTTAAAGTAGATTGATTATCTTAAAGTCAAATTAAAAAGAAAAAAAGAAAAGAAAATATCTTCCCTATTCGAGTTTGTGACCATATTCATTTTCTTCTTCATAATAAATATTGCATTAGGTGCATACTTTCATTTTTCTATTTCAAACAATTATGATATATTTCCTAATTAAAAAAAAAAAGAACACATGATGATTCATATGGATCAGATATAATATTGCATTTGGTTTAATAAAAATAGGTAAGATTGAAAAAGAATAATATTTTTTAGTATTATTTCGTTTTGTGAGATTTTTTTAAGTACAAGTTACATTGTATTGAAAATGAAGGAAATTAATGGAAATTTTTTATTTATCCTACATTACAAGGAATAAATATTACTTATTATAAACAAACTAAATAAGAAATAGTTATTTTACATGTGACAAAGTTGAATGGCAATTCTATAAGTAAACTATACACAATGTAAATGTAAATGATTCATTAATAATTAGAAGACAAACCAAGTAAAATTCAATGTTAGTCCTCAAACAACACTATTTTTTCACCATCTAAGAGAGTTTTTTTTTTTTCAAAGAACAAGATTACTCTCTTATCAATCAACAATTTAAGGGAACATGGAGAAAGAAAAAAGATAGAGCTCCAATGAGCTTGAGATCTAAGGAAAATTTTTCTTTAAAGTAGAATACACTCATTTAAGCCTACAATCTAAGAGAAAATTTTTCTTAAGATAGTATAGTGTTCATATTAGGGAAATCTTTCTTTAAAACAAGATAGGGTTTTTAAGCCTATAATTTAAGATTTTTCAAAATGGAATAGAGTTCAAACAAGGTTATAATCTAAATCTTTTCTTAAAAAAGAGGATATTGCTCTGGTGACTTGATGATCCAAATGCCTCTTTTTAAGGGATGGAACCCTAATTAAGCCTACAGTTTGAAAGCGGTTTCTTAAGTAACGATACCTCAATGGGCCAATAATTCAAATCTGTCTTTAAAAGGAGACAACACCTTAATGGATTTATGATTCGAATGTTCTTTCTTTAAAAAGGGTAATGCCCCAATCAAGCTAAATACCAAAAGAAGTTTTCTTTTATCACACTTTGATGAACCTATTGAAACACATGGAACAGATAAAGGAAAAATGTAATGTAGCAGTTACACACTCACACACAAATTGCACTTGGTACTTACCTTTATTGTTCTTAAACAGAGTATATGCACATACACTTTCTTGCACTTTTGCACTCTTATTCACTATGACTTTCTGTTCACATATACACTACTTATATACTACTCACGTACTTACTTTTTCTATAATAACACCTAACTAACTTTACTTAAGCACTAACTCATCTTATACTTATTTACTAAATTGCTTCTCACTTAATGTACACTTAACCGACACAATATGAATTAATCTCCACAACATAGCCCCTTTAATTCATATTGCAACTCTCTAAGGATTGAACCCCAAGCATCAACCTTAGCTTTCTAAATCTGTCAATTCTCAGTAGTTTAGTTAAGATATCAACAAGTTAATCTTCTGAATGACAATACTTCAATTCCAACTTCACTTTGTTCACTTAATCATGCAAATAATGGAATCTGGTTTCAATATGCTTACTTCTACTGTGTGTTACTGGATTTTTCACCAAACTAATTGCAGACTTATTATCAACTAAAATAGCAAGTAGGCATCACATTGTGATCTTCATTTGCTCTAACAAAGCATCCAACCATATTGCTTGATATGCACTTGAAGAGCCAGCCACATATTCAGCCTCACATGAAGATAATGTAACAATCGACTGCTTCTTAGAACACCATGCAAACACTGATTTATTCAGCTAAAACAAATACCTAGAAGTGCTTCTAAAATCCACCTTATCACATACCAATTAACATCTAAAAATCCAATAATCTCCTCTTAATTCTTATCTAATTTCCTAAGAAACAAAATTCCAAACACTATAATTCCTTTTAGATACCTCAAAATCCTTTTTGTTGTTACCAAATGAGACACACATGGTTTCTCCATAAACCTACTCATAAGCTTAATTATAAAACATATATCTAGTCTACTATTGCACAAAAATTTCAACGACCCAACTATCTGCTTAAAGAAAGTCACATCTACAAGTGTCTCATTTTCATCTTATACCAATCTAGTTCTAACATCAATAGAAGTTGCAGCTGGATTGCAATTCAGCATATTAAACCTTCTTAAAACATCTGTCATATACTTCAATTGATGCATAAAAATACCATTCTTCACACTTACAAACTCTAATTCCAAAATGTAACATAAGTCCCTTAAATCAGACATATCAAATTCTTGTTTCATCAACAAGTCATTAACATACAGATACACTATAAGGAATCAATCATATACTCCATACTCATTAAAACACTTTTCAAAACCTTATTGTATCAAAAAGGAATCAATCATTTTGTTCTAAGCTCGAGGAGCTTGTTTTAAGCTATATAAAGCCTTCCATAATCAATATACTTTATTCTATTGTCCCTAAATCTAGAATCTAAGTGGCTGTATCACATAAACTTCCTCTTCTAAGGGACCATTGAGAAATGTAGACTTTACATCTAATTGAAACATAAGCCAAGACTTCGAGCTTGCAATTGCTACCTTTAGCCTAATTGTTTCAATTCTAGCAATAGGCGAAAACACATCTTAATAGTCCAATCCTTGCTTTTGAAGAAAACCTCTCATAACTAATCTTGCTTTACACTTAGCTACAGAACCATTAGGCTTTAATTTTGTTTTATAGATTCGTTTTACATCAATTGGAGTTTTATTTTCTAACAAATTAACAAGTTCCCATGTCTTATTTCTTTAAATAGATTGAATCTCTTCCCTCATAGCATTACAACACTTCTGATCACTCAACGCTTGATCAACACTTATCAGTTCAAGTCTAGTGAACAAAGCAAGATGAACCAAGTCTCCTTCTGATGTTACTGCATAATCTGGAAACATTTCATAATCTTCGTTTCTCCTTGGAACCTGTCTTGTTCTTTGACATCTACTGCTTAGTTGTTGTCGTATGGTCTGATTTCTATCATCCAACCCATCATTTTTAGGTTGCTGCTCTACTACCTGTTCTACATTTTCAACAAACAGCTTAGCATCATATTCCCCTACTTGTCACTTATTAAATCCTACTTCCAACCCCTAATATTGTCAAACACCACATTTTTACTTATTATTACTTGTTTTGAAGTGGGATTATATAGGCTCCAATAGGATAATATCTTACAAAAATTGCCTCTTCACTTTTATCATCCAATTTTCTCCTTTTAATCTTTGTTATTTGTATAAAGCATCAGCTTTTTAAACACTTTTAAGTGAGATACATTTGGTTTCTTCCCTATCCATACTTCTTCTAGTGTCTTCTTTTCTAATGATTTTATAGGACACCTATTCAAAATATACACTACCATTGCTATTACCTCTCCCCAAAAATATTGAGGCACATTCTTATTTCTAAGCATAGTTCTCACCATATTTAGTATTGTTTGATTTCTTCTTTCAACAACTCTATTATGTTGTGGTGTATATAGGGCTACCACTTCATGTACAATCCCTTCTTTTTCATAAAAATTTTCAAATTCATTTGAAGTTTATTCACCACCTCCATCTATATGAAGTGTTTTAATTAACCTTGCCACTTTACTTTTTAACCAACACTTTGAAGCTTCCAAAAATATCAACTACTTTAGATTTCCTATGAATCAAGTATACCCAAATTTCCTTACTAAAATCATTAACAAAGGTTATAAAATATTGATTCCCTGCTAATGTTGTCACTTAGAAAGGTCCACATTCATCTAAAAATACTACTTCCAAAAGACTTAAGGTTTTTAGTGAAATTCTACCTTTAAATGACTCCCTTGGTTGTTTAACTAACTGACAACCTTCACAAATTTTATTTGGTACTTAGATATTTAGCAAACCATCAACCATCTTCATCTTGTTTAAATGATACAAACTTTTAAAATTCAAATGTCCAAACCTCAAATTGCATATATGGGTTTCATTATTCACTGTTGCAGCAAAACTCATGTATTCATCCAACTGAATATCAATCTTGAATGTTCAATTCTATGAGAGTAATACCTTTATCACCAATCTATCCTTACTATCAAATATAGTCAACAATCGATCCTTCAAAATCTTGGCATAACCCTTCTCTAACAGTTGCCACGCTAAAGAGATTAGTCTTCATACTAAGCACATATAAAACATAAAAAATATAGGAGTATTTCCCATTTTTCTATCGAATCAAGATTTTTCTAAGCCCTTCAGCCATCACCATACTATTATCTACAAATCTAACCTTAGTTTTAATTTTTTTTCATTCAATTCAATGAACTAACTCTTCTTACCTAACATGCAGTTAAAGCATCCAGTATCCAAGTACCATGCATTAGAACTCAAACTCCTAGGTAGGGTTATAACTATCAACAGTACTTAATCAGAATCATAACTTTCATCTTATGCAAAACCTGTTGTTTCACCTTCATTCTTTTGGAAACCCCTTTATTATTCCTTCATTCATTAGCAAAATGTCCAAATCTTTGACAATTATAGCATCGGATGGACCTTTTATCAAATTTCATCCTAGAACCTTTCCTTAACATTCCTCCTCTCTTTATTATTCCATCAAGATGCACTTGGTTAGAATTAGATTCTTAACTTCTTATCTAGTTCAACCACATTCTTCCTCATCTTTTATTTCTTACTCAAAAACTTCCTCTTCTACCCCCTATGTTTTCAACAAGAGCCCTCTTTACACATACTTGCAAAGCTTGTTCCACTGGTTTCTCATTTGTTCTTTCATTCATACATTATTCGTGAGCCTCAAGAGAACTTTGCAATTGATCCAACATCAAGGTACTCAAATCTTTTGATTCTTCAATCGCAACTACAATGATGCATACCGTAACCAAGAATAAACAACATCGATCGTAGGAATGGGTCCAAGTTTGCCAAAAGGTTAAAAAGGATGATGAGGAAACACATGAAAAGTACAAAGGGGTAAATGAAAGAGTAAGCCAAAACCCACAAACAACTCTAAAGAATAATAGAACTTTCGAGGACTCTCAGTATAGCTCGATATGATACACGAGATAATTCGGTGAGGTTACTCGCCACCTAGCCTTACTTAAGGATTAGAATAAAAATAAAATAAGAGTAAACAAACAGTATTTACAAAAAAAAAAAAAAAAAGAATATTTAGTGTATTAAGGGTAATATGCTCCTTCAAGCTATAAGTACAAGAGTATTTATATTCGATAAGTTAGGGCATCTTACCTAAAAGGGAAAAAGAGAAAAAGAGTACTTCCTAAAGAAGTAATGTACAAACAATACAAAGGGTAAAAATGAATATTCAAGAAAAACAATAATTAGTATAATGGATTCTACACGTAGTCCTGTACACATGGCGGAGAGATATTAGTGATGCTATTCAAGGATGCAAACAAAAGAATATGTTCAGATTGCTTGTTTGAGAAGGAGTGATTGAGGATTAGTCTAGTCTCTGTCTCTCGGCTTCTCGACAAGAATGATACTAAGCAACTAGTCGGCTCTAACATGAGTGAGTAAGCGTACATGGTTTAGCTGTTGTCTCGGCATTCTATCACTCAGCACAAAACTTTTGAGAAGTAAGCGGTTGTACATCTCAGCATATGGAGTTTATCGGTAAAGAAATACTCGGCTTTTGTAAGAGTCGGTTAGAGTAGAAAGATTCACTTTGCCATTCCCTCTAGCCCTCAGGCTCAGCTATGATTTAAAGGCCTAATAGCTTGATTCCTATCACACAATGTAATCAAACTTATGAGATAAAGATTGTAATATCTTTTCAACTAACATTCCTTCAGGTATTGTTTCATCGTTTGCTTTCGTCTGATTAGATAACACAATCACTTTAGAATATAATTCACTCACATTCTCCTTATTGTCCATTTGCAATATTTCATATTGTCTTCTTAATGTTTGAAGCCACAGTTTCTTTAGCTTGTCTGCTCCCTTGTAATATTTCTCCGATATGTCCCATGCCTCTTTTGTTGAACTTGTACTTGCAATTCTTTCAAAATTTGTCGAATCTACACATTTGTGTACGTAGAACAAAGCCTTGCAATCCCTTTTCTTTTAACTCTCAATGAGCAATACACTGAACATCAGAGGGATTTTCAAGCAAACCTTAAACCCCACTGTCAACAACATCTTGCACTTCTTGAAACCTAAATATAACCTTCATTTGAATGCTCCACTTTTAATAGTTTTTCCCATCTAATGTTAAAAGTAACACTGATGTATTTCCAGACACATTAGCCATTGTCACACTCTACAGATCTTTATTAGAAATGGCTCTAATATTACTGTTGAAACACATGGAACAAATAAAGTTACATACTTGCACATAAATTGCACTTAGTATTCGCTTTTATTGTTCTTGAACAGAGTACACGCACATATACTTTCTTGCACTTTTGTACTCTTATTCACTATGACTCTATGTTCATACATACACTATGTTCATACATACACTACTTATATACTACTCACATAATTACTTTTTCTGTTATAACACCTTACTTTACTTAAGTAGTAACTCATCTTATACTTGTTAATTAAACCACTTCTCACTTAACACACACTTAATCGACACAATATGAATTAATTTCTACAATAGAGCCTAGATGATAAGGATGTCAACCTTTGCAATTAAGACATGATAGCATAATTTAAGTTTAGTAGATGGAAAAGAGGAAATTAGAGAGTTAGTGAGGTACATGCCCTATGGATACACTTGTATACCAAGCATGTTGTTCAATGAGAGTGACTTTAGAATAATCATGACCATACAACTAGCATATGAGAGTTATATAGTTGTATAAATCATTAGTACACCTATTACTTGTTTTATTTCCTTCTTTGGAGTATTTATTATTATTTCCATTTTAATATTTGTAAGATGCTAATGTAAATACAAACCTTTCAAATTTTGAATTTATTCATGAATTTTACATTGCTTTCATTGTCTTATCAATTTAGGTCCTACATTATGGTGACAAACCAACTCTTTTCGATTTGTTCATTCAAGCCTCATATCAAATGTGTGATTCAAAATCCTTGTTGTTGTAATTTTGTGAATCCTATTCAATTATAATATCAAATAATTTATTTTCTAAGTCGATGAGTCATATTGTTTCAGTGATTCGATCATAACTAGTGCAACTATTAAATTAGCACGTAATATTTGATTCAACATTCATCGATATATTTTATTTTCCTGTTATCCTAAATACAAAAAAATTTAAATATTTACTTTTTATTGTTTTAAACCCTAAATTTCACTAAAGGTCTAAATTTTATTAGTTACACAACACAACACCAATAGATGTCTAGAATCAACACAAGGATTTGGATTACATCATTGGGCTTCTAATAATTTTATGCTTTAAGAACTTAGGAAATTGCTTTGTACACTCTTTTCCTTTTTGCTAAAAGATTTTTGAAATTTTGAAATTCACGAAACCTTTTCTCTCCCTCTTAAGGTAAATCTACTCTCTCTTCTATTTTCCATTTTTTTCTTTGTTTGTTTTTTATTTGAAATTTTGCTAATAAATAGAGGAATTCTACATATCATTGATGCTTATAGATAAATGGAGGACTTAACTCTTTAATCAATTGTCATCATTCATTCTTTTCATATTGCTTCATGCTTGAGTGAGGAAGTGATGTGTCTTCGAGGTCATACACACGGAGGCTGGACCACAATGAAAGGGAATGAAAGAAAAAAAAGAGGAGGATTAACAAATCCTTGAGCTATCTAGCTAGATATGATACACTAATAAGATTCTACACGGCCTACAATGCACCAGATGTAACTCATCAGTTTGAACTATAGGGTTACTCACTACTACTCTTTACAAAATGGAATAAATAAGAGTTCAAAGATAAATGAGAACACTATGGTTGCTTAAGAAAGTAAACTTATAATAAGCAATAATATAATAATGTGTTATCTGTGTACAAGTAAATAGGGTTTATATACTAGCCCTACTAGGGTTACAAGGCATATATGGAAAAGACAAAAGGACACTTTTACAAATGGAATACATGAAACATACTAAAAAAGGCAAAAGGAACAAAAAAATTCTATATGGAAAAAGTAAGGAATCCTTTTAGAATGCTATACTAGAGGACATGTGTTAAGGGGGGATTAGAAGCTTGTAGTATGGTTGGCTAAGCTGTAACGAAATCTGAGGTCGCTTAATAGTTGTAAGATCCTGCTCGGACAAGGTCAAAAGAGAGTTAACAATCAGAGTTGATCTGGTCTAGTTCAAGTCATAGCTCAAGTACTGAAGGGTGCTTTAATCCTTTATAGGTTGGGTGTCTCGGTAGTTCGGCTCGGTCTGACGTCTAAAGTTGGTCGACTTAGACGCTATCTGGAGCTCGATAATAGTCATGGTTGCTCAACCGGTTAGCATGACTACTTGGAAGCTTGGAAACTGTGTTAGTATTTACTAAAGCTCGGCACTTAAGACGATAATAGTATAAAAGATACAGATCAGAATAGGAATTTTTGTCTTAAATGGTGTTTTGAACTAATATTCTTTGTGTAAGTTCTTGCAATCCTTTAGCTTGACTACATATAATTGGTCGAAGAAGCTAACTCCTATTAGGAAGTCTTCTTTTAGTCCTAAAGTTGTATAAAAAATGCCTTGTTTTTAGTCATTTGTTCTTTTTCCCTTAAAAATTTTTCAATCAATGCAAGGCACAAATGGGGGAGAAAAGCTTCAATTGTATGATATTGCTACGTTGATGGATTAATTGCATGCAAATATCGGTAGAATTATAATATATGAAATTATGAATAGTAATATTTTAAAAACTACATATCAGTACTAATGAATTTAAGGGTGTTTTTTTCATCAAATAAAAACAAGTTTACTTCTCCAATAAAAGTAAAATTTTCAATAAACATCATTATACGAAGAGATATTACTTTTCATCATTAAGGTGAAGCTCTTGTTTATAAGCTCCACAATTAGGTATTCGAAATTCAGTTCATAAAATTTAGGACGATTAAGTAAATTATCCGATTGAGCTTAAATTTTACAATGAAGTTAAGAATATTAGTAAAAATGATGCCACAAGTTTAAATTTAAGAAAATAAGTAATTAAATATTATAACATTAAGTTATATGTATATTACTTGTTATTTATCGGAAATACGTAAAATCAGTTTCGATAACTGACGAATCGATATAGATAAATTATATGCATACTAAAACTCATTAAAATAACTTAAATAATATTTATGAATATTTATTTATACTACATATGTATTTACGTGTAGATAAAAATACTCAAAATTACTTAAAATACTTGAAATATTTCAAAATAATGCTAAATAATTGAGAAAAATTCATTAAAAAATAAAAATCAATAAAAATATGGAAAAGTGAAGAAAAGTCCAAAAGAGGGGCATGGCATGCTGGGAATTAAAGAAAAATAACAACCAATAATATTAAGACAATTAGAAAGTGAAAAAGGAAGAGATAAGAGACATGTGATACTTGGAAAATTAAAGTAAAACCTTAAAAACTACTATAAATTCAAAAACTCTCTTGTACAAATCATTTTGGTCAGTTTTGAGTCTAGAAAAATTAGAGAGAAATCAAGAAGAGAGAAGATAGTATTTTTACAAAAAATTAACAAATTATAGTGTAATTAGGACATATAAAAAGAAACCACACTCAATAACCACCTAGAAAGGGGCGACCACTACCACCACACATCAAATCCACTGCTTAGTAGTGCCAACAATGGTGGAGTCATTACTGGTGGCTGGAAGCCTTTCAATCAGTGAGTTTCGATTTTCTTTCTAAATTTGTTTAATTTAGTAAAAATATTAAATATGCATAGAAAATTATGAAATTTAGTATTCTAGAATTTTTTTTTTTTTAGTAAATCAATAACTTTATTAAAAACAAAAGCTAATATTACAAAGCACAAGAAGTGCTAAAAACAAAGAGCCTACAAAAGGAAAACTAGAAAGTACCACTCAATACAAAAAGAAAGCTAGGAAGATATAAATACATAATTTAAGATTTTCCTACCTACAAAACTTGCATTGGGGATGGGATTTCCCAAATGGATTGAATTCCTCACTCTTAAGATATAGTATACGGAGCAAGAATCTTAGTAGGTGGGTACTCTTACAAAGAGATGCTAAGCTGATTTGTTATAGTTCGCCATGAGGAAAACAAAGGAAGGTAGTGAAGACATGCTAAGACTTGAGACCACACTACTTATGAAAAGGCACAATTGAAAAACAGGTGATCATGGTCTTCAGGATTAGCATTGTAAAGGAAGCATGAAGACTGTATTGTTATGCCCCAATGAACAAGCTTCTCAAAAGTGTATAATTTCCTATTCCAAGCAAGCCAAAAGATGAAGCGATGACAAGGCAAGGCATGCTTATACCATACCATATTACTCCAATTCATTGTAACACTTTGTGGTTTGAGGGAGTTGTAAGTACTTTTGATTGAGAAAGTACGGAAATTTGATGGAGCCCAATAGGGAGAATCCATAATCCAAGGGTCAGGCTTGTATGTAGCTAGAATGTATACATTGTCCCACAAATGTCCTTTGGGGAGAAACCACTCGCTGCCTTCCATAATGGAACATAATCTAGTTTCGATTGGAATAGTTGAACTTGCTATCTGCCTTAGACTAGAAGAGGTATCAAGTGGTCCTATAGGAAGCCAAAAATTCTAGAATATTTTTGTATGTAAATTTAGAAAAAAAAAAATATTAATTTAATAAAATTAGGCCTCACCATATACTATTTTTAAGAAATGACTAAACTTGAGCTAGTTTTTTATTTTGATTTAAATAACCTTAATAATATAGTTTTGACCTCAAAATTTTTGTATAGACTATTTAGAATATATATAGTAGTGCTGTGAAGAGCTTTTCTTAAATTTAATTTTCTAATTTTTTACTTAATTTTTAGGCCCTTAAAATCATGCATAAAAGGTAATATTTGGGCTAAATTTTGCAATTTAACATTAATTGGTATAAATTTTGATTTAGTATGAAATTAGGTGTTTTAGGATGTTAATTGCTGATGGAGTATGATATTGGTAGTATTTGGAATGTTAAAAGTATGTATTTTGTGTATTATGTGGTGAATAATGGGTAAAAGTATATAATTAAGCTAATTTTATAATTTAGAGATTAAATAGGTATAAATTCTGATTTAGGGAATAATTAGACATTTGGATATATTATTTTATGATTAAAGATGATGTTTATAGTATTAAAAATGTTAGCTAAGTGATTTAGGTATGAATTATGTAATAACACATAATATATATATATATATATATCGAGGAAATTAACGATTAGAAAATAATAGGTCAAAATTTATAATAATAATAATAATATACCATAAATCTAATATGAAATATAAATTTAGGTAATTACATAAAAAATGTAAATTTTTCTCACATCGAGCACTAATTCAATAATTAAATTGGGAAGTGGGTATACATACGCACTAGAATACGAGTTAGAGGATAAATATGAGATTTAGCATATCTACGTATAATGTGATTAATTTCATATATTGGTTCGGAATAAGTTCTTAAGGTTTGCGTATAAAACCTGTAATCAGAAACTGAATTAAAACTTAATTTAGAAACGAATTCAAAAACTAAATCAAAACCTAACCTAAATTAAGAATAAGTTTAAAAGACTCAAAAACTTGAATAATTAGGTACAATAAAACCGTAAACTGAAGATAACATAAAGCATTACAAAATACAACTTATCTATGGTAGTTATGTGAAAATTAAAACAAGATTGTATTATAGGAATTATTGGCGATAGCTTATGCGAGTTGTACCTTAAATGAGTAAGCGGAAAGTCTAAATAAGTTGGGATCGATATGTTATTGTATTTTGGAATACTTTTTTATAGTACTCAGAGGTTGAGGATTATACTTGGTTTTATTTGTTAGATAGTTGACTATGTACATGCTTGTATATGCATGTTTTTGAATTTGATTATATGATTATGGTTTAATGTTTTGGATTCAAATTTATGTGACTTGTATGAAATGCTTAAACACCTTAAATCAAATCTAACTAAATGTATGCTTGTAAGTCTAAAACGAACTTGCATAGCAACTTAATAGAGGAAACGTTTCTTTGGCTAAATATTGATTCAATCGAAAGAGATCGCGTTGAATAGCATAATAGGTCCCTTCTTCATCTTTAGTCCTAAATAACTAAAGAAGAGGTTGCAGCAAGAGTGAAGTCAATGGTTCAAAGGTTCAAAGGTAGTCATAAGAGGAGCAATATTTTCATTGCACAAGTTTAGGTTTGGTCATGAATTTTTGAAATATATGCTAAACTTTTCAACTTGGATTAGAGTAAGCATAATTTCTTTAATCTCGTAACTGACCCGATAATGTTATGCAATAATATTTACCTGTACATGCATTGCACCTAACTAATTTGATTGATAACTCATTTTGTGTTTGATATATAGTTTTAAGTCTCCATCATAACTTACTAAGCGATTAATTGCTCACATTCCTATAAATATTGTTGTAAGTGCGAACTAAGAAGTGATTATATAACTACTTTAAAGCTAACAACTGTTAGATCCTAGAAAGTAAGGATATAAAATCGAGGATCAATTATACTCTCAAGTTTGGATTCTATCTTTAAAACTTTTAGTATCAATTTATATATTACTTAAATAGATTATGATTAAGCTACTAAATCTTATAAATATACTTGAGTTATTTTAGTGTAAATATGCATATTTTTATATATAATTTCATAAGTAAATAACATGTTTAATTTATAAATTATTTACTTCGAAACTGATTAATAGTGGACGTGTTATGCGAATTAGGTTTAAAATAATGATTGTAAGATCATTTTCTATCCTAAAATAAATTGTACGATAAAACCATTATAACTCTATTATTTGGAGGCATAATATTGTTCTCTTAGTGAAGAATTACCAAGAGAATTCGTTTTGGAGCAAGCAAAACTGCCATGGCCATAGGCTTTCGATTATTAGATTTTTGGTACAAAACCAAAAGGTATGTTATTAAACAATCAAAAGAAATAAAAATAAAACAATAAATTACTGAGTAATGATGAATAAAAGTGATAAACGGTGAGAAAAAATGTTGAAAAAGCTCGTCGAAAATTATGTCTTTGATAAAGATTTGATCATTTCTTCCAATACTATTTATATGGCAGAATTTAATTGGTTGATTTTGAAATAAAACATAATGGGTAGACCCAACCTACTTATTCTCAAATTTCGACAGCTTTTATGCTTTCTTTTTCTTTTTTTTTTTTTCTTTTTTCTTGTCCAAGTAATATTTGAACACATCGTCCAATGCTTAAAAAAAAAAAAATCTTGGAATCCTATCATTTGTGCAAACCCTATCTCGTTCTTTTTGCTCCTTTACTTTTACTATGCTTCTTTGTTTTATATTTATTAAAAATTGTAACAGATTCATAATGTTTTTACATATTTTGACAACATATTTCGAGTGTGACGATGAAAACAATGGCATGATCGAATTGACTGATCTCCCGGAAAGGGTAGGGGTAGACTAGAGACTGAATTTTTGGTGTTACGCGTTGATATCACTTTTGATTGTATTTTTTGACTATTCAGTCTCATTTTTGTGACGTTTATAATACAAATTTCCAATCATTTTCCCTTCTATTTGCTATTATTTATTTGTCAAAGTAAATGGTGAAATGACACATTTCTTAGAAATTGTGATTTCAATTTTTAAATTACATCCAAACATAAATAAAAGAATCAAACTTTAAACTATACTTTACATATCGATTATTTTAAAATAAAGGTGTCTTTATAATTTTAGTTATATAGATTTTTCTCAATTAGATCACTATATCACAAAATTTCTTTTTTAAGTCATTAATATCTATTGAAATTATAGGGATTGAGATTATATCCCTTATTCTATAATAAACATGAAATAAAATCAAATAAATGTGTCATTATATCACAACATTTTTTTATAAGTCATTAAAAATTTTAAATTTATATTAGTATTGATGTTGTTAGGTTAAAATATGGTACTCATCTCTAGACAATATATTACAATTTTTGAAGGATAAATGACATACATGAACTTTATTTGAGTTAATAGGAGGTAGGAGTTTCTTACTTCTTATTATTATTATTATTTTTTTCAAAAAAGAGACACATGGAGAAAATACCTTGCTTGCCAATTTTTTTTATAGAAAAGAAATGGACGAAAATGTATGGCAAAGAAAAGAATAAATGCAAATGGAGTGAAGTGTAATTTACTTTGTGTTTAGTAACATATCAGGAAATGGAAGAAAATTTAAGTTTGTATCAGATAAAGGTATCCCTATTTTTATTTTAACAATATTGTCATAAAGGACAATTTTGCCCATTTCATTTATTACCGCCCATATCTCTTCAATTTGGAGAGAAAAAAGAGACACCAACATGAAAATATTCTCACTCATTTTCCTCGTATTCTAAATAATCATTTTTATGATACCTCATTTTTAGCATGGTTTACATGGATTATTCGAGGGAATTACTATTATTTTATAAGGAGTATGTATCAAAATGATATGTTAACACAAAATAAAATTTTTTAAATCAAGTGAGTTGAAAAAAGAAAAAAAAGATATTATTTTTTATTAGTTTAGTTATTCAGTACTTTTTGCCTAAATGATACTATATCTATAGATTTATTCTTTTTTATTTTTCTTTTGAAAAAAAAAATATTTCAATTTGCCGTTTTCCACCCGTCTAGAGGAAGTGTTAAAGTTTGCAATTTTCAATTTAAATTTAAAATTCAAATTTCTTTCCTATCTCGTTTTTTCCAAATATAGAAAAATTACATTGTCCGCTATTGAAATTTACATGGACTTTTCATAGGTTACTAACACTCGTATAATTATGTTATTTTTCTTAATAAGTGCTTTCGAATAACTTTATGTTATATCCTTATTTATCACAAACTCTTCCAGAGTCCAGACGACGTCTGTGTCGTGTCGATTAAGAAACTAAATAGATTATTAAAGGAAACGAGAATAAATAAATAAATAAATAAATAAGAAGAATGAAAGTCTCCTCCTCGAAGTCTTCTCAGTCTTCTCCTTCTAGTGTTAACATTTGACATTTCTTCATCGTTATTAAATCAAAACCCCCCCCACCCCCCAACACGCCCCAAATTCCAATTCAACCATTCATCAATAAACCTTAATAACCCTCTGAAGAGGGAGAGACTCTTTCTCTCTAAAATTTAGATCTGATCTCGAAACCCAACCATGGCGAACTCACAAAATTTCTCTCTCTTCTCCACATTCTCACTTCTCTACCTCCTCCTTCTCCTCCTCCTCTCTCCTTCCCTCGCCGAGATCCGCTTCACCGAGATCCGATCCGATGACCGTCCGATCATCCCCTTCGACGGGTTCGGATTCACTCAACGTGGCCGCCTCGAACTCAACGTCTCCAAAATCGGCCTCGCCCCCTCCTCCACCGATCTCGACTTTTCCGCCGTCGGATTCTTCCTCTGCACTCACGACACGTGGCTCCATGTCCTCACTCAGCTTGAAGATGGTGAAATCTCGTGTGCTCTCAAATCGGAGTACGTAAGGCCGGTCTTATCCTTCGAGAAGGTCAAATCGAAGACTCGATACGATACGCTTTATGTTCAAAAGGAAGCTGATCAGTTCATGCTTGTCTTCGCGAACTGCGTCCAGGATCGCCTGAAAGTCTCGATGGACGTCCGATCCGCGATGTATAATCTGGAAGGAAAGAATGGTAACCACGATTACTTATCCTACGGTCGAACAATTTTGCCTAGGGTTTACTTTTTCTTCTCGTTGATTTATTTTGCCCTAGCTGGTCTTTGGATATATGTCTTGTATAAGAAACGGCTCACTGTTTTCAAGATCCATTTCTTTATGCTCGCGGTAGTTATACTTAAAGGATTGAATTTGCTCTGCGAAGCGGAGGATAAGTCATACATTAAGCGTACGGGTAGTGCACATGGTTGGGATGTGCTGTTTTATATATTCAGTTTCTTGAAGGGGATTACTCTGTTCACTTTGATTGTGTTGATCGGAACGGGCTGGTCATTTTTAAAACCTTACTTGCAGGATAAGGAAAAGAAGGTTCTAATGATCGTGATCCCTTTGCAAGTCATTGCTAATATTGCACAGGTTGTGATTGATGAGACTGGCCCTTATGGCCAGGATTGGATGACGTGGAAGCAAGTATTTTTGCTTGTCGATGTGGTGTGTTGTTGTGCAGTGCTGTTCCCAATTGTCTGGTCGATTAAGAACCTCCGTGAGGCTGCACGTACTGATGGAAAGGCTGCAGTGAACTTGATGAAATTGACCTTGTTTAGGCAATACTACATCGTTGTTATTTGTTATATTTACTTTACTCGGGTTGTGGTCTACGCACTGGAGACAATTACATCTTATAAGTATCTTTGGACGAGTGTGGTGGCTGCGGAGTTGGCCACGTTGGCATTTTATGTTTTCACAGGGTATAAGTTTAAGCCTGAGGCACATAATCCTTATTTTGCTATCGATGATGAGGAAGAGGAGGCTGCAGCAGAGGTTCTGAAGCTTGAAGATGAGTTTGAATTGTAAGTGGAAGTTGTTGAAGGTTGGAGCTCGGAGACTACATGGGAGGGGTCATGCAGCTGTCAAAGAGAGGTCTCCGAGGTAGAAATTTGATTGCTGGATAGGCTTCTGTGCTGTTCAAATGGTTTATTCTCTGTAGAATTGTCCTATGTTATGTTCTCATGTTGTCAAGCTACTCTGCTTTTGCTGTTCCTCTTTAGCTGTGTAGTTTATACTTCATAGATGCTAAATTTACTTGTGCAGATTGGATTGTTGTCACGAATGATGACTTAAAAACTTTTCTGTAATTTTGAGGATATTTCTGTCTCTATCTTTTTTCTT
This sequence comes from Lumnitzera littorea, assembly GCA_024138015.1. Lineage (NCBI taxonomy): Eukaryota > Viridiplantae > Streptophyta > Magnoliopsida > Myrtales > Combretaceae > Lumnitzera > Lumnitzera littorea. The sequence goes on along the minus strand of JAMXBB010000008.1, from coordinate 2,246,604 downwards.
CAGTTATGGTCCATAAAATCTACCAGTTCTAGACATGTTTGGTAAAGAAAACAGTGATCCATGTTGTGGACGCTCTGGGGTTGAAACCTAGTCCAGCATGTGTTAGTATACTTGATTACCTGTGAAGGATAATAAATTTTGAGTACTTTGTGCTCTCTTTCCCCTTTTACTACTTTTTTCATTGTCTTTGTCTTTCTGGCCAATATTGATCTCATTGTTGAGAAACTCAATCATTCAGTTCATGTATCATGCAAATGTTATATCATTACTTGATTTAGTCGATTACCTCAATCAAAGGATAAGTAAGACATTTTGTTGATCAAGATAAATATTAATCGAAATGTTAGTAGGTGCTTCGGAGTTACTTGTTAAAAAAACAAGATAAAGAAAGAAACTTTTCACCTTTTCATGGCCTTTTTTTTATTTTTTCTTTTTGTGTAAAGAGTGTCTTTTCAGTTTCTTGCTTTTTCATAAAGCCTATAATCAATGTAGGCTAGTATGAAAAGTTTCCATTTAAGGCTGTGGACAAAGTGTCCGGGTTTTTACTGAAAGAAACAAGTGTCTAGGGCACTCCTAAAAGGGCCTATACGTTTTATGTAAATGGCTTTAAGGATTTCTGCAACTTGATCCTGCAACTACCCGAGACCCGCCAAGTAATCATGCCATTTAGTTCATTTTTAGTTTTAGATAAAAAAAGAAAAAAAAAAGAAAGATCCTCCGAGTTTTGAACTGAAAAGAGGATAGATAATGGAATGTATCAAGTCTTTTGAAAATGGGAAGTTGCTTGCTTGGGTCTGGACAACCCCCAGATGACAAAATGTTAGTTTGCCTCCCAAATGATTTCAAATAGTTTGGGAGCTTTGGCTGCGGTTTAGGAGACAAATGCAACTTTTTAAAATTTTTTGCAATCAGTAATTTTGCCAGTAATGATTGTAATTATTCCATTCATAAAAGTTGGGTTAGAGACTTGGCCTTGAGCCTCACTCGACAAGTGAGCTACAATCTGTCTATTAATGGTAAATTATGATTGTGTAACCATTCTTCTATTAAGAAGTGTAAAGTGATGGTTTTTTTATGATGTGTTGTATTTGCACATTTATTTTTTTCAAGTCATGAGATGTCTCTCTGATTCTGGTTCATTCATCTGTCATCGTCCATGGAAGAGCAGTCATTGTCCGTTAAATTTGTTCAAATGGGTATTCGGGGTAAACACATCCAGCTGCAGCTTTTTCGACGCTTTTGATAATCTCAACCTACGTCTGAGGTAAGTAAATATGGTTTAAGTTTAAAACGTGGTGCTGGCTATGGTTCCGGTGGGACAGGCTCGCAGCAGAACCGGGCTTGCAATGGAATTGGATCGCCAGTTTCATTGTTCTTTCTCGGTTGTTTTTATTTTATGATACTACGGAAATTTAAGAGCATTACAATCTGTCGGCGTATTTCTAGTTTTGAAATGACATGTTAAGGTTTCAAAACACCATTACAATCTCCAAATCTCTTATAAGATAAGTAACTATAAAACTTGTCAATAGAATAATATTACATGTTTCCACAGTTTCGTAATCTGATTAACTCATAGGCGAGTCAGTCCACTGATAAACACAATTAATAATAGTATTTCTAATTCCTATACCAATTAAACTTGCCAACTAGCTTAATAAAATTATTTTTCATTGACTCCACATATCATCAATTCACCTCCACAATATGCTCTACATTATAAATCTCATCTCCACGGTTCACCAATAACATTACTAGATAGGATTTGTAAACAACTCTCATTGAACCTGATAGTAATGTCCCAACTCTACATAGGCAACAAGTTTCACCTTATCACCTATAATCGTAAAAACAAAAAAATGAGCCAAAATTCAGTACATAATATATAAGTATACATGAATGTCAAAACTAGTCGTATACATACATATAATACAAGGAATAACAAAAGAATAACACCAAGCAATCGATCAATTATCTTAAATTAAGGCTAGCAGATCAACAAAAGGATACTTGTAAGTTCACCTTACCATTTAAATATATATATATACATATATGCATATATATATGTCTCTTATTGCATACATACTATAGCGTTAAGAACTACCACTCTTGGCCCTACCTAAATCCAGTTGTATCATCTTAACACGAGAGTCCATTAGAAAAACCTTACATAAAGACTAACATTTTGCCCTCTAGGGATTTGCTACCATTGGTTCTTAGGACGAGTCAATCATAACCAATAAATCAAGTTTTAGGTTAGGTAAAAGTTAGTCTAGTTACTTATCTACCCTAACAAGCATAACCTATAAACACACATTACGTACTTGAACAGTTGAGGACCAAATATAAGATTCGAATCATAACAACGAAGATACCCGGATTAAAGAACCTGACAATTAGGATAACAAATCATTCTTAATCCATCAATTAATCGTAACAACGAAGATACTCGGATTGAAGAACCTGACAATTAGGATAACAAATCATTTTTAATTCATCAATCAAACCAATCCAATACAAGCTTTAAGTAGATCCCCAACTTGTCTAGCTTAGCACTAACACATCCTTGGAATAGCTTAAATTCCATCTAGGTGTCTATAAGTTGTTACAATAAGGAAAGGTTGAGTTTTTGTTAAGATTATGGTAGCAAAACGCTTAGAAAAGGAAAATTTAGGAAGAGTATAGCTTGAAAAACACTAATTATTGTATTAGATTTATAAAATGGGATAATTGCCATTAAAATTGGTTAAGATGACATTCGATAGTAAAATGTTAGATTAAGGTTAATTAGGGTTAAAATGGTAATTTAAGATGTTAGAAAGCTTTTGGGGGTGACCAAGAGAGTTTTTAAATAAAAAATGTGATCGAAAGAAAAATGTTTGGAGCATATATGAAAAGTCCAAACCTTTTTGAAGAATTAAAATTGGGTTTTTGCTTTGATAGGAGATGCTCTAAACCCTTTTCCACATGCTTTGGAGTATCTCCTTTGAAAAATAGTATGGACCAGTTACCAAGAATCTAACTAGAGCATGTTCTACACTCAAAAACATCCAAGTGCTCCAAATCGTTTCAAAAGAGCTTGGACCTTGCACCTCTGAACTGTAGAATTTTGTAGTTCGCATGTTGAAACCTTCAAAAACACTCACAATACACATATACCACTCCGTCAAACATGAAAAACAACCTTTAACATGGCTAAACCTATAAAGAATGCTACTCCAAACTCCATTTCTCAAATGACATTACTTAGTCGCAACTTTAAATCATACACCCATAACTCATTTATCTAAAAATCAAAGAACCACAAATAAACAAGAAGGAAGGGAAGGAAACTTAGTTGAACTTTTCGATATGATCCCAAAAATCGCATTAATACGCCTAGCTAAAGAGAGTAGTTGCAATAGATAAGGGTTTTAGATTTACCCCTTAGTTGTTAAGAACATTCATTGAGATTAGAAAACTTACTAAAATGAGGATTGTTGTGGTTTCCCTTTCTCTTTTTCCACTTTTATCTTGTGAAAATTGAGCCTTTGAGAGCTAGCTTGGGGAAGTACTTGTGAGGGTCTTTTTTGGAGAGGTGAAATAAGTAATGGAAATGAGAAGAAGATGTAAGAAAGAGAAAGAAAAGTTGAGGATTACAGAGTAAGAGGTTTCTGGGACAACAGATTATTTTGCCCTTCACTTTAAAATAATTATATTTTCCAAATTTTTTATGCATTACGTAGATTCATCCTCAAATATTTTCTTTCTTTCTCTATGTTTGCTTATCTACATTTAGCTCCATTATTTTTTAACTTTATTCTACTATTTATATAAGGTAATATACGTTATTTCGCCCTTTGAATAATGATTAAAAAATTATCAAAATTAAAATTTCTTTTTTTTTTTTTTTGCTGATGTACACTAGTAATAAAAGGAGTCTAAATTTTTTCTTTTTTTTTTCTTTTTTAAATATTCAAGTGTATAAATGCTCAATTTTAAAGAGTGGGAATTAACACTTATGGAATAAGCATAAATGATTATATTTACAATTTATCTCTTTTGTAAGGAGAAAGTTGTAAACATATAACGTATATTTGTTTCATATATATATATATATATATATATATGAAACAAATATACGTTATATGTTTAATTATCTTGAACTTAAAAATATGATTTAATTGAATATATATATATCTATATATACAGAGAGAGAGAGAGAGAGAGAGAGACCTGATATCTCTATAATTGAATGCTTACATGAAAATCTTTTTAAAATTTGTTTGTTTACTCCTCTTCTACTGTTTTCTTATAGAGGTAAGTACACCTATCAATTTATAATATAGTCAATAAAAATAGATATCATTCCCATGAGAACTATGTGTACTAATATTAACTATTTTTTTTATTATTATCTAACAAATAAAATTCGAATCTTAGAAACTAAGATTAAATTCAACAACAACTAATTATGAATCTAAATAACTAATCAAGACTTGATTTAAAGAAAATAAACAAGAAAGTAATCAAATTAAAATTTAACTTCAAGAATGTAACAATGTATCTAGATCTTACTTCTCCTAGAATTGATATGCAACTTTTACAAAAGATAACCTACTTTCATCTTTAATTTTATTAGCCGAGAGAATTCTTTAATAAAGTTAATAACCGTCTCAAGTATATTAATCATAATATTTGAATTACCTTTTAGAATCTTTTTTTAATATCATAATTAAAGATTGCATTAAAGATCAAGATTCTCTTACAAAAAACAATTAAGATCCGAAAAAACTTGCAACTTATCTCTAAGCTTGCAATAATTTTCATCAATTATACCTAAATTTAATTATATAAGCAATCTATCAATTTTCTTATATAATATCAAATATTAGATTAATATACTAGAAATATCAATCTAATGCAGTAAATAATACATAATTGAATCGGTGAAATCAAAGATTTTATTAGATATAAGAAAACTCAATATCACATGGCAATTCTAAATTTCACAAAACCTAGATATAAGGAACTTAAGTTCCAATCATGATAAAAGAGCAATCTTTAATCAAAATAATGGAGAACATGAAAACAAGATCCATGAAACTAAAGAAATCTTTCAAATCTTGAAGATTAAAGCCCATTGCTTTGAATGTGAATTTTTGTTTTCTTACAAGTAATACGATCATGTCACTTATATCTTGCTAAATCTTATCGAATCTTTTCAAATCTGCCAGTGAGATGGGTTAAGATACGATCATGTCACCCAAGTCATGTCATTTTCTATGGATCACTTTTTTTAGCTTAAAAATTTCCTCTACAACTGATATGATTATGTCGCTACTCATGTTGCTTCTAAATTTCATAACTTCTTCGTTTTATTTTCAAATTAAGTGAAACTTAATTATATTTTCTCATTTTTATTTCAAGAATGTTCCAAAACCTAGAATTTAAAATTTTACTTAATTAAGTTTCATTTTCTTAAAAACAAACCAAAATTGCAAGGAAATGTACTAAAAATCACTATAATGAATATAGTTAATTAAGAACTTATCATGATACTTTATGCCTTTGCTAGTTTGGTGGCATATCCTCCATACATATTTAGTAGTGGAGATAAAACATAGACAACACACTAACCTTAATGATCTATTAGTGAAGAATAACTCATTTATGCTCCTTTGCATTCATAAGAAACATTGGTGTTGATTTTTCTACCTATGTTGTCATTTAGTTAAATCATAGCATAACCCATGCATATCACACATTGATCTCTCCTTGCCGAGTTAAGAATGTTAAGAATTTGTCTATGGGAATCTACTAATGGTAAGTACCGCTATTGTTAAGTAATCTAGGGGAAAAGCTTTGTTTATCTCAATACGAGTGGTAAAAAATCGTAGCGACACTTTTAAATGTTAGGCATTTTCTTCTGGTTTACAAAGTGATTGGGTTTTAAAGAAGTGGAAAATGGTAAAGGCATCGTATGAAATCAGATGTTGCTCTTACCTTGTTTTCTTTATCGCTTTGACATGTTAGGCACCATCTTCAAGTTTATGAAGTAACTTATTAAAATAACATATAAATATACGATTTGATCTATATGAATATTATTTTGATATGAATAAATAGACCTAGCTTGTTTTTTTGTGAGAGAATTACAACAGAGGAGATTAAAATCTAGGAATAAATTCAAATAGACAATCAAAGTTTGAAAGTGGTTAAAATAAGATATCAATATTTCAAAAAGTTCAAATAGGAGATTAACATTTTACAAAGTGATTCAAGTAAGGGATTCATAATAGTTAATTTATAAAATTATTCGAATCACTTTGTGAAACATTGACCCTTTACTTGAACTTTTTAAAATGTTGATCCTTTATATAAACTTACCTCCAAATATTGATCCATTTCGTTGTAATTCTCCCTTTTTTTGTTGCTATTATTAGGTTAGTGAGAAAAAAAAAAACCATTAAATGACGTATCCCAGTACAAATGTTCAAAAGTTGTAGTTAACAATGTATTTGTAAGTGGTATTTAGGATACATGGATGAATTGCTTGTTTCTTTTTTGTAGTTTACTAATATAATTGGCTTGTGAAAAGCCAAATTTAGCAATTTGAGCTACTTTGGCTTTTCAAAAGTTGAGTTCTACCTTTTGGATAAAATTGGCTTTTGGGAAGCTAATTTTAATCACTTACTAAAATCTACTTCCCAAAGGTTGATTTCACTACAATAAATGAAGATTGCTTTTGAAAAGTCGATTATATATGTAGTAAATGAAGATAGCTTTTGAAAAGCTAATTGTATGCTTTACATATAATCAACTTTTGAAAAGGCAATTGTATGCTTTACATATTATTGACTTTTCAAAACCCGAATTTAGTACAATTTGAATTCACAACTTTAAAAACTTAATTTAAGTGTTGTATTTTTAGGATTATTTTTCAAAAATTAGTATTTTTGGGAGTTTTTTTAAATTTACAATTTTTTTCCATTTCCCTTGATTTAGACATGCAAGATAAAAAAAAAAAAGAAGATAAAAGCTTAAATATTAGTGAATCGTATTAATTTTAGGAAGAAAATAGTGTAAAACTCATATGCTCATCAACAAAAAAAAAAAAAAAAAAAAGAGATCTTATTTTGATTTAATTTGGGCTTTCTTTAGACAAAATGGACACTCAAATTTGATAAAAGGGAATTAGGGCATTTGATTAAGGGGAGTTTTGCACTTTAACATTGAAAATTAAAATAGAAATCACTACTCTCTCTCCTCAACCAATCAACATCATACCTCTCTCTCTCTCTCTCTCTCTTCTATTTTTCTCAAACAAGAGAAAATATAAACAAATTGAAGCCTCGCATTAACTCTTCATGCCTTAATTGATAATAAGAGTAGCTTGGTTTAAGTGATCAACAGCTAATGCAAACTATGTGTTGTGAGATGCTCAAGTTGATGAACAACAAAGGTCGGTAAAGTGGTACAATTATGGCCAATAATGCCCAATTTGCAGGTAAAACTAATCCTAACTTCTCTTGCTTAAATGGTCTTAGCAATAATGTGGTTTCTTGAATAGTAGACACATAGACTAATAATCATAAGAAGCCCCCTCTCTACCATTTTATATAACATTCACAATCTTTTTCCTCTCATTAATGTCAAGTTACTCGATGGAAAAACCATTTTAGTCACTCAAGGTGGCTCAACTTTTATTACCTTTTTATTTACAATTCATAATGTCTACCTTATGCTAATGTTTATACATAGCCTCTTGTCAATACACAACTTGATCTAGGACCATCCACTTGTTGCCATTTTCAACCCTTTAGATGCATTTTTTAAGATCATAACCTTAAGATTCTTGTAACTTTATGTAGCTTATATGTGCTTCAATCTAAGTATAGCAAGCCGTAGAGTGTTGTGGTTGATTCTTGTAACTTTATTTTGTTATGCTAAAGTGATACTTATAATTCCTGTACCTCTCTTGATTTGTTTTATACTCAGTTGGTCATGTCATAGTTCTATTTTAAAAATCCAACAATTGAATGCTTGTAAACTCTTTAATTTCCAACACTTTATTTGTGATGTGTGTTAAGAGGCCAAATTTCATAAGCTTCCTTTTGAACATCTATTAACTTTTGCTTTTGAGCTTATGCATGTGGTGTTTGAGGTCGAGTTATATTTTAAGTGTTGTAGATGATTACATCAAGTCTGCTTAGACTTTCTTACTTCATCACAAATGTCAAGTCCCTTCAATTCTTTAAGAATTTTTCTCATATGTTTCTAATCATTTTTCTATAATTCCTAAATCTGTGAGAACAGATAATGCATAAGAATTTTGTCTAACATGTGCAATTTTAGTTTTTCATAGCCTAAGCCTTGTTAACCAAAGGAAAGTAGGTAGAATCAAATTGGAATAGTTGGAAAAAAAAAACACATACCCATTAAAAAAACCAGAACTTAGATTTAAATTGGCATCAATTTTGATCATTGTTTTTGAATATTTTGGTATATATTCATAGATCAATAAGTATAAACACAATTGTCTTTTCAATTAGACTTATAAGATGGTATAACTTTTTCATACCATATTTGGTGTACATAGCAGTGGACATTGTTTAAGAGGGAAAGGTAGTATGTAGGGGTGGGTTAGGAGGGAGGAGGAAGAGAGAGAGAGAGAGAGAGATAGTTTATCGGTATCGACGATTTGGGAAGTTGGTGTAATGTTATTTTTAAAGATGTATCTGTTTTATATAGTGAAATAGATTTTTATACCACTAAATACATAGTATAGATTTTTTAGTTTTAGTTAAGCAACATAATGGCCTTTTTCTCATTGACTTAGGTTAATGTGAAAACTAAATAATGAAGCGAAATTTTGTATAGCATTGTATGATAAAAATATAAACCTTGCAACCATCTTCTTCTTCATGTGTGCGTACAGTCCCTCTCTCTCTAAAATAACCTAACTTGATTTCCTCTCTCCAATCATCCCTTGGTGATTTTTCTTTTTCCTTTTTTTCAAATTGAAGTTGAAATCACATTATGAGCCCCTTGCTAGTAGTGTAGTTAGTTAGATTTTGCAATTTTCCTAAAAGAGGCACGTGAGTTTTAAGAGCTTTCTCTCTCTAAAATTAGTTAGAAGCGTGAAGGTAAGATCTTTCTCCAAATTGCTTTTTCTTATAATGCATTGCCTTCTCTTAGTCTAACTAGTCTAGAATGTAGATTTGATATTAAATTTGCCTAGTTGGTTAAATATGTGTAGTTTGATAAGTTATGTGTAGTTTCATAAATTAATCACATGAATGGCAATATATTCATATAATTATGTCATTGTATCCATTTTCTTTTTAAAAAAAATTATATAATCGTGTTTAATTTGTAGTCATTTGGCACTTTATTGATAAAAATTTCCTTTTTAAGAAAAAGAAAAGATGTATTAGGGATATATTAACAATTGTGTTTATGAAGAATCATTAATTATATTCTATTATAACTGGAATATTGTTCTTTTACCTTATAAAACATAGATGATGTTATAACCACTATATTTATGAGATCCCATGGTTAAGTATCTCACATGGATTATTGGAAATTATGGTACTAATTTATAAGGTCATGATTATAAATATCTTGTTAACACAAGCTTGAAACTTTAGAGTCAAATGGTTGAAATTGTATTATTAGTATTTATTAGCTTAGTTATTTACTGTTTTTAGCTTGAGGCGTTACAAATAGTATTAGAGCGGATCTCTCACCAGTAAGTGCATGATTTAGGTTTAGCTCTAGTTTAGAGAAGAGATCCAAGAAAGGTGAGGAGTGCTATTGGAGTGTGACTCTCTACATGCTTTTAAGATGATCTATAAGTAGTAGGTAGCTCGAATCGTACACCGAAAAAAAGAAAAGATCTGATAGACCTTTGCATATGCTCCATCCGCCTCATCAGGTATAAGTTAGGACATCTTATAGATTACATAGGTAGATCATGATCAATTGGTATAGCCTCAACCTACTACTCAAATAGGCTCCATCGGTGGAGATACCCTTAGATAAGCATACTAATGTGTATTTATTTATTCATTTTGGATAGATTTTATATATTTATGTGCATTTAGTATCTTAAGCTAATGAAACTTTAGATACTTATTTAATTTGTGGTTATCCAATCTCTTTCTTCTTTTTTATTTATTGATTGTTCTTGATTGGGATTGAACATTGGCTAAGGAGTTACGAAATCTTAATACATATTGTGCTTTGGAGTTGTGGGTGTGAAAGGTTGGATTTGTGGATGAGATATATTGTACAGTACAAATGTTCAAAAGTTGTGGTTGACAATGTGTTTGTAAGTGGTATTTAGGATGCATGGATGAATTGCTTGTTTCTTTTTTGTAGTTTACTAATATAATCGGCTTGTGAAAAGCCAAATTTAGCAATTTGAGCTAATTTGACTTTTCGAAAGTTGAGTTCTATATTTTAGTTAAATTGCTTTCTTTATTCACTTAATAAAATATGCTTCTTAAAGTTAGATTTCATTGTAGTAAATGAAGATAGCTTTTGAAAAACAAATTATATGAAAACATATAATCAGCTTTTTGAAAGCTAGATTTAGTGTAATTTGAATTTGCAACTTCAAAAACCGATTTAATTACTGTATTTTTATGATTATTTTTCAAATATTGGTATTTTTGGGATTTCTTTTTAATTTGCAATTTTTTTTCATTTCCCTTGATTTAGACATGCAAGAAAAAAAAAAAGAGAAAAACTTAAATATTAGCAAATTGTATTGATTTTGGGAAGAAAATAGTATAAACCTCATATGCTCATTAACCAAAAAAAAAGAAAAAAAAAGAAAAATTGAGATCTTATTTTGATTTAATTTGATTTTCTTTAGACAAAATGGACACTCAAATTTGATAAAAGGAAATTAAGGCATTTGATTAAGAGGAGTTTTGCACTTTGACATTAAAAATCTTATCAGCTAATGAACACCATACCCTTTACTCTCTTCCTCTCTCTTTCTCTCTCTTTCTTCTATTTTTCTCAAATAAGAGAAAATCAAAACAAATTGAAGCCTTACATCAACTCTTCAAGCCTTAATTGACAAAAATGCTATGTCAATTTCATTCAATAAACCGTAAATCGCTCTAAATCAAATCTAATGTTTATGTTCTTCTCCAAATTGATTGAAGCAAAATTAAGTGAAGTTGAGTTGGGCCTTTTAGTTCATCACCCCTTCTAGGGTAGCAAAATAATAATTGTTATTGAATAATCGAACAGAGCTATAATCTATAAATGTATATTACGTTATCATTTGTTGAGTTTTTAAAGTATAACTTAGGGAAATAGAATTAATTCCAATATTAAATAACTATCTATGAATTTGAGAACTGAACAACTATACAATATTTTTTGTAATATGGATTCTATATAGAATTATTATTGCGTGCCTAAAATATAACTAAATACTATAATGATTCTTCCATAATGTATAATGGAGAAATGAAATTACTCTTATGGTAATGTATATAGTTGTTAAAATTGTAATTTTATCCATGCGATTTTTTGAATTTACGATTTTAAGTGGCTCTTTCGAGTCAACTTAGGTGTAGAATTTTTTTTTGTATAGAAACTTATATTTTTAACTGACTTTATATATAAACTTGGTAGAAACTTACGTTTTTGACCGAATTTATCAATTCTACATAATTGAGTTGAATGGGCTAAAAAATTAAAAAAAAATAATTAGCCTTTTACAAACTATTAATTATTAAGATATTATAACATCTATCATATCCTATTCTAATTTTTTACCTCTTTCTTTCTCTCCCAACCTTTTATTTTATGTTTATAGCTTTTATTCAAATTTCAATTCTAATAACAAAGTTTGCAAAGAAAACAATATATTTTATTTTATACCATCAATAACTTAAAATAAATTAAAATATTTGATTCTCTTTAATTTACAACTTTTAAAAAAAAATATGAAAATGTTTAGTTTCAACTCTATTTTTCCTTCCTCTGTATATACTATATTATATATTAAGAATTTGTATAGAAAAAAAAAAACTTAATATCTTTATTTTTTTTTATTTTTATCATGTATTTTAAGTTTTAAATAATTACTATAAATATATCCATAATTTTTTAAAACTATTTTACATAAGTTGTAAAAGCTTATATTTCTATATTTCGATTTTACATTCCGATTTTACTAACCTTCTAACCATTCTAAATAGAATTATAAGTTTGGCAACTTTAATAATGTATATGGGTTGTCAATAATATTTTCACTTGCTCTTCCATGATAAATTTTAATTATTTTATAATTAAAAATTACATTTTTTCAAACAATTCAGTTAACTAATTAATTTATTATTTACTATTTATTTGTACACATAACACGGTTATAATCACCACTAATCATCTGTATAACATCTATCAAGTGCATGAGTATTTCAAGATAAAACTAATTAAATAAACTCCACATAACTCATTGACGTAAAACGTTATTAATAGAGGGATGCTCAATTTCTCATCCCTATCCCTACGAGATTTCCAGGAACAGAACGATATTCATAAGATAGGTATAATTATTTTGGTAGAATTCTTTACTAAATCTAGCAGAATTTTTGAAATTACCCATTAACATTTTTATTTTCCCCGGCTACGTTATTTTTGGATTACATGTCCAGGACAAGCATTCGTACCCCTCCCTATCCCACGGCAATAAGGACGTGATTTCTGACATATACCACCGACCAATTTTGTCCACAAGAACAGCTTCAGTTGTTATAGCATACCAACGGAAGCAGCACTAATTCCAAAAATTTGACTAGTCATTAATTCATATTCACCTTTGAAAATACGTTAAGGTTTCACTGTTTGTTCTATTTTAGTCCAGATCATTTCATCTTTTACATTCCAATACTTTAACATTTGTTAATTTTTACAAATGAATCCTTTTATTAATAATCTTAAGTTTTTTATTCATATATGACACATAGTACGATCTACTTGGTTCCAATATTAACCGGGGAATAAGTCCCAATTTCCATTGATCCTTACTTTCAATTCATGACTACGTTCATCAAACTAATTTCATTCTCTAGCATATTTAGCTATCTATGTAAATAGGTCGAATTGAAAGATAAGATGCTAAACTCGATTTGTATTCAATTTGAAATTTCAAAATTCAATTGATCTTATAATTTTACGTTCAAGTTCAAACTCAACTCAAAGTAATACTCAATAAATTTAAACTCAATTCAATTAAGTTCATTTTAACTCAATAAACTTTTAAAAATATCATATATTTAATTAAAATAATAATAATAATAGTTATTCTCCACTAAAACTCAATTAATATTTAAATTTGACTTGAGTTTGATTAAGCTTACAAATTTATCGAATTGAACATCGTAAAATTTAAGCTTGACATAATAAGCTACTTAAGGTGTGCAAACGAGTCAAATGGGCTAACCTGATTTAGCTTACTTTGGCCGACAAGTTAAATTAGTTAAGCTTATTTAGCCCTACTTTTTAAACAAGCCAAAAGCACTTTACTTTAACTTAATTTTTTAATAGGTTAAACGGATTAACCTACAACTCAAAAGTGTAAGTGGACTAAATGGAGTAACTCGAAACCGATTTATTTATGTTCAAAGTCCATTTATTCGCTTCTACTCAAATAATTTAAGCTCAAGCTTAATTTGATTATAAGCAAATCAAATTCAAATAATTATCGAATCAAACTTAAGTAACTTGAGAGTAGACTTGTTTCGTTTATATCCCTTGGATATCACGTTTAGGAATCTCAAAATTAGACTTCCCCCCAAATTTGTAACATATAAAACCTTTTGTAGACGGATCCTAGGTAAAAGAATTCTTTAAGACCGTTGCTCGCAATAGAATTGATTACCAAGAGGTGGCATGTGACATGCCCCTCCCTTTTTTTTCCATCGGCGTCTTTAAGGAAGTCTTTCCAGTACAGTTTAGCCTGTCCCCATATCTACTCCCATCACTTAAAAGTCCACAGCCTATAGAAAAATTGCAAACTTTCAATAAAGCTAAAGAAACCTGATCTCATAAAGAAAGTACCAGCGCAAGACCAACAAAAGTACAAGAGGAACAAGAAGAAGAAGAAGAAGAAGAAGTAGATAGATATATTAATGGAAGAAGAGAAAGATATCACAATGATGATGATCAGTAGTAGTAGTACTACTCCTGATAGCCCTATAAATCAAACCCTGTCTCAAGATCCCATCAATGCTGCCACTTGCCCAACCTGGAAACTTTATGAAAACCCTTTTTATAATCCTCACTCACATCTCTCCCATCATCATCACGATGCACAACCCCACGAGGCCAAGCGCTTTCAAAGCGTACAGCATCTCGCGTTTTTCAGGTCAATAATGGAGTCGGAGATGGATTACTTCAGATCCCAGATAAGGGAATTGAAGATGGAGCTGGAGTATGAGAGGAAAGCAAGGAAGAGAGTTGAGCACACGAATAAGAAGCTGGGAAAGGAACTGGCGGAAGAAAGAAGGGGAAGGGAAGCATTGGAGAGAGTGTGTGAGGAGCTTGCTAAGGAGTTGTCTTCGGATAAGATGGGGATCGATAAGTTAAGGAAGGAGATGGAAGAGGAAAGGAAGATGATGAGAATGGCAGAAGTTTTGAGGGAAGAGAGGGTCCAGATGAAATTGACCGAAGCAAGGATGTATCTTGAGGAAAAGATGTCAGAATTGGAAAGGAATCCTGTTACTGCCAACAATTCATCAGGAAAATCTGGCAGATTTGTTCTTAATGATGACAAAAGTGAAGAAGATGGTCATTGTCATGATGGGTATGTGTCAAGCAAACCAAAAAGGTTTATCTTGGGAGAAAAATCAATATTAAGCGATGACAATGTCAATGATTTGGTTCCTCGTAGACAGCGAAAGACCGCGGTGCTCCATCTAGGAAACGTTGATGATCCAACTGCTCTTGATGATTTCGAGGCTAAAAAGCCAAGCAAGTTGGGATTGAGAGAGAAGAGATGTAATAATGCTAGTAATTGTAGGATATTATCCATGGCAATTCATAGGAGACCATCCCCGGAACCTGAAAATCCTCATATAAAAAGAGGCATCAAAGGGTTTGTTGAATTCCCAAGAGTGGTTAAAGCCATTGGGTCCAAAAACAGGCATTGGGGTACAAAGTTGGAGTGCCAGAAGGCTCAAATCAGGATCCTTCTCAAGCAAAAGAGTCCTATCAGATCCAACAATCTCGTTTGGAGTTAGCATCAATCACGACGTTACTTGAACAGGATCTGTTCTATAGGCTCTTAAGGAACCAAAGAGTTAGTATCACTTGATCCCCTTTTTCTTTTTTTTTTTAATTAATGTGGTTTCATTGGTTCATTGAATTCTCTGCAAAAGTGAAAGAAAAAGAAGAAGAAGAAGAAGAACCATAATGTCATGTCCTGAAGCCATCATTTAATGTTGTGTCTTTGGAAGGTTACATAGTTCGAGCTTTGTAATTAATGAAACATGACAAGAACGGAGTATATGATATGAAATGATGTTGGTTATGATAACTTTTTTATTCATTATTGAAATTGAAATTGAAAGCCTGTGAGAGGCATCTCTTTGGATCTGAAACTTGGACTACTAAGACGTTTAAATTTAAAACCGCACATGGTTGACCAGTTAATGTAATCATTATTTATTCATTATTTAAAGATATGCATGATTCTTCAGTTCTCAGCAGTAGGGGAAGCTTTATTTAAAGATAGCATGATTGACGTAGCTTGGCGAGTGATGGTAGAATTACGCAATGGATAAATCGGTCAATTTAATCCGTGACGAAATGAATTCAATCCATTTTAATTATGGTATAAAGAGGTCAAATCGTTTCGTTATGGACTAAGTTAGACCCAATTCGCTGATGGAAAAGAATTTTTATTTATTTATTTATTTATTTTAAATTAAAAATGGAAAGTTGCTGATCAGTGACCCCTTAGCTTTTTCAGTTTTCCTTTTGTTCTGATCTTATTTTGTCACTTGTCGGTGCCGTGCAGTCATCTGGTCCATAAGGCACGTATGTCTCTATTTGCATATTTAGGTGAATGTTTTTTTCTTCGGTGTAATGAAAAATTATGTTTTTTCGGTGTAAATACATTTGGGTTAACGAAACTAAGTTTTGAAAAATTCTCCCGATAAATGCCTTTGAAGGAAATATACACTTTTTTTTTTTAATGTATTTACCCATAGAAATTAGTTCTTTTTTTATGCATTACATTTATATATATATTTTCTTGTAAAACTACATTTTCGTATTTCACCAATATATTTATATATTAAATGTATGAATTTTTATACTACCACAAAATTAAAGAAAACAAATAGATCTTTTTCCATTATAAATGGAATGGATTGGCTTTAGTTCACCAGCCCGCATATGTTGGGCTGGACTAATGAGTTCTAAACCATTAACAGATGAACTATAATAAACTAGTCCATTTAACTAGCATGCCAAATTAAATTAGATTAAAATCAACCTTTTTCTAGTGACCAAAGAAATCAATTGGAGTCTCCTCATATTTGAAGATTTATCATGTGGTCACTCCATTGAAACTTGGGCTCAACTTTTCATATAAAAAATGGACAGGTTTGTCTCGATTTTGCTTTTTTATAAAAAAGTATGATAAATTACTAAAATGTTCAACTACTTTCGTCTAATGTACATTGAACCGCATCTCCCTTATAATGATCTTTTACATTCCCCAATCTTTCTTATTTTTCTTTTTCTAATATTCCACAATATTTTAAATTATGTAGTTTTATCTCCTCGTTAACACTTATTGCCCCTTAAAAAATCCATTAATAAACTAATACACAATTCCAATATCAAAACTTATAGCAACACGTGACACACACCACGATCAATACAATTACAAAGACTTGCTACAAAGACCCTTTGATTAAGAGATCGGTATTTATACCGTTTTGACAACAAAGACTTACCAAATCCAGCTTGAAGATAGTGTAATGATCGCTCAGTTCTATGAGTTGATGCATGAAATATTTTCGGAACAATATTACAAAACTTCTAGCCAATAAATAGGCTCAAGCACTATAGTAAAAATAGGGATTATAAATGAAGTACCAAATGTCAACCGTGTTCTTATATGATCATTTGTAACTACACCTAACCTAAACTAGTCAACAAATATGATATATCACAGAGAAGTATAGTATAATTACCAGATACATAGGATTATATGATGTTGGACAGCGAAAACAAAAAATTTATAAGAGAATGAAGAATTATGGAAAACATAGAAGTCAATAAGAGAAAACTAAATTAGATAATAAATATGATAAGAATGCTGAGAAATTACTATGAAATAAATAAAATAGGGTTTTTTAAAAGGTATAATAATTTTTGGAAAGTAAATTTATTAGCCTCGCATAATTGAAAGTAAATCTAGTAGCTTCACTATAGTCCTCACCCTCTACTTGAGTGTAATCTTTAACCATAAGCTTAGCTTTATACTCTCAACGCTCCCACCTAGCTTATATTTCGATTTTATTGATCCATTTGCAACCTATCACCCACTTTTTCTTTTGGCAAATATGTAAATTTCTAATTTTCATTGCTTGCTAAAGCACTCAACTCCTTATCCATAGCATCAATCCATTCTTGATGTCTAGCAGCTTATGAATAATTGCATGGTTCTTGGATAGTAAGGATAGGTCAACCAAAGGAAATTTGGGTTTTATTAAGTGATTAGAAGAGGATGTAGCAACATTAGCAGATTCAGAATGAATGAGATAAACAAACTCCTTCAACCAAATAAGACTCTTCTTGACTTTAAAAGACCTTCGTAAAGGAGGAAAAAGGTTTGTGTTGGTAGACACCAAATCCGGAACAGAACCATTTTTTGCAGGAGAAGAAATAGAAAAGCTAGAATCCAAACCGGGATAAGAAACAGCAGTAGCGGCAGGAAGGAAGGCTCCAATGATGTATCAAAACTAACAAAAGGAAGAGTAGAATGTGTGTCCGAGTCATCACATAAGGATTGATGATTGAAAAGAAAAACATCTTTAAAAAATAACACTTCTCTACTCACTTTAAGCCGTTTGGTATTTAGGTGATAAACCTTATACCCTTTTTGACCACATGTATATATAAGAAAAACACACTTTGCTCCCTTTGGATATAGTTTATGTGATATTGCAAAAATTTGACCTGTTTAATTACAAAGACTCAACCATTTAGAAATCTAATGAATACGAATATGGTATCCTCATTTTTCTAGATTATTGAGTTTAAAATTTTCAAGAAACAGATATGATTTTCATTCAAAAGGTGGGTAACTCATCATAAAAAAGTTAACATTTAAAATTTAAGTAACAAAATAAATACAAAGATAAAATAAATAAAGCCTTAAAATTCTAAAACAAAGGCTAAATAATCTCGAATCTAAATAAAATAATAAACTTTTATGTGCTATAATAATTATTGATAATAAAGCTGTAATATTGAGTGCCATAAGCTTAATTAATTTTAAAGGATATCTCTATGCTCATAAAACTAAATAAGATTAAAGCATCTTATATGAAAGATTTTGATTAATCCTTTTGCTAAAATATAATTACTCTACAATAAGGACAAAATATACAAACGTAAATATATATATATAGCAATAGTTAATTAAATAGTTATAAGTATACAAAGTATAAATAAATAAATAGTAACAACAACTATGTTGGTTTGATTATATATTTGACAATTCCTATATGTCAAAAAACGTGTTTGTCATCAATAGGAACTTGGTATATACAATGAAATAAGTATTGCAATTCAAAATGAGATTCCTATAAATAAACGTAGTGGTTACAATAAATCGTTTAAATATTCTTCATAATATATAATATAAAGTTAGTGGTTTACCAAAAAATATGTAGTACAAATCCTTATATATTTAATAATAATAAAATACTTTGATAATAATATGTACAACTCTATAGTTTTAAACTTTGTAATTGTTTTTTTTTTATCAAATTGGAAAGAATTATAATCAATCATATTCCCTTGCATACAATTGTGTTGATCGGCTTTCTAAATCTTAACTAAATGGATATCATATAAATATTACACAAAAATGTAACTTCGTATATTTTAATGATATTGTTGCAATCAACAGATGGAAATAATCCAATTTAAACCCAAGATAGGAAATATTTAGAACTCTTGGAGTACGATATTAAATGCTAAAGAAATAAATAAATAATGATGCCGTCTTCAAGTGAAATACCGACAAAGAAATGTTATAGAAATTTTTAAGTTATTGACAAGATGTAAGTGTGTAAGAAATTGTCATGTATTGAATTTCGAGTAGAGAGTTAGCTTATGGTCATTAGTTTTAGCTTTTACTTTTGAATCTCCGTTGTTTGAGCAATTTACTCTTTATATTTTTAGTTTACTTATTATTTCATTTTTGTGGGTGTTTTGATTATTTACGGAGATGTTTCCCCTTCTTTATACTGTTTCTTTTATATATATATATATATATATATATTATGTATATAAAAACTGACCTTACCCAAAAATATAAATAAATAAATAAATTAGATTCTAAACCCTCTCTTGTTGGACCCCTGAGCCCATGCCCAAAATCCTACCATCCTAATCCAACACTCCAATTTTTCTTCCGAAACTGAAAGCTCCCACAGCCCAAACTTAGTTAGACTGACTATTCTCTTGGACAATACCAAACTAGACAAATCTCTCCATTTTGCCCAGAAGATCACCCCTGCCACCATATTGTGCCACCTATGTACCTTTTTTTATTAACACAGCACTCAAACTATCTACTAGAGGACAATTGCAATCTTTCAGTGTCTCCTCTATATCTCTTTATGAACAAAAATCCAAACAACTTGACTAACATTTCTCCCTCTTAATAAACTCATCGGTAAGACAAAACAGTGTTAAAGAATATACACATTCTCTATGTCGGTGTGTCGAGCTCAACCCAAAAATCCTTTTCTCCGTGTATGGTGCTTGAAAGTCCTTTCCTCTGAGCATGTAACCAACACCATACATTCTTCTTCACCATCAAATCTCCCAGCTACCTTCTTGCTTCCTTCTTCTTCCCACTGCATTATTCTTTTTCTTTTGGCTGTCGTCCGTTGATCTTGCCACGAGAAATAGGGCATTCGGTTGCGAGAGATTTAATGCAATTTCATCATGAATCGCAATTTAAAGCACACAAAAATGAAATAATTTGAGTAATAGATAAGTCACCATAAGAATAATTATTTGAAGAGAATCAAAACGAAACATTAAAAAATAGCTAACCATCACTTCTCTATTGAAAATATCCTTATCAGTAGTAATCATCTTTAGCTCATGTCCTCATCCAAAACCACTTTTATTTCATAATTTTTGTATGGTAGCCCACGTGTTTTTTCCATAGTATGGGGATAATTCTCTACATGATCTAGAACGTAACTAGCTCCAAAATTTTTATTAATTACACCTCCCACCTGAGTATAAAATTTTATCTTACCTTAACATACTAGTCATGAAGATGTAGAGAGATTTCATTATAACCCAATCAATTTGAAATTATTTAATCTATACAAGAATTTGGATAAAAAAAATATAACTAAAAATTAGAAAACCAAACAAATCTAAGGAGTAAAGAAACATAGTAACCCTTTGAAAAAAAAAAATTGAAAACACACTAAATAAGCAAATGATACAAAAAGTAACACAAAATAATTTCAGGTGGAGATTACAATATTAAGTCCTCATGGACAGCTGGATAACCAATTAAGGAAAAGAAACTAAAAGAGTTAGTATTTAAATGAAAACGGAGAGAACCTAATCCATATAAAGCATACATTTAAAAAATGAGTAGATACTTGATGGAATTGTTGTTTCTAAGGTAAGTTCTTTAATGTTTAGATCTTTTGATAATCTTCCACTAGGAAAAGATAGTGAAAGGAAAAAGTTAAATGAAAAAAGAAAAGTAATGATAGAGAAGAATGGCTTATCAATAGGAGAAGAGAGAAGGGAGAGAGGAGTTACTTTATAAAATTAGTTGTGGAGCAATAGTCAAGTGTAGCAGTTGCAACCACATAAGGCTTACAAAATGACATAAATTTTTGAAACAATAAGTTGTTTTATCCCTTCAAATACCTGAGATTAGGTTTTGGTTAGGAGACATTTTCTTTTGGTTAGGATAATGTGACTTAAGGAATACATAGTATATAGTACAAGTACCAACATGGATGGACACACAACTAGTGGTACCTTGCGAACCAGGGGTAGCTCTAGATCGTAAGATGACCTAAAAGATAAATGGTAGTTGAAGTTGAGTAGGGTTCTTAATAGGGATCAAGAATCAATTACATGCTCTCGAGCTCGAGGGCTCTCTCAGGTGGTCCACTGAGCTGTCCGAGGTGAGTTAAGCGTTGAGGAGCAGTACTTACCCCAGTCTAATTTGTCGAGTTACTTTGTTCTCCATGTTGTCCAAGGTGTTGCCGAGGTGGCTAGCCAAGGTGTCAAACTGAACCCTCCATAATGGATTGGTCCAAGTGCCAAAAACCGAATACAGCGATCTCCACAATGTGAAGGCAACAGTCAAGGGCAGACCATCCGAGGCCGACCCAATTGTGAGTCGACCTGAGATAACCTAGTCTTGCCCAACAATTAGGGTACCAAACTTTTGATGTTGAACATACTTGAACAGAGGCTAATAGAGGCCCACCCCTGCTTGGATCATAATACTATCAAAATGGCAGAAAAAACACGTGCGTACTATCCTTTCTGATAGATGATGTTCATTGCGCACGATCTTATGTTTTCTTTGTAGAGTATTTTCCTTTTTATTTTTAGCAAATTTAGCAAATAGGGATTCATTTTTGTAATTATCTGTAATATAGAACTTGCCCTAATAGGATACTATAAATAGTCATATAATGTAACAGCTGTAAAGTTATACAGAAAAATACACTGAACATTTTATCTTCACTTGAGCTATGTATCCTTTTGCCTATTCTTGAACTACTTTTATCTAGCTTATTTGAGCGTGGATTAGTGGTGAGTGACCTCCAATTATACTTGTGCATCACATTAAGTGTGACTTGAGCTCATGTGAGGCGTTGGTGCATCATATCCATCATTGATGCACAGGAACCCCTGCTCTCCCTCGACTATCATTTACTTTTCAGGCTATCTTGCGGCTTGGACCTACCTCTTTGGTTACGTGTAATATTGGGTTCGTATATTCATTCACAAGTTCGTATTATCTTAATATCAAAGCTTAGCTACGTTCAAAACTAGATCATGCTATTGTATTCTTTTAATAGTTTATCGCTGCTCTCATGTGATAGTGGTTCTATTGTTAACTTAGAAGTTTAGTAATGAGAAGTGTTTTATACTCTGTTTTTCCCTGTTTTCGTTACACTAAAACAAAATGTGGCTAACTTTGTGTTTGTTGTGAAATTGTCATTGTGAAGTAAACATCAATATCAGATTTAAGTGTGTAAAGGACTTTAGGAAACCAAGAAAGTGGTACTCGACATGGTCAAGGATAGGAAAGAAGCTTTTCATCTCAATCAGTGGGTGATCGCTTGGAGAAGCTGACCGATTTAGTAGCTAGTTTGGTGACTGTCATCCAAGAAGATAAATAACGAGCTAGAAACAGCCCCATGAGGGAACGCAAACAGCAAGGCCGAGGCAATGGTTAGTTTGGCTAAGATAATGCCCCAACTTGACCATTTCGAGTTGAAGGAATTGGTAGGGATGCTATACAATGACTAGCGCTTGAAGAGATTGAGGAGAAAGCAAAAGGAGGTGACGAAGTAGAGGAGTACTACGAATCTTAGGAAAGGAATGTACGAGCCCTTAGAGTTGAGGGATTAAGGATATGTATTCCGAGTTTCTCTAGAAGTGGGGATGCCGAAGATTACCTAGATTAGGTAGATTAGATTGAGAAGTAGTTTGAATGCCATAAAGTGCTCGAAAATGCAAAGGTTAAGCTAGCTGTATTGGAGTTCATTGGCTATGCCATCTTATGGTGGAAGAGCTTATAAGCCATTAGAAGAAGGGGAAGAGAATGAGAGATTAAGAGTTGGGATAACATGAAAAGAGTTATGTGGAGAAGGTTTGTATTGAGCTATTATCTATAGGATGCCTTCAAGAGACAGCAAGAATTGAGACAAGGAAGATTAAGTGTGGATTCTTATGTTAAGAAGTTCTAAATGCTAATGATCTAGTGTAAAGTTGTGAAGCTAGAAGATTGAACCATGTCTCGATTCATCGGTGGTTTGAAGTATGAGATTGGGGATATCCTAAAAACTCTGGACGTTAGAACGCTTAATGATGCAATTCGAGTTGCCCAAAGGATAGAAAGGTGCTAGACAGGAAGATTTCGACCACCTATCAACTGTCTTAGTAGTAGCCAACCTGTTCCAAGCAAACCTGTACGAATAGAACCAAACAAGGTCATTGAGACCTGACTTGCTCAGACTACTCAAGTAGAGGAGAAGGAACCCTTGAGGAAGTTTGAGAAGGGCCAGAGTTTAGGGAGGATGATGAGTGAGATTAAGTGTTTCAAATGCTAAGGATTTCGACACATGGCTACTCAGCATTCAAACGGGTGAACAATGGTGATCAGAGGTAAGGTGCTGACCGTTGAGGTCAGTAGTACTGATGAAGAAGTAGAGGAGTGGACAGATTGAACTGTCTGAAGAGGAAGTTATCTACAGTGAGGAAGGCAACTTCATGTTGACCGCTCTAGTGTTAAGGAGAACAATGAGTATCAGTCTTGTGCCTGAAGACGAATAGAGAGAAAATCTCTTCCATATTATGTGCAAGGTGAACGAATCACTATACACATTGATCATTGACAGTAGGAGATGCACCAATGTAGCCTCTGCATTTATGGTCCAGCAGCTAAAATTGCAAACCATACCCTACCTGAAACCTTATAAGCTTCATTAGCTTAGTGATAAGGGAGCCCTACAAGTGAACAAACAGGTGTTTGTGCCAATCTATATAGGCAGGTATAGAGATGAAGTGCTTTGTGATGTGTTGCCCATGAGTGCTGATCGAGCAATTATATATGACAATAGGAGGAACACATGTTCTATAGAGCATAAAGGGAGAAGGTTGAAATTAAGTCCCATAACTACCGAATAAGTAAAAATCATGTAGTCCTAACTTAGCTAAACCCTGAAGAAGGAGGCTTTGGTAGTGACTCAAGCTGAATCGAAAAGAGAAATGGAGCTAGAGGGACTGACCTATCTACTTGTTAGGAACCTTCTGGAGATGAGATCCAGAGAGGAAGAGTTGCCAATCGAGGTAAAAACCTTACTTGAAGACTTTGCCGACCTGTTTCCGGAGGAACTATTGGAGGGTTTACTCCTAATTCGAGGCATTGAGCAAGTGATTGACCTGCAGCCAGGAGCCACCTTGATGAGAATCAGCCTTAGACCATATCCAAGCCAAGGCCTATCAATGCTTGTCGAGGCTAAGCTGTAGCCAGAAGGACAAGGGGAAGGAAAATAAACACTCGGCATCAACTCTATCATCTGCTAAATACTTGAGACCAAAGAATCACTTGGTATGACCTCGAGAGACTAGCGTTGACTAATTTCAGAACGCGGTAATTATAGGTTAACCTCTCTAGTGTCTCGACCAAGCTATGCGAGACGCCAAGGACCTCTTCTCGAACCCGTACATCTAACTATTGTTTGGTTCAGATACTACTCCTCCTAGGACATGCTAAGTGACTGCATGCCAAGTTTTGTAAAATGTACAGTTTTGTATTCTCGTACATGTTTTCCCTTTTATGGGCCTGATTCCTTAGGATTTAAGGCTTTGTACTTTATTTATAGTTTTGCCATTAGGGTTTAGGACTTACTATAAATAGCAATATTTGTACTAATATATATATACAGATAGATAGATATATAGAGATATATACAAAGAGTGAAAACTTTCCTATTTTGAACAAGGCTATACTTGAGTAGTTAGCATTTGCCAGATTATTGAGTGTTGATTAGACTCTTTAATCATCTCTGGGTTTTTATCAATCTTGTTTACAAATTGTGGTGAACCCCTTCATTTGAACCGGTTAGTGAGTTGCATATAACCTTCATTTGAAACCCCGAGCAACATTTAGTGTTTGTGAGTCGAATAGAACTCTATTTTTATCTCAAACCCCTGATCATGTTTGTGTCTTGGTAAGTTATATCTATTTACATTCACTATCAAAACCCTTCCTGTTCGTTGTACCCATTTTCCTCGAATACCCATTCCTGTTCATTTCCAGATCCGTTGTTGTTCCTTTTCTCTTCCTTCGATCCTTATCACGCCTTATTGAGTAAGCTTGCTTATAGGTTAAACCTTGAACAAGCTATCGAGCTGTAGAGGCAAGTAGATGACTTCATGAAGAAAGGGTATGTACGCGAGTCCTCGAGTCCTTGTGTTGTGCCGGCCTTGATAGTGTTGAAGAAGGATGGTTTTTGAAAGATGTATGTGGATAGTCGATCCATCGATCGAAGAGCCATCGATCGAATCACCATCAAGTACAGGTATCCCATACCCAAGCTTAATGATATGCTAGACAAGTTAAGTGGAGCAAGAATGTTCTCCAAGATTGATCTCAAATCTAGATACCATTAAATTTGAAAGCGTGAAGGCGATGAGTAGAAGACCGCATTCAAAACACGACATGGTTTATATGAGTGGCTTGTAATGCCATTTGAGCTATCTAACGCATCGAGCACATTCATGCGACTTATGAATCATGTGCTCTAAGAATTACTGGGAAGGTTTGTCATGGTTTATTTTGATGACATTCTAGTATACAGTCCCAACTTGGGGACTCATTGAGAGCATCTCCAACAAGTGTTTGCAAAACTCCGAGCTGAACAGCTCTACGCCAATCTGAAGAAGTGTGACTTTTGCCGTTCTAAGGTGATCTTCTTAGGATTTGTTATGAGTGGAGGTGGCATCCGAGTTGATGAAAAGAAGATAAGAGTGATCATAGAATGGCCTAAGCCAACCTGTTTGGCTGATGTGAGAAGTTTTCACGGCCTGACATTGTTCTATTGCCAATTCATTAGGAACTTTAGTGCGATTATGGCCCCACTCACCAAACTCTCAAAGAAGAATGTTAAATTCAGATGGCGTGAGAAAGAGAGGAGGAGTTTTGAGGATGTAAAGGAAAAGCTAACTACAACCCCCGTCTTAGCTTTATCGAGTCTTGATAAGGTATTTGAAGTAGAGTGTGATGCACTCGGACTAAGCATAAGTGCTATACTGATGCAGAAAGGCCGACCTATTGGTTTCGAAGGGCTATACTCAACTACTCCGTCTACGACAAAGAGTTCTACTCCTTAATCTAAGCCCTAACGATGTGGTGACACTATCTGCTGCCGAAGGAATTTGTAATTTACACTGATTATGAATCCTTGAGATATCTGAAGAGCTAACTAAAGTTGTCCTGAAGACATGCCAAGTGGGTTGAGTTCATAGAGGGTTTTTCTTATGTTGTAAAATACATGAATAGAAAGAACAATGTAGTGGTCGATGCCTTATTGAGATGACATACCCTTTTGACCGAGCTGCAGACGAGGCTACTTGGTTTTTCAACCATTAAGAATTTGTATGCTGAGAACCCACACTTTGGTCCTATCTATACCCATTATGAGGAAGGATTGATATTGGACAACAATCACAAGGAGGACAGATACTTATTCAAGAAAAGGAGGCTATGTATCCTGACCTATTCTATGTGAGAACTACTAGTGCGCAAGCCGCATGGAGGAGGATTGACAGGACACTTTGGCCAATGTCTAACTTATGAGGTATTATCCTCTAGCTTGTTTTAGCCAAGGATGAAAAGAGATATCCAGTCCATACTAAAAAAGTGAATAGTCGAGTTGAGCAAGGATACTACTAACCCTTGCTAACCTCAACCAAACCATAGTCCGAGCTGAGTATGGACTTCATGTTAGGATTATTGAGGACGTCAAGGGAAGGACTCCATCATGATGGTTATGGATTGATTTAACAAGATGACATATTTTGTGCCCTATTCCAAAACTAATGATGCTTTACTATCTCTTTTCTTTTCTTATAGGAAGTAATCATGTTGCATCGAATTCCCAGGACCATTGTTTCAAATCGAGACCCTAAATTCATGAGCCACTTTTGGAGGATGTTGTGGAGGCGAATAGGAACCAAGCTATTGTATAGCATGTCCTACCACCTATAAACTGATGGATAGATCGAAGTTGTCAACAGAACCATGGGAACTTTGTTTGCGAGTTGCTGTCGGACGAAACACGATTGATTGGGATATGTGCCTAACAATCATTGAGTTTGCATACAACAAGACCCCTCACAATGTAATAAGTATGTTTCCATTTGAGGTCGCCTATAGGTTCAATCTTGAACTACCATTGGACTAAGCATCCCAGTCGATGCTTGATGATGACCAATTAACCGTCGAGAGAGTTGAGGCCATGAAAGCCATGCACCAAAAGGTTGTAGAGCAACTGGGTTGAGTTGCTATTAAGCTTGAGAAATGAAGCCAAGGATGAAGGAAGAGGGAATTTTAACCAGGTGATTTGGTCTAAATACACCTTAGTAAGGAACGATTCCCAAACTTGAGGAAGAGCAAGTTGTCTCTTAAAGCCGATGAACCTTTCAGAGTACTTGAAAAGATCAATCCTAATGCCTATAGAATTGAATTACCTAAAAGATATGGAGTCTTAGACTCTTTCAACATTGCCAACCTCAAACCTTATACTCCTAAAGACGAGAAAACTACATTTGAACCAGATTTGATCCTAAATCTCAAACAACTCGAGGGGATGATCAAGATGAAGGACCGATTATACGCTCTTGAACTCGAAGGCTCTCTTAGGTGGTCTGCTGAGTTATCTAAGGTGAGTTAAGCATCGAGGAGCAGTGCTTGCCTTAATCCGATCTGTTGAGTTAGTTTGCTCTCTTTGCTATCTAGGGCGTTCCTAAGGTAACCAGCTAAGATGCTAAACTGAACCCTTCGCAATGGACTGGTGCAAGCACTAAAAACCCAAATACTGCAATCTCCACGATGCTGAGACAATAGTCAAGAGCAGACCATCTAAGGTTGACCCGATTGTGAGCCAACCTGAGATAACCCCAGTCTTACCCAGCAATTAAAGTACCAAACTTTTGACACTAAACATACCTAAACAGAGGCCCACTCCTGTTCGAATTATAATACTGTTAGAATCGTAGAGAAAACGCGTGTGCGCTGTCCTTTCTAATTGATGATGTTTGCTGTGCACGATCTCGTGTTTTCCTTATAAAGTATTTTCCTTTTTATTTAACAAATAGGAATTCATTTTTGTAATTATCTATAACATAGAACTTCTAACAAGGTACTATAAATAGTCACATAATGTAATAGTTCCAAAGATATACAGAAGAATATACTGAACTTTTTATTTTCTCTTGAGCTAAGTATCCTCTTACTTACTCTTGAGCTACTCTTATCTAGCGTATTCAAGTGTGAATTAGTGATAAGTAACCTTCGGCCATACTTGTGTGTCATATCAAGTGTGACCTGAGCTCGTGTGAAGCATTGGTGCGTCATATCCATCGTCAGTACACGAGAACCCATACTCTCCCTCAACTATTATTTACTTTTCAAGCCATCTTGCAGCTTTAACTTACCTTATTTGGTCACACGTAATATTAGGTTCGTGTGTTCATCCATGAGTTCATACCAGTTCCCATACACTGACAATTGATACGACACATCAACACCTTACATGAGCTCAAGCCACACTTAATATGACATAAAAGTACAGTATGAGATTACTCGCCATTAATCCATGCTCAAGAATAAGCTGGATAAGAGTACTTCTAGACTTGATTTTCCGATCATCAAAGAGTATATGTACAAGAAGGAAAAAGAAAGGGAGTTCTATTACTGATGACCGAGATATGATATGACTATTACATTTGAAGGATATTCATATGGCCTCAATTAGGGCAGGCCCTAAGTTTCTACGTAGAATTGGAAAACAAACATTGTACAGGGGTAAAATAGAAAAACAAAGAAAAGGAGTAATCCAACAAAAGGATAGTATGGCCGTTAGAAAAGTAAGGTACGTATCAATTGCTTAGTCTATGTCCTGGTGAGTGTGGGGTACTTAGTTGAGTTGAATATGTCGACATTAAGAATGTAGTTCAGTAGCTTGGGATTCAAGGGGTGTTCATTTGAATGTAATCAGTTAGGAGCTTGGCTTCTATAGGGACTTCCTTCATTTGAGAGATCAAAAACTATCTAGAAGAGCTCAAGAAACTAAACAGGTTAGCTTAGAGGAATTGTTCCTCTTCAAGGACCAACCTTCTAAGAAGAGCTCGATATACCAAGCTAATAAGTCCATGATCTTGGGATCGTATGATCGAGTCTTGATTCCTATCATCTCTTTTAGGCTGTTTGAGACATGGGATCAAATCTGGCTTGGTTTTAGGTAGCTCATCGTCAAGGAACTATGGATGGAGGTTGGTAATGTTAAAAGAGTCTAAAACTCCATATCCCTCAAGTGGTTCGACTCTATAGTAATTAGGATTGATACTATTGATCACTTTGAAAGGTCTATTTACCTTTAGGGACAACTTGCTTTTCCTTAGGTTTAAGAACTAGTCCTTGTTAATATGAACTTATACCAAGTCACTGGGTTAGAACTCTTTGACTTTTTGTACTTGGCCTCACTTATTGAGCTTAGAGGCAACTCAAGTTGAGTCAGGTTAGGTCAGGTGATCCATTACCTTCTAGTGCATTGCATTGATGGCCTCTAATTTAGAGATGTGCAAGTAGACTTTAGTTTATAGGCCGGCTTGTTTAACTTACTTTTTAAATTGGTATGAGCTAAGGTTTGTTGGCCTATTTAAAAGTCGACTAAATGAGCTCAACTCGTTTAATCCATGACCTAAAGTTGGCCGGTTTGAGTCGTGCTTGCTGGCCCGTTTAACCTACTTTTTAAACGAGTTAAGGCTAAAGCTTTTTGACTCGTTTAAAAGCGGGCAAAATAAGCTTGGCTCACTTAACTCGCAGGCTAAAGTAGGCCAAGTCGGGTTAGATTGTTTAACCCGTTTGCACACCTTTACTTTGATCTATTAACAACTTGTTAGTCCTCGAGATGGCTTAGGAATGGTGCCTGGTTAAGTGGAAGCTGAGGATTGAACCATAGGCAATCTGGAAAGGTGACTTGCTTATGATTCCATGTATTGTCCTTTTATAAGCAAACTTTACTATGGGCAAGCAAAGATCCCAATCGGTTTGGTTTCATCCGACAGCAACTTAAAGTATGGTACCTAAGGTTCGATTGATGACCTCTATCTACCTATCCGTTTGTCGATGATAGGACATACTAAACAACAACTTGGTCCTTAGTCACCTCCGCAGCATGTTCCAAAAGTAGCTTAAGAACTTTGGATCCCGATCAAACACTAATCCTTGATACTCTATGTACCTTAACCACTTTCTGTAAAAAAGAGAAAAGAGATAACTAAAGCATCATTATTTCAATTACACTGTGCAAAGCGTGCCATCTTACCGAACTAGTCTACGACCACTTTGATGGAGTCCTTCCTTCAAGACATCCTCAATTATCCTAGTATAACTTCCATACTTAGCTTAGACTATGGTTTAGTCGGGACAAGCAATGGAAAATATTGTTTTTGTTCAACTCAACTCTTTACGCTTCTACAAGTAACGCACCTCTCCAACACAGATGGCACATCTCTCAACATTATTGGCCAAAAGAACCTCAAAGTTAGCACTTCATGGGTCCTAGTCTTCTCAAAGTAGCTAGGTAATCCTTCTCCATGTACCTCACGCAACAATAAATCTCGTACAGAACATGTTAAGATAAACAACTTGCCTTTCTTGAATAAGTATCCATCTCGATGTGTCTTTAAGGGCAAACACATGGAGGAGCACCATAACGAAGAAAACAAAAAATAAACAAAAGAAGACTAGTAAAGTCCGAGTAATTACCGACTGGATATGACATACCAATCGATCTTATTTGATCTACATTCCATCCAATATGACTTACTGGTTTGAACTATAAGGTCACTTGCCATTACTCTTACTAAAAGAAATAAATAAGAATTAAAAGGATAATAAGAATAGTAGGGTTGATAGGGATCAAGGATCGATCACGCGCTCCTAAGCTTAAGGACTTTTTGAAATTTTTTGCTAAGCTATTCGAATCGAGTTAAGCACTGAAAAGTAGTGTTTTCCCTAGTCTAATCTACTGAGCTACTTTACTCTCCACACCATTCAAGAAGCTGCCAAGGTGATCAACTAACATCTGGAGCCAACCCTTCCGCAGTATCCTAGTCTAAGCACCAAATCAAGAAAAGAGCCATCTTCACAGTATCGGGCCCGAGCTGGTAATTGTCAAGAGCTGACCATCTGAGGCCAACCCAAATGTGAGTCACCCCTAAACCAACCCATGTCTAGCCCTAGTTGTTAGAGTGCTGAACTGCTGACGCCGAACAAACTTGATTAAAAGGCATACCTTAACTCGACCCACAGTGTTATCAGGACCGTAGACTAAGTAAAACACTTGCATGCTATCCTTTCTGACATCAAAAGCGTATGCACTATCCTTTTTTATATCCATACTGTCCTTTCTGACGGTGGATATTCTTTTTGCACGATTACTTGCTTTCCCTGTAAATTATTCTCTTTGTTTAGCAAGTAGAGATACATTTATGTAATTTTCTATAATTTATGACTTATCCTAAGTAGGTACTATAAATACTTGCATAATGTAATAGCCGCAACATTATATATAAAGAATACACTGAACTTTTACTCTCTCTTGAGTTAAGTGTCCTCCTATTTACTCTTAAGCTATTTTTATCTAGCCTATTGAGTATAAATTAGTAGTGAGTGACCTCCGACCATATTTATGCATCACATCAAGTATGACCCGAGCTCGTGTAAGGTGTTGGTGCGTCATATGCTTTGTCGATACACGGGAACCCTTGCTCATCCTCGACTATCATTTACATCTCAAGCCATCTTGTAGCCCAAACCCATCCTTTTGGTTACGCGTGATATTAAGTCCATGTGTTCATCTAGGGAATCCGTATTATCTTGCTATTAGAGCTTGGCTACGTTCAAAGTTGGATTTTGCTACTTTGTTCTTTGAGTGGTTTGTTACTGCTCTCGTATAATAACGATTCTATTGTTAGCATTGGAGTTTAGTAGTTGAAAAGTATTATGTGCTCTGTTTTCCCTTGTTTTTGATACGCAAAAACAGAGTGTAGTTGACTGTTCATTTGTTGTGTAATTATCATGGTAATTGGAGTATCAGTTATTGATCTTTAAGTGATATTATTAGACATTAATTTTTGTGAAGTAACCATTAATGTCAAACTTGATTCTTCAAGGAACTTTAGGAAACCAAGAAAGTGGTGCTTGACATGGTCAAGAGCAAGAAGGAAGTTTCACACCTCAGTTAGTGGGTGACCGCTTGGATAGGCTTATCGACTTGATAGTTAGTTTGGTGACTATTATCCAAGAAGATAAGTAGCCAGCTAAGAATGGCCTTACCAAAGAACGTGAGTAGCAAGGTCGAGGCAATGATCAGTTTGGCCGAGTTAACACCCTAACCTAATTACCTCTAGCTGAAGGAATTAGTAGCAATATGAGACGAAGGATAGCGCTTGAAGAGATTAAGGAGGAAGTAGAAGGGGATGACAACATAGAGGAGTACTACGAGCCCGAAGAAGAAAATGTACGAGCCCCTAGAGTTGAAGAATTGAGAATGCGTATCTCGAGTTTTTTTGGAAGTGATGATGCCAAGGACTACTTAGATTGAGTAGATAAGATTGAAAAGTAGTTTGAATGCTGTAAAGTACCCGATAATGCAAAGGTTGGACTTGTTGTGTTGAAATTCACTAGTTATACCACCCTATGGTGGAAAAACTTGCAAGCTACCAGAAGAAGGGAAGGAGAACGAGAGATTAGGAGTTGGGATGAAACAAAGAAGGTTATGCGAAGAAAGTTATGTGAAGAAGGTTTGTGTCGAGCTATTATTTGCAAGATGCCTTCAAAAGACTGCATCTAATCCTCATTAGAGTTGTTTGTGGTAGCTACTTGATCATAGGGAACTTACTCCATGTGTCCACCTACTATTTTGCCTTCCTCCACACTTAAAGATTCAAAACTTATTGATATTATCTCTAGGCTCTCAAATATCACAATCACTTCCTATACCTCATTGTCCTCAGACTCAATGGCATCACCATTTCATATTGCCTCATTTTGTATAGGTTGTGCCTTTACCTGTCCTCTTCGTCCATTTCCTATCCCAACTATCCCAGTGTCAGTGATCACTTACATAACTAAGGCATGAATATTTACATTAGGTTCATTTTTATTTTTCATCTCTTGTTCCTTCTCTTTGGGTTCTTCCTCTTTCAAGATCCTCCTCAATATCAACCCTATTCTCTTGATGATTACTCTCTATATCTAAGTGGGCTGCCTCTTGTGGTTCTATAGGTGGTGGATTATTTTGTAATGGTTCTTGCATTACGGGCTTTGGGTTAGGTTTATTTCGTTTTAGGGATATCTCTATTCCCGCTTCATTAGGTTCAAGATAACAAGGGAACCAATCAAAATCTAGAAAACAAAATTTTATTCAATTAAATATTATTATCTAAAAATAAACTCAAATATCAAAGAAAATCATCAAAGATCACCATGTAAAATATATGCAATTAGAAATTCATCATACTTGTATACTAATAGAGATGTGGATAGCAATTAGATTTATCCATTATTAAGAAAGATTTAAGCATGTAAGAGCCCATCGAATGAAGTCCTAATCTAAGCTATTATAAGCATTTTCAAGATCTAACTTAACTATCCTCCAACCCAGACCTCTATTCCTTCTAAAAAAAGGTTATTGAGCTCAATTTTTTTCTTTTTATTTTCCTTATGTTAGATTCCTATTGAACCCTAACCATTTAATAAGAATCATCTCACAAAAAAAGTAAGGAGATTTTGTTTTAAAAAGTGTTCATAGTCGCTATCAATCGAAGTTGGAAAAGGAAATATAAGATTGAATGAATGTAACAATCTAGCTCTAAAAGATTTAAGATACAAGAGAAATCCAAATTTTAGGCCTAATCTATCTGAAACCTTCACGGTTTCACTATAGGGGTTTCCTTTTTGGAGAAATGAAAACTTCATCAATTCAATTTTTAATTTTAAATTTTTATTATTTTTATTTTGTATGGGAAAAAGTATATTTTGTCGTTTAGAAAAACCTTAGTTTATTGTCAATTTTTATGGGGAAAAAAGTGTATTTTTTTCATGTAAGATCATTTTAAAGAGGATACATACTCATTATAGAGGATAAGACCACAATAGTTCCTTTTTTGGAAAAACCTTAGTTTAGTGTAATTTTTTATTTCTTAAAACCCTTTTGGTTTACATTCTTTATTATTATTTTTTTAAATTTATGAGAAATCCCCGAAATTCTAACTTGTAAGGTTTTATTTTCGAATGAAAAATTATGAAATTCTAAAATTTAGTAAAAGCTCCAATTGTCTTTTTCTTTTAATTTTTTTTAAAGGGATTGAGTGACAATTTTATTTAGCAACATAGATTATAAAAGGAAAATTTGCAGTTATACAACTATATATTATCCATACATATATATATATATCTTCATAAGCTTGATATATATATACTTACATACATATATATGTACATATATTCAGTTTTTATCAACTTTGAATGACATGTAAACTCTAATTGATTCTAATGAACTGAAAGTGTAAATAATTGCACTCCTCGACGTGGTTGACAAAAGCCTTCTACTGAATTGATGGAATAATGAACACAGGTACTCCTATTGAGCTTGTAAATCATGGTTGAAGAACGAGATTGTAGATTAGATTTTGATCAAATTGAGAGCCTAAATGAGGTGTAACTTGGGAGTTGAATGAGGGCTTTTAACTTTGGGACTGTTGAAGCTAATTTATGCTTTCGTTTTGTTCAATTCAACGTAAATTTTGCACACAGAGAGAGAGAGAGAGTTAGAGCTCGTTCATTAACATCTAGAAATGGAAACAATAGATTCAAATATTTTGAAAGTATTTTTCTTTGTGCTTCATGATTGAAATGAATTCCCAGGCTCCTATTTAAGTAGTTTCACATTACCAATTTCAATCGGGAAACTCCAAATTTGCTTAAAATTAATTCTTTATATAAATGGGCATTTAAATTGATTGCATAAATTTACATTAATTCATGTTCAACTCATGATCCTTCACCGGCATTAGAGAACACATTTTATATTTTTTCTAATCTATAAATCCAAATTTAACCTTCTTCCCTTTTTTAATAGATACGATTTTGGGGTCAAATTGAATGTAGGTAGTGTCTATTTTGCTATTCAATCGAATATTATTTTGAATAAAAAATATTTATAATGAAGTAAGAAATTGGGCTTTTATGTGCAGAAATACCCCTTCTATGTTGCTACGAGTTCATGACCAGAAAAGAGGGAAGAGGAAGAAGAGATGCCCAGTCAAACTATTGACCACATATACACATAGTCGTGTGTATCACCAGTATGGTATATGAAGAAACGGCATAATTTCACCCTCTTGCCAATTTGAACCAAGTAACTTTCTCACATGCACATCGTAATAACCAATATTACAATGGATTGGTGAACCAAACTCCATGAAGGTTTGCATTTAAACTGCATATAAGCTTGAAAAGCTATATTAGACCAATTACGCCTGGGGGCAATCTTAAGTCGATGTTGGCTTGAGTTCAATTCTTATAAAAGAACGAATTTAAGCTCTTAACATTTAAAAAGTTTACTGTGTGTATGCAAAACATATTTGTTAAGATCAGTACAATTTAAGAGGATTATGAGCCTGGGTTTGTTAATGACTGGACTTTCTTAAATAATGGTCATTTTATATCCCATTAAGCCCCCCATTTAAAGCCACAATTACTGAACCTAATTTCATTTTCATGTATTCGAGCACAAGTAACTTGGAAGAGCTCGATAAACTTACTTTTTCTAAAAATTGGTGCTTTTTTCTAGAAACTTTGAGTTCTGTTGAATGATACATGTGCATTTGGACTCTAAAAATTGTTTTGTCTAATGGAATGTTATTCCCACCCTTCAACAAGTTAAATGAACCCTGGTAAATATCTTTCTTTTTTTTCTTTTTTTTGGTAACTTTGACATTTTCACTTTTTTATGTTTCTTAAAATTTTCTTACTTTTTTGTTTTTAATTTTCCATCATCTTAAACTACCTGTTATCCAGTAAAGACCTAAAACACCGGCTAATCTAGCTAATTAGTGTTCGCTTCTTCTCCATTTGAAGGGTACCGGAAGCTTGTCATTTCCAATCTCTGGCTCTGTCTTGAAAATCCTTCATTGATGTCAGAAAGTTATTATCAGACCTTCTGTACTAAAGGAAGAAAACAAAGATGATATAACCACATAGGTTTGAACTTTAAAGGGTCAAGTCCCTGAACCCTAAGTCACTAGTTGGATGGGTTTTGAGCAAAGTAGGGCAACGACACGACAACAATTTTTGGACATGAAAGAAGAATGATAATTACTCAACATTCCGTGTAATCTTGTTTTTATTAATCGGGTTAGATTTTGGCTGTTGGACCAAGTGTATATTTCGACCAACATAGCCTCAATCTATAATACCACAATAATCATGCTTATGTTGTTTCTATTCTTTTAACTCGATCAGGATCAATAGAAGAAGCCCCCATTTTCCTTAAAAATGATTTGTGTCCGATACCATCGACAAACTTATAATGTAACGAGGGATGGAAGCACCAGGAGTTATTTCAAATGTTCAACATAACGAAAAAAAAAAAAGAAAAAAAAGGATTCAACAGCTAATATCTACCACGTATCTAAT
The DNA here is from genome assembly GCA_024138015.1 of Lumnitzera littorea. Lineage (NCBI taxonomy): Eukaryota > Viridiplantae > Streptophyta > Magnoliopsida > Myrtales > Combretaceae > Lumnitzera > Lumnitzera littorea. The sequence continues at coordinate 2,209,625 of JAMXBB010000008.1, read as the reverse complement.
GGACATTGGATAGTCAAGAGGCGAAATCAATAGAAGTTCTGTTCGAAATTTTGCCCACAAAAAGTGAAAGGGTACGTATTGATTGAGGAATCCAACTTCCACGGCAATAATGGTGTGAAATCAAACAAAGTCCTCTAGTTGTAATTTTGCCTTAAAAAAGTGAAAGTATTAATTGAGCATCCGACTTCCATGGCAGTACCCATTACTTCTTTTAGGAAAATATCTAATTAAACTTGGAAATAATATAAGCATGCACGTTTCTTCGTTAATTATTTCATTATTATTTTGATTCTTCTTTTGAAGAACGAGGGATGTAGACTAGACAAAGAATGAAAGCTACCCCAAGAAGAAACTTTTTGATAATGCATCATGTGATCCTTAATCATTACTCGATAATTGACGACGACATGGAGCGACATTAGTCACTTTAGTATAAAGCTGATTTAATTGTAAAAAGACCGTTTTAGAAGGTTTCGAGTCTATTCTCTCTGTATCGATCCTGCTAGTGTGTGTCGGCTTTAATTGATTCTCTTATTTGACATGAAATATGACCCGTTAAACCTTTTATCGAATTACCTAGAAAGAAGGGATCCAACATGTTCGATGGACAACCTGTTTCGTTTGCTAATTAAATACTTAACTTCGCATAATTATGGACTAGCATCTAATTAATGGCTTACGTTGATATTAACGTAGAAAGTAGTTGTATAATCCCTTCCGGACAGAAATTTCCGGATCCATGCCCAATGTTTATATCTGGTCTGATCTCATTGGTTATTTGGGTTACACAATACCAGGTTTTCGACACAAATGCGAGAACAAACTTTTTCTAAGTATAATCTCGTTGCAATCAATACGATCTTCTTTCACTATTGTCATCTTTTCTATATTTTCCTTGTCCGGCCATAATCCATTATCAAGAAGGGATGTTACTAGTGTAGATTCAAGATGAATTTTATAAAATTCGAACTCGTTTTTGTAAGGTTCAATATTTTCTAAAACTTTATAAGATTTTTACTTTTATCAATCCGATCTTATAAGGTTTCGGGTTTCTTAAAACTTTATAGGATTTTTCTTCTTTTTATTAATATTTGTCCTTAAAGTCATTATGTACTCTATACACGAACCATCTAATATTGATTACATGAAATTTTTATTTTACTTTTAATTTTTTAAGATATTATTAGTATATTCTTATAGAAATTCATAAACAAACATTTAATATACTTGTTAATCATTTTAATTGAAAAAATATAAGATAAAGTCAATAAAATAATTTATTATTTTTTATCGGATTGGGTTTTTCATTGAGTTTTTTATAATTTCAAAACCTAACCCTATACCTTATAAGATTTTTAATCATGTCTTAAAACCCAACCATAAATCCTAATTGAGTTAAGTAGGTCGGGTACCCTATTACAAGCATCCAGTTGCATCTCTATTCTCAAGTCGGGAACATATAACTTCGTAATGAATCCCTAACAATCATCTCTTCCTCCGAGTACATATCCCTAAGTGATGGAGAATAGTGGAAGCAAAATATAATCAGATAATGGAAAACTAGAAAGTTTACTAAGAACAAGCATAATTTAGATAGTAAATATAAATAAGAATGCTTAGATTCACTAAGGAATAAATAATATATATATATATATAATTTTTATTTTTGATGAAAGAAAAATTGAATCTAAAAAGATATATTTATTAGCCTAACATCACTAGATATAAATGATGACCTAATAACCATCTATAAATTATATGGTCTTATGTCATATGATAAAATTTTGATTGTCTCATACCATAGGAGAAAAAAATAAAAAATTGGCATCCAACCTCTCAAAGAAAGCTATTTTCGATAATGTATAATCATTCATGTTCGTCAAAGACCCTAATAAAAAGATAATTTATAGAAGAATAAGCTCAAATATGATAATAGAAACATAATCTAAAGGCTATTTATTAATCACCTAAAGGATAATAAAAGAGGAAGCTAAACAACATAATTAAATTTGGCTAAATCTTATAGATTAGAAGAAAATAATTAAATCGTGTCTCTAAGAAAACAGTATAAAACAAAATAAATATACTTAAAGAAATAATCATCTTTCTTGATCCATAGTACTAATAAGTGAGAATTAAACCTATATAGGGACATTATAGGTTTTTAGAGAGGATTTCAATAAAAAATAAAAAACTACAAACTTTGACTGTCTTTCTAGTTTAATTCTTGGAACTTTTATCCAGATTTAAGTCCCTCCAACTTTTTGTATTTAACTAAGAAAATATTTACATTATGAACGACCCATTTAACAACATATGGTGACTTTTGAGTCATGGTTCATAACCACTTAAGGAACTATTTACCGCCTTAATACAGTGCCAATGGACTGGCTTGTAGGTCAGCAAATCGCCTAAAACATGTTATTTTATCTTTATTTATATATTAAGTTTTATTTCCTTCAATTTGTCCTCTTCAAATTTTGTTGGTAGAGATTGAGATAATCCATTTCGTTATGTGGCACCTATAAAACAAAAAAAAAAGTGGCTATAGGAGCAACGTTGAAAAATACTTTGATTTAACCACTCCGATACTTATATCCAGAAAGACCTATCAATACTTATTCACCTCACCCCAATTTTCACTATTGAGGAGTTTGGCAAAAAAAGTAAGCGCATAAATAGACTCCTAATGCTGCAAACCGAAGCAAGGCCTGAAGAGGCCAAGGTCAAGGTGGGCCTAAGGAGGCTAAGGCAAGGCCCAAGGAGGTCGAGGTGGGCTTGAAGAGGTTGAGGTCGAGGCGGGGCCTGAAGAGGCCTAAGCGGAGCCTAAGGAAGTCGAGGTGGGGGAGTTTCTTAAACGTACGGACTAATATCCTATTGACAAGGTTACCTGATGTATTCGAGTTGGTGGAGTTCCAACTAACGATGCTTAAAGAGGCGAAAGGGGAGTTTCTTGGATATATGGACTAGTATCCTATCGACGAGGTTACGCAATGTGGTCAAGTTGGTGGTGTTCCAACTAACGATGCTTGAAGAGGCAAAAGGAGAATTCTTTGGATGTATGGACTAATGTCCTATCGACAAGGTAACCGATGTGGTTAAGTTGGTGGGGTTCCAACTAATGATGCCTGAAGAGGTGAGAGGGGAGTTCCTCGGATGTATAGACTAGTGTCCTATCGATGAGGTTACCTGATATAGTTGAGTTTGTGGGGTTCCAACTGACAATGCCTAAAGAGGCGAGAGGAGAGTTCCTTAGATGCATGGATTAGTGTCCTATCGACAAGGTTACTTGATGTAGTCAAGTTGGTAGGGTTCCAACTGATAATGACTAAAGAGGCGAAGGGGAGTTCTTCAAATTGGCTACATATCCATTGAAGAAACTGTACCGAATGGCATATTCGAGGGCATTCTTCAACTGGAAGCATTCGTCGATGGTTTGATCATGATCGTTGTGGAACTGATAGTATTTATTAGAGTTCCAATGATTAAGGTTCTCTTGCATTTTCTATGGCCTCGGGAGTAAATTCTGATACTTTACTTTGGAATAGACTTGAGCAATGGATCTATTCAAGGGCGCGTATTCGGTGTAAATAAGAGAGGGGAGCGAGTCACACTCGGCTTGGCACTTCTTCTTCCCAAAGCTCTCCCCCTTTGATCTACTTGGCATCTTACCGTCGAGACGATCCTTCACAGACAATTTTTCCTTATTCTACTTTCCGTTTGACCTTTCTCGATTGGCATCGCACCTGATGTAAATGTCGTCTTCTTAGTTGATGTACTTTTAGGCTTTGTTCTAGAAGTTTGCTAGGGTCTTTGGCTTGCTCTTCGTAAGCGATCGGAAGAAATCTCTCGAAGGTCGAATGCTAAGCTGTGCGGCATGGGCAGTAACTCCCTCGTTCAGTTGAGGGATCTCGATCACGACATTATTGAATCGAGCTACGTAATTGTATAGAGACTCGCCTTCCCTTTCTCTTATGAGGATACCAGGCTGATGTGCCCTTAGACGGGGGCTTGCTAGCCCTGAAGTGAAAACTGAATCTCTACACTAGCTCGTCATAGAAGCTGATGTAAGCTCCACAACTAGCTATTCGAGATTTTTGTCAGTTGAAAAACTCGATCAAACCTAAATTATAAAGTAAAACTAGAAATATTAGTAAAAATGATCCCGTAAACTTGAATTTAAGAAAATAAGTAGTAAAATAGGAGACTATAAAATTTTCAAATTTTAAGCATAATAATTGCTAATTATCGAAAAGGCGAAATGTGTAATCTAATAACTAATAAATTACTAAAGATAGATTATATGTATACTAAAAATTTTAGAATGACCAAAATAATAATTAGAAATGTTCACATGTACCCCATATGTATTTACATGTAGATAAAAATATACGAAATTACCTAAATTGGCCAAAAACTAAGTAAATAATTAAATAAAATTATAAATTAATTATGAAAAAATCAGAAAAAAATTAAAAGAGGATAGAATGATCCAAATCAGGTCGTGGCAGGTCAGGATCTACAAAATAAAAATCAACCAATTAAAATTAGGCAACATAAAAACCAAAAATCAAGGAAATTGGGTAAAGTCATGTCTAATTAATGCATAATAATTACTAAAATCGTCTATAAATAGGGAAAAATTTTCTAGAACTCATTTGGGTAGTGAGGAATCTGAGAAAAATTGAGAGACTAAAAAATTTAGGAGAAAATCTAGAAAACAAAAAAAGAAAAGAAAACTATGCAGTTTGGGCAAGTGAGCCAAATGCATACCTCACCACCACCTGAGACTAAGCTACCACCACCACCCGAGACTAAGCTACCACCACCACCCTACTCTAGACCCACCGTTTGGGCCGGTCGACAACCTTGGATCGGGTTTGGATGGCTAGAAAGCTTCGAACCGAGTGAGTCCTTTAATTACCTTGATTTTGTATAATTTCGTAAAAATAGTTATTTTGCCTAGAAAATTATGAAACTTGTTATTCTGAGGTTTTATTGTATATAGATTTGGGGAAAAATAGTGATTTATTTTAATCACGTCTAAAAATATAGGGTTCTTAACAAATTGAACAAAACCGAGCATGATTAGAACTAGAAATAAATAAACTTAAGAGTGTAGTTTGGAGCTCAATTTTTTTTTTTTGTAGAATGCTTACATGATATAGAACAGTGCTATGAAGCCATTTTTCTAAAATTAATTTTCAAAATTTTTAAGTTAATTTTTAGCCCTAAAATGATGGAAAAATAGGGTAATTTTGAGTTAATTAGGTGATTAAGATACTAATTACTGATTTAGATAGTAATTAGATTCTTAGAGAAGTTAATCTCTGATGTGGAACCTAATCCTAGCCTTTGGAGTATTAAGTATAGTTAATTTAGGAAATTAAGTAGTTATTACAAGAAATTAGTAATATATGAAATTGAAAATTAATAAATCTAAAAAATTAGGGTTATTTAGGTAATATTATAATAGAAATCAGAATAATATTAAATCTGAAATAACATTTAATTTTAAGTAAATGTATAAAAATATAAGATTTTCTTACATCAAGAGTAAATTCGATACACTAATAAGGATTTAAGTGTACCGGGTGGAATAAAATACTAATTAGAGGTAATGATAGTATTTAGGAGATCGGGAAGTAATGTGATTAATTTCACATTATGAGTTAAAACAAATTTCTAGGATTCGTGTATAAAGCAATATTTGGAAATCGAACTAGAACCTAATTTAGGAATCGATACGGAAACCAAACCCAAACCTAACTCCAAACCTAGAATAATTGTAAAAGACTTAAGACCTAAATAATTAGGCATATTAAACCTTAAACAGAATATAATAATAAGCGTTATAGGATAAAATGAACCTATAATAGTCATATGAAAAATTGAAATCACGTTTATGTTATAAGGATGATCGGCGATGGCCCGAGTAAATCGAACCTCGAGTGAGTGAGTGAGGAGTCGAGGTAAGTTGGGATTAATACGATACTGTATTTTGGAGGCTTAAGATTATGCTTGTTTATGCTTGCTAGATAGTTGAATGTGTGCATGTGCTTGATTATGAGTGATACTATGATTCTGTTTGTTACTCTGGCATATATGGTATGATTTGTATGAAATAATTGATCACCCTAAACTGGACTTAATCAAATATATGACCAATAATCATAATCGGACATGTATAGCAACCCATTAGGAGAACTTAGACTCTCCAGCCAAATACCGACCCTTTCGAAAGGGATAGTGCAGGATTACATAATGGTCCCTTCTTCATCCTTAGTCGAACTAAGTAACAGGAGAGGAGGTCGCGGCGAAGGTAAAGTCAGTGGTTCGAAGGTAGTCGCGAGAGGAGCGAGGTCTCCATTGCATAAGCTTGGGTTTGATCGTGAGCTGTGGGTTTGATCGTGAGCTGTTGCATTAATGGCAACTTCTCAACTTGGATTAGAGCGAGCGTAATTTCTCTAATCTCACAACGAGCCGAACAACGTCGTACGATGGCATTTGCTTGCACATGCATTGCACCTAATAAGTTAATTGAAAACCTTGTTGTGTTTTTGGTTTAGTTTTAAGTCCTCTATCCTAACTTACTGAACTGTGGTTGCTCACATCCCTATAGACGTTGTGCAGATGCTGGCTAAGAAGCGGCAAACAACTACTCTGAAGCTAGCAACTGCTAGATCCTGGGAAGTGAGGAAAAACATTAAAGAATAAACACATATTTTTAAAGTCTAAATTTTTATTTTAGAATTATTTTTCATTTCTGAATAATGTAATAACTAGGAAATATATTACAGAGAAATATTGTAAATTTTAACTACATAGTGTATATACATATTTCCTCACTTTCTTAGGTAAATGATCTATTTAAATTACAAACTGTTTACTTCAAAGCGAGTTAGTCGTAAACGCCTTGTGTAGATCAGGTCTAAGATAACGGTTGTAAGGCTAACTTCTATCTTAGGATGGTTTACACGGCGGGGCTGTTACGACTCTACTGCTTCAGGGCGTAACAGTTGATGGATTTGTCAAGGAGTTGATTAAACCATGTTCAGGCTGCCTTCCTCAAGGTACTTAGGAAAGCCTTACACATTATAGCATCTTCAGTTGATAGGGCTCTTTGGATATGAGACCCTCAGGCTCAACTGGATTTGACACGTCTTGTTGCCGAGGGCTCACTCCTATGAGCCCTAAGCCCTAGGCCTGAATTGATCAAGCCTAGTAAGCTTTGTAACGGTTAAAATGCATAAGATAAGAATTAAATAGAGTTAAAATAGTTATGTTCGGAATAAGTGGGACACGTTGAACACAGTGACTCTACTCTTGCATACTTGCAAAAGAAGATGTCTCCCTATTAACTGACCTAAAACTGCCATCGTCACTCTACTATAAATACCAGTTCACTACTTAGCGGTAAAACTCTCTACACTCTACATACCAAACTTATTTATTATTCTAAAGTACTTTTTACTCTTAAAAGTCCCACTATTAACTTAAACATCGGAGTGCCTAAATCAAACAATGCCCCAGCGTTTCCTCACAGTATATTGTTTTGCAGGCTTTCTATATACATAGCCTCATATCTATCGGCAAATACTCAAAAACGATACAATTGTTTGCAAATTTTAATAGGATCAACCAATTGAGTTTTCGTACACTTATAAACCAATAGCTCTGCTTTAACAAATTCAAACTTCTTTTCAATAAAATCCTTTTTCTTAAACCTCTGTCTAAACCCACATCACAAAATCAAGAAATGGTCCCTTTTAATTCATGAAATGTCGATATCAACCAATTAAGACTTACGAAAACAATCCTATTTTTCAGTACTCTATTGAATCCCCAGTTCAAGTTAAACTGTAGAATGCTCAATCACACATGCTTTATTTACAACATCAAATGGATCAAGGATCCATCGATTTAAGGATTAATTTGATTCAACACTCATTGAGTCATGATGATCGAAACTTGTTTTCTTGAATTCTTAACCCACAACAAGCAACACGGTCAGAACCTAAATTCTATAGTCTCCATAAAAAAGTACACAACGTGGGATTAAAATCAATTCAGATGCAACAGTTGGTTTTGTAGTTAAAATAATTTAATTAAATTATTTATTAATTTACATAAACGAGGAGTGCGTATTAAGGCGTCTGCGCTGCTTTAGATCGAGGGATTTCTAATTTAATCATCGAGTTAGATTCAAAATTAGAAGCATTTGAGTTTTGACTGGCTTACTAAAAACGATGATAACATATGCTGCTTGCCAAATATTATTTATTCGTGTAGGTGAAAAATCCAAATGTTGAGGAAGTGCAAGATCTAATGGAATATGACTGTAATCTAGCTGCTGATGAGCTAGCAAAGTTTGCAAGAGATTGTTGTGGAAGATGTTGTTTCTGTCTCATCATTCGACTCCACTTCTAATGTTTTTTTCTGTTGTTTTTCCAATCCGTGTTAAGGAATGTTCGAGGAGATTTTTAAACCGTAATAATGTTTTGATGGACGAAGGCAAGATAATGCCTGTGAACCCTGGATAATGTTGTCATCTTATGTCTTTGTTTTAATGAAGTTATCTGTGTTCTCCACTGAAAAAAAAAAAAAAAAAAAGAAGCTTGTATGGAAGGAAGAAGAAAAAGAAAAAAGTGCGTCTACACATTAAAACCAAAAAAAAAAAAAAAAAAAGAAAATATACAAAGATTTCTTTATAATTTTCTTTGAAAAAATATTACCAATAATACTTAAACACATGATAATGTAAATGATAGTTTTTTAGAAATTATCTATTACTATTGCCTTATGTTCGAAAACTATTAAAAATTACAACTTATGTGGTATTACACATTAAATTCTTTAACATCTGTCTTTTTAACAGAAAAATGCAAAGATATTAGCAGAAGAGGTTTTCTGATCCATTGTGACAATAAAGTTTACAGAACTTTGTATTTATTCCTAGGCAAGGGCTATTCTTTTTGCAGCAAATGCTTCTGCTCAAGTAGCCGATTTTTATAATCTACCGAAGTATCAATACTAAATATTTGCACCGAACTTATGTCACGTATACACGTGTTTTCATTGTTACAGCACATGGAATAAAATTTCGAAATTACTAACATATTCCTTTCTTCCATTGTTAATGCTCTTCATTAATATTCAAATGTCTTTAAGTTATAGGGACTCATCCGCAATCATGATTTCACCATTATCCTTTCCTACCCTTTTTTTTTTTTTCCTTTTTTCTTTTGTCTTTATTATCCCAGTAATAACTCAAACCAACCTTTATATTTCTTCCTCTTCTTCTTCTTGTTTTTCAACCTATGAAATACTCATATCAAACCCATTAAGCACCCATCTCCTTGACCAACACCAACCATTTCCTTTCCTAAGTCGTTCTTAACTTCTCGTCATAATATTTCCTTAATTTTTGCACTAAGAGTCTGATCATGGTAGACATAAAATTAACAAAGTTGGTGGGTAGAAGGTGATTGTAATTGTTCCAATAATGCGATTACTAGGAATGTTACATCAACGATAAAGTGGTAAAAAGTCTCTTCCACCGTAACCATGGCCTTTTCTTCCACCATCTTGACCCACCATAGCAGCTAGCATAAATAGAACATTATGAATCAATTGTGGTTATGGATATAATGAAGAAAAGAGTGAGCAAGCTGTCATTTCCCTTTAAAAAAAAAAAAAAAACACAAAAAAATTGGGAGTATAAGGGCGAGAAGGGAGAGTGAAACTGGTTCGGCCAAGATAGTGATGAATTGTAATTGGTTCAAACCTGTGACCAACGACACTTATCAAACTAAGACCTTATTCACACATGGAATATTTGATCTAATAGGAAATTACATATCATTAATCGTCGATATACATGTACGGGCATGGATACATGATATTGAATGTCATCCAGGTCTTCATGCTTCCAATGAATGTATAATAGAGCTTTAATCTGATATAATTAGCAGGGTATATTGAATGAAGGTACTTAAAAGTGGATCATCAGCATAATTAGCAGTGTTCTTAGCCATAATGACTGAATATAGGCATATGCCTTTATCCCAATTTTTCTTTCCAACTATATGTGCTTTGAATTTGCATATTCGTGACCTAAATATCCGGGCAACGGTTCAGTACCGGCCAAATAAAATGCATCCGGTACGGTTTGACCAGTCTCATGAAGAAAAAATATTATTTTCTTTTTCTTTTTCTTGTTGCATAAAATCATAGCGGTCCATTTCGACTTCGTGATAAGAAAATGATATTTCATCTCTTGAATTTTGTTTTTTTCCATGTCCTCATCACCATATTTTATTTGTTGTGTGTGTTCTCTTCCCCGAAGCATCTGGCATTGAAACAAGTGCTGTGATTTTTCTTTTTATTTTTTTGGAAAATAAATTGAAAGACCAACTACTGTAGCCGTTTCTCCTAAGTAATCAGTAATAGAGGAGAAGTTTTTTAAGTGGTGCAAACCGATGTAGATTTTATTGATAAAATGTGATACTTATTAAGGATGTTGCTCAGTATCTGTCATAATCGTATCAATTTAATCATAAATACATCCTCTACTTGAAAGTTGGAATTTACAGGCGGGTCTACCTTCCTATGAGCCACAATTTATATAACTAACACTCGTACCACATGAAAAATAACTCTTACATGCTATATATATATAATATATAAATATTAATAAAATATTGATAAATATAATATATATAAATCAAATGTAATAATTGATTTGAAAAATATTATTTTTATTATTATACATTTTATTGATATTTTATGAATAATATACACATGATTTATAATATCTAATCGATTATTTTTTCTATACGCATTTATCTTTCTCTCTCCGGGCAAAGAGGACAACTATATTTCCTAATACGACCAAACATACCATGGAATAACTTCGTACGTTGCTTCTAATGAAAACATTCATAATCCTATCAGAGTCTTATTAAATCAAAAATTGAGGTCACAATCTCTCAAGCGTTCCTATTCTCATGCCTTTACGTATATCCAGTAGCAGTATAAAAATTCAGTGGGTATTATACGTTTATGCATATATATATATATATATAAACATGGTAAATATTAATTATGTTTAGATATGGTAACAAGATGGTAATGAATAAGTTTTCAAAGAAGTAACACATATATTTTGTACATAGATTTTTATTTATATCGATATTATCAAACTCGGCTGAAGTGATTAATCTAGACATATAAAAGGATCAAAGGTTATAAAGGATAAATCGAGTTTAATTGAGATTCAATTTGGGTTAGGATAAAGATTTGATCTGACATATTTTATCATCGAATCATATTAAACTAAATGGAATCATAGGAATCAACCTGAGTTTAACAATACCGATTAATACAATACTTCAAAACCGCACTCCAATCTCGTTTCCTCAACTAGGATTTGACGAAATCAAATCAACCCTAAAGAAATGTCCGTATAGAGATCAAGACATCCACTTTCTCCATCCGAGCATTAGTGCCTAGGCAAAGAATTCTGCAAAAAAGAAATTGTTTTTGCAGAAGGTCACAAAGATCAAATTTTCATGAGCTTTCGCTTCTATACTTTCCTACTTCTTAGTGGACTTATTTTAATGCGCTTATAATAGTTCTCTTACATAATCACTACATTTTGTATTTATTATGATATATTAAATATTTAGAAGGTGGGAATTGAACCCTATTTCGTCTCATTTGGAAGATAAAATATAATGCTTGCAACTGTAAGCTAAAAGAGGCTTCGAATTATATTAAATTCTGTTTTCTTGACCTCAAAAGAAAAAGAATTATATTAAATATTGTTTGCTTTCTATATACGATAAATATCATTTAAAAGCCAGCCAAAATGCGATGAACATGAAAAACATTCATTAATTTGTACACATAAAAATTAACGTAAGTAAAGAATTATATTAAATTTTATTTGCTTTCTATATCCCATAATATCATTCAAAAGCCAGCCAAAATATGTTGAGCATGTAAAACATTCAGTAATTTGTATACATAAAAATGAATCTAAGAGGCACTAAAAATTTTCATTGTAAATTGATAGTTTCATATACATATATTACCCATCAACAGTGAAGTACCTTGGACTTATTCTGAAAAAATTTTTTCCTTCCAACTGTCGGATAAGATCAAGAGAGGTCCGTAGTCAATTATGATACATGAAATTCGATTAATATTCTAATCCTGTAACACATGAAGCCTCTTACGTCAACTATTTTTGGCGGACGAAAACCATCATTTGAATATACTTGAAAGTGATCCCCGTGCAACAACAACCTATTTATAGCTTGTATTATGTAGGGAATCAATTAATTTTGCCCAAATACTATGTATCTTATCGTTCAAAAATTCTTTAAAAAATTTACATATATATGTATAATAAGCATAATAGTTAATAAAAGGATAAAAAAAAAAATAAAAAAAGAAGAAGAAGAAGAAGAAGAAAAACACAGACACAGAGGCACAACCAACTACTAGGGATAAGTGGGGTGAGATGTCAAGTGCAGGTTAGTAAAAAGTAGTTGTTCCGTCAGTTGTCACCCAAAGTCATGATTAGGCATGGAATTTTGAGAAATAACTTTCATGATTGGAGCCAAGACGTTAACATCCATAACGGAATTTGTTCATATTGCTCCTTGTAGCTAGCGCAACTATTATAATGTATAACATCTTAAGCAACGTTATATGGCACATATAATGTGGGTTCATAATGTTATGTGCTAGGAAAATGGCCACGCGAAAAGATATGTTTATTATAGTGACTTAGGTAGTAATGGTTTAGAACATAATTAATATATAAATTTAGTGCATTACATATTATGCAGCCAAGTTATCTAACTGCATCTAAGTGGATTGTCTTATTCTTATATTACGTGATATCCGTGTATTACTTGTACTCTTTTCCTATCTTACATGTTTCTTCCTTTTTAATTATTGTATTTATAAAGTTTTTGGAAAGGATTTGATGTTTTATATTTACATTAATAAGATATCTATTCATACCCTACTTAATTAGATAGATTTTCAGTGAATATTAGAAGTCATAAGATAAATTTCGGATAGTAATTTTCTTAAACTTGCTTATATAGAGTAGAGTATAGATAGGATATCTTATATCTTGTACCGGTTCTAGAACATGTATTCAAAGACATATAAGGTATAGGTTTCATAGTACCTTATATTTACCCTTTAAATTTTATTAAATAATATAATCTATATCGAAGAATAAAAGGAATTTTATATTTCTTTAACCAAGAAAACTAAAAGAATAAAAATAATATACTATTGGTGTTAAAAAAATGGCTATTGCCTAAAACAAACCCTAAAGCTAAAGTTATTATTACAACCTAAAAGTAGTAACCTCAAGCTTTATCAAGCAATGATTTTCATTAGTCTTAAAGAACTTGTATCTCTTTTCTTTTTTACATTTACGATTTAATTGTTTTGTTAATAAAAAGTACCATTTAACATTCAAGTTTCATGTAATGTTTGAAAATCAATCTTTTTACATGGAAAGGAAGAAATATAATGAGAATTTGCTAAAAGAACATATAGTTGAAGTTTACAGAAGGATAAAAACAATTACAAGTTCCATATGGTTACTTCGTACCATATATATATCCTGTAAGTTTTACATGGTATAGATTTTAAGATGATTCCAAAGTATTACAAGATAAGTCTTGATACAAAAATTAGAATCATATTCCTATAAGGTAGGATAGGATAAGGTAGGGCTTAACACCCTACCTACCTTGCATCTACTCGCCTACAATATAAGTGTTATCTAACATGATTATATGAATGAAACAGTAGTGAAGAGAAATTTTTTAGGTGGTTTTGTAATGTATATGTTAGTTTTTTTGTGATAACAAAAATTTATATTTTTTAAGCATTTGTCTATATGATTTATTTACTTAGTTATTTACTCACTACTACAAATTCAAGCTACAATGGCAATTACTGTAGTGAAAAAAGTTCATTAGATTAAGTTTCTTTTTTTTTTTCTAAATAGAAAAATGTGCGGCGAACTTTATTCAACAAAAATTGAAATCTTTTGCCACTGGCTTAGGTGGTTAATTTACAACCCAAAAATTTCCATATAGAGACTATTCTAATGAGAAAAGTTCACCATTATCTAAAAGTTATAAACTAAATTAATTACATATGCCTATATAAACAAGAATTCAAAAAGTTACATTATTTTTTCTTAGAAAAAATAATTATCACTTATATAATAAATATATTTATAATTAAAAGAAAATTATTTTTTTTAAAAGAATACATTGTAATTTGTGGACAATGCATTAATTAGCATGTTATCATTTCTAAATGTAATGGTACTATTAAATCAATTTATATGAATCTTTCTTTTAAAAATTAGAAGGTTATAGACATTTTTGCTGAAATATTTGAATAAACTAGGAATTCTTAAATTTTTCAATTTTTCAATGATAATGCTTTTATTTAAATGTATAGAAGAATTTAAAAAATATATTTTTCAAACTACTATAAAAATTAACATAAGGCATTTAACTAATGAAGGGAAAATATATTTAAAAAAAAAAACAAAGGATTGTAAGAAATTATTTTTGAAACTTTATGGAAATATTTATGTCCCAAGTTTTGTTGAAACAATTATTTCTAAATTAAAAAAAGATATATTTTCAAACTTTTTTTGAAAAATTTAATTTTAAACTCTTTTATAAATTGTTAAAATTAACATAGGGCATTTTGTTAATTTTATGAAATAATTAAATTTCTAGTTTTACCTATTATTTTTAAATATATTAGTAAAGTAAGGCATCATCATCCAAAAAATTGTGAAATAAAGGGAAACATTCACAAAATTACGATTAATTCTTTAAAATGATTAAATTAGCATTGTGTACGATGTCCTTATTATGATCACTTAAACATGGAATAGCATTGATTATGGCTTATTGAATGATATTTGCTTCATAGGGGGATGGATTAAGGTCATAATACTTAGGTTATCATGGCGAGTACCCATCAATTTAAAATAATTTTCTAAAGTTTAAGGTCAGATCTTTTAAAATATCCATTTTAACCCGATACTTGATTTTCAAAATCGATATCAAATCTCAAGTTTAGATGAACTAAACAATGTTTTAACAAGTATAAATTTAGGTTTACCCTTATTTATAGTTGTTGAGAGCGAGATAAACTTTTAACGTATTGTGAACGGTGAAGCTTTACTAACATCATCTGTTATTTTATAACTATGATTTTGAGGTGAATGGTTAGTTGAAGAATCAAAATTAGGTGATGTTAGTTAGTCTTATGTTCATCAACATCTTGTAAAGTGGCCACTAACTATGATAAATGGAAAAATATATAAAGATACTATGAATATCTATTGTATATATCTATTTATACTAAAAATGTATAAATTTTGTCTATATAGATTTATTTATTATATCAATGTATAAAATTTATAACATCTCGACTTCTCATTATCATCTTTTCTATATAGATCTATTTATTGTATTAATGATCATAATGAGATTCATACTATATCTTCTTAATTTTTTTTTTCCATGAGTTGTGGTATTGATTAAAAATACTAAAAATATTTTTATTGAATTGAAGGAGTAAAATGATGTTATAAAAGATAAAAAATTATCTTTTAGAATTATAAACACTTAATATAAAATAAATAAGAAATTAAATACATTTTTAAAAACTATAAAAGACCTTATCTATAATTTATCCTCATATCAATTTTAGCTCTATATTCACAAGTCAGGTTACACAAACATGCTGATAGACAAATGCACACAATGTCCTTATAAAGAAAACTAGGTTTTTTTCCCATTACATTAATACACAACTTTAGCAAATTAAAAAAGAAAAGTAACTTTTACATAAAATATCTATATTTTTAACAAAATCGTAGAAGTTTCAAACTCCACTATCTTAAAAATATATATATATATATATATGTTTACAAAAATATAACAAAAGCTAAATATTTAGTTGTAAACTCCACTATCTAAAAATATATTTTTTAAATTTAAATTATGAATTATAAAAAAATTTTAGGAAAATTTAATTATGATTTAGGTATATCCATCTTGTTATATTATAACTCCTATTTCTCCCTCTCTCTTTTCCATATCTCATTAATTATTTCCACTTTCTCCTACTTCCCTAAGTATTCTTTGTTCTTCAGACCTCTCTCTTTTCTTTTTCTCTCCTTCTCTATTGTTCATTTTAAAATAAATAAAATAACCTTAACCTTAATGTACCACTCTCAACTTCTCCACTGTCTATATCACTCCATCCCCTCTCCTTTTATCTCACCCTCTTGGTCCTCTTTCTAACCAATCCTTACCCTCGCCCCCTAGTTCTCTCTCTCTTTTTGACCCTCTTGTTTTTCTCACCATCTTGGTTCTGTCTCTCATTATCTCTCTCATCTAACCCTCTCTCCTACCCTTTCGTTCTCTCTCTCTCTTAAACCTTCTATATCTTTAGACTAACTCATCTCTCACACATCTGAACTAACAATTGGATCTACAACTTGAATGAGTAAAAGCTATGGACTTGGGTTTTCGTTCTTTTCTGGATCTACAATTCAAAGATTAAAGGCACCTCTTTTTAGATTTTCTCTAAATATTTTTCCTTAAACCTTAATATTTCTTTTTTTTTTTTTTTGCCTTTTATTGTCTTTTCAATAAAGGAAGAATATGTCCAAGGCTAAAGATAGCCAAAGCACAAACTATTTAGGATACATATTTTTTTGTTTCTCAGATGGTTTAACACTATTGACCCAACTGTCTTGGGTTTAATTAATGTAATAACATTGTTAATGTATTTTTTTTTCAAACAATGTTACCAATAATGTAATTTTTTTTTTGTATAATTAATGTAATCTTATCTTTATTTATTGAACACTGTTAATGTGTTTTTCTATTTTTTATTTATTTGAATATTTTTTGGTAATATTTAAAATACAATAAATATTAAATATTTTACAAATAATATTAATTTCCTTATATTGTATATATAATATTGTTATAAATTATTAAAATGTAATTTATACAATTTTAATTAATAGAGAATTAATAATGGAATTTCATTAATTTCCAAAATAAGAAAAAAACCTAAATGGAAAATAATTTGCTTTTGAAAATTGACAAGGAGTGTGGAAAATTAGAAAAAATAAATTAATTTGTTTAGCAACAAATTAAATTCACTGGTGAGTGAGAAATTGACAAGTGTTAGCGACAAACTCAATAGCAAACTAAGTTTGCTAGAGAATAATTATTGGCGAATAAAATTCGCCATTTGGTTCTAATGACCACACCTTTAGTAGTGACCATTTCTAAGAAAATGTTTTTGCTAGTAAGGCTCTTATTGAGAAAAAAAAAAAAAAAGAAAAAAAAGGCTACCCTTGCAATTATTTTTTGCAAGAATAGGGACTTTTTGAATATTATTTAGCACACGTGATTCAAGTGTAATTTCTACTGGTATCTAATTTGTTCTGTTCTTATTTATTAACTTTGATAGGACATTCTAAAGGTCAGTCTTGGGTCCAGCTTCCTACTAATGAAGGTTCCTTATGAAAATAAACTAATGCAAGTTTCTCGCTGATGTATTATTATTCCATATACTTCAAGAAATCCTTATTCCAAATAATTGCCAGCACTTCTTTTTTCCTTTTTCTTTAATTAAGTAAGTGGACATAGGAACGGAACCCTACAAATAAAACCTCAGCGTCTTCATAATAATGTACTACAAGCTTATTGCCAATAATGGAAAATTTTAATTCCATTTTCCATAATATAATGTTATCAGTGTCATTCCATTGCACCAGACACCGCATGACCTTTATAATTGAGCAAAACCCAAATTGCTGAAATAGGAGTTTTTCCAGTTTAGAATTCTAATTATATTACATGTTCAAAATAGATCCCATGCTTTAATAATTCAAAATCGTTTAATTTTGTGGACTGAATATGGAATGGAATTGAAATACTATTCTTGGTTAACTTAAAAGATCAATATCAACACTTTAAACATTTGATTCAAGCGATACTGATTTAAATCATCTCAATTTATATTCTTTCAGTTTTATTCCTTTAAATATTACCACGTATAGCTAATTATTGAGAAAAGATAAATAATATCATAATGATATCATAAGATTATTGAAATTTTTAAATACTCTCAACTTCATTCATAAATTGAGAGAAATTAAAAGGATGAAATCAAGAGGATCCAGTTTTCCAATTACGCTCTTCACTGACTTTGCTTTCAATAATTTGATAGTAAAATGATAACGGAAAGGATGTGTATTTGCATTTAAATATAGACCAAAAGATATACGTTTTAACTTCTAAATAACGCAGACAAAGATGATACAGGTTATAATATATATATATATATATATAAAATGCCCTTTTTACCTTAGGTTAAATACATGATAAATGTTACAATACATATTGCATGAAAAATAGATATATTTATATGAAAGTGTAAATATACATCGTATTTACAATAGAATTAATGCAGTTATAGCCGGAACTACATATCACATGTTTTGATAAAATAAAGCTTATATTCAATTTGTAATAGATATAGTTTTTTTTTTTTTTCTATGCGCAATGTAATTGGTTATAAATATACCGGCAATTAAACATGGCGCGCGAGACTAGAGCTTAGCACACAAAATAAGCCGATGTATTCAAGCCATCATTAGTCCCGACCAATATATCATTCCGAAGAAACGTGCCGATGTCCATTATTATGTCCTTGAATGGTTATTAAAAAGTAGGTAGAGTAAAAAGTTGACGAAGAAGCGTAACCCTAGTGTGCGGAAGGGACAGAACCATAGATATGACATCACATGGTCATTTATGTGACGAAGACATTGCACGGACCTGTCCCTACGATCCTCCACATATGCATGTCCATATATTCCGGATTGATTTCATTTATTGCCACAAGTGAAATGGGGGAACCATTCGTCAGCATTGAGTTGGTTGGTGGAAGAGAGGGGCGTTGTTAGGGTATTTAGTAATAAGTTTCTTATAAAATTGTTTTAGGGTCTCATATGAATATATTAAAGTTTTTTTTTCTTTTTTCTAAAGATTCTTGGCTTTATCAATATAGTTTTAAAAAGAAAAAAAAGCTTTTTTAATATTTATTCATATTATTTACGATATCAATAATACGAAATTATATAAAACTAACACTAAAAACACTTTACTAAAAAAACCTATATTCTGCAGAGGAACTTGTTTTATGAGATCATCTTTATTCCTAAGGATTATATTTCGGGTTCTTAAATAGTATATTTTACGTTGTATCCCAAGTTTTTAGTTAGAGCTTGGGGAAAAGAAAAAAAAAAAAAAATGGAAAAGGCTACGGTCCTCTGCCAAGCACCGCTTCTACGAGGAAACAAAGACCATTAAAGCAACTTACAAGAGGTTCCTTGAGTATCAAAAGTCATGCAAAGAACTCACACAATGATGTTAATTGTCTGAGTTAGCATACTCACAAAGGAGATGCTCGCCTTGATGCCTCTAGTAAATGTGTTGTATTTGTGTGCCTTCACTTACTAAACGATTGCGTGCGCTGCATGTTCGTACCTTTTATTGCACTGTGTTGGAGCCCTGTATGTTTTGTCCCTGCTAGTCATAAGCTTGAATTCCCATTTCCTTCTCTTTTGTATCAAGGCCCACCATTTACACGCACGTCATGATGGGCGATCCACATGCTTTTAAATGGTCTCGATTGCCTCGATAAGTTATATTTTTCTTTTCAAATTTTTCCATGTTTATGCAAGTGCTTATTAATTTTTTATGAGTAAAAAATGCGGAAAACAATATTTGAATTCTTTATTTATTTATTTTATTCAAAATTTAAAACTTTTAAGTTAAGAAAGTATATAGAAAAAAGGATAAAAAGACTAAAAGTATCCGAGTTTCATATAATAATGAAGAAAAAATATACTAAAGTAAAGAAAACTTAAGTACTAAACCTGAATATAGACGGAAGGTCAGGAAATAGTGGATTTCGAGGAAGTGAAGGTAGTAGGACAGTGGTGGATAACCCCGAAATCGATCTTGAAATTAACTCTTAAGTTTGGAGTGGATTTTTTTTTTTTTTTCAAATGGAATTCATCGTTGTAGATATTATGCTCCATGTCACTTATGGTTTGTCTCACAATATTCATCATTTAATACATTTCTTGTTGCTAATTGCTCATTCTTAAAGAAGTTTAAATTTTTGCTCATGTGAAATAAAAAACAATTTTATAAAAATAATAAATTGTGGTGTTTATTTGATTTAAGTTTCTTATCATTTTTATGGGTTCTTAGATTTTTGGAATCAAATAAAGGAAAATGAAAAGGATATGAACCAACAATTCAATGGTTATAACGCATCAATAGACTAATTTAAACTGTTGTTTGATTGTAACCAATATGATGCACGACTGTAATTAAACAAAAGGTTTAGACCACTTAATTGAAATGACATATAACCAAGTGATATAAAAGATTGCTACAATTCTTAAAGGAATTGATAAGAACAAAAAGATTAGAGAGGCTCTTTAAGATTTTTGATTCAATAATAAACTTTTTACATGATATCTGTAGCAAGGAGAATATTGAAACCTAGTGGGCAATGATGTGAAACAACTACTTTAGATAAGCATTCTAATATAACTTCATAAATCTAAAGAGATAAAACCAGTACGAGTATCTAAACTTTTATATTTTTTCATTTTAATACCTAAACTTTAAAATTATTCTTTTTAATACAACAAATTTTTAAATAAAATGGGATAATATATATGAGAGTGTTTGAACTTCTCATTTTTTGCAAATTAGTGTCTCAATATTCAAATTTTGAATTTCAATACTTGAAAATTGAAAATTTATTCATTTAGGTGTCTATATTTAATAGACGTAATACATATGGTAGGCACTAAACAACTCGAAATCAAAAGTTCAAGCAATCAAGTGAACGAATTTTCACTTTTCAAATACTGAAATTCAAGTTTTGAATGTGTATTATCCCAAAAGAGATAAATTAATATATCTATTATAACTACCGTTATTATATAATAGTAAAATAATAATATAAATACATCAACTTTTAATTTATTTTCATTTTAATGCTCAAGCTTTATATTTTATTTCATTTTGACACTTCAACTTTTTAAAATGAAATAAATAAGTAATCCTTATAGTGATCGTTATAACAAATATACTAATTCCTCTCATTTAAAAAGTTAAAGTATTAAAATAAACAAATTTAAAGTTTAAGTACTAAAAAAAAAACAAAAATAAAAGTTCAGGTACTTTTAGTGGCTTTATCACTAAATTTAAACCAAAAGTAATATTTAGTATCAACTAAATAATAAAATGATGTAGTTTGCGAGTCTTCAATAAACTAATAAGTCAACACTTATAATAATAGTCTTCAAGTTGCTACTTCCTAACCTCCACATTAATCATAGAAGCCCCATGCAATTCTATTCAAGTTCATATAAAGCTTGCTATACAAAGTTGACATCAATTCATACAATCCATATAACACAAAGTTGATGTCAAATATGTCTTGTTGAGACACTAAAACAAAATGAGTCTCTTGGAATCATACTTAGGAAAATGATTTATATCACGTTTTCCTCAATTATTCTAATATTCCTTGCATCCAATTGGCTTCCTATTATATTAAGGGCTCGCAGCCACTTGTTCCCACCTCTCTCTACCTTGGGGTGCTACTCCATACCATAAACCTCTAAGCTTAACGTAGGCTCTAACACTTGCAATACTGCTAGACAAGACCTTAGTTAGGCTCAAGTACTCCATCTTAGGTCTATAAACCAATATTCTCATACTTATGGAAATACATTCATTTTCTACCATTCCAATGTTGAAACATATTGCAAGCTTAGATATGTATTTAAATATGAAGCCAGAATTAAAACTATGTGAAGTGAGGATGAAAGTAATTAGCCTTGGATAGCTGAGTTATGAGTCCCTCCATGTAAGTCTACATAGCATGTAATTAACTATTGTTTTGAGATACTAATTAATGTTCCTATAAACATTGTAGCAACAATGACTAAATCTTCTTTAAACAAGAATGAGTAACTCATTCATGAAATTATGTAGGATGTGATTATGAGACGAAAGATCTTGAAGTAGAGAGGTTTGTTACGCATTTAAGTGCTCTAATTAGCATTGTGGCATTTGAGGACAAGTTGGAGTGCAATGTGTATGTCCTATGCCCTTAGGATTGTTTCCTTTATGGCCATTAGAAAATATGGTCGATCAAATTTGGTGTAAACTAAGTGACCTAGTGCTACATGTTGGTAGAGACATGTTGTGTCCTCTAATTGCACTTTTTAGGATGAAATTAGACATTGCTAGAGCATCCCCAAAATGTTAGATCTCTTCTAGAAACTCAAGATCATATTTTCTCCCCAACAACACCTCTCATGTAAGATAGCATTGGTGAAGGCAAAGCCTCATTAGAACTTTTGGAAAGTAGACCTTATATGATGGAAATCAACTTCCTATTGGACCCATTACATGAGTTAGAGCTTAAGGACTTCAAAATATGGTATTAAGATGTTTAGAGGATCAAATCACGATAGAAGACGAACTCATGTTTGTTGATATGTTAAGATGCATTTTTTTGGCCTTAAGAGTTCTCTAATGATTATTAATTAAGTTGTTGACTTAAGAGATAGCCAAATTTAATGTCCTCACTTGGTGCTTAAGTATATACATGCAAAAAACCAGTTGTACCAATGTGAAAAAACCAACGTAAAAAACCAATTTCATTAAGCTCAAAATCGGCCTCTATGGCCAATTTTACTTTTGACCAAAATTGATCATTAAGGCTAGTTGCATCCTCTCAAAATTGGCCATTAAGATTGGTTGCAAGACAACCAAAACTAGCTTTTTGTGATTGGTTTCACCTCTTTCAAAACCAACTTCAATGAGTCAGAACAAAATTAAAAACTTACAACCACATTCCATCTTTGAATTATCCATTAATTTTCAATAAATAGAATCCTTTTTTTTTTCTATAAATAGTTATATATGCTTCATTAAATAAAACTAGATACAAAGCCCTTAATTCCATTGGAACCAAGCACAAAAGTTCTTAAGCTTAAAGTTTTATGGTCCAATAAAAGAATTAGTAACAAAAGTCTTTTGCTCTTTATAGAAACCAAAGGAATAAATACCATTCTTTTGACAAGGTAAACAAAAAATTAGAGCTGCAAAAAACTTAGCAAAACTCTAATCCTCCTCCTGGATCTATCTAGCCAGTGCATTAGCAATTGTATTCAACTCCTTGAGAATCAATTTAAGGCTCCATTGCCTCATGTTGGCTAGGATTTCCCTACAAGCACATATAACATTATGGTAAGATAATTTGTAATTTGATGAGTCCTTTAGTAAATAATAAGTAGTAGTAGAATCTAATCTAATCTCCATACCCTAAAGTCCTTAAACTATGCAATAATGAATACCCCAACAAAGTCCCCAAAGTTCAATAATAAGGATTTCTAAAAAGCCTAATTTTCTTACAAACCAAACATCTAACGTCCCTTACTATCTCTCATGACCCCAACAACATTGGCTTTATTAGTAGAGGATAAAATTGAGCCATTTGTATTTAACTTAATTTATCCATGCTTTAGAGGAGCCAACATAAATTAGTTCTTTTAATTGTGAAGATTTTCCTTGAGTGCTCAAGTAAGACCATTATTCAAGAGCTAAGGACCTAATAGAGTAGATGATATTATCATTTAGCTCATTTTCATCAAAAAAAATTTTTTTTTTTTCCATGATGCCATAGTTTCTAGAGCATAATGGCAAAGATAAAAGCTAATGGAGGATCCAGAGTAGTTGAATCCTTCCTCTCATCAGACAGTTCAACTTAACCTACACAAGAAAGTCTTCTTTAGAAGATAGATTCTTATTAAGGTAGACTTGCCATAAGTGGATGATGCCAAAAATTTGTGGACAAGTTGATAATGAATGTATGATTGACTAATTTTGATGTGCACATCTAGGATAAATAAGTGTTGATATTACACCTCTATTTGCAAGATTTCTTGTCAAGGGTAAAGCTAAGTGAAAGAATCTCCAATGAATGATCTTGACTTTTAGAGGAAAAGGAGATTTCCAAATCCAGTCTCAATTAAAGCTCAATGAAGATTTATATAGCAGGGTAAAGTGTATTTCATTTAAGGAAGGATTAACTCTAAAAAATTCATTCATAATTTTCTAATTAACAACATTCCTCTACAGCTCAAAGGATCCAATTCTTACAAAAAAAAAACGGGGGGCCGGGGGGGGGGGGGGTTGCTGTAGCTAATTGCATCAATTTCCTCAATATATAGTACTCCACTTCATTTATTAATTTCACATGCAATTAAATCTCACAAACCACCTATAATTCCTTCTCATAAGAAGTTCTTAAAGATACATGATTTTGCAAAACTTTTACTTTTTTTACCTTCATTTGCTAGCACTAATAAATTTCAAACACCAATATATTACTCCTTAATGAAACATGGCTTGGTTCAAAATAAAAGGTTTATAACAACCAAGGAAGGACAACATACCCTTAATTTGTAGGTAATCTAACACTTCACATAGACTATACTCCTATTCCAAACTCCACACATGAAATTCTCTAAGTTTACAAACTTTTCTCAAAGTCTAACGAAGAGTGAATCCACCACTCATAAAGACAATACCTATGATCACTTAGACATCTTGCACCAATATGAATAATTTCGTCTTGAAATTCTTCAACATTATATCACACTACAAAATCGCTTGAAAAACAAACAATCAAAGGATAACAAGGATTTGCCAACAATTGGTTAGACAAAAAAGACAAAAACTTACATTGATTGAAGAAAAGTTACCCTTTTTTTTTTTAAAAAAAAAAGGTTTGTTTCGTTGAGATTTTGATAAAGGAAATGGAGGAAGAGAAGAAACATAATTTCATGGAGAGAATACATAGGTTTTGAGATACGAGGGAGCAATTTATATAAGGAAGAAAGATAAGAAGTCAAGTATTTCACAAAAGGTTAAGAGTAAATTTATCAAATTACCCCTTGGTATAAAATGATTTAGGGTGTTTTATTTGATGTGTGGTTATTTCCACTTGGTGAAATTACTTATAAAAATGATATATATTTTTTTGCTTATCTTTAAAGGCCCCTCTCATTATGAACGTATTAAATAATTGTGAAAAATTAGGGATTTTGAACATGATTGATTATCATTATTTATAGTTAGAGATACGTGATTGGTTGTCTATCTTCAAAAAACTTGTGAAAATAATCAAACTTTCCCATCTAATTATGAATAATTTAAACGGTAATGCATTTTAGCTGGGCAATCGCTATGTTCGGTCCAGAGAATAAAACAAGTGTGTTATATTGTGGTGTTTTCTTTCCTCTTTTCAATTTTCCTTAAGCAGCAATGCCAACATTTTGAAAATTTTCCAATTCACACGATGGCTTCACAGTGGAGTTAGTTATGATCTGAAACAAAGTGGGGCGCTCCATGGGGTAGGAGGTGAAAGGAGGGGCAGGACATGTATCAAAAAGTTGAAAAACTCTGTTCGCCAAAAAAGATTAAAATATAGTTCTGGTTGTTGTCAGTAAAATATAAATCACTTTTGTGTACATGACGATAACAGCATGCACATTGAGTCACTATTTTTCACATTTTACGTAGAGGAAGCCGGGGCGACTTTTTCGGAAAAAGAATTCAATTGTATTAATAAGTTATATAAATTGATTAATATTATATAAATATTAATAAAAATTTAATACATAATAATAAATGAACGTATTTTTTTTATATTTACATATCATAAATCGATTCAAGTAGTGTAGTGTGCTAATACTATTGAAACCTTATTTTAACAATTAAATACTGTTTTAAATAAAGTTCAATCATAGACAGATGGCAACCTAGAATTGGTGGATGAATTGAAAATGAAGGAAATTTTATAGTCAGAAATTAGAGATCTAATGGTCATTATTTTTCATTTTCTTAATCCTCCTAAAGGGAGCTTGAAAGCTCAGTGCCTCCACACCCATGATTCTCTATCACTCCCACTTAGTGGTTGCACAAGTAAAACGAGCACCAATATGGAAAAATCATATCCCAAAAAAAAAAAAAAAAGATATTTAACTTCGAGTTCAAAAAGAAAATAAAAATATCACGTTAACAACAATTAGTCTTACATCCTTTATTTGCACCTCTTTTAAGAACATTCAACTTCTCTTTATACACTGTTAAGGTTATTGGAATTAAATTGTATAAATATGTATCTCTTAAGAGAATAGATCAGATTGGATTTCTCACTTTCCTAAAGTTATAATACACAGTCGGTTACAAAATTTCTTTCTACATATCCTCCATCGTGTAATTTTCCATTTATACATATATTTATATGAGAAAGGAGTAATGAAGAAAAGGCCAAGGAGGAGGAAAAAAAGGAAAAAAGAAGATTCTTTTGGTGGTTTGAGAAGTGCTTTTCAAACAGATTTTTAAGGTCGAGGGTCACAGTTGAGATGGATGCGTTCCCCCCGCCATCACTGATAGTAGCGTCTCTAACGCATCTGGGTCGTCCAAAAAACTCATAGGTCCGGTCCCATCCCACCTTTGTCTTTATTCTCTTTCTACATTTAATTTCTCTTCGAATGCTATTAGAATTGAAATAGTATATATATATATATCTCCAATATTGATGATGTGATTGTGGACTCATCAAACTGTAGTATATATTTAGCGTACGTGATATTACGAGAAACCTCCGGGTTCATTTCCCCAACACGTACCTACTAGTTGTATTATGCGGTAGAACAGTACCTAAGAAAGAATGTCTTTTGAATACTTTATTCAACTACAAACGAGATGTTACTTTTTTGTTCACATCAGCCAAACAATAAACGTTTTTTTTCTTTTCTTTTCTTTTCTTTCTTCTTACATTATGTATGTTAATCATTTTGACTAATTGGTATTGCCCCCTTTTATAAGCTTTTTGAAAATAAGCTTTGTTAAATCCATTTTATTGACATTAGATACTTCCTATTTGGAAATAAAAAATTCTAACAAATCAAAGACTATTAAGATGACTAAAGTCATTATAATTTAATAGTGTTAATATATATCTCTAAGCGAAATGGGTCGGGTTCGATTCCTTTTAATCTAAAATGCCGTAATATGTAATGAGGAAAAATAATAAAAGGTAAAAAAGAATATTAAGATGGAATTCTAAACCTTAAAGTTTTAACTTATTCTATTTTGTTTAACTCCGTTTATGGTGAAAAAAAGTTAAATGGTGGAACCACAGATGAATTTTCTTCGTTGTATAGTTCTAAGACATGGACCGTTGGCAGATTGATATTAACGTGACATCGACTAGTAGTTATGATAACGATAATGACCCAGGAGTAGGAAGAAGTGTAAATTCACTTGCTTTTAAGATAAAAATAATGGGGAGTAGTGTTTTGTCCATTGAAAATTAAATTTTTTTTTTCTGTTTTCTTATAACCATATATTCTTCAAATTACATACTTTTCATTTTGCATTCTCCTAATTTTCCTCTATTTACGTAAAAAAATTAATTTTCTTATGACATCATTCTTTTATCATTTTTCAAACAGCTATTAAATAGTCACCAAAACTATTATAAGATAGATTAAGTTCAACTTTCCCTTTTGCAAAATTGTAATGTAATAGTAGATGGGAAAAAATAGCTATTAAATAGTCACAAAAATACGTTGTTTTTTAACACGTTATTTAAGCGGCCCGACCCAAGAGAAGATCATAAGCTATTTACAAGAGAGTAACCACATATTCATCTTGAATATGCATTTTTTTTTTTTTTTCAGTTTCCTGAGAGCTGGCCTTAGAAGTTTTTTTTTTTTTTTTTTTAATTTTATTTTGCCAACTATTGTATCACAGAATTGAAGGAAGGGTGCCATTAAATTACAACTGTCTAGAAATTTGATTGTCGTGGAATTGAGAGAAGAGAGAATGATTTGTGGAGATAAAATTTATTTACGATCACTGACTCTTATATTTAAACCGTATGCATGTAATATTGTGAGCGTGCGGTTTCATCATTTCACTATGGTGTTACTCATTCTGTTCTATTTTGAAAAAAAAAAAAAAAAAAAAATCATTAGTACTAATATGTGTTAAGTTTGGCGAGATGTAACATATAGGGCTTGAATCCAACCTCAAGATCAACTAGGTGGGAAAAGAAATCATTCCAAAAACAAACACACCTTCTAGGCATATTATGGCATTGGTATCGTCTGTTTGCAATAATCGTATAACATTCCAATGTTTCATCAGGTAACACATGAAATCAGCAGTGGCTGCATCATGCACGGAATGTCCAAAAATCATGTGTGAAAAGGAAAACTCAGGAGATAAAGCCAATACAATCTGCCGGTGATTTGCATGATGTTTCCACATTATTATTTGAATAATGACCAATTAAATGAGTTTCTTCGCATTTAATACTAAAATGACAACGATATAATATTTTCATTTCTGGATTATTTTCTTATAATTTATATTTCATTGGTCGTAATCGATTTGTTTTTAGTGTAAATTATCATTTTCATTTTCATCACCGTCCTATATGATTGAGGTAATGAAGCACATGATTTACACTAATGACAAAAGGGGAGTATTTTGAAAAAGAAGGTACGTATTTTTTCAGCCATGCAAAATATTTAATTTCTAATCAACGAGGACTAAAGTTTCAATACATCTCCATCAAAGTTAGAAAAAATTGCAAGTCTACATCAGACGCAAAAAATAGCAGTAAGGGGAGGCTCAAGAATATGGTGGCTTGTCAACCCAATCCCCTTTGGGACCATCGTCTGTCTTGCTTCTTTGGCTAACCAAGTTAGCGACTCAATTTGCCTTCTTAAACACATGCTTTTTAACTTTTTCCAATTTTTTTAGTATAGAAAAAGAACTTTAATAATACTAATATATCACCTAAATAAATTAGTGACGTATAAATTATTAATAAAATTCTAATACTTGAAAACATTGAATAACCATGTTTTAAAAATTATTTACTATCATTGAACCTATATACCATTTAGTCAAATTCGTATCGCGTTGATAACAATGAATCCTTTTTCCTAATGAAATAATGGCCCAAACATTACTCATAAGACATAAATAATACAAACTTAAAAATGTAAGGTCAAAACAAAAGGGTAATAATAACAAGGATTTAAAATAGAGCTACTAAATTCAAGTTTAGGAAACTGAAAAGTCCCAACCTAACCCTCCTATCCCATAAATATAACACTACATGGCTTTCATACTCACAACTCCAACCATAGAAAGTTAAGGATTCAAACCTAAACTATTTGATTCCTTCATTTAATATGTTCTATAGACTATAGAACATGAGAATTTTTAATTATCTATTCGTTCCCAAAATCAAAATAACCATTTACATGCATAATTAGAACTAAACTAGTTTTATAAGACACGTTATAATGAAAAGTAAATGGATAGCAAGAATCAAAACTTTATAATTTGTATTTACTTGGATATATACAATAAAATAGTTGACTAGACAACATAAATGTAATACCCATATTAGAAAATTAAATCTTACCGAGAACTTCTATCCTATAAAGCATTAGAAATTAGAATTAATTACTTTTTTGAGAAGCAAAGTAAATAGAACTTATAACGAACTTAGATTTCGAAACTAGGAAATCCATAAGCGAAACATATATACAGGATCGACCAAGTTCAGCAGTCGTCACTAAGGTCGATTGACAGCTATTAGACGAACTAGACCTATTCAAACACCAATGTAAAGATTTGGCTAAAACCCCTCTTTTGGCTGATCTTTAGCTTGAGAAATTTGATCGATCTATTAGCTAGTCAATCACTCACAAAGGAAAAAAGTGTAGAACCACCATAAATCAGCATTTAATGATTAATTAAGTACTCGTCTTTCAATGATAATTCATATATTTTCACTGTAAGAAATTTGGTTGAATTTGTATTTAGTTTCTAAATCATTTGATTATGGTTGTTTTTTGTGCTCCCATTAAAAACTGTATAACATGAGATAATTGAGTCATAGGCTAGTCACTCTTGACCATTTGTGGGTTACATGATTAGGACGATGTGATTTATAGCGTTAGAGGAGTGATCAATAAACTAAGCCTTAGCCTTATCACATAGTAAAAACAAGAAGAACTCGAACAGATTGTGCTGATATAACATGATTGCGTTGTGTTTTCCTATAAAGGCTTGCTAAATGGGAGTTATGATCTTCATTCGACTATCTCCTAATTGATCTTGTTGAAGGATAGCTTTAACTTAAAGTATTGGCGTTAATTCATGGATGATCGATGCTTATGCAATCTCTTCATAAGGATAAACATAACATAATCCCTAAGACTCATTCCATCGTTAATACCATTAAGATTAATGTTGTTGCTACATTACTACCATTATCATAAATGTTTTCTATATTAATTTCAAAAGTGGATTCAAAAAGTAAAATCTCGAAGGATAGTAAAGACTTATCACTTAAACACATTAAGTTCTTAGGGACCAAATTAGCATCATGGATACTTAGATATTCTTACTGTAGGAAAACCCATAATAAGAATATGCTTTAGATTTTGATTTTCAAGAAGACCCATTAAAGAATTCATAAGCTTATCCTCTTGAAAGTTCAAAAACCCATAACCTTCCTAAAATTTGTTTTAGCTGGACATTGTGCTAATGAAACAAGAAAAGACATATAAAACCAACTAACATGCCACTATTGAGATAATTTGCGAGTTAATAACTAATACAAGTGATAACAAGAGAACAAGAACAAGAACGTTAAAACCAAACTAAATTTAATAGACACTAAAATTAATCTAACTAGAAATGGATTATCCTAAGCTTAGCGAATTTTATTTTACTTTTTATTATTTTTTGGCTATCATGGAATGAGGCTCCATCAAGACAACTTCTTTCACAATTCATGGAACGAACACGCAAGATCAGGGCATGGCCCATGAGCAATCTTCATTTAACTCTTATGACTATGCTTGGATCTTTATTGAACAATACTGAAAGAAGTCTTGTAGTCCTATAGACAACTTCTCTTATGGAACTTAGTCAGCTCTAGTTGATGAAGCTCAAATCTCTTGCATTTTGTCTCAAATTTTAGGAGTTGGGTTGTGTGACTCACTTCTGTTATATAAAATAAATAAATAAAAGATAGATTGACGATGACTTATTGGGGTTTTTTTATTAACAAATTTCTTCTCTCTCCCTCTCTCATTTAATGGTAGCACCAATCTACACCCAAAGTAGTCCTGCCACCAAGCAACTTGATTAGGTGGCTAGCCACAAGCATAACTCACCTATAGTAGTGCATCAAACCATTTGGCTCCTTACCGGCTATTTATTGTTATTTTTTTATTTTTTAGGTTTCTAAACGATATTTTTATCAAATTATTAAATTAAATATATCTGGAAATATTATTGTACTAAATTAATTATTTTATTGAGACGCAAATGATGTGTTTGTTAAAAGCCAAAGAAAAGTCTACAATAACAACAAAAAATAAATCATGTGTTTATTTATTTATTTATTTTTTACTCAATACGATAGATCGCAGCATTATCTTGAAAGATATACGAAATGACCAATTTCAAGCAACCCCATGTATCATCAACGTTATTTTCTAGTCAAACAAAATTCTCAAATTAGATGCAACCAATCTCAAATTTTCTACGGAAATTTTTATTTTGGGGGTGGGGGAACAGGAACACACAGGAGGTTGACACTTGTTTTCTGGTATAGCCTATAGTGATCCCCACAGAAGAGTACACACACGCATTGCCGTCAGGACCCAAGAGACTGAAACCTTTTCATGCAACCATAGGGACCCCTCTGCCAGTCCTACCACCATTATAAATTATCATTACTGCATTACTCTTTACGCACTCTCCTCACATCTCTCTTCATTCTGCCCTTATTTGCATTTCTCTTTCAGCCATCCCCCTTCGTATCTTCTCTCTCTCTCTCTCTCCTTCCTTTACATCAAGCTTTCATGAAAAATACGAAATATAAACACGTTTTCCTAGTTTTCTTCATTCTAGGAATTAATAACGTTTGCTTTTGCCTAATTATTTAGTCTCATTGGCATTCATATTTAAATTTTGATTCGCTTCAAGTAAGTGTGATTTTCGCGTGTTTTTTTCTTTTTCTTGTCGGAAAATATGAATCTTTCGATAAATGGGCAGTCTCAGGTGCCTCCTGGGTTTAGATTCCATCCAACCGAAGAGGAGCTCTTGCACTACTACCTCAGGAAAAAAGTTGCTTATGAGAAGATAGACCTCGACGTTATTCGCGAGGTCGATCTTAACAAGCTTGAACCATGGGATATCCAAGGTGATTAAAACCTTAACCCTCTTTCTCTTTTTAATGTAAATCGTCTCGTCTCTCAAAAGTGTGTAAAAAGGTCGGTATTTCGATCTACTTTTGTTTCTGACAATAATTTTATTTATTTATTTTTTCATTCTTTCTATGAATGTAGAGAAATGCAGAATAGGGACCACTCCTCAAAATGATTGGTACTTCTTTAGCCACAAAGATAAGAAGTACCCCACCGGGACGCGCACCAACCGTGCGACGGCTGCCGGATTCTGGAAAGCCACCGGCCGCGACAAGATCATCTATAGCTGCTTCCGGCGAATCGGGCTGAGGAAGACCTTGGTGTTCTACAAGGGGCGTGCTCCTCATGGACAGAAGTCGGATTGGATTATGCATGAATACCGTCTTGATGAGAGCACCACCCAAGAACAGCCCAACGTAAGTACACCCAGATTCAATAACCTTTGTCCTTTGGTCGCTCACGGTGTCATTAATTATGTCATCCACGTATCGTACTGTCCGGGTCTAACTACCAAAATATGGGTGACATGCCAACGTTACTGAACAGTCTTAGTAGAAGTATATTTGGATTATTTTATTCAATTTAGGAACGACAAGCTAGACTGGCCATGAGAATGTCTTTGTCAAAGTGTTACATGAATTCAATGGCACGTCATTGGAAGATATTATAATAAGTCTTTGGTAACATAATTCCTTCCACATTTATCATTATATTTCAGGTTCAGACTCTTACGCAATCCGGGACAGGGGATTTAATTCCTGAAGAAGGTTGGGTTGTTTGTCGGGTATTCAAGAAGAAAAACTATCAGAAAACCCTAGACAGTCCGAAAAGCTTATCCACCAATCCCATGGACAGTAAGATCCGGATTGTCGGCTCCGATATCATTCATGATGGGGTCCTGGACCAAATCCTCTCGTACATGGGAAGAGCTTGCAAGGACGAATCTGGAGTACCCGGAGTGTCATTCGACAAGCTCAACTTCCCTCAGTTTATCAATCCGAACGCGGCGGCCATTCACGGGCCGCTTCACGAAAGGTTCTTGCACTTGCCCGGGCTGGAGAGCCCAACCATCCACAGCACCAACAACAACAACAATCACATGAAGAACAATCAGGACTGTGATGGTTTCACGCAATTCCATGAAGTGTTCGACGACATCGAAGCCGGAACCAAAACCGAAGGATGTCATGAAGAAGATAATGAACAAAGGAGGACGATGGTCGGATGTGGGATCAACGACTGGGTTGCGCTTGACAGACTGGTAGCTTCACAGCTTAATGGTCAAGTCGAGACAGAGACATCCAAACAGCTCTCGTGCTTCAATGACATGGCTAGCATCTCCGCAGGTCTAAACCCTGATGATGAAGACGAAGATACTCAAATGCAAGCGCAGATTCGGCTTATTCGACCAAATCATACTTTACAGATTTTTGCCAACAACGATAACGACTTGTGGAGCTTTACTCCTAATTCCTCCTCATCATCATCCGATCCACTACGCCACTTGTCCGTATAGCCAATCAATTATCCTACCAATAAATAAAAACCAAAAAATAAAAAATAAAAAGAAAAGGAAAAGGAAAAAGACAAAACACACAATTAACGAACACACACCACGTTGGATTATTTTTCTCGTCCGTTGCTAAAACATATTTTATACAAAGTTGTCGTAGTTGCTCCTAACATGTCAAACTGTCCCAGGGTAATACATGAAATTTTCAAGCGTATATATCGATAGAGAAATTGTACAAGGTGTTAATTACTATAGTGTTTGAATAAGTGGTTATCTTGTTATACGTATGAGAGGTTGAAATGTAATTCTCAATGCAGTGTATTATACATTATATGCTTTATAATATATCTTCCGACTTATGATATCGTGTTTATTTATTTACTTTTTTCTTTTTCTTTTTCTTTTTTTGGATTGTTTTTTTAATGACCCAGTATCGGTTGGTTTGTGATGAACTTTCTAGCTGTAATCATGTCGCCCATGTTTCGGGTCATACCAGATTTTGCTAACTTCATTGAAAAGCTCGACAAGTTAATCATGGCGGCAGAGGTGGTTACTTTAAAGTGGAACGGGGGTTTCAAATATCCCCACAGCCAACTAAAGAATCCCCACTTAGCAGCTAACTGTGGTAAAAAAGTTCAAAATAGTACTTTGTGGTATATAGTTTCCATTTCAAAATAGTACATTTTCTTGGTAACATAGTCTAGTCATTTATGTTTCAAACTTTCATGGATTTTTCGAGCACGTGGATACGTAAACTGGGGATGACGTTATATCCAAGTAAAGGATAAAATTTACACTATCAAGTAATAATTAATGGAATCCCGTTAACTAGTGTCAAATGACTCCTTTCTTTATTAGTTAAGTTCTTTTATTTTTGTTTTCAACTATCATATTGCAATAGAAATTTTATGGTAATATTATGATAAATCATCTTTAATTTCTATAAATTATACTATAAATGAAAAATAAAAAAAAATCCATAATTTTATTTTTATTTTATTGTTAATGTGTATGATTTACTAAAATAAAGGGTAATTCACCAAAAATCAAGACTATAGATAAGTATAGCAAAAAAACATTATGATAATGTAAGTTATGGTAGAAATTAAGGGAGAAAAAATCAAATCTAATTCATTCCATTGGAGAGATAAGAGAGCACATAATAGCTTTAATTTAAAAATAAACTTTTTATATTTTCCGTGAGTCACAATTTACTTAATGAAAATACAAGTACGTACAAATGAGCACAAAGTTTTTTCTTTTGAACTCTAGGAAATGTCCTTGTTAATATTTTCGTAAAAAATGTTTATAAACTTTATTGATTTTAGCAAAAAAAAAAAAACTTTATCAATCGTTATAATTTATTCTGCATTACTTGCACTTAAAAAACATGAAAACAAAAAAAATAAGGATAGAATAATATCTTCCTAGTTATATGTAAACCTGTCTCTTTTTTCTTTTCTTTGTATCATATATAGCTGTTGCTTTTGATTGCTCGTATATAATTCCCTAGGTATATTTATGATTATTATTCATGACCATAAATTCAATCGAACAGAGACAATGCACTACAGCGTACGTCCTTCTTTTTTAGTTATTACGTCCTTTTTATTCCATAGTCATCGAGAACTATTATTTACAAGTTGGTTGTCATTGACTTACATTATTTGATGTCACTTAGGTGGAATAGCACATATATAGTAAAAGGACAAAAAAGGAAAAAACAAAAGAATGGGGAAAAAATAAGATGGCCCAGCACGTAGAATTTGTTTGCCAGTGCTTTAAATAAAAAGCTACTCTAATTGTCTCTTTTAGTCAGTCAGTTATAGAGACTTCTTTCGATATTTATTTTTATTAGTTTTATCATTTAGAAAGTTTTCTTTTATAATATTTATTAGGGTTTTGAGTCTTTATATATATATATATATATATATAAATAGATCTTTGGATGCAGTAAGCATTATTTGGCCAGTCACGATATTGCATTCTTGTACCAAGGAGTCTTTCTGAGTCTTTTACAAATTATTAAGCTAATTTATTTCCCCACTTTAATTATTGTTAATGTGGATCCTCAGGATTATGGTGAAC
The DNA here is from genome assembly GCA_024138015.1 of Lumnitzera littorea. Taxonomy (NCBI): domain Eukaryota; kingdom Viridiplantae; phylum Streptophyta; class Magnoliopsida; order Myrtales; family Combretaceae; genus Lumnitzera; species Lumnitzera littorea. Next base: position 2,173,503 of record JAMXBB010000008.1, on the reverse strand, counting down.
CCACCATTTGGTTTTGCGATTTAACTCAATTCCTTTTACTAATTCATATCAACTGCGATTCCAATTGCAGACTAATTTGTTTTCAATATTACTACGTAATGTCTAGTACCGATTGTGTTCATATCTTTAGCTTTTGATTCACTTCATAAACACAAGGTTGAAAGATATTTCTTTTCATCGATCAATTGGATCTTTTCTTTTTGGCCAACTCAATTACACGTCCAACTTGGGAATGGATGTTTTAAACCTAATTTTTCCCATTGAACACCCAATGTTTACACCATTAAGCGAGAACAACTTTAGCTATCCATCATCTGGATTGAAAACCTAAATACGCAGCTTTCGTATTGAAATGCCCACATTTTGTGTTTTTTTTTTTTTTTTTCCTTTTACATTCCCACTAAATGCTTGCAACGGATTTGCAACCAATAATCTTTTCCCTTGTTGTTTCTTTGCTATTCTATCATAAAACACATTGCAAATTGTTCTTTATTTAATAACTTTTCAGTAGAAGAAGGATCTGTTTCTAATATGTTTCTCAATGCAAATTTTCTACCACTAAAACCCAATATCTTCTTGTAGTAACTAATTCATGAATCTTTTATATATTATTCCCGAATTAATTATTGTTTTTATTATCCAATATTCATGATTCACAAATCTATTATTGTATGTATGAATTAGACTTCAAAGAAAGTTATAAAATAATTTAGGCACTGGTCATAAATTAGAATAGGTTTAGTTTAATCCCAGTATGGTCACATTCAAATTACATTAAATCTAGGATATATGTTCTTAATGCAATCAATATTTGTTTCTTGATATTGGCATATGTGAGGGAATCAATTTTTATGAGGATAAATGAACTTGTAGGAGGGTTTTAAGTGGTAAATGGTAATTACAGATTAATAACATTAAAGATAGTTATTGTTATAGTAGGACGGTTACAACTTAAGATTAATAACATTGAAGATAGTTATTGTTATAGTAGGACGGTTACAATTTAAGAGGAAGTATTTTTTGTGAACTGAGTTATAAGCTATAATCCAATCAATTAATTCTAATGTATACTAGAACTATGGATTGATTATTTAAATGACTACCCAATCATAATGATTTGGACAAGAAGAAAAAAATTTCTAGATATGATTTTTCTTATATTTTATATAAATAAATTCAATTTCTTATCTTTACTTAGATAGGTATCTTATTTTTAAGATATTAAATCTTTTATTTTTTAGGTTAATTAAGATTTAGTTTCTTAAAACGTTAGATCTTGCTATACTTATAAATAGGTAAAGCGTGTAATAACTTCATGATATAGTGACTTGATATTAACTAAAATTATTTTCTAAATTACCATAATACATTTTCTTTTTTACTAATGGTGTGAGCCATTTTTTTTCTCATCAATTATGTGAGACTATTAGAATTTTGTTGTATAGTCTGAGGCCATATAACTTACCGATAGTATGAAGCTATCATCTAAATTTAGTGATCTGAGACTACTAAATATAATTTCTAGGTTTAGTGTTTCTTTCATTCAAAAATATATTTTATTACTTCTAGTGATCTGCCTAATCTAACCCATTTAGACTTAACCCCTCCATAAAATCGATCTAAGTCACCCATTTGACCCTCATTGATAATAACCCTAGTTAGACCCTATTGGTTTAAGCAGTCCAACTTGATTCCTATAAGATCTCATCAGGTTTTTTTAAGTTAAAATATATTATTTTCTCTTATATTTTCTAAAAAATGCACCAATTTATTAAAATAAATAAATATAGATTAAAGAAAAACAAAAAAGTAAATTGCCAAAAGTTTTCAATTTTCAATTTTTAAGGATCAGGGTAAATTTTATTGCATTATAAATAAATTGAATTATATTATAATATTTTTATCGATACCGGTTCAATCCTAGTTTGACCCTCTCAACCCTTGACTACTTCTCATCCTTAAGTCTGCCTTTTAGTCCAAATTTGATAACATTGATTTTTTCTCATTAACTTCCATGCTATCCATAATTTTCCATTCTTCTATAATTTCTTGCTTCTACTATTCTACATTAAATTTGATATTAAAGTCTACTCTTAAATTTCTTCTTAGAGTCTAGATTTAGTGTTTATTATTGAATAAAAGAAAAATCTTTTCTTTTCTTTATTATTTACCCAATCAAAAGAACCAAAAAGAAGGAAAAAAAGAAGGAAAAAAATGTCTAGATCAAGAAAAACCTATAATGGTGCAACTTTTAAAGGATATATGATTGAGGAAGATGCTTAAGCGACTATACCTTAAGATAGACAAGTTAAATGCTATGTCATAGAATTTTAACCATCAACTTACATACATATAATTAACATTTTGATGAAATATGTTATAACCCATGTCTTACATATTGTCAAAGAAGGTGACATTATGCATGATTACTAAAATTGAACAAATCATAAAAACACTTGCAATAGTGTATGGAATTAGAAGAAGTTTATAAGTCATTAGATTCCATTGCTAAGGGGAATCTTATTGAGGAATTAGTGAGATTACACAACCTCCATTTATACCTTACTCTTTAAGTCCTATTAAATTAGTTCCCTTTCAAATTCAATAAAAGCTTATAGAAATTTATAAAAAAATTAATGTAAACATGAATTATCTGAGTTCCACAAAAGAATTTCATAATAGAGCTTTATAGTAAGTTTTCGATAAAATTTCATCATAAAGCTTTAAAGTATCCAGAGGAAAATATGGTAATAGTGACAAGAGAAAAAGAGGAGCGTCGAGCCTAGTTTTTTCCTCTCAGTTTTTATGATTTACTCTTCTTTAAACTAATAAATATTAAACTCTACTCGTGTAATACTGACCATTGACTAAGATTTAAAGAAAACTGATTTTTTCACATTCTGAAAATGTTTTTGGTATCGCCACCCGACTGGGGTCGGGAAAAGAAGTTAAATTATAATCAATTGAGTGGATTAGTTATAATTTAACTACTAATCATTTGATAAACCAATTTTTTAAAATGATTTTCTAAAACGAGATATCTAGATCCAAGAGTTATTCTATTAAACACTAAATGGGTATCACTTTTAATTTTTCAAATTTAATTTTACTTTTCAAATGCCCTTCTAATAATATTTATTTACAAGTTATAATTGAAATTATGTCTATTCACAAAAAAATTAGGATTTAAAGAATTAACTACTAATGGAGGAATTTTTTTTTATATTTTAAGTTGCCTCGTACATACGCGTACCTACATACCCGCTATTCAGGATTTGACTTCTATAGTTCGTTTATGAAAATTTTAACGGGTGAGTTGATTTTATTATTTGAAAAGTGGTTGAGTTTACATTTTTACCTGTTTCAATTTATTTAAAGAAATTCTTCTAAATAGTCTTAATCGGTGTTTTATTTTTAAAAACTCTAAAGTAATCTTAATGTGAAAATGGTCTATTCATTTTTATTTATTTTTGGAAAGTTTATTTCCTAAGTGATTATTTTCTAATCTACTCATTTTTATTTTTTATTTTTTTTTCTTATTGAAGCTTTAACCGAAAATTAGTGAATAAATAATTATTTTCCTTTTTTCAATTTTTTTTTTCACTTTAACTTTACAATTACACATTACACTAATACTAATAATAATAATAATAATAATAATAATAAATACAACAATGAAAATGAAAGAAGGCAGGACCCAAAACAAAAGGGACTCAAAATCAGAAAGGTAGCGTGGCTCAAATCCTTAGGTCGAAGTCGAGTCGAGTCGAACTTTATAAGTCTAATCAGGTCCAATTTAGGTCTCAAAGAGGGGAAGAACAACGATTGATTGGGACTTGTCTAGGGTGGATTAGAGTGCCAAAACCAGCCAGAAAAGGTCTTTTAATGGGTTTTTTATTAGACTTAATAGGTTTTGGACCAATGCCACCAAATTTAGTAGCCATTTGAAGGTATTTCAAAGATGGCAGTCAATGGTGGTGGTGTTTCGGTATATGTGCATATCATGTGTACCGTGGTTGTGAGATAGGTCGGTGTTTAGAGAATGGGTCTACTGGGTTTGGTTTGGTTTAGTTTGGTTGAGTGTTGTCGCTAAGTTGCTTCACGTGCTTAGCGACAAGGATGAGGCTTCGGTGTTAGATCTTGTCAAAGTGTGGTTGGTGTCTCGAAGGTAAATGAGGGTATGGTGGTTGTGGTTAGTTCAGGTTAGTCAAAAGAGAGGGGTCGTATGAGAAGGTTAGTTCAGTATATGGGGGTAGCCATGTGGTTAGTCTAGATTGTTGTATGCAAATGATTGTGGTATGGGTCTTGATTGGTGACAAAGAAGTGTTGCAGTAGAGTAGACTAAGTCGTATGAGTGGGGCGGTCTGTGCAGTTGAGTAGATTGTAAGTGTAGGTGTTCAGTTGCAAGGGGTTAAAGGTTAAGGAGTGAGGGTCAAGCTTTCGGTAGTGTTTATAAGTGTGTGGGTTCGAGTAGGGGAGTAAGGGTCGAGCTCTCGATGGATGGATTTGCACATATATGATTTGACCATGAGTTAGGAGGGAGGGTGGGAAAGTGGAGGGGAGAGGTGCTGTAGTATTCAACATGTGTATGTTTTGTGTTGCTATACGAAAGAGAGTGAGGAGTAGTTTAAGTCGTGTGTGTTGTTTGTGTTGAAGCACAAGAGAGAGATGATGCGATTCAAAAGTAGAGACCTCCCCCCTATTGTGTGTGTATATGTACTATTTTTTAGGGAGAAAGGGAAGGAAAGAAGAGAAGAAGAAGGGGAGTGTATTGTCAATGTCCAATCACCAAGTGCCATGTGTCACAATTTGACACATAGCGTAGTGATTTATTGACACATAGCGGTGCATTGAGTGTAGAAAAAATAAAAACAAAAGTCATTCTCTGCCTTTGATAAGAGTTGAACCCCTAATCTCCAACCCAAACCCAAATGCAATGTATAAGTACTTATTCATTAGGCTATTAGCTTATACCATGTTCATATGTGCAATAGAAAATATTAGCCTAGGCTTGATTCAAATCTAAGTCTATGCCTAACAATCTTTTCTTTATTTTATCTAAATTAAAAATTATATTATACTAATCTATTTAAAAAATATATTATTTTCTAAATTTCCTAAACATTATATTTTTCTATTTTTTGTATTTTTTCTAAATTTTATATTTTTGTAATTTTTTTAAAATTTATTATTTTTTTGGACTTTCTTAAATTTTCTTTTCTTTTTTATTTTTCCTAATTTAGGAAATTTTGTCCTATTTTAAAAATTTTGAAAAAAATAAAAATAGGAGGCAAAAATAAAGTATCTACAACTGTCCTTCTTCATAGTAAAGTTTGAGCAAAACCTTACCACAAAGACAAAAGAGATACTATTTTTGCCCTAAGGGTGGAATCTATCCTATGGAACGCCTTAATTAGCTATCTTAGGCTCGGTGAAAAGAGAGAGTAGGTGCTCTAAGAGCTCGTCAAGAGATTGAAAGGGGAATTGAAGCCTGGTTATGCCCTTATGAGTTAACAAACCAAGATGAACGGGGAAAGCACTTTTAGAGTTGGCTAAAACCCTAAAAAAATGTTGAAGGCTTGATCATGCCCCCATGAGCTTATTAACTAAGATGAGATGAGCAAAACGCTCCTAAAGCTAAGTAAGACTCTAAAAGATGTTGAAAACTTAATCGTGCCCCAATGAGCTAACTAACTAAGATAAGATAAGCAAAGCACTCCTCGAGTTAGATAAGACCTTAAAAGATGTTGAAAGCTTAGTCGTATTGCAATGAGCTGACTAACCAAGATGAGACAAGCAAAGTGCTCTTTACGTTGGCTAAGACCCTAAAAGATGTTGAAAATTTAGCCGTGCCCCAATAAGCTGACTAATTAAGACAAGAGTATCTTTAAGGGATTAGCAACCCTAAGTTAGAATCGATTTGAAATACCTGATCGTGCTATTCTGAGCTCATTAACTTAGGCGGAAACATCTTTAAGGGACTAAGAACCTTAACTTAGAATCGATTTGGAAAACCTGGTTGTGCTACTTTAAGTTAATTAACCTAGGCGAGAGCGTCTCTCAAGGACTAGCAAACTTTAACTGGAATCAATTCAAGACAAACCTAGAAGTGCTCCTTTCAACTGACTATCTTAGGTGAAACGGGCAAAGCGCTCCTTAAGCTGACCAAGACTCTTAACTGAAACCAGATAGTACTCCTTTGATCTGACTAACCTAGGCAAGAGCGTCTCTCAAGGACTAGCAACCCTAAATTAAGAATCAATTCAAGACAAACCCGAAAGTGTTCTTTTGAGTTGACCATCCTAAGTGAAACAAGCAAAGCGCTCCTTGAGCTAGCTAAGACCATTAAGTAAAACTTAATAATGCCCTACTAAGCTACCTAACCTAAGTAAGAGCATCTCTCAGGAACTAGTAACCTTAAATTAGGAATCAATTCGAGACAAACTTGGAAATACTCCTTTAAGTTGACTATCCTAAGTGAAACGGGCAAAGTACTCCTTAATCTAGCTAAAACCCAGTAATGCTCCCTTGAGCCAACTAACCTAGGCGAGAGCATTTCTCAAGGACTAGCAACCCTAAATTAACTTTAAAAGAAGCACCTTATAGGCTTGTTAGGAAGAATCTATCATGAAGGAAGCACCCTATGGGCTCCCTAGGAGAAATTAGTAAAGAAAAGTGCCTTACGGGCTTATTAAAGAGAAACAGATAAAGAAAAGTGCCTTATGAGCTTTCTAAGGACTTGGTGAAGAGAAGTGCCTTATGGGCTCGCTAAAAGAATCGATAAAGAAAAGCGCCCTATGAGCTTGCTTAAGAGAAATTAATGATGAAAAGAAGCCCCTTAAGGGCTTGCTAAAATAAAACCTAAAGGAAATTGACAAAAGAGGGGATGGCACTTTGAAAGTTGGTTAAAACCCTAGAGAGATGGGACAACGCCCTAAAGGTTGGCTGAAATCTTAAAAAGAGTAAAAGAGTATGTCAATGTTCTAAGAGATGGCTAAAACCCTAAAAATAGAAGACGGGACAATGCCTTAAAGGCTAGTTGGAACCCTAAAAGAATAAAAGAGGGGTCAATGCTCTAAGAACTAACTAGAACCCTAAGGGAAGATAGGATAGCACCCTATAGGCTGGTTGGAATCCTAAAAAAATAAAAGAGGGGTTAGTATTCTAAGAGCTGGTTAAAACCCTAAGGAAAGATGAGATAGTGCTCTAAAGGCTGGCTAAAACCCTAAAAAGAACAAAAAAGGGGTTAACACTCTAAGAGCTAGCTAGAATACTAAAAATAAAAGACAGGACAATGCCCTAAAAGATGGTTGGAACCTTAAAAGAATAAAAGAGGGGTCAACGCTCTAAGAGCTAGCTAAAACCCTAAGGGAAGATGAGATAACGCCTTAAAGGCTGACTAGAACCTTAAAAAGAATAAAAGAGGGGTCAACACCCTAAGAGCTGGCTAAAATACTAAAAATGGAAGATGGGACAATGCCCTAAAGGTTAGCTGGAACCTTAAAAGTATAAAAGAAGGGTCAACGCTCTAAGAGCTGGCTAAAATCCTAAAAATGGAAGATGGGATAGCACCCTAAAGGTTGGCTAGAACCTTCAAAGTATAAAAGAAGGGTCAACGCTCTAAAAGCTAGTTAGAACCCAAAAAATGGAAGACAGGACAGTACCCTAAAGGCTAGCTAAAACCCTAAAAGAATAAAAGAAAGGTTAGCGCTCCAAGAGATGGCTAATACCCTAAAGAGATGGGATAGCACCCTAAAGGTAAGCCAAAATTCTAAAAAGGATAAAAGAGAAAACAACACTCTAAGAGTTGAGTAGAATCCTAAAGAAGATGAAAGGGAGAGGGGATAGCTCTCTTAAGTGCTAGCTAGAATCCTAAAAAGGATAAAAAAAAAAAAAAAGAGCTGGCTCGAATCCTAAGGAAAGTTGATGAAGGATTTAAGAAGTAAAGTAAGGAAAACAAACCGTTTTAAAAGACTTCTTGACTTGGAAAAGTATTTATAAGGAAATTCTTGAAAAGCCATTTACAAAAAAGAAAAAGGTACTACGGATATGCCCCTTGATTTGAAAAAAGAGTTAAAGGATATTATAAAGAGCAATTAGGGAAGCATGATCTAGACTACTATGGCTAATTTAAAAAAAAAAAATGTGACCACCTTGAAAAGGAAATGAATGACGTGAACTAAAAGCTTGGCTAGTCAAGCCAACATGAATTGGACAAAAATCTTGTGACAAGCCTTTACTTTCTCTCTCTTCTTTTGTCTTTCTTCTTCTTCTTCTTCTTCTTCTTTTTCTCTTTCTCTTTTTTTTGAAAGTTTACAAATGGGTATAAATTCTTACTTAAAGAGCAAGTTTATAACTACCCCTATCCTTAGTAATCATGTAGGGTTTCTCAATGCCCCTAAACCTAGCCTTTCTCATGGGGCTTTGCAACTTTAGACATTCCTTTTCTAAGGAAAAAGGTAACCCATGATTAATTTAGTCGAAAAAAACTTTCTAACGAACTCTTGGTTTAGATTGAACTCTTGACTATAGTCCCAAAATTACAATCCATTTAGCTAGTGATACTCTTTGATCAATTCGTTAGATCTTTTTTGGTTCAACATTATGAATTTAGACTTTTAGTCAAAGGGTTTCAAAAAGGACTAATAAGAAGGCTTATTTTGAAAAAAATACTTTTATTTATCCTGAGTATACAAGTCAAGAACCTTAAGGAAAAATTAAAAGTATGCTTATCTCAGTTTCAAAAACAATTTTTGTTAAAGATAAATTATCTTTTAAGATTGAAAGAGCTTTTACTGCATAAAAGTGGTATTGTGAGCAAGAAGTCCTTGTGTGATTTAGTATGGGTAGGAGAGACTTACGTTTCTAAGCTTTAGAATGTGATTCTAAGCTTTGTGTGTCATTGGCCTTTTTGGGCTTGGATTCCCTACTTTATGATTCAATTTTGTTATCCCTATTAGGATATGATATATCTCTTGAGACTTTTGTCTTATACTTAAGCCTAATTCTCTACCCTCTTTTCCTCATTTTCTCTTTTCCTTTTTTATTATTGTTACTTTGTCCTACTATCTCTTATTGTTCTTTATTTTTTTTTAGCCTTAAGAATGATTGTCTCTATTGTCGAGTTTTTTACCTTTTTAGCGATTCAGGGCCTTAAATCTATAGATTTCTATTATATAAGCTCGAGTGAGGTATATATAAGCTTGAGGTACTCAAAAAGGAATTGGCTCCTCTTCATCTCAAAAAATAATTTATCAAAAATAAAAATCATTTTTGAATTAAAGTTACTTAAGCAAGCATAAACCAATTTTATCCTTATCTCATAATCAATGACCCTAACCTTCGAATTACCCTATTGTAAGGTGGTTCTTGATAGGGTTTAAATTTAAAAATACTCCAAATTAGTTCAACAAGGTGAACAAGAGATAATTGTGTTTAGAATTTGAAAATGAATACGTAACTTCATTTTAATCTATGTATCACATTTAAAGTGGATCTCCTTTAAAGAATGAGTCCAAAGTATCCTCACAATTATGTCATTCAACTCTCAAAGTGTTTCAAGTTAATGTATGGAATATAGTTTATCTCTTTTCATTTTAAACTTTTTAAAAGTGAGTTACCAATTTCTTAAGAAGGAATTTATATTTATTTATCGAAGGTGAAGATTGGCTTTACCTCTTGGTTTTTGTGTATATTATATGTTGAACTCAAGAAAATAAATAAGAAATATATCTTAAAAATAAAAAATATATTAGAAATATAATTATACGAGTATAGTTATATATTACACATGATATATACATAGGATATATATACTCATATATTAATAAATAACTAAATACTAATATAATATACTTAAAATACTTGAATAATTGCAAATTCAATCCAACAAAACTCAAATTGTGACTGGAAATTGTTAGATTCACCATAGCCTCCTCATGCTGAGTAAAGGTGCTGAATCAAAAGGTAGATTGACAAACAAAAGCTATCTTCTACTTGCAATTAATGAGGAAAAAGTAAGGAAAATTTTTTTTTTTATAAAAGAAAGGAAATCAACCAACCTAAACAACCATATATAGGCTTTACAACATCAATTCACATCTTTTGAATCTAGATACACTCAAAGAAAAAAATTAGAAAAAATCGTAGGAAAAATAGGAAAAAAAAAAGAAAAATAGGAGAATTTTTTAGCTAAGGTAAAAACCAAACCTAAAGTGAATCTGTTGTGGAACCCAAATGTCCCCAAGTAGTCCACCCCGCTACCAGCCGGTTTGACAACCTCCCCCCCCCCCCCCCCCCCCCCTAGCCACTAGAGTACTTAAGAATATAAAAGTCAAATTTCTGTCATGTTTTTCGATAATTTAAAAAAAAATAGTAATTCCACCCAGAAAAATTCAAAAAAAAAAATTATATTTAGATTATTGCATACATGATTTCATGTGATATTTTTATTTTTGAAAAATTTGGAATATTTAATATATTTACTTTAAAAAGTCACTATTCATCCAAATTTTGACTTTTAAAATAAATATATCAAATGATGTTTTTTCTCGCTCAAAATTTTTGTGTAAGATGTGCATAATATATAGATAATTTATATGTAGGCTAATTTTTTATTTACGTATTTTTAATATTTATAATATTTTTTCAACCTAAAAATAACTAGAAAATAGGCTGAAAATGTAAAATAAATAGGATTTACGAAATTAATTGGTGAAATGACCTGTACTGACTTTTAGTGAAGTATAATAATGTTGGGATAGGTTGAAATCAATTTTGCGAAAAAGGAATCATAATTGGGTAATTTAGTATAATTTAAGAGTAAAATCGTAAATTCGAATATATAAACAATAAATTGAAAACCTGAAACCAAGTGATAACTAAATTTTAGGAGTCTATAGAAATTTTCGAGGAATCATTTGGCAACCCAAACTATTTATTACGAACTTATAGTAAAATGGCTTAAATTACGAATCAAAACGTATTTTTAATAATAATAAGTTAAAATATGATAAATAATTGAATAAAAACTATCTATATGTGCACTAGTTAGATTAGATAAAAAGTATATTTTTAATATATTTAATGATATTTAATGATTGGGATATGTTATATGTGTATACCTCTATTATAGAGATATATTGACTTTAGGTAAAATATAATTTAATAACATAAAATATGTATAGTACAATAATATTTATTTAGATACATATAACTATATTAAAACTCGAATTATTGGCCATAGTAGTTATAGTTTTAGTTCTTTAAAATAGAGTCCTAGCTTAAAAATAAGAAAAATATACAAAATAAAAGTAATAAAAATTGAAAAACGATAGAAATATAAAAAAATGAGAAAATAAAAATTATTATTAATAAATTATTTTATATTTTTAGAAAGTAAATTATTTTAAGATCAATTAGTTTAGTTCAAATAATTATTTTAGAGAGTCACGTAGTTTATATATAATTTAATTATATTAAAAAATCAAGGCATAGACCAATAACCTAACGAATAAAACATTTGAGTATTAAATTAGAGATAGTTTAAAGTTACGAATTCAAATCTTGCTAAGCACTTACGTATCTTTTAACTTTATATTTTTTTTATTTTTAACAAAAAGTGAGTTAAGCGTGCAGGATTCATATCTAATAAAAAGTTTTTTGAATCTAATATGATTGGATTTGAATTGATATAAAAGATTCAGATCTAATTTAATCTTTATCAAATCAAATTCAAATTAATATAAGAGATTCGATTCGATTCAATATGATTTATTTTGAAGTTTATAAATACGAACCGTACGAAATAAAGTAAGAACAATTACACACTCTTTGCTTTTTCAAACTATTATTGCAATTCTACCCCCATTACCTATCGATTACACCACCGATCCTCTATTAGTCCACAAATCGCACACAATGCTTGAAGACTGAGTACACACATATATGGCTATACTTCATGTCCCCTATCACTTGTGTCCAAACACAGCAAGCCCAACGCTACATATGCACACACTACTCAAACCTAGTCATACACGCACATCACGCCACGTCTACTGACCCAGCGCATCCAATGCCTACTACTATAGCACCCTTTGTCACTACGGAAGCCAACTCCCAACATCCACATTAGGCTAGGTTGTCCATAACTAATAGCGCTTTGCGCAGCAGCTGTATCAGCCACTACAATCCCAATCTGAACAACATCAACGCTTTACTAACAACACCACGCCTAAGTCCATAACTGCAGTTCAGGTCGTACAACTTAACTACACTGACCACCGAGCACACCAACTAGCACTTCACGGCCACAATCCACATCTCGTACTGTCAATGTTGCTGTACAATACGTATGCTTAGCATACATTAATCACGTAAAACCAACACCTAACAGTAGCAACTTAGACCTACGCCGGACATAACTCACCAACATCACACTTCGTACGGCCACAGCAACTGCAACCGCTTTACTCACCGCGCACAATAGACAAGCCATCAATGACAACCGTACGATCTTCTTCTACAATCGGCACCACACCCCTTATCCAACACACTAACATGACAGATTCCCCAAGCACAGTACGCGATACAGTAGGCGACGCCATACATGCTTTTAACACCCACTTGCTGCACCGTCGCTACAACACAACTGTTGTCCAGCAGTATACGACTAAGACACAATCAGCAGCAACGTACATCCACTTATCCAACAAACAACATTGCAACGGACAGTAAGCTCAGGTTCGGTTATGTTTGGTTCTTTCAATTTTTTTTTTTAATTTTATTTATTTATATTATATTATATTATACTATATTATGTTATATCATATTATATTGTTATTAAAACCTTAAGTGATTTAGCATAGTCTATGTAAATAATAATTTAGGTTGTTTCTTTGGCATTAGTTTTCTTTATAATATAGATTAGGTATATTATATTGATTTAAGTGAATGTTTATTTAATAAGTAGTAATATAGATATAAAGATATATATATATTAGATAAGGGATTGTTAAAATTAGTTTTTATTACATATATACATTATTATATTAATTATATTTTATTAGTTAATATGTATATATGTTAGTTTAGGAGTTTTAGTATTAGTTCTTATACAAGTGTATTATATGGAATTAATTTATTTCAGTAGATAGTTGTGTATATTAGTTAGGGATTTTTTTTTTTTTTGTTAAGATTAGTTTTTTTAGGGTTTCCTCATATAAAAAACTATTTTATCTTTTTTTTCTTAGCTTAGGTGTTTTTTTAGCATTATGATTTTAGGATTTCCTTATTTAGAAAAATTCATTTTTTTAAAAATAAATATAATAAAAAAAACCCCACTTTTTTTAAAAAGAGTTTTAGAGAGTTTTTATAAAATAAAAGACTTAGTGAATTAAGACCCTTTTAGTTTTCTTTTGAATAAACTGAATCAATTAAAGCATAAATCTAATCAGTTTTCAAAATTAAAATCAATTAACAAGTTAAAGTTTTCAGGAAAGAACTATGATCGTTTGATCCTGACTAGCAGGTACGTAGGCATCTTTGATGCGACGATAAAATCTGTAGAAACTTAAATTCTTTTTTTCTTTTAGTTTTTATTATTTCTTAAAATATATTTTAATTTGAAAAATAAACCTAATTTTGGTAAATAGATAGTAGTACCCGTTAGGGTTTAATAAGTTAACTCCTGAATTCGAAACCTTCTGGTTTTTCATTTAAATTGAAATCAAATATCAATAGCTAAATAGTAGTCAATCCACCCAATTGATTACGGTTTTTTTTTTTTCTTAGCTTCAATTGGGTGACAACTCCAAAAGTTTTTACTAAAAAAAACTAGAATTTCCTAATTTCTTTAGTCGAAAATTAATATTAAATAGGTTAGGGTTAAGTATTAATCAGAAAGTAAGAAATTAAATTAAAAGACAAAAACCGAAAAATCAGGCTCGACACTGGTAATACATGTCGTTAGGTATGTACAAACTCAACGACAATATTTTTGCTAAAATCGGACAGTCTTAGGTAAAATAGTCTATAACTTTATAATATTACTAGAATATACGTATTATGATAACCCCATCGAAATTGAAATGTGATTTAACCAATTAAAAATACGTCTCGATACGATCAAAACTATATATTATACATAATAGTATAATTACGTATATTATTAATAATTAATAACTTAACTCGATATGTATATAATAAAAACTATATATTATTATGATAATAAATTATATATATAACCGTTGTAAATAAAACCCTAATGTTTTTGTAACTATTATGAAACTAAATTTGGGTTTTATGTAAATAGGATCCCCAGTGGTCAAACTATTAACAACTGGAGTCTTCCGTAGTGAGTATCTAAACAAGTAAGTTAAGATTATAGCTTTACCGCTTGTTAAGATAGTATATTAAAGTATCTAAAAACTCAGGAGTACTTCTGTTTGTGTTTGTAGTTAGTTATTTATGTACATGCCATGTGTGTGTGTGATATTCAATTATGACGGGAGTTGAATTCCTTGGTGTGTTATTTTGTATGTTCTCATTATTTCTATATTGTATGAACTTGTTTAATCACCCCTAATTACAACTAATGATTATTTGACCCCAACGAAACTGGACATGCATAACATTTGTTAAGAAAAACAATTAGGAGTGTTAGGCCAAATACTAACTTCCTTCGATGAGGATAACTAAAATGATCATTTCCCTATCTTTAGTCAAACTAAGTGACAAAAGAGAAGGTTGTGGTAAGGGTAGCGACCATAGTTTGAAGGTAATCACTGGAAGAGGGTATTCTCCATTACATAAGCTCGAGTTTGGTCTGATTTGAGTTGCGATAAAGCTCCTCAATCCAAGTTGGAGTGTATGTAATTTCTCTAACCTCATAATAAACCAAACAACATTGTACAGTGTTTCATTTGGTTAAATGCATTACATTTCATCATAATTAATAATCTTGCTTGTGATTGTTTGTTACTCTTCTAAATCTAGCTTGACTTTTTTGCAGGTACTGAGTGAAGACCAAAATGTTTAGATACCACCACCCCAAGGTTAATGTGCTGTTGACTAGGATAATGAGGAACAAAAAATCAACTAAACTTGGGTTTTTAACTTTTCTTTAGATTTTTCAGGAAACTAACTAGGAATTTCCTAAGACACCCACTACTTTCCTAACTTATTGTAAATAGTCTACAAAACTTGTAGTTTTTGGTAAACTCTTATTATAAATAATAACTTTGGATGTGAGACATTTATGTAAGTACTATTGTGTTATGAGATAACAAGTTATATAGAACAAGTATTTTATAAAGCTATACCACAGGTTTGATTATGCACAGATATCAGAACGGATGCTTTAAGCTAGTTGAGTCGTCCACACCTTATATGAACTATATCTATTATAGCAACTGTGAGGTTAATTTTTATCTTAGGTTAGTTTACACAGCGAGATTATTATGACTTCTCCTATTCAGAGTATGACAATTTTCATGCCTTCCATAATATTCCATTCGTCTATAATTTTCCACTTTCATTATTCTATATCAAATTTGGTATCAATGCCTATTCTTAGATTTCTTCTAAGATCCTAGATTTAGTGTTTGTTAGTGGACCCAATAACAAACAAAAAAAAAATCTCTTTTTTCTTTTATTTTATTTCTTAAGCAGAAAAAAAAAAGAAGAAGAAGAAGAAGAAGAAGAAATGTTTATGAAAGGGAAAACTGCAATGGTACGACTTTTAAAGGAGATTTAACTAAGGAAACTTATATTATGGACATACTTAAGTGACTAAACTCTAAGGTAGATAAATTAAATGCTATGGTAGACAATTTTAGTTGTCAACTTATATATACTGATCAACGTTTTGATGTATTAGAAATTCTTAAATTACCTATAAAGCAGGAGAAACGTGTTACAACCCAAGTCTCACATATTTTTTAAGAAAGTGACTCGGTACATGATTTCCCTAAAATTGAACAAGGTCATACAAACACTATAGTGTAAATAAGGAATTAAAGGAAGAATTTTGTGAGTCATTTGATTCTATCTTGTTGAGGATTAGTTACAGAAGCTTGTGAATCTTTTGACCATATTCCGAAGAAAACTGGTGAGATTAGTCAACCTCCATCTGTATCTTATTCTTTAAGTCAATCGGTTCCCCTTCAAATGCAAGAAAAGTATATGAAAATTCATTAGAAAATTAATCTAAATAATGAATTGTGTGAGTTTGCAGTAGAATTTCATCATAGAGCTTTAAAGTATCTAAGGGACCAGAGAAAAAAAAGGAAACATGTGGCATTTTCAAATACTAGAATAAACACTACATTTATTCATAATGTCAAATCTTTTCAGGTTAAGAAATGCTGGTGAACAACACAATGACTTGTTATGTGATTTCAATTTCGTGTTTTATAGATTTCAATTTCATTCAAGACGATTAAGAGGAAATTTAAATATTAGTGGAGGAATCTTTTCAAGAGAAGGGGAATGATGTCGATAAGAAGATTTTGGAAAGGAAAAAAAATCAAGATATGATTTTTCTTATCTTTTATATAAATAAATTAATCTTTTATCTTTAGTTCGATAGGTATTTTATTTCTAAGATTTCAAATCTTTTATTTTTTAGGTTGATAAATATTTAGTTTTCTAGAATATTAGGTTTTGTTATACCTATAAATAGACAAAACTTATAATAACTTCATGATAGAGTGACTTGATAATGAACAAAATCATTTTCTAAATTGGATTCGGTGCATTTTCTATTTTACTAATAGTGTGAGATCATCCTCTTCTCATCAATGGTGTGAAATCATCAAAATTTCATTATATGGTGTAAGGTCATACAAATTGTCATTGAGGTTATCATAAAAAATTCATGGTATGATGAAGAAGCATAAAATCTCCATTCCTACAAGTATGAATAGAAAAATTGAGAGAACTAACATTAGACATACAAGAAACTCTTAAGTCAAGATTATAGAGTCTATTTGAAGCTGCTACTATTGCTATAATCTTCTTAGAGATTAGGTCGTAAAAGTGGCATGAAGTGAGATCTAAAACAGCTTATAAGGGCCTCTAGGTTCTTGATTCAAGAGCTTCTTATATGTTTGATGTTAGTTCTCTCAATTTTTCTATTCATACTTATCAGAACGAAGACATTATGCTTATTTATGGTATCAAAGTAGGTATTACTCAATTCTTCTTACTTGTATCATTTATTGATTTATTGGAATTTTTTAAGCCAAATGAATCATCTTCAGTTTCAAATTATGAATATTTTGATTGAATTAGAAATCAACGACCACTAGTTTCTTTGTAGATTATATAATCTAAGAATATTTATAGGAAACATTGTGTTTAATAGCAGCAATTGTCTTTCCTGGAGTAAATCTATGAAATTATTGTTAGGTACTAAAGTAAAAACTAGATTTATTGATTTTCAATCAAAAGGCCATTAAAAAACTCAAATGACTTAAACAATTTATTGTGATTACATGGTTAAGTATTGGCTACTCAATTCTAAGATGAATGATTTAGCTCAAAATATCTTGTATATGCAATTGGCTTATCAATTATGGCAAGAAATTAGAGAGCAATATGGAGTTGTAAGCGATCCTTTAATTTTTTAACTCGAACTCAAGATTATCAATACTAAGCAGAACAATCTAGCAGTTGACGTTTATTATAGCAAGATATGTAGGAGTTAGGATGAGCTACATGAACATCATTCATTTCTTAGTGTGATTGTTGCAAGATGGAGTTTTATACTTATGCTTTGAAGGAGTGCATTCTTAAGTATGATATACACAATAAGTTAATTCAATTTTTGATGAGATTAAATGAATGTTATAGAGGAGTTACAAGCTAGATTCTTTCTATTGAACCCTTATCATCTATTAATAGGGCTCTTTATTTAGTCTAACGAGTTAAAAGCAAAGGCAAGTTTCTAGTATACTCAATTCCAATGTGCAAATCAATTTGAGAGCAAGAAGAGTAAGAAGAATTTATATTGTAAAAATTGTAAAAGGGAAGGCTATATAATGGAATCATGTTTTTTAGCTGGTTGGATATTCAGATTGGTAAAAGTATAAGAAGGTGTAACTTAAAGGAAAACCATCATCCAACTATCTTGGTCAGTTTTTCAAGTATGTTGATAACCAATTTTCTATTACTCCTAAGTCAATAAAGACTTATTTTCTTGCCAAGATCATTTCTTGAAACATGGAATTGTACATCATTGCACTATTCCATATACCCCTCAATAAAATGGCAAGGTGGAGAGAAAACATAGGTACTCTTTAGATACTTCAAGGACAATTAAACTTCATGCTAATTTGCTTAAGATTTTTTTTAAGGAATATATCCTTGCGAGTACTTCATATAACAACCCTTGTGTTATAGGTTGTTTGTGTTACATTGGTAATTTTAATCCTAACAAGGATAAATTGTAACAACCGTAAAGAAAGCCTAATAGAATTATTCTAAAATTATCATATCACATGTACACTCCAATATAAAGATTGTCTTACAAGTCAGAGACTAGTAAAATTCCAATTAAATATTTACTTATTACATTTAATCATAATACCTATAGTACATTTATATGAAAATTACTATGAAAACTAATATTCTACCATTCACTAGAATAGTAGAGAATTGAAATCCTCTACAAAAACTTTTTAAAGGGTACTACCTAAAATAAGTCTAGAAAAGTAGAGATTTTGAAAATAGAAGAGTACATACTTTAATATTCTTCCTCACACAATCTAGGTTCAAATCAAGTAATTATCTTATATCTATCTTTTGAGATCTAAGTCCAGTACTCCCATTGTGTAGCTTCTATCTCATTCTTGATTTTGATGCAACCTATAAGAAAGACTATTAGGGAGTAAGCAAAACCATAGCTTAGTGAGATCATCTCTTATACCATATAATAAGCAATTAGCAAACAAGTTATCAATCATTAGCATGTAATGCATGTATAACCATATGATGCAACAATATAAACAATAATTCAGAAACTATGTATAGCTAGGATATGTACCCTCTAATCACCCGAGGTTGGGGAATAAGTACTCGCATGTCAACTCCAAGCACCACTACTCTAAGCTAAATCACTCTTGGCCCAATGTTTTATTAATTAATATATCAAAATACCATAAGTTTAGCTCAAGCAAGGTTTACTTTAATATTAAAATAATAATCTAATAAGACATATATGCTCAAGAGTGTAGTTAGCCTTAAGTAGTTGCATCTACGGCTGAAGCCCTAATCAAATAACAGCATTCCCTAATATGCAGTAGTTTCTAAAGGTCGAGGCAAGGTTACATCAAGCAAAACATCACCTTTGTATAGTCTCTCTGTACACCAATGTAATGTTGATACCTTCTTCATGTAGTCATGCAATACATATCCGATTTAATTTTACGTCAAATAGTCGTTATATTCATTCTAAAGTGACCAAATGAAGAAGGCGAACACTCAACAACAATAATAATGAAATTAATCAACATGACATACAATTTCTCGTTTCATATAACTTATAGTATCTTTGCACAACATAGCAAGTAGTACTAAGCATATGTATTTCCCATATCCTTAAGCAACTTAATTTCGTTTCATTAATTAAAGTGAAACTATACTACAAGTACAAGCACGTATGATAATCGTTAAGAGTTACTCACCTGTTGAAGACAACTAATTGTAATAGTTCTCAAGTAGATAGTTGATAGAGAAATCCCTAAAGTATTGCCTACGACATCAATAAAAAGTATATAAGGTATTTAAAACTATAATTAAGTCTAAACTAAATTTAAAATCACTTGTTTCTCGATTTAAGCCTAAAGTTTAATCAAACATTGATTATTTACTTTAACTTTAATTTCTTATAAATAGATAAATATCTTGAAAGGTCTAATTTCCTTTAGGAAAATTGGTTGTGTTTAGTCAGTTTCTTACTTAATTAAAGTGGACAATTAGTTAATTAATTTTATTAGGGTTATTTGCTTAAATTGTTTTGGGATTAAATATTCGAGTTTGGCCCCCATTAATATTTTTCAGTTCTAATTAATTAATTTTTTTTCTTTATAACTTCCATTTTATTTTGATTGCAAGTTGAGAACTAGAATTAGGGCCAATTCTTCAGTCAATTAAATTCATTTGATTATTAGGTTATATAGTTCTATTCTTTAGCTTAGTATTTTAGCAAGAACTTGTGTGCACTATAAATTTTTTTACATAACCCAATCTATTTACTGAGACATTAAGATTGTCATTGGTTGAATCGAAATGGAAACTCTACATGCTTCTCAAGTATCTTAATATATTAGTATATAGATGTATTCCTACATTCACAGTTATTGGTGACATGGAATTTGTCATGATATGTACAAAAGGATTCACTAATAGGTATAACATAGAATAATCTCCATTTATGTCAAGTATTTATTTGCCTATGCATTTATTTATCATTCCATAGTTTATACGAGGTAAATATAGAATATTGTAAAACCAAGTTTATGCTTAATTGTTTCATAATATTATTGCTTGCTAGTTATAGACACATTATGATCTACTAAAATTAATAAATCCTATATTTCACGTTATGGGTCTTGAAAATAAAAGTTGAGTCATATTTACTTTTTTTTTTCCATTAAGAAAATTGGAAATTTCTCATTTATCTCTAAACTTAAACACCTATATGTTCCAAAGGAAATTAAAATTTGATTTCTTGCTCCAATTTGAAACACACGATACAAGGTTAACATATCTAATGACCATGATCTTTTCTTTCATCTTTTATGGTATTATATTTTACTAAGAATGAGTATAAGAGAAAGCACTTCACAAGTTTTGAATTCTTAATTTCCTCAGAAGACATATCTCATTTATGCTATTAACTTTGACCTAATCTAATTCAAAAGCATATTATTTAACAAAATTGATACAACTTTACGTAGCATTAGATTATAATATATATATATATATATATATATTTGTCTCATATATTTATTTAATATTAGTAATAAAATCATTATTACAATTATTAACTTTGTATATTATCAATAATAAATCATCATGTTACTTAATCGTCAATCCATTTTCTAATCTTGAAATGTTGTTTTATATGTATATGTATGTGTGAGGAAGTTATAGGTCCTATCTATTTTAACTATGAGGTGTTTAAAAGAATGAAGCTGTAATAGTAATATAATAGTTACTAAAATTTATGTCGTGCCTCAAAAGCTATCAAGTCGTAACAGTTCATCGTGTATATCAATTTTATGCCAAAAACCGTCCCCTCAATTACTAGCATAATCTTAACATATATAAGACTCATACAACAAGCCACTCTGAAATATTCACAGCTCTACAAATATACTAATATTTATATAAATAACAAACTTATATTTATAGTAAGACTAAGTATAGAATATTTATAAAAGTATACAGTATGTATCAAGTCCATCATACTGTTCTTCCTCTTCTCCATACTCTTAAACTTCACCCATCTCAAGTTTCCTCCTCACAAACCTCTTAACATGTTAAGGTGAAGCTGGGTTTACATTAATAGCTTCTAACACTCTATGCTCAATTACTTGTCTTCTTGGCCTATCTCTCACATCTCGGCTTCATTTGTCAACTCTCTCTCGAGGCTTAGTCTTTAGTATCATCTATACTAATATAGCCAGATTTGCTACAATAGTAAAAAGGTCTTGCAATTGCTCATCAATAGTTCGTGGGGTCTATTAAGTAACACGACCGCAACCATGAGCATCACTTTTAGCATCATTAATTTCTCCTTAAATATTGGGATTCGAAATTCTCAATACAAAACGTTAAGAGGTCCACTAATCAATGGAGATTACACATAACTTTACTAATATGATATCACACAATAACTTAAGAACTTGCTTTGCTTTTCCACTAAAGACCAGAGTATAACAAAACATACACTATAACAAGAAGCAATTATGATAACACTTAGCTTTTGATCGCAACCTCAGGGTTTGATACTAAGATTATATGATGTGCTTAAGAGTTGAGTCAATGATAAATTGCTGACCACCAACCCCATTACTTGCATGCAACTCCAAGGCTTCTAATCCCTCACTCGAAGAATTATTTCTTGGCAACCTGCTAATGACAAGAAACTTTACACCTAAGAAGGATGGCTAAACTCCTTGAGCTCCCCACAATGTTATATGTGAATCCATACTCTTGGTTGTAATGATGCTGACTATTCCTTTACCAAGGATCCTGTGTTAAGTAATCCGACCAACTATTGCCGAGTAATGAGAGACTCACTTACCATTCGATGAGTTTTCTCTCAGCCTGTTACCCTTTCTCTCATCCCCCCCTCTTCTCGTCTCAACTTCTTTATTGCCACAACATCTTAATCTCTTTCACTTGCCATGTTCAAAGAACGAGACCAATGTTGTACTATCACCTGTTCACTTCATCTGACATTGTACTACTTTTCTATTTTTGTCTTTTATCCTTTTTACCCTTTTTCGTATATACTAAGAATCCTCCTTTTGTATATACCTTCTTGTAATTTTCTTTATTTGTAATGTTGCCTTAGAGATTTACTATAAATAGTCAATTTCCCTTGTAAACCGAAATAGAACTCAACTAATAGACATTGAATATCTTATTCTTATAAGACAACCCTCTCCAAGTTCACTTTTATACACTCTTATCTAATCTTGCCGAGGAGCTTAAGATTAGTGGCAAATGGATCTTGATATCAACTTTAGTTTGTCTGTAGACCAATTCTCTCTATTTTTTTCAATAATTCAAAGGACTCATTTAGTTCAAATCTACTACTGTAAGTCCTAATGATAACTAAGCTCCTAAGCACATCATGTAATCCTGGTATCAGAGCTTGAGGTTGAAACCAAGAGCTATGTAGTAATAGTCAGTCTATTGTTCAAGATACTTATGTGTGTATTGAAGGCATTCGTGTGAAGTGTATTTTCTGAAGCTTTGTGTTGAGAATGTCAAATCTTAGTGTACAGGGAGAGATTAATGATGCCGAGAGTGATGCTTATGGTTATGGTTGAGTTACCTAACAAACACCACGTACAACTGATGAGCAGATACAAGATCTTACTACTGTTTTAGCCAACTTAACTATCTTAGTAAACAGAGTCTTAGAGACTGGACTACATAAGAGAGTTGCTAAGTAGGGCTAAGAGATAAGAGATAGGCCGAAAAGGTAGATGAACGAGCAAACTTTAAAAGCCTCTCTAGTGAACCAAGCACTACTACAACATGCCGACAGAGTCGCGAAAAGAAGGCTGGAGTTAGACAAAGTAAAAGAGTACAAAGAAGAAGAAGACCAGTAAGTTAAGATTGATGAGCGTGAGCTTAAAGTGCTGTAAGCTCACAAAAATTGAGTTTAGGACAACTGAGCCTAGATTTAAAGTTTTTAGGGAAATTTATCCAATTGAGCCCAAACTTTATTATTAGAATAAAAAAGTTAGTCGAGATAATACAGTGAAGTTAGATTTTAGAAATAATGACCCAAAATCTCAATTTTTCCCTTAAAAGTAGAAATATTCAATATAACACTAAAATGCTCGGAACTCTTAAAATCAAGCTCAAATTGCGATAAGAACTTAGAGATAAGTTAATTGAGCTATAAAATGAGATAATATAGTATAATTTACTATATAAAAATACACATAATTTTATGAGTATACCCGTAAATTAACCCTATATATATATTGTGTTGAATTCATGAAATTAACTTTAGAACATATCCTAAAAATAAAAGATATATTAGAAATTTAATTATATGAGTAAAGTTACATAATACACGTGATATTTACATAGGGTATATATTAATATACTAAGTAAATAACTAATTTGAACATAACATATATATATTATCATTATTCAACTAAATTATATTAAAGTTGATTCAAATCAACTCCAAAACGCTTGAAATTGCTGGATGCTGCCATGGCTGCTGTAGAAGAAAAGGACTTGATGATTCAAAAGTAGAAGGAGGAAAAAATGGACACCTCCTACTTCATTAAATGGAAAAAACAAAAGAAAAAAAAAAAGAAAAATTCCTAAGCAATGAAAAAAATTCTATAAATACTATACTTTCAGCATAGCAACATTTTAGCAATTAGGAACCAAGAATAGAGAGAAAAAAAAATGGAAAATAGAACAATTTAAGAAAATTAAACAAAAACAGGGGAAAACTCGTGTTAGGCTAGAAACCACGCCTACCTTGAATCTGTTATGAAACCCAGCCAATCTCAGACGATCCACCCATCGTGTGGGCTGTCCAACAACCACCCAACTGCCTTCAGCCACCGGAGACACCAAGAACAGTAAAGTCAAATTCTTGCCTTATTTTTCCATAATTTTTAAAAATTAGTAAATTCACCTAGAAAATTATGAAAAAAATTTTACTTTGGTTATTTTGAACATTCTTTCACATGATATTTTTATTTTTGAAAAATTTGTAATATTTAATATACTTTTTTAAGAAATCTACTATTCATCTGAATTTAGATTTGTAAAATAAATGTGCCAAATGATGTTGTTTCTAGCTGAAAATTTTTATGTAGGATGTGTATGATATATAGATAATTTTTATGTAGCTCGAATTTTGATTTGAATATTTTTAATATTTATTGCATTTTTGGCCTGAAAATAGCTCAAAAATAGGCTGAAATTATGAATTAAATAGGAAATTATGAAATTAATTGATGAAATGAACATGTACTAATCTATAATAAATAATAACAGTATTGAGTTAGATTGAAATTAATTTAGTGTAAAAAGAATCATAATTAGGTAATTTATAATAATTTAGGGGTAAAATCATCAATACTAATATATAGATGATAGGTCAAAAATTTGAAACCAAATGATAACTGAATTCCCAATATTTTTAGGAGTATATAGAAATTTTCGGGGAATTATTTGGTAACCCGAACTAATTATTTCGAATTTACTAAGTAAAATAACTTAATTTACAAGGCGGGGTATATTTTTAATATTAATAAACTAAAATAAATTAAATAGTTAAATAAAAACTATATATGGGATTGCTGATCGGATTGGATTAAATGAAATTTTTATTATGTTTATTAATATTTTCTAGTCATGATACACTTTAAGTATATTATAATTGGATAATACTTATATTGTAACAATATATGGACAAATTAGATAAAATACAATTTAATAACATAAATTACATATAATATGATCATATTTATATAATTACGTATTACTGTATTAAAAACTCGAACTACCCGTTAAAAGTCGTCTCTAGAAATAGGACTCATAAAACGTGTTGTTAGGTCTATATGAACCCAATAACACTAATTTTGTTAAAATCGAACAACCTTAAGTAACTTAACTTATAACTTTATCATATTCAAGAATGTACGTATTTCGGTAATCTTACCGGAATTAAAACGTAAATTAATAAATTAAAAGTACGTTTCAATATAATCGAAATGATATATAATACATAATAGTATATATGATATACAGTATCAACAATTAATAATTTAATTCGATATATAATGATAATACGACTATATATTATGGAAATAATTATAATAATATATATATAACCATTTTATACTAAACCCTAATATTTTCATAATTATTACGAAAACTGAATTTAGGTTTTTTGTATAATTAAGATCTTCCAATACAAAGATGGTTGACGATTCAAGTCAGCAATAGTGAACATTTAAACAAGTAAGTTGGGATTGTGGCTTCACCACTTGTTTAGGTACTGTTTAAAGTATCTAAAGACTCTAAAGTACTTTTGGTTGTGTTTGTAGTTAATTGATTGTGTGCATGCTGTGTATGTGGATGATACTCGGTTGTGACAGGAGTTCAACTCCTTAGTGTGTTATTCTGCATGTTGCATAGATTCTGTATTGTGTGAATTTGTTGGCCACCCTTAATTAAAACAAACTTTTATTCAACTAAAATGAAACTGGACATGCATAACACCCATTAGGGGAAACAATTAAGAGTGTCAGGCCAAATACCAACTTGCTTCGATAAGGATAACCGAAATGATCCTTTCCCTATCCTTAGTCGAACTAAGTGACAAGCGAGGAGGTTGAGGCATTGGGGGTTATGGTTTGAAGGTAGTCATGAGAGGAAGGTGTTCTCCATTGTACAAGCCCAGGTTTGGTTTAACTTAAGTCGCGATGAAACTCCTCAATTCGGGTTGGAGCGGATGTAATTTCTCTAATCTCATAGTGGACCGGATAACATTATGCGATGTTTCATTTGTTTGATTGTATTGCATTTCATCATAATTATTAACCTTATTCGTTTTTATACAGTATTCTTCTAACTTTGTCTCACTCACTGAGCTAGTTGTGCTCACATCCCCATAGACTCTTTTGCAAGTATTGAGTGAGGTCGGGATGTTCCGATACTATCATTCCCAGGTTAGTGTGCTGCTGTTTGGGAAAGTGAGGATCGAAGAATCAACTAAACTTAGGCTTTTGATTTTATCTTTGAGTTTTTGAGAAAACTAATTAGAAATTCCCTAGGATCCTACTAATTTCCTAACTTATTGTATATAGACTGCAAAACCTATTGTTTTTAATAAACTCTTATTGTAAACTTTACCTTTGGACTTAAAACGTTTATATAAATACTGTTGTAGTACTAGATAACAGGTATTTTGTAAAAGCTCTACCACAGGTTTGGTTATTAACAAGTGTCAGAACAAACGTTTCAAGCTAGTTGAGTTGTGCGCCTTATGTAAACTGTATTTACGATAGCAGTTGTGAGGTCAGCTTCTATCTTAGATTAGTTTACATAACGGGACGGGATTGTTATGACTTTTCCTGTTCGGGGCGTAATAAGTGCTAAGAGATGCCAAACACCTTAAGGTGCAGATTTCAAGCTTCAACAGGTTTGGTAGTACTGATGACTACTTGGATTGGGAAGAGAAGATCGAAAAGATATTCAATTTCTACGATTATAAAGATGTTGTTCGCATTCAAGCGATTGCATTAAAAATTTTCTAGATATGCAACAATGTGGTAGAGAAACTACAAAATGTTCGCTTAAGGGCCTGACATGAAGTCTAAACATGAAACAAGATGAAGAGAGTTCTAAGAAATAGGTTTATTCTTGAATGCTACAAACAGGACACTTTTCGATGACTCCAAGACTTGAGGCAAGGTAACAGATCGGTAGACAACTATGTCCAAGAGTTTCAACTACTCATGATACAATGTGATGTCAACAAACCCAAGATGTAAACTAGAGCACGGATCATCTCTAGACTACAAGCTGAGATTGGTAACATCGTAGAACTGCAAAGCCTCACAACTCTAAATGAAACCATCCGTGTAGCACAGAGAGTTGAAAGGCAATGGCAGAACCATCGGATGATGAGTAACCGACCAATGCTGTTGAATAAGAGCAACCTGCCAAGTTGAACAGGGAATGACAGAGCATCAAACAATTCTGAGGTAAAATGCCAAGGGCAGATGCCAAGCCGATCAAAAGAAATCCAAAGTAAAAGCAAAACCAAAGAGCCTGAGATTCGAAGAGACCAAGGTCAGGGCTTAGGAAAAAAAACCCGAGAAATCAAATGTTTTAAATGTCTTGGTTATGGATACGTAGCCGATCAATGTCCAAACCGTCGAGTCATGACCATAAAGGGAGACAAGCCCCGATTTGAAGTAGAAAGTGCCAGCGAAGGAGAGGAAGAAGTAAGAGTTGAACAAATGCCAGAAGAGTTTCAAGAAGACCGCGATGCCAAGACACCTCTCGAGGGCGATGCCGAGTACTATTTTGTTGTCAGACTCTTAGGAAGAAAAACTCGAGAAATCAAATGTTTTAAATGTCTCGTTTATAAATACATAGCCAGTCAATGTCCAAACTACCGAGTCATAACCATAAAGGAAGACAAGCCCTAATTTGAAGTAGAAAGTACCAGCGAAGGAGAGGAAGAGGTAGGAGTTAAATAGATGCTAGAAGAGTTTCAAGAAGACCGCAATGATGAGACACCTCTCAAGGGCAATGCCGAGTACTATTTTGTTGTCAGACTGTCTCTCAATACTTTTGTGGCTAATGAGAATGAGCAAAGAGAGAACCTCTTCCATACGAATTGCCGAATAAATGGTAAACTATGCACCTTAATTATTGACAGAGAGAGCTATACTAACATCATAACTCAAGGGGTAGTTAAAGCCATGAAATTACCAACCCTTCCACACCCCAAGTCGTACAAAATTCACTAACTGAATGAGAAAGGAGGACTACATGTTGCCAAGCAAGTTAGAGTGCTTATTACCATTAGTGATAGGTATAGGGATGAGGTATTGTATGATGTTCTTCCCATGTATACTTCTTACATGTTACTTGGCTGATAGTGGCTATTTGATTTGAAAGTGTTGTACAATAGGTATAGAAACACTTACATGTTCCAGAAGGATGGGAAGAAAATTATATTGACACCCATAAGTCCTAAAGAAGTACAAGAAGCCCAAGCGTAAGTTGCTAAATCACTACAGCGAAAGTCCTTAGTGATTTCCCAAGCTCAATTTACCCAAGAAGTCAAGGTTGAGGAGTATGCGCCCCTTTTAGTCCAAAGACTCTTGGAGGTTAAAGAGGCAAAGGACTCACCTACCGAAGTGCGGCAGCTACTTTAGGACTTTACCGACCTATTCCCTATCGAGATGCCAAAAGGATTACCTCCCTTGAGAGGTATTGAACATTTCATCAACCTACAACTAGGAGCTACCATATTGAACCAACCTGCTTATTAGCTCAATCCTGAGTAAGCAGTTAAATTGAAGAAACAGGTGGATGAGTTGGTAGATCGCGGATATGTCCGTGAGAGCATGAGTCCTTGTACCGTACCAACTGTGCTCGTGTCGAAAAAGGATGCAACATAGAGAATGTGCATTGATAGCTGAGCTATCAACAAGATCATTTTCAAATACCAATACTCGATCCCGCAACTTGATGATGTGCTCGATGAGTTACATGGCGCCTGCATCTTTTCTAAGATTGACCTAAAGAGTAGCTACCACCAAATTGGAAAGAGACCTGGGGATGAATGGAAGACGACCTTCAAGATAAGGGATGATTTGTTCGAATGGTTGGTGATGGGAATCAAGTTACCAGACCTTTAACCCGCAACCGAGCCCGAGGACTAAAGGGACTAGCAAAACAAATCCTCCTATTCCGGCTGACTCCTACGAAGGCTGAGTATCTCTTTACTAACCCATTCTACCTACCAAGCTGAGTGACTACTTATCCCTCGCATGTTGAGTGTTGAGAAACTGAAGGTCGAGATAATAACCCATCTTCATTCTCGCACATGCCTGGTCAATTAATTACTCGGCCTTACCCTTGTTGAGATTTCGAGAGAGAGTCCGAACTAACTAAACCACCCTTGCTCAAACAAACAAACTGTCCGTACTTTTTGTCCATACCCTCCAACGGCATCACCAATACAACATCTCCACGTATACAGTATCCATTACACTAATTATTACCTTCCTTATATATTTATTTTTACTCTTTTATATCACGTACATTACTTTCTTAGGAAATACCCTTTTTGTCTTTTCTCTTTTAGGCAAGTTGCTCTAACTT
Organism: Lumnitzera littorea; assembly: GCA_024138015.1. Lineage (NCBI taxonomy): Eukaryota > Viridiplantae > Streptophyta > Magnoliopsida > Myrtales > Combretaceae > Lumnitzera > Lumnitzera littorea. The sequence continues at coordinate 2,143,878 of JAMXBB010000008.1, read as the reverse complement.
ATGAGTATAAATACCCTTATAATTGTAGCTAAAAAGCACCATCATACTTAATACACGAGTATTTTCTTCCTTACATAAACAGTGCTTATTTACTCTTAACATCACTCTTATCCTACACCTTAAGCCAGGCTAAGTGGCGAATAATCCCATTGGATTGATTCGTGCATCATATCGGATTGTGTTATGAGTCTTCGAAAGTTCCATTGGTGCATCATATCCATTAGAGCTGTCCGTGGGTTTTGCTTACTTTTTTATTTGCATTTGTCTAATTTCACGCCAATCCCCATTATTCCTTTCGAGCTTTCTACAAGCTCGAACCCATCCAGTAATCGGCCTTGTATGTTCTTGGTCACGATCCGCAACATCTTGGTATCAAAGCAAAGGTTTCGTGTGAGCTACAGCAGGTTCTTTTAGAAGTTATATTATACTTTATTCTATGTGTATGAAACAGAGCAAGTTACAGTATTCATTTTAGCTGTCGTGTTTGCTAACTGCTAGTTTCCTGAAGTGTTTGTTTGAACTTTGAATCTATAGAGAAAATGACAGACTTGAGTGTGAATGTTGGTATGGGAGATAACAATAGTGGAGTTGTCCACCATGAATGATAGTCTCAAGAAACACCTAAAAGCACTAGTGAGAGACTTGATGAAGTAGCTAACCTCTTAGTAGATTTGACACAAGCTGTTCATGCGTTGTCTTGCAGACCAACTAAGGCCGCACAAAACACCTCATGCACTGCTCAACCTATTAGAGGTCAGAACCCAACTTGACCAGTTTGAGGTGGAGGAGTAGGAGGACGAGTAGGAAGAAGGATTAATTTAGTAGAAGTGGAAGATATAGAAGAAGAGCATTTTGAAGAAGAGTAGCATTTTGAAGAAGAGTGTATGCGAGTCCCTAGAGTATTTGACCATGTGAAGCTTTAGATTCTAAGTTTCAATGGATTTAGGAATATTAATGAGTATTTGGAGTGGGAAGAAAAGGTGGAGTGTGTTTTTTATTATTATCAATACGAGAATTATAAGAAAGTGAGAACTGCTACTGTTGAGTTCTCCAGATATGCCACCATGTGGTGGAAGAATTTTCAAGCCATGGGGAGACGAGAGGGCTACCGAGAGATTAACACTTAAGGCGAGATGAACAGGATACTCAAAAATAAGTTTATGCCGGAAACCTATCTTCAAGATATTTTCACTCGACTTCTAGAGTTGAGACAAGGAGGTTGGACTGTTGATGAATATGTTCAAGAATTTCAAATGCTTATAATCCGTTGCAAAGTGGAGGAACCACCAGCTTGGACAATTTTAAGATTTATTACTAAGTTGAGAGGTGACATCCGAAACATTGTGGAACTCTAACAATTTACAACAATAGATGAGGCCATCAAAATAGCCTAACGAGTAGAAAAGCAAAGAAAAAGCTGAGTACCAAGGAAGATGCCGACTAGCCAACTCGAACAGGAAAGTCACCAGCTCAGTCGAGTACCAAACTGAGCCGAAAGATAGATGTTTGAGCCATATTAAAGGGTTGACCTAACATTAAAGTATCAACCCGAACTTATGAGAAGGGGTAAGGGTCTGGTAGGAAGACTAGCCAGATCAAGTGCTTCAAGTACTAAGGGTTCGGATACATAGCTTCTCAGTACCTAAATCAATAGACAATGGTTATCAATGGAGACATCTTGAAGCTAAAGGTAGACAGCATTGATGAGGAGGCTGAGGAAGAGGAGGTTTCTACCAAGAAAGAAAATGCTAAGAAAGAACTGATTGAGGAAAACATGTTTGCTAAGGACTTGGACCAATTACTCATGTTTGTCTGACATATTATGAACATGGAACCCTCATGAGAGGAAAAGCAGAGAGAGAATTTGTTTCATACCACCTGTAAGGTGAATGATCAATTGTATACCCTCATTGTAAATAGTGGAAGTTACACTAATATAGCATCGGCAAATCTTATTTCAAAACTGAAGTTGCCAACTGTTACACATCTGAGGCCGTATAAATTGCACTGGTTGAGTGAAAAAGGAACATTACATGTTACTTGATAAATACTATTACCAATCACTATAGGGAATTACTCTAACCAAATTCTCTACGATGTGTTACCCATGTATGCTTCCCACATGTTACTAGGTAAACCATAGCTATTTGATAGAAGAGTTATCCATGACGAGTACAAGATTACATACATGTTCAAGAAGGATAATTGGAAGATTATGCTGAACCAAATGCCGTCGAGAGAAGTTAACAAGTTGCAGAAAAAACTTGCTCATGAATCAAAGAAGGCTCTAATGATGAGTAGAGCAAAGCTCCGAGAGGCCACCAATGCTGATGAGCAGACCTTTATGTTGGTTAAGCACCTATTAGAAATGAAGGAGCGAGGTAAACTACCCCAAGAAATCAAAGGGTTACTTGAAAAGTATGCTGATCTATTCCCAGAACAGTTACCTGAAGGGTTGCCTCCAACTTGAGGCATAAAACACTGCATGAACTTTGTACCCGACGTCGTATTGCCAAATAAGCCAGCCTATCAAATGAATCTTGAACAGGCTACTGAGCTCCAATGATAAGTTAATGAGTTGCTAGAGAGAGGATATGTGATGGAAAGCTTCAGCCCTTGCACTGTACCATTCCTTCTAGTGCCAAAGAAGGATGAAACCTAGCAGATGTGTGTTGACAACCATGCCATGAACAAGATTACTATCAAGTATAGGTATCCTATCTCGAGGTTAAAAGATATACTGGATGAATTGAGTAGAGCCAAGATTTTCAACAAGATTGATCTTAAGTCTGGCTATCATCAGATTCATATGAGGCTGGGAGACAAATGGAAAACAGCATTCAAGACTTGACATGGATTCTATGAGTAGATGGTCATGCCCTTCGGCTTATCGAATGCCCCAAGCACTTTCATGAGATTAATGAATCATATGCTGAGACATCTAATTGAGAAACGTATCGTAGTGTACTTTGACGATATCCTGGTGTACAATGCCAACCTGCTAAGTCACTGTGAACATCTCTGAGTCGTTTTAGACACCCTCCATGTTGAGCGATTATTCGACAATCTCAAGAAGTGTTACTTTTTCTAGGAGGAAGTGGTATTCTTGGGCTATATAATTAGTGGATGAGGTTTACCAGTTGATGATGAAAAGATTCGAACAATTATAAAGTGGCCGAATCCTACTACCTATGCCGACGTAAGAAGTTTTCACGGACTGGCTTCGTTCTATAGATGATTCATCAAGAATTTTAGTACCCCCACCGCTCCACTTATTGAGTTAACAAAGAAAAATACCACTCCCGATGGGGAGAAAGAGAGGAGAAGAGCTTTGCTAAGATAAAAGAAAGGTTGTCCTCCGCCCCGGTGTTAGTTCTACCTAACTTCAAGAAAATATTTGAGCTGAAAAGTGATACGTTAGGCGTTGGAATAGGTACTGTCCTAATGCAAGAAGGCCAACCAATCGCTTTCTACAGTGAGAAGCTTAGAGGCCCATGGTTAAATTACTCCGTGTATAACAAATAACTCTTGGCGTTAATCCGAGCACTACAAGTATGGTAGCATTATTTATTACCAAGAGAGTTTGTCATCTACATTGACCACGAATCCTTAAGGTACCTTCGAAGTCAGATGAAATTATCGAAGTGAAAGGCAAGATAGATTAAATTCCTTCAAGGATTCAATTTCATGATTAAATATAAGTAGGGAAAGAGCAATGTAGTTATAAATGCTCTTTTGAGGAGACATGCACTTTTAACCGAATTGCAAACTAGGCTATTTAAGTTTACAAGTATCAAAGAACAGTATTTTAGGGATCCACACTTTAGACCCATAATCATACAATGCATTGATGGAAGAACAGTGAATAAGTACCATGTGGAGGATGATTACTTGTTCCAAAGTGGAAAATTATGCATATCGACCTATTCATTGTGGGAAATTTTGATTAGGGAAGCCTACAATGGAGGATTCTTCGGACATTTTGGAGAAAGGAAGACTTGTGAACTGTTGAATGGTTAATTCTTTTAGTCAAGAATGAGGAGAGATGTGAACCGAGTTGTCGAGAGTTGTCTCATGTATAAGAGGGCTAAGTACTAAGCCGAGCCGAATAAGGAAAAGCAATGCCTTTACCTGTCCCGATGAAGCCGTAGACTGAATTAAGCATAGACTTTATTCTTGGACTACCACAAACTACCGGAGGCAAAGATTCTTTAATAGTCATCATAGATCAGTTCAGCAAAATGGCACACTTCGTGCCTTACTCCATGTTGAGCTTGGTTTTTCACCCTCCTGGTTCTTTTTATAAAATTAGGTCTTCTCTAAACTGATCAGTACTAAATCCAACCCGTTTAATATTGACCCATTTAATATTGACTCTCAACTAGGGCTTAAAGAAGATCATTTTTCCGAACTTGAAAAGATTTGAAGTCACTACCCGACCGGAGTCGGGAAAAGAGGTTAAGTTATAACCAATTAGATGGATTAGTTATAACTTAGCTACCGATCTATCGATTAAAAAACCAAGTTATAAATACGGTTTTTTAAAAACTAGAGATCTGGATTCGGGGGCTAATTTATTAAACCCTAAACGGGTACCGCTTTTAACTTTCCGAATTTAACTTCGCTTTTCAAATATACCCTTTTTAATTTCTAAAAAACATCTAATTATGATACACGCGACTAAATTGATTAATTTACATAAATATCTAAAAATAGAAAAAAAAATAAAACTTTCCATATTTTAAGTCATCCCATACTTGCGTACGGGTGCCTACATACCCGCTATTTGGGATCAAACTTCCGTAGTTCGTTTATAAAAAAACTTTAGTGAGTGGTTTGATTTTAATTTTTGAAAAAAAGTTGCATTTACATTTTTGTCCAGTTCAATTTATCCAAGGAAATTCTTTTAATGGGTCCTAATTGGTGTTTTATTTTTAGAAACTCTAAAATAGTCCTAATTTGGAAAAAGGTCTATTTATTTTCATTTATTTTTAGAAAACTTGATTTTTTAAAGTGTGAGAACGATTTTTGTTTACTAACCTATTTATTTATTTTTTTATTATATTATCTTATTTATTTTATACTTAATCTATCTATTTCTATTAAAATAAATAAATAAACTACTTCCTTTCTTCTTTTTTTTCTCTTTTTGTTTTTCCTTCTCTTTCTTTTTTTTTTCATTCTTTTTTCTTTTTCTTTCTTTTTCTCATTTATAACATTTACAAATAAATAAATAATAAAAAAAAGAAAAACCAAGTCGACTCGAATTGGCTCGAATGGCTCGAATTAGCACACTTCGGCTTGGATCAGCTCGGTCGACTCACTTCAACTTAAATCGGCTCACTTTGGCTTGGATCGACTTGAGTCGACTCACTTCAACTTGAATCGGCTTGGAGTTAGCTTGGTCAACTTGAGAAATCCGATGGTGATGGTTTTCGTAAAAACACCGTAGGTAATGCTATCCTAGAGAGAGAGAGAGGACACTTCGATTTTTGTTTTTCTAAAGTATTTCGAAGTTTTTGTTGTGTTTTGAAAATGAAGAGTAGACCCTTATTTATAGGTGTCATGGTCGTGTTAATGATGGAAAAAATTAAATGCAATATGATTTTCTTCCATTTTTGGATTGGACGAACCTGGACAATATGTAGTGCCAAATACATAGCTGCGCGTGTATGAATGTGCTGGAGTGTATCGGAATGTGTCTACCATACTTAGAAGTGAGTTGGCAAATGATGTCGTGATGATGTAGCCCGTGACATGGCAATGACATGATAATAAAGTGAGAAAAAAAAAAGAAAATAAAAGATACATTTTGCACCTTCTATGGATTAAACCTAGGATCTCTAAGTCATATGTAATATCAAGTCCAAATGCTTATCCAGCTAAGTTATTGGTTTTTCCTTATTCATATATGTAATTAATTGCACATATAAACCAAGTTAACCTGAGCTAGATTCAAATCTAAGCCTAGACTTAACAGCCCTTTATTCAAAACTATCAAAATTGAAATTAAAATTATATTCTATTTAAACAACCTAAAAATTTATTATTTTCTAAATACCTTATTTTATTTTGTGACTTTTCAAATTTCTTCTTTTTTTATTTTTTTCTAAATTTCTTATTTTTTTGTACTTTTTCTTATTTCCTATCTTTTTATCTTTTTCTAGAATTCCTATTTTTTCTAAATTTCATCATTTTTTTTTTGCTTTCTTTAATTTTCTATTTTTTTAAAATTTTTCTAATTTAGGACCCTATAACCTAATTTAAAAAATAAAAGAAGGGAGGTGGCAAAAATTAGGTGTCTACACTCCAAAACTAATGATGCTTCAGCTATTGCTTCTCTTTTCTTGCAGGAAATCATATAGATACGCGGCATACCAAGAAGTGTAGTCTTCACCAAAGACCAGAAGTTTTTAAGCGATTTTTGGAGGACCTTATGCCATTAAATGGGGATCAAACTACTATTCGGTACTTCTTATATTGAATGGGGATCAAACTACTATTCGGTACTTCTTATTACCCCTAAACTAACGGCTAAATAGAGGTGGTCAATCGCACTTTGAGATCACTATTTCGAGCTATAATAGGCAAGAACTTGGCTGATTGGGACGTTTGCTTACCAGTGGTCAAGTTCGCTTACAATCGCACAGTGCATGACACCACTAAGCAAACTCCCTTCGAGGTGGTCTATGGTTTCAATCCCGAGTTGCCCCTTAACCACACACTCGTACCTGTACCTACGCAAAAAGACCTCAACATCTCGACTAAAGCACAATCCCTCCAGTACATCTATGACAAAGTCACTCGGCACATCGATCAAGCAGCTAAAAGAATATGAGAGAAGATTAAGGGTAGGACAACTAAACAATTCCAACCAAGAGACTTTGTATGGCTATACCTCAACAAAGAATGATTCCCGAACAAGAGGAGGATCAAATTATTTGCACGAGCTGAAGGACCTTTCAGAATCCTCTAGAAGATCAATGACAACACCTACAGATTAAAGTTGCCCAAGGATTATAGGCTTTTTTACACCTTCAACGTTGCCGACCTCAATCCGTATCCCCTTGATGGAGAACTTATCAAAGACCATTCAAATTTAATCCCAAATCTAAAACAACTCGAAGGAAATGATGAGAATTAAGTTACTGGACCTTTGACTTGCAGCCACGCCTGAAGACTAGAGGAACTAGCAAGACAAACCCTCATGTTTTAGTCGACTCATGCGAAGGCCAAGTATCTCCTTACTAAACCATTCTACTTGCCAAGCCAAGTGACTACCTATCTTTTGCATGTTAAGTATTGAGAAACTAAAGGCCGGGACAACAGCGCATCTTCATTCTCGTACATGCCTAGCCAATTACTTACTTGGCCTTTCCCCTATCAAGATCCCAAGAGAAAGTCCGGACTGACCAAGCCACCCCTGCTCGGACAAGCAAATTGTCCGTACTTTTTATCCACACCCTCCAACTGCATCACCAATACAACATCTCTATGTATACAGTATCTGTATAGAATCCGTTACATTAATAATTGCCTTCCTTATATATTCATTTTTACCTTTTTGTATCTTATACATTATTTCCTTAGAAAATGCCCTTTTTGTCTTTTCCCTTTTAGGCAAGTTTCCCTAACTTATGGGAATAAATGCCCTTGTAATTGTAGCTGAAAAGCACCATCATCCTTAATACACGAGTATTTTCTTCCTTACGTAAACACTGCTTGTTTACTCTCGACATCACTCTTATCCTAACCCTTGAGCAAGGCTAGGTAGCGAGTAACCTCATTAGACCGATTTGTGTGTCATATCGAATTGTGCCATGAGTCTTCAGAAATTCCATTGGTGTATCATATCCATTAGAGCTGTTCATGGGTTTTGCTTACTTTTTTATTTGCATTTGTTTCATTTTGCACCAATCCCCATTATTCCTTTCGGGCTTCCTGCAAGCTCAAACCCATTTAGTAACCAGCCTTGTCGATTCTTAGCCACGGTCCGCAATGGTTGGTGATACCGTTTGGTCTAACTAACACGCCAAGTAAATTCATACGGCTGATGGATCATACACTCAAAACATTGATTAGTAAATGCATTGTGATTTATTTTGATGATATTTTGGTCTACAATGCCGATGCACTTTCTTACCGTTATACCCTCATCACAACATTGCAAGCTAAGGTGCTTAGATTCAGTACATTACCTAATTAATATGAGCATGACCCACATTTTAGACCCTTAGTAACCAGGTACAGTAATAGAAGAGCTGCGGAAGGTTTTACAGAAGGTTTCTACTTGAATGAGGGGTTCTTGATGAAGGGCAAGCAAGTTTGCATGCTGAGTGGTTCTAAAAGGGAGCTACTCGTTCGAAAAGCTCATGTTAGGGGTTTAGCCGGCCATTTTAGGAAAAAGAGGATGACTAAGATATTGAAAAAGCATTTTTACTGACCTAGGATGATGAAGGATATGCATTAAATACTTGAAAGGTGCGAGGTATGTAAATATGCAAAGGGAAAGAGAGAGCCTTATGGAGAATACATACCCTTACCAATTTCAAAGTAGCCATGGACCGATCTAAGCATGGATTTCATGCTCGACCTTCCCCACACACTAAGACAACATGACTCAATCATGGTGGTGGTTAATCAGTTCAGCAAGATGAGTCACTTCATTCCCTACCAAAAAACTAATGATGCTTTATTCGTCACTAACCTCTTTTTATATGAAATTGTGCAACTACATGGATTGCCAAGGATTATGTGTCTAATCATGACTCAAAATTCACGAGCTCCTTTTGGAAGACCCTATGGAGGAAACTCAATACTTAGCTCCTATTCAGTACTTCTTGTCACCCCCAAACAGACGGCCAAACTGAAGTTGTGAACAGAACTGTCGGTAGTCTCCTACACACCACTGTTGGGAAGAACCCTCATGACTGAGATTTATGCCTGCCTGTCATTGAATTTGCCTGCAACTACTCAACTCACGGCTCAACTGGAACATCACCATTTGAGGTTATTTATGGACTTAACCCGAACCTATCCTTAGATTTAATTAATAGTCTAACTACACAAGGAGAAAGTCACTCCGACCTACAATGTATTGAGGAATTCTAGAGGTTACATTGGAAGATTATCGAGCAGTTGGCCTAAACTGTAGCCCAATAAAAGGAAGTGGGAAGCCGTAGAAAGAGACAAGTCGTTTATACCCCTAGGGACCTGATTTACATCCATCTTAGCAAAGAACGCTTCCCTAATAAGAGGAAAAGCAAACTATCTTCCAGAATGGATGGACCCTACAAGATCCTTATGCGTATTAATGATAATGCCTATGAGGTTGAACTACTCGAAAGTTTCAGCATATTTAACACATTCAACGTCACCAATCTGACTCCTTATATACCTGATGATGACGAGGACCAAGATTTGAGAGCAAATTTTCAACAACCTCAAGGAATTGATGAACTGCCAACCACCGACCCCATTACTCGCGTGCAGCTCCGAGGCCTCCAATTCCTTACTCAAAAAATTCTTTCTCGGCAACTTACTGATGACGAGAATCTTTACACTGAAGAAAGATAGCTGAACTCCTTAAGCTCCCCACAATGTTATATGTTGATCCATACTCTCGGTTATGATGATGCTGACTATTCCCTTACTAAGGATCTCGTGCCGAGTAATCTAACCAGCTACTACCGAGAGATTCTTGCCAAGTGATAAGAGACTCACTTACTGTCTGAGTAGTTTTCTTTCGACTTATTACCCTTTCTCTCGTCCCCCCCTCTTCTAGTCTCAACCTCCTTATTGTCGTAACATCTTAATCCCTTTCGCCTACTGTGTTTAGAGAATCTTTGTATAAGACCAATATCGTACTGCTACATGTCCACCTCATCTAACATTGTACAACTTTTCCATTTTTGTATATACCTTCTTATAATTTTCTTTATTTGTAATGTTACCCCATAGACTTACTATAAATAGTCCATTTTCCTTATAAGTCGAAATAGAACTCAACAGATAAACATTGAATATTATGTTCTTATGAGACAACCTTCTTCAAGTCCATTTTTATATACTCTTATCTAATCTTACCAAGTAGCTCAAGATTAGTGGCAGGTTAACCTTAACATTAACTTGTGCATCATATTAAGTAAAGTGTCAAGTCGTGTTGTGTTCGTTGATTTGTCATGTCCTTCGAGCAGCTTCACGTTAGCTACTCTAATTCATCCGTGGACCAATTATCTCTATTTTCTTCAATATTTTGAAGGCCCATTTAGTTCAGATCTGCTACAGTATGTCCTAATGATAACTAAGCTCTTAGGCACATCAGTTAATCACTAGGGCTTACTGTAGAAAGTAGTAACCAAATATGTCCTTCGAAGTATCGAAGAAAAGGGGAAAAGACAGGTCAATAAGCACAGTAGCTTCTATAAAGCTGCCCGTAGGATATGACGTACTAACGAATATGACACGACTTAGTACTTCACCTGATATAACGTACAAGCTAATACTTAAGGTCCACTCATCACTAATCTTAAGCTACTCGGTAAGATTAGATAAAACTGTGATAAAAGGAAGATGTACTCAAAAATAATATCTTGCAAGAACAAAAATATTCATTAACAATATTGTGTAAGATCTAAGATGATTTTAGTTACAAAAGACAAGGGACTATTTATAGTAAGTCTTTAGGGCAACAAGAAAACATGTGCAATTACAATAAAGGGTAATATAATAATACTAGCTTAATACTTTGCTAAAAGGGTAAAAGGAGACAAAAAGTACAAAAGAATATAGTACAATGTCAAAAAAAAGAATGATAGGTGGCATGTCATAATTGGGTTCACGTGTTAGAATTCTTGAAGCAAGGTGACTAGGTCAGTTCAATGTTGAGGTTGTTGCCGCGGTGCTCACTGAAGCTTGCCAGGGTAATCAAGTAAAGCATTAGCTTAGCAAAGTAGGATTAAAGAGCTCGACATACAGGGGCCCAAGTCTCAACACTCAACAGGTCATCATCTGAGCATAATGATGGCTTGTTCACTTTATGGAATAGAATGAGAGTAATAAAATAAGGGTATAATACATATTACTTTGTTTAGTTAGATTTATAAGTAATTTAAGAATAGACATATAATATAATTTTAATGACTAAATTATCTCGATTCATTTTCTTTCTCGACTAATCCTAAAGTAATAGATGGGGGTGGTAGCGACAATGGTGGTGGTAGTTGATGATGCTAATGGCAACAATGTCTATGGTGGCTAGTGGTGGAAGCAACGGCAACAATGATGGTAGTGATAGTGGTAGTTAGTAGTGATGATGGTTGATGATAATGATGGTTGATGATGACAATGGTTAATGGTGGTAATAGTAGTAGTGGAAATGGCTACAATGGTTGGTGATGGCAATAGCAGTGGCGGTGATGGTAAGAGTGGTAGTAGCAATAGCTATGGTGATTGTAGTGGTGGTAGCAGTAACAGTAACGGTGACGGCGATGGCAGCGACAACGATAGTAATGATAATGTCAACAACTGCAATGGTAGTAGTGGCAACGACAATGGTAACAGTTGCGGTAGTCGATGGTGTTAGTGGTGGCGATAATAGTGGCGGTGGCTGTAGTAGTAGTGGCGGCTATAGTGATGGTGGTGAGGAACCATGATTTTTTTGTTGAATTAAGGAATCCCTATTACTTGATTTCAAGTAATAGAGAATTAAGTAATAAGGATTCCTACGAAATTACGATTTCGTGATAAAAAAAAAAAAAAAACTAAGTGAACATCATAATAAGGAATAAGGACGGAATAAAATTCCAATTCCATGAAGTGAATGTGCCATGAAAAAATGAGTAGATCAACGTATGTCAGAACGAAGCACTCAAAGTAAACACCATCCGACCTTCCTGATAAGTATGCTCCTTAGGTCCAAGCTAAGCAATAAGACTCTCCGAGCTAGACCCCACAAGCCTCTAAGTGTAGCTCAAGTGAGAGGTCCAGAAGTCAACAATCTATCAACGTGTCGCATTCTCATAATGATACGCATCTCTTCTCTTCCCCTCTCTATTTTTTTTTTCCTTTTTTCTTTTTTCTTTTCCCTTTTTGCTTTTTTTTCCTTTTCCCTATTTCCCCCTCTCACCTTGTTCTAAAATCTATTTTCCAATCTTCCTTTTTTTTTTTTTTACATACAAAATACAATCCAATTAATTATTCGACTTATAAAAATCACACTACACCCTTTGATGAAATGTGAAGTCTAATAAATATATACTCAAAATATCTTCAAAATTTTTCTAATTTGACCAAATTGGAATCTTGATTTTTACTTATATTTGAAATTTCAAATGGCCATAAAATGTTATTTTACTCCAATTAAGGTCGTTTGAGGTTATGATCACTTGGAAAACTGAATTTTTTAAATATTTTAAAACCAGCCAATCAAACTTGGGCTAGAAAAAACTAGCTTTCAATAGGTATTCATTTTCATTCGAGATCCCTAACTTAGGCCAAATCGCAAATTATTTCCACGCCAAACCCACCTAAATGGACTAATGCATGACAATTTTTATGATTTTTCAATTTTTTTTATTTTTTATTTTTCTAGGTTTTCTTTTTTTTTTTTTCTCATTTTTGGTTTTTTTTTTTCTTATCTTTCAACTTTAGTGTTTTTTCTTAATTTTTCAATTTTTTGGTATTTTTCCATTTTTTGGATTTTTTATATTTTGGACCTTTTTCAAAATATAAAGGATTTTAAACTAGAAATTGACGTAAGAGGGATAAAAATGAGGTATTTACAAACTTCAATGGAAGAATGAGAGAAGTAGCTAACTCTAAACTTCGTCCACTCAATGGGAAACTCTACTCAATTCTATCAAAAATCTTCTCTAAATCAATTTTAATTATCATATATTTAGTTTTTCCTTTCTTCCTGTAAGCCACATACAATATTTCCCTCACCAACAAAATATGATCAGTTTCTACATCTTGGAACAAAACTTGCTTACATTAGACATATAATTGTATCTAGTAAAGGTCTTGTTTACAAAACTAAAACTTTGGTAAACAATTTATAAATAGTGTTACACAAGCTTATTAGCCAATATTGAGTCAACGAACTTGCTTCCAATTGTTTTGGAATCAAAATAAGTAAGGTTTGGCACAAGTATTCAAGCACTACTAAGCTAGCAAAAGTGTCTTTAATGATTTTTTTTTTAACTTAGTCCCCTACAATATGCCAACATGATTTGTAAAATATGGCATGCAATTTGTCTCTATTTGGTGCTCTCTAAGGATCCATAGATTTCAAAGCTTCCTCAATTTTACTTTCATCCCTCAACAAGCTGCTATCTTGCTCTATTGTTAAGCCTCCCCAAAGATCAGCAGGCAATGGATTAACAATGCCATACTAGTTTTGAGAAACCTTAAAATAAACTTTCATAAAAATTCCTTACATGAGCTTTCAACCACTCCTCATTTATTATCCAATTTCCTGCTAAATCTTTTAGACACACAATTCTATTCTTAGTGCACCTAGTAACCACTAAAGCATGATGATATTTTCTATTATGTATACCATTCTTCACCCTATTCACTTTAGCTTTTGATTTCCATAACACTTCCTCCCTTACTAATATTTCTAACAAATAATTCTTGAGATATTGTTCCAAATTTACCACATAAGGATTCAGCATATTAGCTAAGGCCTTTTCAATGCCTACTAGCTAAGTTAGGGTCCTCTTTTTCCTAAGAATATAAAAAGTAAGACTTGTTTCCAACAAAAGGGTTGCATGATCTAAAGGTTACTTAGGGAGATGTCTAACTAAGGCTTCAAAATGATTTTCCTTTAAAAAGATATTTGCCCATACTATATCTATTCTAATTGAATTAAATCCCTAACCTGCCTTATATTTATCCAGGTATACTTAAGGCCTATAAAGCTTAAATCATACATTCTACATTCTTTCATATAATCTATGTATAATGCCATACGGCATAGGCCTGCCATCAAAATATGCACTACCCCATTTCTCATTTACAGAAGTAATTTCACTATGATCTTTAGCAACATACCAGGGATTTCCCTTAAAAACATTATCATATGCTTTTAGTTTATCCCACAAGTCTATTCATTCAGCTAAACGTCTGCTAGCATAGATAATAGAAAGCACCAAGTAAAGAGTGAAGGATGAACTTAAACCATAAGTATGAGTTCTGCAAGGATAAACGTTTACAAGATCTTGTAGTGTCAATAGAGAACACCGTACATAGTGATTAATAATACAGAATCTCAGTTACTCTATTTTCGTAACTGACTTCTCTTAAGCTTTCAACAACAATGGTAATTAGTTGATTCTACATGGTATCAAAGTAGATTCATCTTGCATCTTCATCCTACAATCTCTTATTCGGTTAGTTTTCCAATACTCTTTAGTGGAATTGAGTAGATCTTAGATATGAATAATCAAGGCAATATAGATTGAATTGAAATGACAACCCACTATTCATTTCGAGATTGAATATTCCTGGAATGATTCTTAGTAATAGTGTGTTTAATAGAAATAATTTTCTTGCTTAGAATCGTTCAATTCAAATGGCTTTAAGGACGAAGCTTAAATTAGGGTTTATAGAGGGTATAATAGTGAAACCAAAAGAAAACACCAATGATTATGTCAAATGGCTTCGTAGTGACTACATGGGGAGGTGTTAGATCCTTAATTCCATGACTAGTGAGTTTTCACAAAGTTTCCGCAAAGTTTCCTATATGTGCAGTATGCATTAAAACTCTAGAAGAAAATTGTAGAATAGTTTAGGCAATTGAATGGCCCTCTTGTTTTCCAATTGTAACATGAACTAACGAATGTAAAACATGGAAATATGTCTATCGCAACATATTACAATAGGCTTAAGAAGTACTAGGATGAATTGTAAGCCTTAAGGTTGTATCCTGTTTGCAATTGTAGAGTGTTAAATCAATGTACTTGTGATTTGAAGGATAAATTGATTGAGTATAAGAATCAAAACAAATTAATTCAGTTTCTTATTGGTTTATCTAATTATTATGAGACTGTAAGAAATCAAATATTGGGAATTAATCCATTGCCACCAGTTAACAAGGCTTTTTACCTTATGCAACAAGTGGAAAAGCAACATTAGATTTCTACATCCATGATAATAGAAGAGGTGTTAGCCTCTAATGTGAAGAACGGAGTTTCTTTTGATAATACTAATAGCAAAAAGGAAAATAAGAAAGGCTTCCTACAATGCAAACATGGCAAAGGGAATAGGCATACAGTAGACAATTGTTTTAAGTTGGTTAGGAATCCCGAATGGTATAAAGGAAAAAGGAGTAGAAGAAGAGTTCATATTGCACATTATGGTCGTATTGATGGTGGTCAAATTTCTTTACTTGATATTGCTCTTGAGTTTTTTGACACTAACAATAATTCTAGTTCAAATAATTTTGATCCACAAATGTTGCACGAGTTTTGTCAAGAGATTCTTAAGATCATGAAGAACAACCAGGGGATAGAATAAGAGAAAGAAAATGCAACAGGAGCTATTCATTTTGTAGGTACCATCGATACTCCTATCTCCTTTTCTTTGTCTTTTATGGCTTAATTGAGTGTTTTTGAAAATAAGTTGACTACTTGGATAATAGATATGGGTGCTACATACCACATTACACCCTTTGACACACTTTTGACTAATAAACACACTCTTCCTAAAACAATTCAGATACACTTACCTGATGGGTTGATCAAATCTATTGAAACAGTGGGAATCATTGTTCTTAGTCCTCTTCTTGTGCTTCATGATGTTTTACTTATGCTAGAATTTCATCATAATTTACTTGCTATTCATAAACTACTTTCACGTCAGCCACTTCGTCTCATCATTAATAAACACAAGCGTTCTTTTCAAGACCTGAGATATAATTCAGTTGCTACATGTGCAAGAGTTCATAACAGGTTATATGTTTTGTGTACAGATAGTACTTGTTCTTAAGATGCAATACAGCAACAATTTGATTTTCCTTTTGTTTCTGATAATGTAATAAACACAACTTTAGTTGATTTTTCCTTGGTTCATGCTCACTTGGGACATACTTCAATGTCAAAATTAGAACATTTGTCATGGTTTCAACATAATGATGTAAAGAATTTCTTATGTGAAACTTATAATCTAGCTAAATGCCATAGAATCCCTTTTCCTAGAAGTGTCAATGCATTAAGTTTTGCCTTTCAATTGCTTTATATGGATTTATGGGGACCATATCATGAAGAATCTTTTACTAGGGTACAATATTTCTTAACACTTGTAGATGATTATTCAAGGTGCACATGGACTTATCTCTTAAAGTGAAATGATCAAACTAGTTAGACTCTACATCGGTTCTTCTTTTCTTTTTTTTAATATTACACCAAAATATGTTCATACTGATAATGTAGGAGTGTTTATTTCAAAGGAGTATAGTTCATTGTTTCATAATCTTAGGATAGTTCATCAAAGGACCATAAGATACACACTACAACAAGATGGGCATTTTGGGCATAAACATAGGCATTTAATTGAGACTTCTCGACCTTTAAGACTCCATACAAATTTGCTTAAAGCCTTTTGGAGTGAGTGTGTCTTGACTGCCACTTATCTCATAAATCAAATGCCTACTGCATCTTGGAATTGAAAGACTCCTTATGAAGTTCTTTTTAGTAAGAAGCCCAAATATGATCATTTGAGAGTAATGGGATGCCTTTGTTTTGTAGCCATTTTAACTCTTTTCAAGGATAAATTTGATCCTCGTAGTGTGAAATGCATATTTTTAGGTTATGGACATGATCAAAAAGGGTATCGTTTGTTTGATTTGGGTGCTAAGAATATTATTTTCAATAGAGATGTTGTTTTTTATGAAAGGTATTTTCCTTTTCTTGATGCATCTACTTTTAGTGCTGCTGATCCTATTATACCTATTGTTTCTTGACCACACATCAATCTTGATTCTATAGATTATGTTGTTACTCATGTTCCTTCATTTAGTTCTTCATCTCCTATTACATCTTATGTTCTTTCTCGTCCAATAGCTACTATAATTCTTCCTATGCATCATTCTACTTGTATACGGTCTATTCCTTCTTGCTTGAATGACTATGTTTATAGCATTCAATTTGTCCTTTCTCCCCCATTTAGTCAATCTTCTTCTATTCCTTCACAACATTCTATTCCATTTCCTTTCTTTGCCTGTTCTGATTTTCAATCCTGCCCATTTGATTATGTGGTGTCTTAAGCAAACGTATTAAGTACCAAGGAGCTAATTTCTTATTCTCAATCTTCTCAAGATGAGTTATGGGTTAAGACTATAAATAAAGAGTTAGTTGCCCTTGAAAATAATAATACTTAGGAACTCACTACTTTACCACATGGTAAGAAAGTGATTGGTTCTAAATGGGTTTTTAAAATTAAGTACAAGGCTGATGGTAGTGACAAGTAGTACAAAACTCGCCTAGTAGCTAAAGGATACGATCAAGTTGAGTAAGAAGATTACATCGAAACTTTCTCCGTTGTAGCTAAGATAGGCACAATACAAGTTTTGTCAACTATTGCTAATATTCATAAGTGGCCAATATTCTAAGTTTACATTAACAATGCTTTATGTGTTCTTAGATGAAGAGATATATATGCTGCTACCTTAAGGCTATTCTAAAGCAAAGACTGGTTAGGTTTGTCAATTAGTTCATTCACTCTATAGTCTCAAGCAAGCATTACGCCAATGGAACATTGAGATGTGTAAATTCTTGTTGCAACATGGTTTTAGTCAGTCTAAAGCTAACTATTCTCTTTTTACTCAAAAGGATAGTGTTGATTTTGTTGTCAATTTACTGTATGTGGACAACATGTTGATTACGAGTACTACTATTGATGCTATTATCAAGTTGAAGCAACAATTACATTCTGTTTTTACTATTAAAGATCTCGAACTCACTTGCCCTTTCTTGGGAATGGAGATTTGCATTACCTCATCAAGTTTGATAGTTCACCAACATAAGTTCATTACCGATTTGCTTTATGACATTGGATTGCTTGCTACTAAGCCCTCGCCTGTTCTTTTATCTAATGGCATTTGTCTGGAAGCAAATTTTAGAGTTCCTTTGGATGATTCGACTATTTATAGACTGCTTTTTGGCTAACTTTTGCACCTTCCCTTAACTTGTCCTAACATATCCTTTTCTATTTTCAAACTTAGTCGGTTTTTGTCAAAGCCTTGTGCTAATCATTTGCATGCAACCAATCACCTTTTGCAGTATATGAAAGGCACAGTTTCTCTTGGTTTACATTATCCATCTAATAACTCTCTGTCTTTGATGGGTTATTTCGATTCCAATTAGGGTGCTTGTCACATGGATCATAAATCTGTTGGGGGTTATTGTATATTTCTTAGTAAAGCTTTGATTTCATGGAAGATTAAAAAGCAATGAACAATTTCAACTTCTTCCGCCGAAGCCGAATATCACAGTATGATACATTCTACTAAGGAACTATTATGGCTCTCATATATATTCAACGACTTCCAAATTGATGTTTCTTCTCTAGTTTCTTTGTTTGTTGACAATAAGGCAGCTCAATCTATTGTTAACAATCCTTGTTATCACAATAGAACCAAACATATTGATATTGACATCTATTTCATCCGGGATCACATTTCACGTGGCTTCTTGAAGACTTCTTATGTCCCTTCTAAACTCCAGCTAGCAAATACATTTACGAAACAGGTTTTAGAGTTTCAAATGCAATTATTCTATTTTAAGTTGAGTCTTTGTGAGGCACCAACTTGAAAGTGAATGTGAGGAATATGATTTCTTTATTTATTCTTACACACTTGTGAATATGTTAACTAACACTCACATCCTTCACAGTTAGTTACAGGACCTTCTTGGTAGTACAAATAGAGAACACTGTACATAGTGATTAATAATACAGAATCTCAATTACTCTGTTTTCATAACTGACTTCTATCAAGCTTTCAACAGCAATTGTAATCAGTTGATTCTACAAGTTCCTGAATGCTTTCATCTACCTGCAGGACATTCAACAAGGCTGAGTTATAAAGTACAACCATTCCTCCACGATGCTCCGTAGCCGGTAAGAACACATAGTCGCCATACCCTGACCGATCATACAAATTACGAGAATCCTTAGTGTCAAGCATGGTTTCCAGATTAGCTATCATATCAGGCTTAATAATTTCGAAAACCTCGTTAATTTTGTCTTGCTTTCTCGGTGCATTAGCACCCCCGATGTTCCAAAGAATCACCCGCGATGCTCTGTGAGCGGTTGGTGCCTCACTATCAATAGACATCGTGATGACTCGATAGCAAAATAAAACATCCGGGGTTTGTTTTGTTGGAGCAGCAGTGTGACTGGGATCGGAAATGGGGGTATTTCGAAGTGCTGCAGCATGAGAATAATCACGCACTGAATGGTTGGCGTCCAGTAATCCATAATCTTGGCAGGATCGGTCTGTTGCTCCGGAAAAGCTGTTGTGAACTTCACTATGAAGTTCATGCGCGAAGTTATCATCAGACCCTCTCGAGTCTCTTCCAACGTGCCGTAAGGTTCCGTGATCCCGATCCTTATGTGAGGGATTAGATGAATTGGGTGAGCCCGATCTGCTTAGTGGGCCTGCAGCTCTCCAACGCCATGTTATTCTCTTGCTGCTTAACATGATCAATCAGAGGCCCACTACTAACGGGCCGGTTAGCTTGATTAGGAGAGGCCTTTTGGAATGTTAAGGTTAGGTGAGCTAATCCTCCCAACTCATGGAAGGAGCTCGACTTCCTAGGTGATCACGCACATGCTGCTAATCCAAAGAACTCCGGAAAATCGAAACGTGCGAATACTTTTAAAATGGGGTTTTAGTTTTTGGTAAATTATATTGACTATCCTTATAAATTTTTTAAATGATATAAACACTTAATATTTTCAAAATGTACTACTTACTTTTCTACTTTTATCTACTTAGATGTTCACGTCACACACACTTGATGTGTCATCGCCACGCCAATATTATTCATTATGTTATTTAAATAGTGTAATATTAATTATCTAAAACAATAAAAAAAATTAACTACATTTAAATAATCTTATAAGATGTTAATTTTTTCGAAATAATTGTTACATACACATAAACATGTATATACATATTATATGATAGTAGACCAATACCAATGTTATGTGTGCAAAAGTTAAATGTTGCAACAAAATAAAATATTGAGCTTAACACAATTACTTAATCAAATCATATAGAGGATTAGTGATTTAAAAAAAAAAGATTAATGTATAAAGAGTATAAAAAGTGCATGAAAAAGGAAGAAATATATGGTTTATATTATTTGTAAACCTGAATATGAACATTGAATTTCTCTATCAAAATAAAGAAGTAAATAAAAACAAAAATGCAACACTAAATTATATATGAGTAGATGAAGGAAATCATGGCTAAATTGTCATAACAATTCTTTTTCTTTCATGATAATTTTAGGCGTAATTGAAAAAGGAAATGATTTGTTTATATATATATATATATATATATATATATATATATATGGACTTTCATCTACACACTATTAAAAAGTAATTATTGAAGATTCATTTCATATTCAATTATATAAGTATGTTTCTCAATGAGGAAGAGAGCTACTTAGTGTGTGATCTATCTAAATGGGCTAAGTGGCAAATATATGTTATAGGGCATCTAAAAATATTGGATTTTTTTTTTAAAAAAAAAAACACCATATTTAAAGCAAAAGAATGTTTGCTCTATAATTGGACTTTTATAATTGGATCAAAATCTTGCAATATGAGACCTATCTTTGTTGGACAAAGATATCTCGTATTCTAATTCAATAGCAACTTCTTCAATAAGATCTTGAATTGATAACAACTAGTTTAATTTTTCATTTGATTTTATTTACATCTAAAATAAGTTAAAACTTTAAAAAGTTATATAGAAAAATGAGAAATTGTATTAACCATAGAGGTGCCACTAACGGCCAATTAGGTGAACTATTTATATGAAATTTAGGAGAAATTATGTAATATGAGACTATCTTTGTTGAACAAAGATATCTCGTATTCTAATTCAATAGCAACTTCTTCAATAAGATCTTGAATTAATCTTATCCGTAGATAACAATTGGTTTAATTTTTCATTTGATTCTATTTACATCTAAAATAAGTTAAAACTTTAAAAAAGTTATATAAGAAAATGAGAAATTGTATTAACCATAGAGGTGCCACTAACAGCCAATCAGATAAATTATTTATGCGATGCGAAATTTAGGAGAAATTATGTAATAGATATCTTTTGCAATACTACCCATTCAAAACATGTTCAGAAACTCAATCTTAAACAATTCTATTGGTGCCCATTGGAAGAAATTACCTTAATCAAAGTCCGATTTACAAATAGAATATAAATACACTTAATCTACATAGTAGTCCATGCAAAGGACTAAAAACCATCAAAGAATTCCATCTTAAACAATTTTAAATATACCTATAAAATGAAAAAATCATGAAAAGAAATTAAAAAAAAATTGCTAGCCCATCACATTGTACTTGAAGGAGATAAAAAACTTTAAAGAGAAAAATAAAAAGTACTAAAACAAAAACAAATCATAAGATGGTAAAAAAGCATTAAATTCGAAACCAAAAGTTATTAAATGAAAACATAACATAAATGGTAAAAGAGAACTTTACACCTCTTCTCACGAATTGACCTTGTTGCATCATATGGCATTGAAAACTATAAAAACAAAACAATTCAAATGAGAATTCCCGAATAAAATGGAAGAAAATGCTTTTTTTTTTTATTCTTTTTTTCTTTTTCCCCCTTTTCCTTAAGGACTGGAAATCATTATAATAACCATGCATCCTCCACCGTCGGTCAATCCCCATTTTCCATCATTAGCTAACATGAGTCCTCATGATGCCATTCATATTCAAAAGAAAAGGGAAAAATTGTAAGAAAGTTAATATCACAATGTACATGAATATACGCATGTGTGTACTTGCAACCTTAGGAGGAATGCTCTAGTAATTGGATGAACAACTGTAACTGGAGTTGACATTTTAAATCTTTACCGAAAGCATAAAAAATTTCTTCTTCAAATAATCATAAAATTTCTTATAATATGACAAAATCATTACTCAATGAATCCTAAAGGAACAAACCAATTGCCTCTATTCGAACATTTTTTAGGAACTCAACTTCCCATCGGATAGTCTGCCTATAAATAGATTCCTCCTCTCCTCTGTTCCCCTCGAAAGTGCATGTCTTCTTCGTCAGCTCGAGCAGCGGGAGACTGCATACCCTTTTGGGTCCGAAAGAAGACGAAGAAGATTGAATGTAATAACTATTGATCAGCTTGAGAGTGCACACCTTTTTTGGTCCGAAGTATTTGTTGGGTACAGATAAAAAATTCCCAAAAGTTGAAAATACAAGCTAAGAAGAATAGAGGGAGGAAATATTTGCTATTGTTACTCTATTTCATATCTTAATTCTTTTAGAGATTTATTGCAAAATGAAGGATCTTATATAGGTTACATAGTCGGCAAAATTCCAACTGTAAATTGCTAAAAGATGTACAACTAATATCCTCAATGAGTTAAGAATTGCTCCAGCAGCTGTTATTTATAATTGACAGCTCATGGTCAAACTTTTTGGACATGAAACAAAAGTACAGCCGTAAATTTCTATTTACAAGAATAGCTCCAGCTGGATTTTCCTTCGGAGGATGAAGTAATTGTTATTATTTTTTTTAACAGTATTTATCAAAAGATAATGAAGAAGATGATGCGGTTAAAGTGGGAAAGAACATGGGTATTTATAAAAAAAAAAAAAAAAAAGTTTATTTGGAAAAACAATGGAGAGAAGGTGAACGGGGAAGTTAATGATGATAGATGACCTCATAAGCCTACATGAAAATCAGGATAAAGCAAAAGCCAAAATGATCCATTAAATCATGTTCCCTTGGCAGATGCATGGTCCTTAATTAAGTCCAATAATCTAAGCAGTTCCTCCCAAGTATGATGCATAGACCCATTCCCAACTCATTAAAAATGAGAAAAACGCACAATAGAAATTAGACCAAAAGCAGATAGAATCCAGAAAAGGGTCTATGATTAGGACCCAGTCAATCATGATACCCAAACCAAATAGTGTGGAGAAGAACGATAACTAGTTAGATCTCAAAGCAGAAGATAGAGTTTCACGTAATATACGCTAAGCGAAGGAAGGAAGGAAGGTAAGTTCAATACGTAGGGCAAATCGGAGTAGTCAGTGGTTTACATTTAGAAGTGAGGAGAGAGAAAGGGAGTGGAAGTGAATAGGGAAGTTAACGATGATAGATGACAGATATACGATCCTATTTATATTTTGGACGGAACCGCTACAGTATATTTTTAACCTGCTACAATGGGTCAAATTTGAAATTGCCAGTAGTCGAGCGTCGACTTCGGCTCAATGGAATTTTTGTTAAATTTCCCCCCTTCAGTCACATTTTGATGATATGGTACAATTTTTTTATTTTTATTTTTATTAATATATATATATATGTTGTGTTGAAATTGACGAAAAAAAGTAAATGGTATTCATGTTATATTAAAAATAAAGTTATATTTATATGTAATTATATCGGTATACATAATATAATTGAATAATTTATTAGAGCTATAACTTGAAAGCAAATTAAACTTTCTTGAGGTAAAAGAAAAAATTATACCCATTGAAAGAAATAAAAATAAGAAAATGAATGTACCACAAAAGCATGTACATAATCTCATTCAAATGAATATTATTATATATATATATATATATATGTAATTAATCATTCATCCAGTGAATAAAACAACCTCATGTACATCATTAGTAATCATAGTTAGAGACATTTACATGAAATTTGTCGATAAATTTCATTTTGTATGTCTTAATTAGTAGTCTATTAATTTCAATTTTAACTTTATAAATTTTGTCCTAATAATTGTTAAGCTTCTCTAAAAGGTGATAGAAAAATCATTTAGAAAGTATAAAATGTAATATTACTAATCATTTCATAAAGTTCAAGGGATTTATAAGGTATTGAATATGAAATATGAAGATATATATACATATATATATAATATCTATTTTTTTTTTCAATGTTTTTATGTATCATACTTATAAATTCTCTATAGAGCCGTTCAATGTGTCAATACTCATTTCTTCGTGATTGTGTTCTGGGGGGTTAATATAGTGAAATGAATCTTGAGTTTTACTTAAAGGAAATGAGTCTTGAAAAGGTAAATAAGGTTATCAATATGATGAAATAAGCCATGTAGTAAGGAAATGAGCCATAAATTGGTGAAATAGTAAAAAACACTTAAATAGTAAAAATATTGTTCACATAGTGAAATGAGTATTCCATTAAGGAATTGAGCATTCGTATACACGATGAAAAGATTGGTAATATAGTGAAACCTTTAAACATTAAAAGAAAAAGTCTTCAAAATGTGAAAATAGCATTAATATGATAAAACAAGCCTATAATGAAGAAGGTGATAGGGTAGTGATTATAGCTTTATTTCTGAAAAATAGGCCTTCAAATAGTGAAAACGATATTGATATGGTGAAACGAGCAAAGCTTTGAGGAAATGAGTCTTGAATGGTGAAAACAATGTTTGTTTAGTAAAATGACCCTAGATTTAAGGAATAAGTTTTGCAACAATTCTAAAATCTCGATTCATTTAACCATATTAGACACATTTTAACATTAAGAGAGTAGTTATCACCATTTTAAGGGTCATTTCCTCAATGAATGGTTTATTTCACTATAGAAACATCAATTTCACCATTATAATGCACATTATTTTAAAAGAAGCTTCGTTTCACTGGAATAATCGCATTTTAACCATTTAAAGGTTTATTTTCTTAAAGTAAGTCTTATTTCACGAAATTAATATGGTTTCCACCATTTAAAGATTCATTTCACCACAGAAATGTCGTTTTCACCTTTTCAACCCACATTTCCCCAAAACAAGCCTAACTTTACCATGGTAATTGAGTTGTCTTGATCTGAAGGCGAGTATGCGTTATTTCATCAAACTAATATGGTTTCATTAATTGAAGGCTCATTTTCCTTATGGAAGGATCAATTCACTAAGCTAATACCGTTTTCACCATGCCAATACTCATTTCCTGAAACTAAGGCTCGTTTCGTCATAATAAGCGCATTTTCACCATTCAAAAGCTTATTTCCTCAAAATAAACCGTCTTTCACTACATTATTATAATTTTCACAATTTCAAGATTATTTTCCCAATGGATGACTCATTTCTCCACAATAATGTAAGTTTGACTATTTCAATGCTGTCTCCTTAAAATATAGTTCGTTTTACCATATTAGATGCATTTGCACCATTTAGAGAGTCATGTCGTCACAGTAATACAATTTTCATCATTTTATGGGTCTTTTCCCCAATTAATAGGTCATTTAACCACATTATTGTTAATGTCACCATTTCACTTCTCATTTCCTTAAAACATAGTTCATTTATAAGATGAAACGACAAAATCTTTGTCTATAGCCTTATTTGAAGGAAATAAGCCTTGAAATTGTGAAAAAGGAAATAAGTCCTTATGGTGAAAAAGGCGATAATAAGGTCAAATAAACATCACTTATTAAAAGAAGTCTTTAAGTTGTGAGAATGATATCTGTATGGTGAAAGGAGTATTATTTTGAGGAAATAAGCTATAAGATGGTCCAAATATGTTATCATGGTGAAATAGGTTTTCTTCGTCAGAATAAGCATTGAAATGATGAAAAATGATATTGATGTGGTTTAATAAGCCTTAATTAAAGGAAATGAGCCATGAATTGTGAAATGTACCTCATATAAAGAGAATGAGTCATCAAATGGCAAAAAAAAAAAAATTATTAGTATGATGTAACAAGTCTTGCATCAACCAAAGAAATCTTGAAATGGTAAAAATGATGATAATGGGATAAACAATAATAGTATTAGAGGAAATGAGCTATAATATGATTAAAATTATACTAATATACTTATGTAGTGAAATGAACCTTGCACCAATGAAATAAGCTTTAAAATAGTGAAATAGTTTTGTGAGAAAATGTATTTTTATGGTAAGATAAGCTTTAGTTCCTGTAAAATGAGGCTAAAAATAAAGATAATAGTATTAGTATAATGAAAAGAGCCTTAGTTTGAAAAATGAAACATTTATATGATGAAATGACAAACTCTCTATGTAAGGTGAAAATGGTGATAGGCTAGTGAAATTAAACTTATTTCAAGGAATGATGCATTCAAATGGTGAAAAAGGAATTGCTATAGTGAAATGAGCTATACTTTGAGAAAATAAGTCTTAAAATGGTGAAGAAGATATTAATTTGGTAAAATGATCGCTAATTCAAGTAAATAAATATTGAAATAGTAAAAGTAATTCTTGTGATGAAATACATATTAATATGGTGAAATGGGTCTTACTTCGAGGTTATAAACCTTGAAATGGTGAAAACGAAATTATTATAGTGAAATAACATGGTGAAAAAACATGTTTTTATGATAAAATAAGCTATACTTAAAGGAAATGAGCTTAGAAATGATGATAATGGTATTAGTATGGTAAAATAAGCTTTACTTAGAACAATTAGGTTTTGATATAGTAAAATTGTAAAATTTGTCCCTATAGTGACAAGGTTGATACAATGGTGATTTTTACCATATTTTAGGAAATTAAGCCTTCAAATGGTGAAAACGATATTAATATAGTGAAACGAGGTAAGGTTTGAGGGAATGAGCTTTAAATGGTGAAAATAATATTTTTTTGTTGGAATGATCGTATATTCAAGGAAAAAGTCTTGAAGTGATCCTCAAAACATAGCCCATTTCACCATAATATACGCATTTTTATTGTTAAAAGGTCGATTTTCACCATTTTAAGGGTCATTTTCCGATAGCTCATATCATCAAAGAAGCATTGATTTCACCATTTCAATGATAATTACTTCAAATTGAAGCCCATTCCACCGTACTTATGCCTTTTTCACCATTCCAAGGCTTATTTCCTCAAAATAAGTATTGTTTCTCCAAAATAATATAGTTTTCACCATTTAAAGGCTCGTTTCCCTAATAAAAGACTCATTTCTTCATATAAATGCTAATTTCACCATTTGAACCATTATTTGCTGAAAACCAACCTAATTTCTCTATACAAATCAAATTTTCACCATTTGGAGCCTTATTTGTTAAAAGAAGCAATATTTCTCTAAAATAATGTGTTTTTCATCACTTAAATGCTCATTTTCCCTATGAAAAGCTCATTTCATCAAATTAATATTGATCTCACTATATCAACATTCATTTCCTTAGCTTAAGGTTAATTTTACCATTATAGCCGTACTTTCACCATTCAAAAGCTTATTTTCTTGAAATAAGCCTTGCTTATTATACCATTGCAATTTTCATCATGTAAGACTTATTTCTCCAACAGATGTCTTATTTCACAATAGTAATGTCATTTTCACCCTTTGAATGCTTATTCTCTTGAAACATAGTTTATTTCATCATATTAGGCACATTTTTACCATATTAAATGTAATTTCGCCATTCAAAAGCTTATTTTACTACAATAATACGGTTTTTACCATATCAAGGTTCTTTTCCCAATGAGCCAAGCTTTAGGGAAATAAGTCTTCAAAGTGCAAAAATGATATTTATATGGTGAAATGAGCGCTATTTTAAGGAAATAAGCTTTAAGATGGTGAAAATGTGTTATTACAGGAAAATAGACTTTCTTCGTAGGAATGAGCATAATTGTGTGGGTATGGTTCAATAAGCCTTAATTAAAAGAAATGGGTAGAAATAATGATATAATAAAAGCATATTTTTAGTTAAAAGGCATAAGAAAGTCATCAAATGCTTCAAAATATTGTTACTATAGTGTAACAAGTCTTACATTGAAGAAAGAATTCTTCAAAAGGTCAAAATAATGATAATGCAGTAAGATAAACCTTTGTTGGAGGAAATGACCTACAAAATGGTGAAAACCATACTATTATGCTTAAAACTCTTGTTCCTATGATGAAATGAGCTTTTGTTAAGGAAATGAACTTACAAATGATCATAATGGGATTAACATTGTAAAATTAGCTACAATTTGAAGAACTGAGGATTCTTTTAGTGAAATAGTGAAATTCCTCATTATGGTGAAAAGGGTGATAGTATAGTGATTTTAGCCATATTTTAGGGAATTAGGTCCTCAAATGATGAAAATAGTATTATTACTCTAAAACAAGACAATGTTTGCCAAAATCAATATTGAATGGTGAAAATGCTATTTGTTTGATGATATGATACTAGATTCAAGGCATTGGGTTTTTCTATTGATCCTTGAAATAGAGCGCATCAAAGTATATTAGATGCATTTTCACCATTTTAAAGGTAATTTTCCCAATAGATTGGCTATTTCATCGTAGAAGCATCAATTTTACTATTTCAATGCTTATAACTTCAAAATAAGGCTTATTTTCCCATGGTAGATGCATGCTAAATAATTAAAGATTTATTTCCTTAAAGTAATCCTTATGTCATCATATCGTTACGATTGTCACCATTTCAAGCTTATTTCAAAATGGTAACACTAAGGTCACCATTTCAATACTTGTTTCATCGAAACATATTCTGTTTCACGATAATAATAATATACAATTAAAATCACATATTAATTTATTTTATGAATATCAATTTTTCATTTCTTAGATACGCAATGCTATAATAACATCATCAAATATTCACCTTTCCAAGATGTAATGCAATAATAACACATTCATATATTTATGTTTCCCTAAATATATGAGTAAAATTATACATCACTTTGTTTATGAATATTATTTTTTTCATTTCTTGGATATGCAATACGATAATAACATAATCGTAAATATTATTATTGCCAAATCTATCTTAATTATTTATTTTTTGTCCAATTTATTATAACTAGTGAACTTTGAAAACAATATTATCGATTACATTCTTTATCATAGTAGAAGCATCATGTTCCTTTTTTTTATTTTTCCTTATTGCCTGTTCAATGAATTGTCAATTTACATTTAGATGTATTCAAATGAATAGATAAAAAGCTTCCTTAATTTTAATTTTATTGATTATGGAGGGAATAAAGGGGAAAAAAAGTTGTTTATTGGTATTAAGATCATATCGATTCCACTTTTTGCATATATAAATGATCATTTTGTCCAATAGAAGCTCTTGAATTCGTGTAGGGTCAAATTAGCAACAAGTTTAAGTACTATAACTATTATCATCATAGATTGTCAATTATACAAAGTTTATCTCATCAATGAATAATAAAAATCAAATGAATATTCAAGTTCAAGCAATATTAAAATCTTGATTTTAAATAAGAAATTGAAATTATTACACACACACACATATATATATAACTCATAATCAAGTACTCTTTAAAAATTTCTAATTCACATCTTTGTAAAACCTCAAAACGAATTAATACAATAGAAAGAACCATCCTTGGTATTGTGATGTTGTAGAATTATCGATCCATTAGTTAGATGGAAGGAGAAGAACTATCAATTTATTTTCTCAAAATAATCAGCATGACTAATCACAACAATCAAGTAAATTTACTTAACAGAATTTTTGTTTTTTTTTTTAATACTTAAAATGAACCACCTTCATGTAATACTAACTACACGAACAAAGTCATAGTCGATGATGATTTATTTCATCACCAATCCAAGGATACATGCGCAAAAGAAAGTAGATGTTGAAATGGCAACATCCAGCTAGAAAAACTACAAACTTGCCCGTATATGATACATATATAAATATATTTACATAATATATAAATACTAATAAAACTTATCCATATATGATAATAGGAATTGATGATTTCTAAAACTATTAATGCACATGTTTTATATATAATCAGTACTGTATGATAATAGATTTGATTATGTATACATACTATTTATGTATCATGTATACATAATATGTGGTTAATGTGCGATTTATGAGCAGCCAAATTTGATTATAAATAGGGGTACATGTAAGTAAGGATTATGCCTAAGACTATCAAAAGAATCTTTTATATTATTATTTATATATGTTATTAAAAAAATGCATATTTAGTCTTTTACCAAATGCCCCAGGAGCTGCTTTTCCAAATATCAGATTTCGTGTTTACTGCAAATTAAAAGGTGATACCTAGACAGGATAGGGTTGAATTTTCCTCTGTTACGTAATCTTTTGTAGAAAATTGAAAATTTCTGGTACAGAAAGAATCTTGACACGGATAAATTTTTAATTTTTTTTTTTATATATATCAGAGTTTTGTTTATTCAAATAAAACTTCTTGGCATATCAGGTTTTTAGTGTCAAACATTTTATTTCTCAATCTTTTTTCCCTTTTATTTCATTTTCTTTCTTTTTTTTCTAAGTGAGTAGAAAGGTATTATCTTGTCCTAAGATAAACTAATAAAAAATTACTTAAAAGTCGAAACTAAAAAAGAATGTATAAAATCAATAGCAAAATCATCGTACAAGATTTTAAATGCACTTCTTCTGAAAATATAAGTGTGTAGATGTTTGATTTCAAAATATAGAATGCCTAGACACATGTCGAAGCTTACATAAGATATGTATTTACAAATTTTACCTAAATTTTCTTTTATTTAATTGCTTAGCAAATGTGCGTAAAACATCCATTAACAATTCTCCAAATAAGAGACTTCGCCTTACAATGCAAATCGAAAAGTTAATGAATTTCATCAAATGCCTATGACAACGAAGTTTTTCCACCATCGTTCGAGGTAATATTGTGTGATAGCAAATATTTGATGGCAAATCAAAGAGGAACAATAGCTGTAATTTACCATGCACAGGTCTTAAAAAAAAGGCTCGGTCTATGTTCATCAGCACTTCCAACAATGACCAAGAGCTAATGTGAATTTAAAAATCACAATTATTAATCATGCATGTCAAATTTTCTAACTTTTTTTTAAAACATAGTAGTACTTTCTCCTATACAACACGTACTATTATAATTTAATGATATTAATAATGATTTTTTTGATAGGATGAATCAAATTTGAATATCCCGCTTCCATAATAGTTGAATTATTTAGGAAAAACTAATTAAATGTTGGTAGCCAAAACCATTATAATTTATTTTCATAAACATTGATTTTTTAAGGTAATAGATAGAGGTTTGAATAACTTCTTTCTAAATTGTAACGTGTAAATGTATTGGGTAAAAGAAAATTAAAGAAGTATTGGCACAGCATTAATTATAGAGACTATGGTTTCTCTCATTTTTAGACTATACTCTCGTTGAATTGTTCATATGATTCTTGTTGATTAATTAAAATTCCATATCTCACTTCAAGAGCATTTTAATTTTATACGGTTTTTCGTTTTCATCTGAATTCCCAGGTAGCAGCGGGAGCACGGTCAAGAGGAGCCGCCAAAATAATAGGTGTAGATATCAACCCAAATAAATTCGTTAAAGGTAATTCTTCATTATTATTATTATTATTATTATTATTATTATTAATAAAATACCTGATAACGAAATTCTTTTATAAATTGCATCCGTTCAACTTGTATTTATGGGAATTTGTTAAAAATCTTAAAGGTAAACTTCTCCTACATTAGAAAATTGATTCTCTCGAAAAACACTCAAATCTTAAACAAACGACCGTGCACTTTAGTAAAAAAAAATCCAAATCTCACACGCAAGCTTTTACAATCTTAAAAGCTTATGCTCATAACTATCGTAAATTGCCCTCGAGTAGAGTCTCCAATTCATAGAATTGGTTGAGCTTGTCCAAATTTTTTTTTTTTTTTCTGGTTCAATATTAAGAATTGAATCTTCTTAATATTGAAAAATGTTCTTCTTTCCAATGGTTACATAATAATTTGATTAAAAATATTTATCAAACACTTTGCTATATAAGGTCTTGAAATTTAATTTACTTATTATGATGCGAATATATAATTATAAACCATACAATTCATTATCAATGTTTTACATGCATGAGCTCCATGCGAGGACCTAAACTAAGGATAAAAAGTGGACATTATAAAGTACCAAAAGCCAAATACAATAGAGAGTGGTAATTTTCATTTTGTAAAATTAATGCTATTGTGTATTAACATTAACTAGACCTAGAGACTGTAGAAATTGGTATAAGTTATCTTCACTTGGTTCATCTATACACATTACATGTCACAAACATATTTTATTTTCCATATTTGGCTTATAGCTTTGCATATATAAAAAGGACCTTGTGTATTCAATAAGTTACAAGCAATACATTTCATTTTCCACTCTCATTGGCTTCTTTGCACTCTACATGTTTTCTCTACAAATCTGCTTCCAACTGATCATGTAAGTTCTTTGTTAAGATCAAGACTCAATCTTTCTTTTCATTTTCTAGATGGTATTAGAGCAAGAGAAATTCTTGTTCAGTGTTCTAATTTGTATTCACAATTAGCTACTAGTTTCTATTTGATCGCTTGGTCTTCTATATAAATTCTTTTGATCTTTGAAATACTCCTTAGTGATACCATGAATTTAAATAAAGAATCGTCCTATAATGATCCTTTACACCTATCTCCATCGGATAATCTAAGAACCCTAATTACTAATGTAATTTTCGATGGAATGAGCTATCATACTTAGATTAAGTTGATACGCTTCGAAAATTGGATTCATTAATGGTTTTGTATTGAAACCAGAACCAAATATCTTTTATGAACAACAACAAATCCGTTGCGACTTTATGATTATTAATTCTTTGGCTAAAGATATGAGTGAAGGGTTTATCTTTGTGCAATCAGACTAAGAGCTTTGGGAAAATATTTGTGAGAGATTTAAACTCATGAATGGGTTGTTGTTATATCAATTGCAATCTAAAACTATGAATTTTAAACAAAGAAATGCAAGCATGACAATATATTACAATAAACTTAAAAAACTATGGGATGAATTAAGAAGTTTGATTATTTTCCTAACATGTGAATGCGAAGCAATGGTAAATTGCAATTGTGATCTAATGAACAAGTTTTTAGACATGGATAATAAAACTAAATTTGTTCAATTCTTGATGGGTCTTAGTGATGTTTTTGAGAATACTGAAAACCAAATATTATCCATGGATCCCTACATCTTCTTTTCCTTAAGCATATGTTATCAAAACTTGTTCACAAAGAACTTCTAAATGGAATTCATCAATGGATTTATAGTTCAGTCCTTTTATAATAATTTGTTATCAATGAACAAGTTACTTACTAATTCTAACCTGATTGCATTGTTTGATAATTTCAAGACCCCAACTCTAATGTTATCATTGCTACAGCTAATATCTATTTTAGGCTATATGTAATGGGCATGAAGCCTCCATAGGGTAGTGTATCTTCTTATTCTTTGAATAATCATGTATTCCTTCACTTGTAAACGATTCTGACAATCATTTTTCCTTAAACCTTTTCCATTGTAGATTAGGACATGTTTGAACATCAAAGCTTCAACATTTGCCTCAATTTACACATTTAAATTTGTCTAAATTTCTTTGTGATACTTGTTTGCTTGCTAAATTTCATCGCTTGCCTTTTTCCTTATAGTGATTCTACATCTTTGCATCCTTTTGACTTGATTCATGCTAATATATGGAGACTATATAACACATGCTCGATTTCTAATGCCAAACTTTTCCTCATTCTTGTTGATGACATGTCAAAGGGTACTTAGACTTTCTTAATTTCTCATAAACACTAAGCGTTTACCATCTTGTCCAACATCTTTGCATAACACATTTCCACACGATTCCTAAAATCATTTGTTCCAATAATGGTGGACAATTTCTCTCCAATGAATGTCAAATTTTGTTTGATAAACAAATGTATACTCCTTAACAAAATGACATTATTGAAAGAAAGTATAGACACTTATTAGATACAATAAGAGCTCTTTACATTCATGCGAATCTCCCAAAGAAATTTTAGGGGGAATGCATATTAATAGCCTCTTATCTTGTAAACCTTATGTCTATACAATCTTCACAATGGAAAACACTATATTAACTACTTTTTAATAACCACCATCCTATGAACATCTAAGAGTCTTTGGTTGTTTGTCCTATGCAACAACCAAACCTAAACTAAGTGGTAAATTTGACACTAAAAGTAGGTGATGTGTGTTTTTCAGTTACCCAACGATCAAAAGGGTTACAAACTCTATAATTTGCTTTCTCACAGATTATTTGTTAGCAAAGATTTCTATTTTATTAAGTATATTTTTTCATTCAAAACGATTCATGTCCTCCTATTAATTCTATTTCTTTTGATAATAGTTCCCGCATGCATACCATGGTGAAAATAATGGTCGAATCCTTCTTTGCATTCTGACTTCAATGTTGATGCTAGAGCTAATTACAACAACATAACACCAAACTTTCAATCTATCCCTTCGAAGATCTACTTATCCTAAGCATCTTCCATCTTAGCTTGAAGACTTCATTCATAATACACAAAATAGCATATCAACTGGTGTAACAACGCAACATGCCTCACTTTATCTTTTGTTTTCATCTAATTCCTTTTCTACCTACCCCATGAATATGTGGCATCCCCAGCTAATGCATTTATAATCAAAGAGCTACAAAACTATTATGAGGCTAAGAGTGAAGCTAAGAGTGATCCTAAGTAGGTTGAGGCCATGAATCAAGAGCTTTTGGCCCTAGAGTCCAAAAATACATGGGAGTTATCTTCTTTACCTCTAGGTAAATAAACAATTGGATCTAACTAGAATTATAGAATCAAATATAAATCAAATGCTTCCATAAAAAGATACAAAGCTTGACTAGTCTTAAAGGGGTATATATAAGTAGTGGTGTTGACTATACACATACATTTTCATCAATTGCAAAGTTAACTTCGGAACATGTTACTAACTGTTGCTTTAATCAAGAATTGGTGTGTTCACCAATTCGATGTGAACAATGCTTTTCTCCTTTGTTATATTGATAAGGAAATTTATATATATCCTTTAGATGGCCATAAGGTGTCTAATGGATAAGTATGTAAGCTTGTAAAATTCCTTTACGAATTAAAACAAGCTTCAACGCAATGGAACAAGAAGTTTTCAAACTTCATCTCTCTTGGTTTTACTCAATCAAAATATGATTATTGCATGTTTACAAGACAAAGTTTTCTTAGCTTTATTGCAATACTAGTGTATGTGGATGATATACTCCTTGTTGGTGATTATTTGTCTAAAATTGCCAAAGTGAAATCTACACTTGATAAAGCATTTACAATTAAGGATCTAAGGGAGGTATAGTTTTTCTTGCCATTACAGCATGTATATTACCATCAGGTTTTCTTTTAAGTCAAAGAAAGTTTGCACTCAACATTCCTATTGATGTTGGTCTAACTATTGTAAAGCCTACTTCAACACCATTTTCATAAGGACTTCATCTTGATAATAAATCTAGTGACCTATTATATGATCCAAGTTTGTGTTGACATATTGTAGGTCGCTTATTATACATATTACTATGATTAAAAAGCCTTACCTCTTGGCTAATAAACTTCAATGTTCTTAAATACATGAAAGTT
The DNA here is from genome assembly GCA_024138015.1 of Lumnitzera littorea. Classification (NCBI taxonomy): domain Eukaryota; kingdom Viridiplantae; phylum Streptophyta; class Magnoliopsida; order Myrtales; family Combretaceae; genus Lumnitzera; species Lumnitzera littorea. The sequence goes on along the minus strand of JAMXBB010000008.1, from coordinate 2,108,184 downwards.
TCTATTGACAAAGGCTTATTCTATCCTATCTAGAGTTCTTTATCTTTGCTTGCATACAATGATGTTGATTGGGGCTCATGTCTTATAGATCACAAATCACTTTCGAGGTATTGTGTTTTTCTTGGTACATCTTTGGTCTCATCAAGGCAAAGAAATAAGTTACAATGTCTACTTCCTTGGCTTGCAGCATCACACTTACAAGTAAAGAGTTACTATAGTCCTCCCAAGTAAGAGATCTTAGTACTCCTTTGTCCTTCCCTATTATGTTTTTCACAAATAGCAAATTTGCAAAGATGGTTGCTAAAAATCTATGTTTTGTGGTAAATACAAGCACATAAAAGTTGGTGTCCATTTTCTTACAAATCATGCTAGTTCTAGTGTTCTTTGGATTGAAGTTACACCAACCCATCTTCAATTAGCAAATCATATGACAAAGGCTATTAGTGAACAAAATTATCTCAGTTTCTATCCAAGTTTAGCCTTTTAATATAGCCAACTTGAGGGGGGTTATAGAAATTGATAGAAGTTATCTTCACTTATTTCACCTATACACATTACACATCAAATACATATTTTATTTTTCATACATAGCTTATAGCTTTGTATATATTTAAAAGGAACTTATATATTCAATTAGTTAATTACAAGCAATACAAAAGACCTTATTGAACATTGAAAATGGGTAGATACCAATGTATGCAATTAAGGGTCAGTTAATTGGTTGTTTGAAAACTTTAAACCTCCTATAAATTATTTTATGAAAACAATTTGATTTATTAGAGTAAAGCATGGAAGATTAACTATTTAGATACACAAAGAATATGCATATAGTAATGAAATGTAAATAATAAAATGTAAAAGAGAGAGAGTCAAAGAATAAGTTCAAATATATTATAGTTTCACCTTGTCCAACAATTCTTTCTATCAGCACTACTAGCTTAGCTAATAGAAATCCATTGAGAATCTCTTTAAGAATGAATATAGCGAGTCTTTTTAAACACACTTGTTCTCAAATTATAAGTAGAAGTTTCTATCAATTGTTGCATCTTATATGATTTTCCTATATTCTTTTAAACTCTATCTAGTCTAACACTTTACATACTTTCACAAACAACTCTATGAAGTCCTCAAACTTATGACTAGAATAAAGAGATGATGTTTACAACAAAAACATCAATACAATTCAATTCTCTATTCAAACACTCAACTTTCAAGCACACACCAAACACTTTACTCAAAGATTCCGATCTCACATAAGAACTTTTACTAGTCACAGTCTTGAAAACTTATTTCTCTCAAACACACAATACAATGTTCAAGTATACAACTTATGCTTGTAATTGATACAAACTACCCTTAAGTAATCTAACAATTTATAGAATTTGTTGAGTTATTCTTGACTAATAAAAAAAAAACACTCCTTATACGTCTACTTTGTTTGGCCTGATAGGACAGCCTTCGAGGGGAATTTATTGATATAGAACATTCATGCTTTTTTTGTTACGTTATGTTCACATCAGGTAGATATCATAATTATCATACTCTTATATTCTACTTTGATCTAGATAAGGATTAAACTAGGGTTTAGAGTTGTCCTAATTGACAATTGGTCAGTTTTTAAAGGTTAAAGTGGACAAAAGATTTTATACCCTCAATTAAGAGCTCTATAATTCCTATTTGGATTGCTCTACCTCAATTAAAGCTTGATCTTTTTAAGAAATCTATTTTGTTTTCAATAGCTTCAATGTTTAGTTCTCCTTTACGTATTTACGAGCAACTAAGAATCTTACAAGACCTTCAATCACAAGAATTTTAAGAGATTTAGATAAAGATTTGAATCCTCTTTATTTTTTCCTCTCAATTTTCCTCAATTTAGTAATCAAATGTTGAAATTATTTAGAATTTCAAAATACCTTACAATATCATCATGGAGTCATTTTCTTCATTGTTATCTCAACTGTAAGTTTCATCTGACAATATCTTAAGGAGCTAAATTGAGCAAAATTGAGATAATAAATCAAGAGAGCAAATTGAGAGAATCTATGATGCGTCTTCGGGGGTCACACATATAGAAAAGCACCATAGCGAAGCACCATAACAAAGCACTACAATGAATGGGATAAAAGAAAAGCTAGCAAAGTCCAAGCAGCTATCGAATGGATATAACACACCACTCGATCCTACTCAATCTACAATCTACTAGATATGACACACCAATCCGAACTAAAGGGTTACTTGCCACTATGCCTTGCTAAAGAGAATAAATAAGAGTTAAAAGATAATGAGAATACTAAGGTTGCTCAAAGGAAACTTGAATAAAAATCCGATATAGATCATCATTCTTTGCATACAAACAAGTAAGGGTTTATACATCCGTCCACTAGGGCTACTTTACATGTATGAAAAAACAAAAAAGTATTCTTACAATTAGGTTACATATAACATATTAAAATAGGTTACAATTAGGGCATTAGGTTTTTCTGCTAATCCTTGAAACAGGACGTATTATACTATATTAGAAGCATTTTCACCATTTTGAAGGTAATTTCCTCAATAGATGGGCAATTTCACTATAGAAGCATCAATTTCACCATTTCAGTGGTCATAACTTCAACATAAGGCTTATTTTCCCATGGTAAATGCATGCTAACTAATTAGACGCTTATTTCCTTGAAGTAATCGTTATATCATGATACCGTTACGATTGTCACCGTTTTAAGCTTATTTTAAAATGTAACACTAAGGTTACCATTTCAATGCTTGTTTTGTCGAAACATGTTTTGCTTCACAATAGTAATAATATATGATTAAAATCACATATCAATTTGTTTTATAAATATCAATTTTTCATTTTTTGAATATGCAGTGCTATAATAATATAATCAAATATTCACCTTTCTAAGATGCAATGTACTAATAACACATTCATATATTTATGTTTCGTTAAATATACAAGTAAAATTATACATCACTTTGCTTTATAAATATTATTTTTTCATTTTTTGGATATGCAATGTGACAATAACATAATTATAAATATTATTAATGCCAAATTTATCATAATTGTTTATTTTTTGTCCAATTTATCATAGCTAGTAAACTTTGAATACAATACTATCAACCATCCTTTATCACAGTGAAAGCATTATGTCCTTTTTCTTTATTATTTCTTATTGCCTATTCAATGAATTGTCAATTTACATTTAGATGTATTCAAATGAATAGATAAAAGCTTCCTCAATTTTAATTTTATTGATTATGGAGAAAATAAAGAAAAAAAAAGTTTTTCATTAGTATTAAGATCGTATCAATTCTACTTTTTACATTTATAAATGATCAAGTACTCATAACCAAGTACTCACTACCAAGATTGTCCCATGTCACCTTAATACATGCTATTAAGGTATTCAAGTGATGAAATATTATCAAATAGCATTTTGATTCTATCTATCAAAAGATCTTACAATCAAAGTAAACGATAAGAGCATGTAAATAGGAATCAAATGCAATTAAGTAGGAAATGCATCCAAAATGTATCCCTAATTAAAACATCAAGCCTAAAATTTAAAAATTTCTAATTCACATCATTGTAAAACCTTAGAATGAATGAATACAATAGAAAAAAGCATCCTTGAAATCATGCTATCATAGAATTATCAATCCATTAGCTAGATGGAAGGAGAAGGACCACCAAACTATTTTCTCAAAATAATGAGCATGACTAATCACAATAGTCAAGTAAATTTGCTTAATCAAATTTTTCCCTTTTTTCTTAATATTTAAAACAAATCACCTTCGTGTAATACTAAATACACCAACGAAGTCATAGCTGATGATGATTTACTTCATCACCAATCCAATGATACATGCATAAAAGAAAGCAAATGTTGAAATGGCAACATCTAGCCAAAAGAAAAACCACAAACTTGTAGCATTGCAAAAGAGTTCAAATGTAGGAAAAGAATTACCAAATTCATCATTTCCTTATTATTGACAAGCATTCTAACATGGATGGAGATAAACCAACACGTTTTGGAATATCCACAAAAGAAACTACCAGACTGCCTAGGAAATTCTATGACTTTTTAAATATATGGCCTTATAGTATCAGAATTTAGGTCTGATCATGGGAATAAAAAGTCGAATCTTACAACCACTGAATGCAAGAAAGATTATTTATTGGTTTTTCGAAATAGAGTAAGGTAGGTTTGTTATACATAAAATAATTCCCATAACCAATAGCTTGAAAAAAGATGAGATTATAATAGCATTTCAACAATATGCCAGAAAAAAGATGTCCCTTGCCTAGCATATACCTTTGATAGCCGAATTCCATACTTGGAACTTCATAAAGGGATTTCAATCAAAGTGGCAATATTTAGGAAAGACACCTTCATAAGTCATAACAAAACAATAGCTACCATAATAAATTCAAGCAAATGTAGGCCTAATAACCACAAATGAATCTGAAAAGTAAAATAATGTCCACCCAACAGTAGCCAAAAATTGAACTTAGTCTATGAAGTAGTTGAATTTTATATGATATTATCTATTACAATGGATAGAGACAACCATGAATTGTGAAAAAATAAAATAAAATAAAATAAAATATCTAGAGAATAAATAGTTTTACATACAAAACTTTCACATGACATTACAATAGTGCAGTGCATAAACTTAAATTCTTATCAATGTTACACATTGCTATGCCATCCTATTTATTGAATTTATATCCAATATCTATAACGCTAGACATAAAACAAGTCCATTAATGAGTATGATTGCCTATATTAAAATGGAACTCCACCTTTTATTGCTTTTCCATTAAGGAGAGAATAAAAGAAATGCATTCAACAGAATGTGACAAGTAGAACTATAGAAATTGTTTTCTCTGTGATCTTGGTGAATATTATGAACAATGGAATAGAGGATTTATTTATGGATTAATAATCTACTAAACTTCTTCAAACTAATTCACATCTCTAAAATTCTATTTCTACTTATAAATCAATATGGAAAAAGAAAAAAAAGAAAAAATCCTTAATGTAACTAGCACTAGCACTAGTAGGCCAATAAAAGGAAAGTCATAAGGCCACTGCAATTGCTTAACAAAAATTCCACACTTATAATACAAAAAAAAAAAAAAAAAAAAACCTAGAACACTCATTGTGCATTACAATCAATTAGGGTTCTCAATAACAAACATACTAATAGAAGAGATAGAAACTCTTACTTTTCTTTGAAGGTGTACAGCAAAGACAATCTCACCAACTTCGTTAGGTGTCCAAGAAGAATGAGAGGCACAATGATGTATTGTCTTGGAGAAGTTAATCAAAATGGAGGAAAGAGAGAGAGAGAGTGAGTGAGTGAGTGAGTAAGAAGAAAGTGAAATGAAATCATCCTAGAATAAGTTGAAATATTGGATATTTAGTTTACTTGTGTAACCAGTTACAAGTAAATTACAATAAAAATATATCAATGATTGAGATTTATTTTTAATAAATCAAGAGTTGAAATCAATATGAATCGGTCCCATATATTTTTGAGACAGGACATAAAAATCCCCATTGTAGAGCCTTTATGTGGAGAAATTTTAGTTTGAGGACATAGTGGGGAGATGCCTTCGGAAATCGAGTATTGGCAAATAGTTTAGAGATGTCTTACGTGTAAACATGGATGGCTTTTCTTGAACATGTGGAGTTAATTCTTTGACTAATTTATTAAAGAGAGGCGAATGAACTTTTAATAATAATAGATATTTTAAATAATTAAAATAAGTTAATAATTTTTTTTTAAAGAGAAAATCAGAAATGCTTTTGTTTTCTCAACTGCCGCCAGCCTTGAAGAAAGAGGATATGGAGCTCACGTTTCATCAGAGTAGATGTAGTTTGGAACAAAGCCGGAGAAGATGAGTGTTTCCGGTGAGACGGCTGCAGGATGAGATAAGCATCTTCTTTCCAACTTCCATTTGTTGCCCTCAAATGGTGATGAGAAGAAGAAGATAACTTGTTCCCAATACACGTTTAGGCTTTTTAAGTCAAACAGACGTTTCTATTTTGATGGAAAAAAGAAAAAAAAAATAATAAAAATCTACATATTTATTGGGTATAATACACATTTATCAATATTTAAAAAAAAATTATATAATTATAAATTATACAAAAAATATTATCAAAATATCAATTATATATCGCATCTTAAAAATACGATATAAGCGTTTATATATATATCGTATCTTTAAAATGCGATATAAAATCAATATATCAAAAATGATATCGTATTTTTAAGATAGAATATAAACTTAAATGTACTTTTAAGAATATTAAACAAATACAAATATTAATGTCTAATTCTGAAGATATGATATATTTTTTGTATTTTGGTAATATTCTTTTTTTATAATTTGTAATTACATAAACTTTTTTTATTTTTAATGATAAAACATGTAATTTTTTCCCTATATTTATCAAATTGTAGCTCTTAATAAATCCTAAAGAATATCCTGTCTTTACTTTAAACTATTTCTTTATGTCCAAATTTCACGTAATATCCTATCTTTATTTTAAACTATTTTTTAAAACATTTCTATTCTTAAAAAACCTATTTTGTATCCTTAAATATCATGCTATACTTTTAAAGAATTCATCTTTTATCCATAAATTCCTTTAACAATTTCTCGTAGATTTAATATTCTATTTCCATCGATGAAAAATTGAAAATGTTGGCGTCACTTCTTCCCTTACGTCACTAAACGTCTCGTGACTTCCTCGTGACTAGTAAGTGCCCAGGTGTGTCACTTCTGTCCTTGCACTTACACTTCTGGACTTCACTGAATCTTTGTCGACAGCCGACACCTCGGTTTCTTCTAGATGCGCGGGAGACGACTCCATCAAATTTCATGAAAACCTTTGGCACTCCATGGAAGAAGGGGCGGCTGAAAATTCCTTCAGCATTTGACCGTGTGTGGAGATGACCATTGCACGTGGGTTGTGTTCTTATATTATTTTTATCGGTGGTCCGTTGACTGGTGTCACTTCTTGCTCTTTATACTTCCTGACTTCACTGGATCCTTATATATATACGTGATATCAGCCTTTTATGTCAAAGCCTATCAGTGAGAGCATCTGTTCTTTGCTCCGTAACAAACAGCCAACAGGATGTCCCAAAGCCAAACTGCAATAACTATTCAAGTTGCAGATAATCCACAGCATGCTGTTCCTATTGAAACATCAGGAGCTGCTACAAGGGAGAGTTCCAGACAAATTGATATCGAGACTAAGAATGCACTGTTGGTAGTAGCTGCGCTCGTGATGGGTAATACATTCCAAGCCGTCCTTCAACCCCCAGGTCTTTTACAGCAGGAGAACACAACCGTTGAGGGAACTCTTCCAGTTCTTTTATTTGCCATATTCCTCTTCTGTAACTCCATGGGGTTCTATGGCTCTTACGCTGTAATTTGGTCTCTCTTAGAAGAATTCCCTATGAGGAGATCCCTGAAACTTGCACTTTATCCCACCTCTCTTACGTATTGCTTTTGCTTGGGCTTGCTCGGAGGTAAATCGTCCCTTGGATGGACGGTTTTATGGATTCCAATGCTAGCGTTCTTCCTAAGCTCCATCATTGTGAAGTTGGGAAAATGATGAGCTGGGAAGAGGATGAAAATCCTCAACTGCCATGGAATAGAATGATTCTCAGCTATTGTTTTGTGTGACAAATTTATGTACAGAAATTGATGAGTTGCGTCATAAAGATTGATGGAATTTTTAATCTATACAATTGTAGAACCAAAAACTTAATTGCACCTATTCCTTTGAAATTATCATTATCCATAATGTTACAACTATGTTGATCCGACAACTCCACGCAGAACACAACATCAATCTAGAGAGCGCGTGGGCTGGTCATTCAATCTGATAGTAGAGTCGTCATCGAAGACTGTCAACATCAATATCATAGGAACACTGTAAAACATCAATATCATGTAAACGTATTAATATAACTTAAGTATCTATATAAGGTTAAAATTGTAATTTTGTTTACGAGATAACTTCTTCTCAATCATGTCTTCCCATCCTTCCATGATTATAGGGAACGCTAGGGACTGTTCCTAAATGCATGTTGCACGCCTCCCCATGATAACTGCTTTGGTCAGAATTTTCACTATTTTTTCCTCTCTCTTTTTCTTTAGTTAGATACACCTGCCTCTCTCTCTCTCTTATACCCTTTAAGCAACTCTTTCAATCCGTAAATCATATCAGTGAACCCAAAATACACAAACATTAATACTTTGGAAAGAACTAAATATATATAGCTTGGCATACTCTTTAATTTAAAAAAGAAAAGAAAAGAATAATCATAATAAATAGAAATTTCAGACTCTCTTTTTTTTTTTCACTAAAGAGAGAAACCTTTATTGTGTATTTAAAATTGTCATTCTAAAACTATTTTAAATATGGATAATTTTTTTTTATAAGTATTACGAGTGTGTTAACTGTTAATATATATATATATATATATACATGCGTACATGCATACATATACTAGCAAGCAAAGATGTATCTCTAGGACCAAAAACTATCAATTGTAAAAATAGAATGACTTTATTAATATGAATTGTGTCAAGCTCAAATTTTGAAAAAAAAAAAAAATTAACTTTTTGTTCCTTAGTTTATAAACCATCCCCATCTAATATAAACTGTTGGATAAAGGAATTAAAAAGAAAAGATTTTTTTTTTAAAATGAAGTCACCACCAACAAAGTTGAAAAAAAGGAAAACTAATTTTAATTTTCAACGAAACATTGATCTTTTGAAAACCAAGATTTGAGTTCAAGGATTTTTGTTTAAAACCATAAAGGCTATGAAACTAAGACATTTTAAAATAAAATGGCTAAAATAATAACTAACTAATAAATGTGTAGGAAAGGAAATTTTTTTTTATATATTTTAACATATATTTTTTTAAAAGCTAAGGTCAAAGAAAGAAGGGGACAAAATTAAGAAAAGGAAAAGAAAATACATAATTTTTTTTATTTAAGCTATCGTAAGTACTTATATACCAGCTATTTAGAATCAAACCATACGTAATCTTTGTTTTTAAGAAATCTTTTAGTCTTGGTTGGTGTCTTTTATTTATTTTTTTTCAAAAAAAAAAAACTTTCACTTTCAATGGTTATGACTTTTTATTATATAAAAAAATAGATAAGAAAAGAAACAAAAAAAATATTTTTTTTGTATAAATCAATTTTATTTCTAAAAGAAAGAAATGGAAAAAATTTTTGTGATTAAAAAAAAAACAACTAATAAAATGAAGGAAAGGTTTTTTTTTTTTCCATTAGCCTCTGTTATTCTTTCTTTAAAAAAAGATCAAGTAGTAAAAAAAAAAATTTAGCCTAAGGAAAAGTCTTCAAAAGACAGAATGGGTAGAAACTTTAAGTCTTAGAAGCTCCTTTTTGGTTTCTTAACATAACGTTGCATCTAAAAGAAAATATCTACTCACCCGGATGGAATGTGCACAAGTTGAAGCCGAATCCTGGAGTAGACTTCGGATTGAGATTTTTCTCTTCTTCAATGTCGACAAAAATTCCTTCAACACCCCTAATAATTGTCGAACCTCAAGCCTTGGACCTAATTGATTCACCTAAGCTTTCTTAACTAAACAATGCGAGTTTCCAATATCAACAATGGAAATTTCGAGTGGATCACAAGATACTTCTTCGACTATTGAATGGTGACTAATGACCCAAAACTGTTTCCAATGTTGTTAAGATTGAAGTGAGTGAGCGGCTGGATTCGAAAGTGGTTTGAGTACACAGTGGGATGGTTGTTCGGTTGATATTTGAGACTGTAAATAGGTTGTTTAAAAGTGCCCAAGACGAAGCTTCGACAAAGGTGAGGCAAGGTCAAACGGTGTTGTTGAATGGATTTTAGAATTCATGGTCAATGCTTTTTTTTTTCCTTCGATCCTCTCTAAAGTTTGCAAAGTTCAACTATTTATAGTCAAGAAGTGATAAATCTTATTTTAGATACACTTTTTACGGTGATTTTATAATATTTCCCTTATATTTTTTGTTATTTTTAAAGAAATTGATACTTAATTATGTAAATTTTTAATTTCAGGGTTTGGATGCGTTTTTAGATTAAAAACAAAGAAAAAGAATCAGTTTCACTTGATTCAAATTCAAATAAATGAGTTATGATGTTTTAAAGTTACACAACCTAAGACACAATCGTATCCCTATAATATGTCTGTACAATAAGAGAAAGTGGTAATTTTTTATCAAAAAGTTATACAATTTAAGACACAACTAAATTCACAGGCTTTGTCCCACTAGGATAATTTTTGCACCCAAAGTTAGTGAGTTACATAATCTGGAGATACAACTGTATCCCATGCTTAAACCCGTGCAAGCAGGCTAAGCAAGTCAACCCGCCTTGCCCCCTATCGACGCACAAGTTAAGTGGGTTGGCCCACATTAACCCGCTTACACATGCAAGTTGAATTTTTTTACCTAACCCTCCCCACCACGGGTTAAGTGGGCCAACCCACTAATATGTAACGCAACATTTTGTACCTTATTTAATAAACCATGAATGATAGTTTGTCATAATATTTTTACCATAAACAATAGGTTTGAGAAATGATTCTCACAATGTAGACATTACCATACCTTGGAGCAATCAACATTGTTAAAGCGAGGAAAGGAGCATAATAATCATTATTATTGTGTGTCCATTTTCAAAGTAATTTAACTACAAAAGCAATCAACACTGTTAAAGGGAGGAAAGGAGCATAATAAAAGAAATGTCATTGCAAAGCTTCCAACAATCCATCAACAACTTTGGTAATGTATATGTTTACTATTGCAATAGGCTTGGTTATGAGGAGCAAAGATGCACATAGGCTTCTAGTGACTAAAATAAAACACCATGATATAAATATACGACATCTATAGCTTATAATTCGAAGATGTATTCTAATTCTGAGGTGTTTAGATAGAACAGAAGCAACATCTAAATCCAATTGGAACACTAAAGTGAAATCTCGTAGCCTCAGGATATGGAGATAACAAAACAAATGGAAAAGGACATACACCAGGATAATAACTGCTATACAATAAAGCCATGACAAGAGCTCCATGGTGCAAACTACAATGTTGCTTGAGATGACATTATCGAGGAAAGAAATATCTGATGCTCTTGAGGCGCACCACCATATTTTGCATGCACTTTTGGCAAAGAAACAGGGAAGAACAAATATAGAGAGGATTTTCATTCTCTTCTTCATTGTCTACGTATCTTTCAATCATCAACAACCAAATTTGAGTCCACATTTGACAAAGTTGTCTCAACTTCTTCTTCATCATCTACACACTAAATAAGATATATAATTAGATAAAAAGGTTAAAAGTTTAAAATTATACATTTATAGGAAATTTTAGTAAAACAAAAAACTACCTTCACAAATAAATCCTTGTAACCAATTACAAGTACAAATTAAAGCTTCCACCTTTTTAGGGAGCATAAAACTGCAATACTTATTAAGAACACAAGCACCAATACTAAAGGCTAACTCAAAAGCTACAGTAGTAATTGAAATACTGAGCACAGTACAAGCCATGTTGGATAAATCCAAATATCTTTAGCTTTAGTTCTTCCAATATTATAGCACATCCAACTCAAAATAGAAATTTATATCCATTACTGGCTCATCTAAATAAAGATCCAAAGAAGACTTACTTATAGTCTCTACTTCAACTTGGCAATATTCCTACATCATTAGAAAAAAATTAATTAAACATCAATATTCAAATAAAAGAAATGTCATTAAAAAACAAATAATTAAAGTGATTCTTCAACTTACATCTAAAGCAATTAAATCGATGCCCAAACTTTTTCCAAATGTCAAATTCCTCATTGATGCACCTTGGCCTCCACCTCTGAATGTTTGTTGAACCTAAGGAGATGACCCAATTTGATGACTTCTAAAATTCATGTGATTTGTCTTACTCCTATCATATTCTCCAAAAGGCTTATACAACTTGCTTTTTATGTAAGCTAACTTCTCTTCACATGTAAGAGTATCAATTTTATTAAAGCAAAATTTTAAAAAGTGAAACTTCATCCGAGGATCAAGAACAGCTCCAAGAGCAAGAACAATACTGTACTCCTTCCAATATTTGTCAAACTTTTGCTTCATTTTAATGCACATGTCCCTTATAACAGAATCTTCACTCCTCAAGTTTTCATTCAACATACATTCAATTCTCCACACTTGCAAAAAATACATGTTTGAAGTTAGATACAAGGAACTGGACATCAAATTAGTGATAGTCTAAAAAGGGCTCAAAAACTTACACATCTTTCCTACTCTTTCCCACTCATCTATTAATGGACAGTACTCATAATTAGAATCATTCAATTGAAGAAAAGAAAAGGCACGTTGATACTTCAATGCACTATCAAGCATCATATAAGTGGAATTCCATCTAGTAGCTACATCTAAACATAGACCAATACTAGCATCAATGTTTCCAACTTGTTTAACGCAATCCCAAAAATGATTCATTCTACTCTCTAACCCCTTAACATACTTCACACTCTCTCTTATTTTATGCAAACTTGACTAGTTACCATCAACCCTTCCTTGACAATTAAATGAAGAATATGAGCACAACATCTTATATAAAAAAACTCACCACCACATAACAAGCTATTTTGCAAATTGAGTTGCTCTTTCAAGAAATCTTGCATGTAGTCATTCGCAGATGCATTATCCAATGTGAGAGAGAAGATATTTTTTTTCTATACCCCAATCTTTTAGAAATTCAAACACTTTCTTTGATAATTGAAAACCTGAATGAAGAGGGGGCATTTTACAAAAGGAAAGAATTTTACTATTAAGTTTCCATTTTTCATCCACAAAATGCCCAGTAAGACAAATATAACCCTCACTTGTGCCCACAATCCATACATTAGAGGTCAAACAAACTCTACCATGATTTTTTTGTAAAATTTGTTTCAAATTCTCCTTCTGAGCCATATATAAATTCCAAACACCAAATGTAGTAGTTTTTTCTAGAAATGGGCACATAATCAGGATTATATAACCTTATATATTGTGTAATATACTTATATTCAACAAAAGAAAATGGGAGATCATGTGCAACAAGAGCCATTGCCATAATCTCACGAGCAACTTTTGCATCCGATTTTCTTGATCTTAACTTCCCACAATGATCAATTATCATATCACCTACATCATGATAATTAGGAGCTTTACTCAAATGACACTTTTGAAGATGATGAATTAAGGATGATATCCCTATCTTATGTCCACCAATCACATATTGAGCCCCATACCTTATATATTTTGCTCTCTCTTTACCATCTTTTCCAATCCCTATTTTCGTAAATTTTACCCAAACTTCCTAAGTGTTAGCTCGAGCCTTCTTACTTAGAGGTTCCTTTGATTGAGAAGATCTTGACTCCATATTAACATTTGATCCATCGATTTCAAATTCATCATCTACATCAATATGTTGTTGTTGTATTGTAGTTTCATTACTTATATGATCCATTCTACAAATACACAATATATTAATAGCACAAGGAAGTCAATAAGATATAATTATTCATATTAGCAATGAACTTGTTTTCCATGATCGAGTGATTATTCAAGAAATAAAACAAAAATGCAAAGATATGCATGCGTAATCAACTTATTATTCAAGAAAGCTACACTTGTTTACCATAATCTCTAAAATCCTTAATGATCTCTAACAAAAGTTTTTAAGCAATATATAGCCCCATGATAACAGCAAGAGTTAATGGTACAACGATAGAATGAGGAATTCAGTAAGGTAGCTTCTTTCTTCTCAACTTCTTGGAATCACTTGAAGCAATTACGACTTGAAAGCATAAGCACGCGTATATTAATTAAGCAACTACCTTGAAAGAGGAATCAAAATGAAGATATAATACAAAGAGAAGGTCATAACCACTATAAAAGCAACTGAATACAAGTGTACGAGCATAATCCATCAGGAAGACAAGATATTGCCTTAAAAAGAAGGGAAAGAAAATTAAAAAGAAAAAAACAAATGTACATACGTTATAAAACATGAGCAAAAGTAAGAACTTCAATCTATAAAACCACATAGTTGACCTTTATGTTGACCTTATAATTGAAAGTCAAAAAGGTATTGTAACAAAAAGAAAATAACCACCAATTCAAATTATTCAAAATTAGGAGCCACCTAAAGTCAACACATTACCACCTATAATCTCCCAAATAAACCCATAACTCGACTAATCTAAGAGATGGAAAGTTCCATGCCATTCCAAATTTTGAGCAGGTAACATACCACACCACCAATTTGAATCAATAGCAAATGAATCAGCTTATAATTTAAGATTTGATTATATAAACATTGCTTTTTCTAATAGAACCAGACTTTTCAAGTAACGAATCAATAACATAATCAGCAATTTTGTTTAAGAAAACCATCGCTTATTCTTTAAAATCTTCAACATCGTTAAGACACTAAACTTTTTATGCATGCATCACTCTTCCCAAATCAAATCAAACTACTTGCAAAAGTAAAAAAAAAAAAACAATAATGGAAATTCAGGAAAATCAAAATAAATTAATTGGACTCGATTGAAATAAAGGGTGGATACATCGTAGTGAGAAAAAGCTAAGATAAAGGATGCACTAACCTGGAAAGCTGAAAAGGTCAGACTCCGAACACAAAGCCTTTAGGTAAACTTCCTCTATTGATGTGTTGTATACTAAAATTGTTTGATAAAAGGAGCAAAGAGGTAGTATTGGAAAGTGGAAAAGGGAAAGGTAGCATTGGGGAAAGATAAGATTATTAAGGTTTCTTCCTTTTTTTTCTTTTAACCTTTTACTCAAAATAATGTTTGTTGTTATTTTAATTTTGTCTAATTTTTATAGGTTTGCAGGCTAATCTACCTCGCTATGATTTAACCCGCCCCATCCCATGAGTCAAGCGCGATAGTATAAAAATACCCACATTTAAGTAAATCAAAATTTTTTTACCCAACTTGTTTTTTTTTTTTTTTTTTTTGGCGGGTTAAATGAGCTAACTCGTATGATCCACCTCGCTCACACGGCTCTATCTATGCTATGTCTGGTGGCAAAAAAGGAAACTTCCCTATATATTATATAAAAACTTGTAAGAGTTTTGGATATAATTTTGAACATTCAAAGGAGAGGAGACTTGAAGAGAAGAATGAGACAACAGTAGAAGCATCACTCAACTTTAAGATTGAAGAGATTTCTCATCAATAAAAAGAGTTTTCTATGTTTTACTTTTTGATTTGCTACAATTTTCTTCTAATTTTATCATAATAGCTTAAGATTCTTGTATTTTATCATAATTTTTTTTAAAAATCTGTAGACTAGTGACTAAATTAGGGTTTTTCCACCCAAAAACTCTAATTTGGCTTTTTACCAGTTTAACCAGTTAGTAACTCCAAAACAAAATATTTTTTAGACATTTTTTCCAAGAAAAAAAATTTTCCTTAGTTTTGTGTCAAGTAACTTCTATTAAACGAGTTGAGTTTAATATAGGTTAAACTAAAAAAAACTGAAATAGGGCTCAACACCATATTATTAAAAAGCTTTGTTACTTCTTTCCTTCCAAGCAACCCAAAACATAAACGTAAAGCAAAGTAGTTTAGAAGGATTGATCTCCTTTTGATTTGTTCTCGATATGAAAGTGCTATTCTTGATCCATGTGCATAAATCCTCATGATTTTGGATGGGCAATAATAATCTAGTCTCATAACTCCTATAAATGTTGCCTACAGCTATACAGTTTCTAAAAACATGAATTAGATCCTCCTCTTCATCCTCACAATGAGGGCATTTAACATCCTCTCTTATCTTCCTTTTCATTAAGTTTACTACAGTTTGGAGAGCATTATGTTAGCTCTCCAAAGGAATAACTTAATTTTAAGGGGGAAATTCCTTGACCAAATCCATTTCCATCTATTTAGAACTTACTATTGATCTGGTTTCATCTGTATATAGATTTGATTAAGCAACGACTTAATTCTCAATTCATGTATTAGACTCAGGTAATCTCTTCCATAATTGGATAAGTATACTGGACTAAACTATTTAGTAATAATATTGGAAATATGAAATCCTATCTTTTGATTATCTCAAGAGGTTGCATCTATATAACAGTCTTTCACTATCAAATTTATTAAATTAAAATGGATAAGACCTTCAATCAACTTCTTAACAATTTTATGTCCAACACCACCCCTTCGCCAAGCCATTTATCCTCCCAAAAACTTATAGATCATCTATTTAAACACATAATACCTTTAGTTTTCTACCCATTGTAAACTTCTCATAATGTCCTTCACTTAAAAAGACCGTATCTTAGTTATTGTTGTTGCATTTCCCATCACTCTCTTATACTTGGCTTAAATTAGCTCCATGCATTTGATATTTTTATTTTTAAACTCCTAAGCTCTTTTAACTAACCATGCTTTACTTCTAATGGACAAGTCAAAAAGACCTAATCCCCCTTGATCTTTAGGTTTGACAATCGAATCGCAAGAAAGCTAGTAAACATGCCTTTTAAGATTATCTCCATTCCAAAGAAAGTTTCTTATTATCTACATAATTCTATGCGTAATTCTTAAGAGCAAACTTATAGCTTACATGTAATAGTTTGGTAGAGTCTATAAGACTGACTTAACTAAAATCAGTCTTCCTGCTATACTTATGTGCCTTACCTTCCACCCTTATAATCTGTCTTAAAGCTTCTATATTATGAAATTTAATTGGTTTGTGGTTAACTTACACCCATTATTTAAGGGGTAACCTAGATATCTATCAAAGTTGTCTACTTTTTTGAATCTACAATTTGTAACCATGTCCTCCTTAATGTAAGATGCTATTGACCTTAAAAACAAAATTTTCGGCTTCTGGAAGTTTATTCTTAACCCTATTATCATTGTAAAAGTTTGTAAAGTAGACATGACCATATGAATGTTTTCATGGGTTGCCCTTGCAATAAGAATAACATCATCTATAAAGAGAGCATGGAATAGTTTCAACTGTGATCCTTGGATGTGAAAGGTTCCCAAAGATTTAAACTTACCTATTCTTCAATCATATGGCCGAATAGCTCCATTACCAAAATGAATAGATAAGGCGAAAGAGGATCCCCTCATCTAATACCTCAACTGGGGTCGAAAGGTTTAATAGATTGACCATTGACAAGTAAATCTAAGTAGTAGTTATACGATTAATAGTAAGCTTAACCTACCAATGAGGAAAATTGTAACTAAGTAAAACGCTGTAGATGATGTCACATTCAACTGTATCATAGGCTTTTTCTAAATCAATTTTGATCATTATCCCTTTTCCCAAGGTTATGGAGTACTTCATTTACTAGCAGTACATTATCACTACCTTTCCTTTCTAGTATAGGACTAGATTAAGCTAAGTAAATAGGTTTGTTTAAATGTGGTCTCACTTTATGAACCAAAATCTTTGTTACCACCTTGTTTATAGTGGTGCAAAGCCCACTAGGTCTATACATTTTAATTTTATTAGCTACCTTTTTCTTGGGGATTAGACAGTAAGTGGTATTCGACATTAGAGGGATTGTACATGAATTAAAGATTCACCTTACAAAATTGGTTATAGTATCTCCTAGGAAAGGACAAGATGTTTTAGAAAATTGAGCATGAAAGCCATGGTTTCTTAGGGATTTCCAAGACCTTATGGAATTTAAAGCATTTATGTCCTCCTCATCTTACAAAGGGGTTTGTAATATCTATTTAACTTCTTCTTAATAACTATATCTAAACTTTTCAACTATGATGTTTTCCATAGGAATGAACTCGCTAGTAGAAGTAAATAAGGAGTTTAAGTACTTATATATGTGATTCATTATGCACTCTTGATTATAAATCCAATATCTTAAATCCTCTTCCAATGCCAGAATTCGATTTTTAGCTCTACAAGTTTGCACTTCTGCCTAATAGTAAGAAGTTTTCCTCTCACTATCTTGTATCCATTTACTTTTAGCCTTTACTTTCTAGAGCCACTCCTCTCGGTCCAAAATTTTACTTAGTTCCTCCATAAGTTTACTTTTTAAATTAATAAGACTATTTGAAGGATTTAAAGATAATTTGTATAAACACCTCATTTTTGCTCTTTCCTAATTCCATTTTTAGTTCAAAAACCCTTATTTTAAGGAAACAGACAAAAACACGTGCAAAATCATGACATAATATATATGATGTCCTCTATTAGTATATCATGTTCAGTATACCTACTTAATTTTGGATACCCACTTATATAGCTCGAATATCTTTCTCTCGATCCAGTAAGAATAATCTTAGTTATATAACATATTGATCTAAACATTTATGTCCCCTCTAGATAATTGAACCAATGACAACTTTTAGATAATACAATATCATAAAATCTCACTAATAATACACATTTATTATAACTTTATATATACTCTAATTATCTATGAAACTTTATTGTAAAATATATACTAACAGAAAAATATATAAATATAATAAATACTTATATTTTATAAATAATATATATAAATACATCAAAAATGTCTTGACAACAAATAGTTTGGCTAAACATATCTTCTTCCCTTTCCCTTTTTTCTGGTCATGAGCATGTAGTAACACGAAAGGAGTGTTTTTACACCTAAAAGCCCGATTCCTTACTTCATTTTGTCCCTTTTTTTATTGAAATTATATTTGATCAAATTACAAATGAGACGCTACCAACATTCAAATGGTGTAATATAACAAATTGAGAGGCGGCAGATCCAAATTGGGTAACCATTTCAAATAATTTAATCAGTATCATGGTCAATTTGACCAATCGAAGTCAAATCATGTTTGAAATACCCATTTATATAAAAATTTAATTTGAGCAAATTTGGAGTTTCCCAATGGAAATTGATTATATAAACCATACATAGGACTCTGGGAATTCTTTTTTATCATGAAGCACGAAAGAAAATACTCTCAAAACATTTGGATCTGATGTTTCTACAATGCACGAGCTCTAACTCTCTTCGTGCAAAATTTATGTTGAATTGAACAAAATCAAAGTAAAAATTAGCTTCAACAGTTCCTAAGTTAATAGCCCTCACTCAACTCCCAAATTGCTCCTCATTTAGTCTTTCAATGATACAGTTTAATCTACAATTTTGTTATTCAACCATGATTTGCAAGCTCAATAGGAGTACTTGTGGTCACTATTACATCGATTTAGTAGAAGGATTTTGTCAAGCACGTTGAGGAGTGCAATTATTTACACTTTTAGTTTATTAGAATAAATTAAACTTTACTTGTAATTTGAAGTTGATAGAAATTGAATATATATGTATATTTATGTATGTACGTCTATGTAAGTACATATATATCCATACATATATATTTATGTATGTATAGTATATAGTTGTATAATATGGCATTTTTTTCTTCTTCTTTTATGGGTTTTCTTTTCATTTTTAATGCGTTTATTATTGTAAATTTTCTTTTTAATATATGTTGACAAATAAAATGGTCACTCAATCCCATTTTTAAAGTAAAAAAAATTAAAAGAAAAAGATAGTTGGAGCTTTTACTAAATTTTAGAATTTCAGGACTTTTCATTCAAAAATAAAACAAAGATAGAATTTTGGGGATTTCTCATAGATAATAAAATAAAAATAATAAAGAACGTAAACCAAAAGGGTTTTAAAAAATAAAAAATGACAATAAACTGAAGTTTTTCCAAAAGAAAAAAAAAAAAAAGAAGGTGGTCTTATCCTACGTAATGAGTATGTATGCATTTTCAAAAGGATCCTACATAAAAAATGTACTTCTTTCTCATAAAAATTGATGATAAACTAAGCTTTTTCCAAACGATAAAATGTACTTTTTCCTATATAAAACAAAATCAAATTAATTGAAAATGGAATTGATGAAGTTTTCATTTCTCCAAAAAAAGAAACCCTATATGGTAACCATGGACATTTCAATATATTAGCCATAAAATCTAGATTTCTCTAGTTTTTAAAATCTTTTAAAGCTAAATCATTATATTCATTCGATCCTAAATTTCTTTTTCCAACTTTAGTTAGTGGCTACTTCAAAGATTTTCAAAAGCAAACTCTCCTTAATTTTCTTACGGGGTGATTCTTATTGAATGGGTAGGGCGTAGGGTTCAATAGGAATCTAACTTAAGGAAAATAAAGAAAAAAAAATTAAGCTTAATAACCCTCGTTAAAAGAAAGGAGGTAAAGCTTAGTCACAGGATAGCCAAGTTAGATCTTGAAAATGCTTATAATAGCTTAGAGTGGGACCTCACCCAACGGGCT
This sequence comes from Lumnitzera littorea, assembly GCA_024138015.1. Classification (NCBI taxonomy): domain Eukaryota; kingdom Viridiplantae; phylum Streptophyta; class Magnoliopsida; order Myrtales; family Combretaceae; genus Lumnitzera; species Lumnitzera littorea. Next base: position 2,087,793 of record JAMXBB010000008.1, on the reverse strand, counting down.
CTTAATGCCTAAATCTTCCTTAATGATGGATATTGCTTCCCACATCTTTTCTACCTCAGTGGAAGTGTTGGTAAGGAATTCTTCACTTCCTTCTTTTCATTGGAGTAGAGGCATTTGATAGGGGAATTCAATATCGTTTCTCTATTATGGCTTTACAGTTCATGAGTAGAATAATGAAATAACAAACACAATTAGAAAATTGGTCCGAGTTAAGGTGCAATTATTTCACCTTTTTTTGTTTTGGCCGATGACACCATCTTCATCTAAAAAGCTTCCATGAGTCTAGTATCTACCATGGCTTGGATAATCTCGTGTTTTTTAAATTACTCGGGATTATGTGTCGAGGAAAACATATTTTTATTGTCTTCTCTTCCAATAGCAATCCTAAGTTGAAATATAAAATTTTTTAGAGTATGAGATTCAGAAATTTCTACCAGCTTGGTAACTATCTAGGTTTCTATCTCGACAAGGGGCTTAAAGCCAAAAAGCTTTGCAATTTAATTTCCTTATGGATAAACTTCGGGGTGGGAAAAAAAAAAACCCGAGTTGTTGGAAAGGACAAGAACTGATTACAGTTGGACACTAAGTTATTAGAAAGGATGAAAATTGAGTGTGGAAGGATAGAAATATAGAACTTTACAATCAAGGATATAACACCTGATTGACCGTAAAGTTGGAAGACAAGGATAGTCGACAAAGAAAGGCTAATTGCTCTGTACATTTTCATCCATCATCTTCTTCCTACCATGTTTAACTATTGTAGAACTTACTGTTGTTATTTATGTATTCAACATTAAACGACAAATAGATCTTAAATTTAGTAAAACCATTCAATCCTCTTCTAATTTTTATAAGTTCTTTTTTTTTTTTACTTTAAAGGATTTGATTGAAAAAGAGTAGGTAGTTGTAGTGTCCTCTACAAAATAGCTCTTAAATATTTTGTTGTTGCGAGAAAGATCATCTTTTAGTTTACACCAATATAGTTAAACCTAGACCAGACTGCCTGATAGAACCAATTCAATAAAAATCAATATTTATAGTATAGTTCGACCAATAACTGTTTATTTGGTGCACTATGTTTTCCTCAAGTCCTTTACCATAATTTGTCATTTTTTTAAGAGAAAATAATAGCTAATAATGCTTTTAAATGGAAAACCTTATCTCGGCCATGAGAAAATGTCTCCCAATCAAAATCTAATCTCAGGTGTCTTGGGAAAAACAACTTGTCGTTTTCAAAAATGTATTTCATTTTGTAAGCCTTACATGGTTGCAGAGAGTAACTCCTCTCTCCCTTTTCTCTTCTCCTATTGACGAGCCATTCCTCTCTATCATCACTTTTCTTTTTTAATGTAACCTTTTCCTTACTCTGTCTTCTCCTAGTGAAAGAGAATCGGAAGATCTAAACATCAATGGAGAAAAATCTTGTAAATTTTGAGGTGGTGATGCAAATGGTTGAAAGAATGGAAAGAAAAGCCTCCAAATCTATCTACTCCTCAATCTCATATGAAGTAAAAGTAAAACACCAATAAGATATTCTAGGATAAGATGTTAGAGCACTTTAGTTTATTAGCAAGTGCAATCAAAATATTACATAAGGACAAATTAGATTTACAAAAACTTTATGCTGACGTGATAAAAGTGAAAGAACTTAACAAATGCTCTTTCGTTGCAATATTTGATTTGTTGGTTTAAAATAAAAGGATTGCAAAAGTTTTTATGGTCAACGGTGATAAACATCGTCATATGTGGATTGAAAGTTTCATTCAGGGGTAGAAAGGCGCTCTAGTCAGGTGATTGAATTCTATTATTTTCTATTTGATGAATTGTAATGAATTTAACATTATGTTTATAGTTCATTTCATAGAATATAATACTAAGTTAGTGCAACATAAATGAATACAAAACCCTTCAGTCTTAATGATTGCTTTTAATTTATTTATAGACAATATTTTGATAATATTATATGGCTTTACACTACCGTTTGTCAAATTTTTGACATTACACATTCATCACCTTGATACTATCTTGTTCATATCGAAGATAGTCTGATTCGACTATTTTGGGTTTTGTAGAATTTTGATTCTCTATTTATAAATAGAAAGCCTTACACTATGTTTGAATGGGTGGAAAACTAGGAAATGTAAGAAAATTGGTGCAAACAAATAAAGGATACATGTTTAGCTATTTTGAATGAGTAATGGTATGGTAATTGAATGAAATAGGCGAAAAATGAGTGGAAAATATTTCCACTCTAAAGGCCCTTTTTTTCCAAATTAAGAGAGATATTGAAGAAAATTAGTGGAAATTTTAAAAATAATTTCAAAAGGTATCCCTATAAAGGAAGGGAAACAAAAATTCATCATATGTTTTGAAGAATAATTCATAGACTAATTATTATTTTATTTTTCTTCTATTCATTTATGTTGCATTAATAAAATATGAGAAAAGTTGTGTTTATTGGAGTGAGTTATTTTTCGAAGGAAATGGGCTGAAGTTAATAAGCCCAAAAGCTAACTGATATTTGAGTCTCAACCAATTAATGGGCTTGGACTCATATACGGCCCAGCACCGAACATGAAACATTTACCAGATTTAGAAAAAGAAACATCGACCTAGCGCTAAAACGACTAAAATCTACATCATAAATTCCTTTTTGAGTAAATTATAACACATAGTATAGACGTTGTCATCTATCTCTCTACCAAAAAAAAAGAGTTGGAAAAATTATCAATGCAAGACTGTTGAGATTTTAATATGATTGCATTTAAAACTCCACCAAACCATCTATTTTCGACGAACCATTTCTACTACTAGAACGACTCCATTGATCCGAATTCCCACAAGACGTCGATGTCGTCACGCCTTTTCCACATTTAGCAACAGCCCTAACACTCTCAATTAATTCTTGAGTCTTAGCCTCCTGTGACAGTATGTTCATTAACTGCTCGGGACAGATGACTAACTTCACTTTCCAAACTCCTTTATTACTACTACTGCCGTGTTTGGTGGTGCTGAGGCCATCCCTAGAGAACACCTCCGTGTAGGATCTCTTCAGCATCCCTTGATAGTCGACCGACATTCGGTATGGGGTGGCGGTTGTAGCCGTGGATGGCGTCGACATCATCGGTATGCTACTCGACCGCATATGGCCTTGTCTTATAACTTTGTCCCCGATCTTCAACTTGTTTCCTGTGATGTTTTATAGGAATATGAATTTTAATATAATATAAGAATGGCCTAAAATTTACTTTGCTTTTTGAATTATTATTAATGCATATACATTAAGCTTTTTTTTTTTTAATTATTTGATAAAGGTATATATACTAAAGGTAAAGGATCTCATATCTGCAATATGTGTGTTTGAGAATAAAAAAGATTAGATTACTCAATATGAAATGTCATATAATTACATAGATTTATTTATTCTTTATTTGATTTTTCTAATATATATACAAACATATATCTATATAATTATAATTGTGTTCTTGTTTTATGAGAAATTGCGACTAATCTTCAAGGGAGGGATAATGACTGTTTTTGACATGTATACCTTTATATGTGTAAAACCAAAAACAGATGTTGGTATTGGCATTATTCGTATATATAGAAAAATAAGAATAATGAAGAACAAACAAGACTAATAAAAATAAATACTGATACTGATGTCAAATTTTGTCTAATTTTGACACTGACACCGTCTAATTATATTTTTGTATAATTATACAATCGGGTATTGTATAATTTTTACATTAAAACTAATATACACATAAATTGAAAAATAAGCATCATTGCATCCAATTCCATAGAATATCGGAAATGAATATCCCTTGCCACTAATTTAATTTCCCTCAATTTCCAATAAACGATTACGTATTAAAATCTAAATTTAGCAACTAACTAGGGTTAGAGGAGTTTTACTTAAAAATGAAAGCTCAAGCTGGCAATTTAGGGACTCCTACGTATAATTAACCTAACAATTTCCCAAACTTCGGATATAACGAGATATCCTGACAACAATTTCAAAGAAACTAACAAAAACATCTTTTTTTTTTTACCTGTGGCACTAAAAGGAAGCAAATAGTACGATTCCCCAGCCTGCAGTTCCTCATATCCAGCAAGCGGCTTCCAAAAGATATCATGACCGCGAAAAATGCCGTGGCCCGGAAACTCATCTGCGAAGAAGCCGGCGGTGATCGGAGCGGGAAATTCCATAATGCCACCATTCGATGTCACCACCTTAACAGTTTCTTCACTAGGATGGTCTCTCAAGCTTCCAAAGAGGCAATTTCCCATTTGATGTTTTACAAAACCCTTCAGTAGTCTTAATGAGAAAAGAAAATATAAAAAAGCAAGGCACTCACTACTTGGTTAGTGTATTTATTTCTGGCTAGTGTGGAGGGTATTTTATAAAAGAGTGTATTAAAGGCTTTTGGGGGGAGGGCAATCGTGGTCGTCGGTGGATTCTTCTTCTGTAACTGTTTTTTTCTTAAATCCAACCATTGAGAATTTTAACGAGAAAGAAAGGAAAAGAGAGATGTGAACATGAGTCACTATGACAATATAAGCAGGATTACTAGTATAGTATATTTCTATGTATATTGTCCCTATGTAGTGTTGAGTGGTCCAGCTATGCATGCACGACCGCAAATGTTCCTAATGGAGACACGACACAATTAGGATCACCACAGGAAACAACGTGAAAGTTATCATAGACTTTATCCTCCTGAGTTTTCTTTTCTCCCATATACCAGCTATATCCTCTTAATTTTCGTTAATTAGATGTTGTGGTTAGGGAAAACCTTCTATTTTAAGCGTAAATAATTAAATATCAATAAAATTTAAATATGCTGCAGTGGTAATAGATATTTTTTTAAAAAAACTATCATTTATGATTTATATAAATTATCGAATCATGATGTATAATAGTTGATCGATATTTATTTTCTTGTGATTGGTGAAAATAATCTTGCATTTCGTCAAATCAGGGTTTGATTATTAATTCTATTTCCAGCACATAATTCCATCTGTTTTTAATTATTCTTTTTTCTGAATTTTTAGACACCTAATTATTATTTAAGAGGAGTTAAGGAGTTTTAATATAACATGCGTGAGATTACCGAATTGTTATTTAGACACCAAGTTGTAAAGAAAACAAATTAAAAATACGCGTAACTCCTTTGTCGCATAATTCCAGCTCAATTTTAGATCTACCCATCTCTACCTTTTCTAGGATATGTAAGCATTGTATTTTCTAAGAAAACGATCGAAAATTCTTCTCTATTTTTTTCTTCTGTATATTCGCATTCGACACTTTCCGAGGGACAGCAATGATTTCCTGTCTATTAAACCGATGAAAGGCAATGCCATGCATTATATTCTCCCTCTATTTTAAGATTGCGGGGTCCATTTAGTCAGAGAGGAGGATCATAAGATATGGAATATATGAATATATAATATGTATAAGTATATTAAATGACTCCCTGCATATTCTTTTAGAAAATCTGTTTCACTTTTTATGCCATCATTGATACAACATTTATTACATTTAAATTATTAACTTAATTATGTTTTTAATGATTTAGATGGTATTATATTAATGGTTAAATTTAGAGTTAGATCAATCTCATATGAAAGTATAGATTGAATCGATTTATCAATATATATATATATATATATATAAAAGTATATTGATACACAATTATATACATATACTTTATGGAATGGGCCAGTCAAAAATTGGACGAGTCAATGAAAGAGAGAGACCTCACTTTCCCTTTAGTTCGACTTTAACATAGCTAGCTACTTTGGTTCCTTTTTGAGCCTCATTTGCGTAAAAGCTGGGATTAGGAAGAAGTGCCACCTCTTTTATGGTTACATGTTCATTGATCATTATCCGGTCTCTTCAAGAAGTTACATTGGATTTTAAAAGATACAACAAAGGTGAGTAGTTCTTACATTATTGTTGATCTCATATGAAATATCAAATGAGTTTCTAGATGCCTTAGTCTAATCTTAATTCTTATTCACGATCCCTATAAAAACAATGAATCGCATCATTCAATAGATCATAGTTTATATTTGAGAGTTTTGTGAAGTTTCACTTGAACAAAGAAATTACTCGCAGTATTATTGGTGATTTAGCCATCTCTAACGCTTGATTTATTTATTTATTTATTTATTTACTGTCAAGTACTATACAATACAGTCGTTGGAAGAGAAAAACTATCCTTAATCCAACATATTGGAAAACCCGCATGCATACTCTGCAAAAAGTGCTTGTCCATCTCTTTATAATAATCTAGCTCTTTATATGCTATGAAATTAATATTATCCCATATGATGGTGGCGGATTCTAGGGATATGGTGCGTCTAAAAGAAATATAATTAAAACTCTCTTTGTCTTGCATCTGTTTCTCTATAATTATAAACCTATATTATCGTCAAATATGGCAAGTGATTGGGTTTTTGTACAACGGTTAATTAAGAATTTCCCCTAAACACAAACAGACACTACTCCACCGGTATATATTCAAGTAATTTGCTTCAGTGTGTTTTGTTACATCTCAAGCCTGGTGTCTGGAAAGGATGATATGGTTGGAGGGAGACAACGGGGAATGCTGGGAGGTATCACGCTAGTGTTCTTTGATTTTTGTAACTACTCATGAAAACATCGAAACCAATGCCTGAATGCTTCGAGGAAATTTCCACTGTCGATGCTCATACATGACAAATTTGAAACAATATGAAGGTTCTTCTCACAGGTACCATAACATGCAGGATAATTAAACATTATTTAAATTTTCAACACGCTTTGTGTATTAGTTTCGCTACTATTATTAGGAGTAAACGGCTAATTCCACTAGAATCTGTCTTGTATTATACTAGAGTTGGGCAATTGGATTAAACAGGCCAATTTACCCCTATCTATTTTGGTCTATAGATGAAATAGATCATGCTTATTTAGCCCTTTTTTAACAAGTCAAAAAATCCGAACTTTAATCAGCTTAAAAAGCAAGTTAAATAAGCTAATCTGGAAATTAATATTATAAATTTATTAAACTAGCTAACCCAAACTGATCAATTTTGACGTATAGATTAAATAGATCAAATTTGTTTGGCTAACTTTTTAAGTAAGCCAAAAAAAAAATGGATCCTAACCCATTTAAAAAACAAGTTAAACAAGTAGACCAAAACCTATTTACACACCTCTATATTCTATCTTACATAATCTAGTAAATTCTTGGTAGGTACTAAAGGTTGTAGAATAAGTTTTACTTTTAATTTTTCTAAACTTGCTTGTGGCAATATCTCCACACTGTATAGGGTTTTAGGATGTATATATCTATATGGTGGGGTTGTCGTAGTTAGTCAATCACATGCAACGAGTGTGTTGATTAACCTAGGAGATGTCTTAAGCCAATGACATGTAGAGGAATGTTGTTAGAAAGAGGCATAGGAGGAAGAATCGGCAAACTCAGTATCTCAAATATGTATGTATGATAGTGGATCAAACTCGATGTTCTTAATCGTTCTTAATTGAATTGCTTATTTGATTCTATTTGGAGTGATTTTAGCAGAACTTTAGTATTTATCTTAAACTTACTACTGTCTTAAATTAGCCAAATGAGAGATGAAGCCTCCTATTTACAAAGTATAGAAATTAATCTTGTCCGTCGAATGGTTTTAAGATAAACAATTGAGATTGAGTTCCTTTATCGAAGTTTATCCTCTCTTTAGCCTTCATGGGCTTGTATATGGGTTCAAGTATGCTTAAGGATTTTGTCAGCTAAAGAAGGCCCATTATCATTATTATTTAACTTAAAGACTAACCGAGTCTCCTTAAGGCCCAATCTAACCAAATAAGCCTAAAAGCATTGTTCTCGAGTCTTCTTTTTGCATATAAGACAATCGAATAAAGCCAATAATGGAATATCTAGTCCAACGATCCCCGCTCTGAGCCTATCAAGCCAAATCTCCATAAAACATCCTTAATCGGGCTGATTTCGTAGACTCTATCACTAGTGCAAGATATCGACCTATAGCATTAAATTAGGTTAAAAGGTCAATTACTAAAATGACCTTCTACAATATCTACCCATAAAAAATCCTAATTAATGATATTTAGCACAACAAATATAATTTTTTTTTACTCGAGAATACTCAATGTCTTAACTTATTTACTCATTATAGAAAGAAAAAAACTTAAATCATATTTTATTAAATATTCCTTTATAGCCTCTCATTTTCCTCTAAAGTACTATTATTTAACTCTACTCATCAACTCATTCCCTTTGATGCCATTCAATTTTTATTGACTCTAAGGTAATTTCGACTCATTTTTTCCTATAGTTAAGGCTCAATCCTTCTTTTTATATGATTTTAAATATCCATTACCTATTTGTTGTTGGATGGGATTATCTTATTTTACTATATCATCATAATCAAGATGTATACTTTTATGAGAAATATGTGATGAAATCTATAATTAAATTGTTGTAGATTACCGTATTAATTAATGTATTGTATTTGTAAGTACAAGGATTGTTAAATAGGTTTATTGGTCAACTTACCTTAAAATTTTTGTAACTCATGCCTATAAATTCTAAAAGACACATGTATCATAAAGGTTCCCTAATGTTATAAGTTAAGCTCATATTCTAAAATTTAAAAACCAATACCTAAAGATATGATATAAATAATGTCCCATTTTTCTATCCACTGTATACTTATTCGGTCCTAATTCATATGTGTATGTGTGATGCATGTTGTAAGACCCACAATCAGGTATCTAAGGATCAATTTATAGAATTTAGGAGAATTGAGCAAATTATCTTATCCAATTCAAATTTTAAGATAAAATTAGGATTATTAGTAAAAGCGATCATATAAGTCTGAATTTAGGAAAATAAATAATGAAATAATTAATTATTATAATATTGAATTATTTGTAAATTTCCAATTATTTGTAAATTTCCAATTATTTATTAGAAACGCACAAAATAAGTTTTGATAACTAACAAATTGATAGAGATAAATTATATGCACACTAAAAATTATAAAATAACTTAAATAATATTTAAAAATATTTATTTATACCATATATGTATTTACATGTAGATAAAAATTAACGAAATTAGTTAAAATACCCGTAATATGCTAAAATAATACTAAATAATTAAAGAAAAATATGGAAAAATGAGGAAAATTCCGAAAGTGGGGTGTAGCAAATTGGACATGGAGAATGGAAAGCAACCAATTCAAATCAACCAACAAAAAAAGTAAAAAAAAAAAGAGATAAGGGACACTTAGCAAAGAAAAAATGGAAAACAAAAATCCTAAACTCAACTATAAAAACAAAAGACCTTCATCCAAACTCATTTTTGACATTTTAGAATCCAAAAAAAAATTAGGGAGAGGAGAGAATAGAAGAGAGCAATTTTACAAAAAAAAAAAATTAGAAAATTAAAGCGCAAATAGGGTATATAAGGAGATTCTCAACCAACGACCACCTAGAAAGGAACGGCCACCACCAAAAGACAGTGGACCCCACGTCTAAAGCTGTACACAATGGTGGAGCCACCACTAATGGTTGAAAGCTTGTCAATTGGTGAGTTCCAATTTCCTTTCCAAATTTGTTTAATTTAGTAAAAATATGAAATATGCATGGAAAATTATGAAATTTGGTTTCCTTAAGTATTTTTGCATGTAGAATCAGAATATCAACCAATTTATTAAAATTAGAAGTACTTATATAGATTCCTTAAGAACAGACCTGATTTCAATGAATTTTGTATGAATTTTCAAAAATAATAAATACTGTAATTTCGAGCTAACTTTTTGTATACATATTCCTTATATGATATATTTAATTTACATAAAAATAATTTTTGATAAACTACACATTTAGTATTTATTAAAATTATTTTATTGAATCTATCATGTTTTTCATATGAAAGAAATAATAAGTTTTTAATTAAATTCCTTAATGAATATGATTTGTAATGGCTTCTAAAGCTTAATTATGATTTTGGGAATATTCAATTTGAATCTCATAATTTTATTTGGTTATTTACCTAATTTAAGTTAATTTTTAGTAAAATCAAACCTAAATTCAGTATACCAAAAAATAATATATATTAAACTATCTTAGTACTTTTCATGATCATAATATAACAACCATAATTTAGTAAGTACAATATATTTTCCGTAGCTTTAGTGGGGTTTGAAGCATTAGTTGTATGTATTATGCATAATATATACTAAATATGTAAGTAAATGGTATATTTTACGTTAATTTTATGATTTTGGATTAATTTGTTGTATATTCTAATTTAAGATGAATTTAGATATCTTACAATGTTAGTTGATGATGAGAGATGTAAATTATACTATTAGAGAGGTTAGATGTATGCTTTATATGTAGATTAAGTAGTAATAAGTAATATGGAAATAGAATGATTAAATAAGTGAAGAATATTAAGTTAAATCGATAATATTATAATAACAGGAGAATATTATAAATCTGGTTTAAAAGGTGAATTTAAGAAATTATGTGAAAATATAGGTTATTCTTATATCGAAGCTAATTCGATGGTTAAATTAAGAACATAGCGTACCGTACTAATCGAAATACTAATTAGGAGCTAAAACATATATTTAGGATACTTAAGCATACTTAGATGAATTTCACATTTTACCCCAGAAAGAATTCCTAGGGTTCATAAATCAAAACATAATCAAAAGCTAAAACAAAACGAAATTCAGAGACTGGTTTAGAAATTGAATTAGAAATTAATTTTGAACTAATTCAGTTATAAGAGATATATAAATTGAATAAATACGTAAAATTATAATCTCAAACTTAAAACTCATGATTTAAAACTTATATATATATATATGTATAAGCAATCACATTAAATGAAGATTATTTTTAGATTAGAGTTTAATTTAAAAGCCGAAACCGTAATTGAAACAAAAAACAAATTCGAAACTTAGCTGAACAAAGGAAGTAATTCTAAAAGACTTAAACCTAAATTACTAAATGTAGGGAGATCATAAACCAAAAACACTCATAATTTAAATTACATAACAAAATATATCTATGGTAGTTATGGAAAACTAAATCAACATTTGTATTATAGGAATTATTGGTTATGGCCTGTGCGAGTGGCACCTCAAATGAGCAAGCGATGAGCCCAAGTAAGTTGGAATTAATACATTACTATATTTCGAAGTACTAATTTGTAATATTCGAAGGCTTGAAATTGTGCTTGATTGTATTTGTTAGATAACGACTGTGCGCATATACTTGTTTCTAAGTGATGCTATGGTTCTAGGTTGTTGTTTTAGCTTGTATTTATGCGATTGTGAAATGATTAAACACTTTAAACCGAATCTAATTAAATATAAAACTTGAAATTCTAAATTGGACCTGCATAATGATCCATTAGGGGAAATTTAGGGTTTTTCGGTTAAATATCGACCTCTTCGAAAGGAATAGCGCAAGATAGTATAAATTGGTTCCTTCTTCATCCTTAGTCGAACTAACTGATAGGTAAGGAAGTTGCGGCAAGGGTGAAAGCAATGGTTCAAAGATAGTCGTGGGAGAAGCAGTATCTCCATTGCATAAGCTTGAGTTTAGTCATAAATTGTTACATTAAATAGAAACTTCTCAATTCATATTAGAGTAAGTGAAATTTCTCTAGTTTCACGATGGGCAGAACAACGTTATACAATGGTATTTGCTTGAATATACATTGTATCTAACTAAATTGGTTGATAACCCTACTTGTATTTAATGTATAGTTTTAATTCTCCATCCTAACATATTAAGTTGTGGTTACTCACATCCCTATAAATGTTATTATAAGTACTAGTTAGAAAGTGGCTTATATTTATCTTAAAGTTAGCAACCATTGAATCTTAAGAAGTAAGGAAATACATTAAAAAAATAAATATATTTTTAAGGTCTTAACTTTTATTTAGAATCTTTCATTTTCAAATTATCTATCACTCAGGAAATATAGTATGAAACCTTGCAAACATTATTTGTAATATTTGAATCTTTGTATATATATATATTGTAAACACCTCATTTTTGCCATTTTTTTTTTCATTTTTTCATTAATTGAGCCAAGTTAATAAATAAATAGAAAAATTAAAAAATTAAAAAACGAAAATTAAAAGAAACAATGAAAAAAATAAAAAAATGAGAGAATAGAATCACATCGTATCGTATCGTATCGTATCGAGTTAAGTCGTATCGTATAGAGTTGCATTATATCGTATATCAAGTCGAGTCATATCATAGAAAGTCGCGTTATATCGTATAAAGTCATATTATATTGAGTTGTGTCATATCGTATAGAGTTGCATCATATCAAATCTAAACGAGTCGAATCATGTCCAGTCGAATCAAATCATGTCGAATCGAGTTGTGACGAATCGTTTAATATCAAATCAGGTACGAAATGTGATTAATTTAATAAATTTTAAATCATTTAGGAAGTTGGGCTTTATTAAGATAATTTTGGCCTAGTCCAATTTAAAGTAGATTTTCTTTTATCTAATTTATATTGGGCTTTGATCGAATTGAGCCTTATAAATTGAAAGCCTAAATTAAGTAGAGTTTATAGAAATTATGTTAAATCTGTGAAGAATCGTAATCATATTTTCTGTATCTATACAGAAAATACGATTATGATTAAGGGTTTACAAATATCACATCAATTGTCAGGATGGATTTTTTTATTTTGGATATTCTCCACAAAGCCCAATTCTCAATTCTAAATTTCCCATTCCGAAATCAAAAGCCTAACGTCTAATTTCTACAAGTCATGAAGTTCTAACAACTTTAATACCAATTTTCCTAATTTTCGAATCTTGAATCTGCGAAGTAAAGGATCCACTACTTGACACATTCACTCCTCACCCATCGATCCGAATTTCAACAATCCATCGTTGAATTGCCTAACACCACCAATCCTTGTTGCCATAATCACAAGTCCTTTACGCCAGCCCAACGAATCAAAAGTCTACTAGCCGAGATCCCTGAAGTCCAACAATTCCAACCAATCGCAAGCCAATCCTTTAACAACAACTAAAGCTCTAGACATCTCAACGCTGATCCGAAACTAATGCCAACCCCCTACGACATCCAACACATCGATCAGCTACACAACTCCACACTGATTCGAAACCAACGACAATTGCACCGTCCTTCACTCTACAACACTTAGCCGAAGTCTGATTCCATGAATGTCCACTCTTGAAGCCGTCGACCAACATAAAGCCGAAATCCAATTCAACCAAAGACAGCATTACACGCCGACCAACGAAAAGCCGAGACAGCAATCACAAACTCTACATTCCATTACTTAACCAAACACGAACGCGATCCACCACACCGCATTCCACCAAAGTCCATACGCACACTGCACACGATCACAAGCATACCGATCATGCGCGATTTGACGCTAGGTAAAACTTATTATTATTATTAGTTATTTGTTTTATTAGTTTAATTTAATTATTTTACTAACATATTTTTTTGTTTTAGTATAGGTTTTATTATTATTATTATTATTATTATTATTGCATGATATTTTTTTAGATAATTCTAATAAAATTTAGTTAAATTGATATTGACAGTTTTTAGCAAAATCATGTTTTTTTTTTTAGAAAATAAACGCATCTTCAGGCGTATCTTGTACTTAAGATTTGGAAAATATATGTATTAAGATACGTATCTCGCAGTTTAGATTTAGAAATGTATGTATCAAGATATGTATCTTGTAATTAGCATTTAGAAGAGATACGTAAAAATACGTATCTAAAGCGTATCTTAATAGATCTTATTAATTAGGATTTAAAAAAGATACTTTTGACATGTAGTAGTTTTAAAAATAAAAAATATCTTAATTGGAATTTTCAAAAGATTTAGTTAATTGGGGTTTCCTTTAATTTGGGAAAATTAGATTTTTTAGGTTTTTTTTTAAATAATAAATTAATAACAATATAAACTTGGTCAGTTTTCAAAATTAAAATTAATCAACATATTAAAGTTTTTTTAGAAAAAACTACGATCGTCTAATTCTAATTAATGGGTACGTAGACACATTCAAAGCAACGATAAAATATGTAGAAATTTAGGTTTTTTTTTTCTTTTTGGTTTTCTATTTATTTTTTCCTTCTCTTAAAAACGTAAAAAAGATAATTAGAAGAATAATTCTAATTTCGGTAAATAGATAGTGGTACTCATTAGTGTTTAATAGGTTAGCCCCCGAATTCAGAATCTTTTGATTTTTTATTCAAATTAAAATCAAAGAACGATAGCTAAATCGTAATTAAATCACCCATTTGATTACGATTTTGACTACGATTTCTCTTTTTCCAATTTCAGTCGGGTAACGACTCTAAAAATTTTTTTATATAAAAAATCAGAATTTCCCAATTTTTTTAGTTGAGAATTAATATTAAATGGGTTAGAGTTTAGTATTAATCAGAAAGTGAAAAATCGAATGAATAAAAAAAATCGAAAATTCAAACTCGACATATATATATATATATCTTCATACTTTCTTAGGTAAATAATTTATTTAATTCATAAACTGTTTATTTCAAAGTAAATTAGTTGTAGATGCTTTATATAAATAAGATCTAAGATAGTGACTATACGGTCAGTTTCTATCCTATAATGGTTTACACAATGAGACTATTATGACTTTATCGCTTTAAGGCATGACACATGTTATGAATATATAGCATACGATGGCGAGTAGATCTTCTTAGTAGTCAAATCATCATCATCTTTCTATTCATATCTTTATACCTTAGTTATATTTTTATACCCGTTCATTTCACTGAATGGAATGAGAAGAAAATGGAATTGAAATTCCTAAAAAATATAATAAGAATGTAATACTTATTATTTTATTCAATTAGATTTATAAGTAACTTAAAAATAGATATGTAATAGAACTTTTATGATTAAATTACCCTTAATCAATTTTCTTCCTCAACCTATTCTAAAATAATAGATGGTAATGTTGGTGGTGGTGATGGCAGTGGCGATAATCGCAATGGCGATAATGGCAATGGCAAAGGCAAGTTAGCCATAGCAGTGGCAACGGCAATGATGCTAGTTGGCGACAATAATGAAAGTAATGGTGTTGGTCAATAACAATAGGCGGTGGTGATGGTGGCGATTGATGAAAATAGCACAATAGTGATGGTATTAGCAGTAATGGTGATAGTAGTGTTAGTATGATGATGACAGTGATAATTGATAACGATTGCAATGATAGAGATGATTGGGGTAGTTAGTGATAGTAACAGTAATGGTAGTCAACAGTGATAATGATGATGGTGGTCATTAAATTGGGATAAAGTTATTTTCATAAAAAGTGAGATTTTGTAACGAATTACGGTTCTTTTATTGAACTTTCAAATAATAAGCATTCATATGGAATTGTAATTAATAAATAAATAAATAAAGTGAATGTTGTAATAGAAAATAAAGTGGGAATAAAATTCCAATTCTTCCCAAGTAAATAAAACATTAGTAGTCTCTTCAGAGACATCCGATAAAATGGAACCTTAGTGTATTAAAAATGTATATACATTTTCTCAACACAAATGTTCATCGGGAAATCCATTGTAAAGTATACAATATAAACTTCAAAAAGAGTTACGAATTCTTCAAAAGAGAAAGGAAAAAAAAAGGTCATAAAAAAGTTCACCTTATAAGTTCTAATATACTAATATGATGCACCATCCCTCCATCACGTGAGATTAAAAAATTATAAAATAAAATAAAAAGACCCGTAAAATCATTTATTTATTTATGACTTAAAACTTTTACGGTGCATTCACTTTATTAAATAGAATAAAAAGGAAACATAATTGAAATTCTTATGAAATGAAATAAGGGACAAATATTAATTATTGTGTTTAGTTAAATAAAAAGTGCATAAGAATATATTTGTAATAAATATTTAGATGACAATTTCATCCCTATCTTCTTCCTTTCTATGTTTCTCTCTCAATTTTTTTTTTTAAAAAATACTTTTCCCATTTATCACAACTTCATCCAAAAATTTAAAATATAAAATGAAACTTAAAAAAAGAAAAAAAAAATAAAAATAAGAGAAGAACACAATGAAGAAACCCAACAAGATCGGATTTTTACAATTGTCACAACCATGTTTGATGAGATAAACAGATGTATTAACTCCCTGAAATGGTCGAAGGGCATGATGACTCTCTCTAGAAAACTCTCTCTCTCTCTCTCTCTCCCTCTCTGTAAAACTCCCTCTACTTTTGTTATTCCAAATCATAAGAAACGCTTCTCAATTGATTTCTCTTCTATTGATCACATTTTGGATCAATCAAATCTGGAAGATGATTTCCACTCACCAAGTCATGAAAACAAAGGGACAACATCCTTACAAGCGAAACAATCACCCTTTCATACCTATAAAGATTAGATTTTGACAGCTTTTAAGGCAACAGAACAAGATTGTGATTATGGAAACGATTCAAAAGAAAAATCAACAGTAATGTTCGGTGATCTTTAATTTGGAGATGACGGTGGTGTTTTTGTTGATAATAATGGTGGTCTCTAGAGTTTATTGTTGGTGGTGGATAGTTGTGGTGATGGTTTTGTTGTGAAGAAAGGAAAAGATAAAAGAGAGCAGTGAATATCTTTTTCTCGAAGAATTGCAGTTCTTTCTTGTTTTTAGGAATTGAGATTCTATGTATGATAGTAAAAATGTTAGTAAATAAAGAAATAAGATTTTTATAAAAAATAAAAGGTGAATGAAATTTTATTCTCTGTATTAAACATGCTATGAAAGATGTGTTCAATTCTAGACTGCACATTAAATATTACGGAGTTAGCTTATTATCTTATAATCATGCTATCGTAAAACAATTTGAAAGGTTTAATAATTCTTTTGACGTTAACATAATCTTTCATTTATATTCATTAGTTTTGATGGCCTTAGAGGGAGGAATGTAAATGCAAATCGTTAATTGGTTATAGTAATCACCATACATATACAAAAAGATTAGGTCAACATATGGATATATGTCTAATATATATAATATACATGCATATCTAAAAAAACCTATATTTTATTTTTCTGAAAGAATATCCACGATCATCAAAAGAAAACAAAAGGAATATATATATATATATATATATATATATGCACCTACAAGGTTACTAACTTCACCTTAAAGAAATCTTGAAAAAAAAAAAGCTCTAAAATATTAAAGGATCCATTATAAGTTTAAAAGAGTGTTTTTTAAGTTTAAAACACCCTTAATTAGACTTATTTATTTTGAAAAACATATTATAATAAAAAAATTTAAATAAAAAATTATATCCATTTTATCTATAATAAAAAAATTAATTTATTTTCAATTCGTTATATTACAAGTTCCATATATATATATCCATATATACATTTATATATATATACTTAACTTCAAAATAACTGTATAATTCAGGTTTAGAAGTACCTTAAATATTAACAAAAGAGAAGGTTAATCGAACAATTACCCCTATTAAATAGCGTCCAGGTTTGACGTCACCCTATTTAATTATCTCTTTCCTTCTAACTCACGGATGAATGAATATTTGATGTGACGTATTAATCTCATAGCGGCCCGGGATTAGATCTGAAATCAATAAAGAATTGATGTCACTGACAACCAATTAAACTAGTATTAATTAGATACGGACACCACGTGATTCGCTATAATTTACTTTTGGTCAGAACTCGAATGATATGGAAAACATATTCTTAATATTTCATAATAGAGTAGATCGTCACGTGACACAATGTCCGTGATAAATTAAAACTCAAAGATAATCCCATTCTTTTCCAAACCTTGAATATCTATAGGTTAAGAAAATAAACCTAACTGGCTATGAAAAGAATACCGAAATAGGAAACTAGATATGGAAAAATAAATAGGAAACATAAAAATTATATATTATAAAATATATAAAAAATAAATAAATATTAAATTATATATTATAAATTATCTATAAAATATTATATATATCTTATAAATATTTAGCTTTTTAGATTTTTATAATATATTATATATATATATAAATTATAAACTTATTTATTAATCTAAACGAGTTAACTTATAATCTTAAATAAACAAACTTACGACTTAAAATAAAGTTTAAATTCGATTTATTTGAATAAATAAATATTATTTTAATTTTTTTGTTTGTATCAACTATCGATGGAGATCAAGTAAAATCGAACAGTGAGCAACGGAGCTCATTTACGAACGTAACCAATTAAATAGATCCGGTAAACTACTCCTGTAGGATGGTCAACCAAGCAAAACCTGATCGACTCTCTCCCGTTAGTCAGTTGTCTCATTTCGATTGGCTCACTCGGCCGGTGGACCACCTTATCTTCAGGATGATAGAGGAGACCACCGAGGTCGTCTGTGGGCCATGCCAGTTATGATTCTTGCCTACATCATAGAGGACAAATCAATACAGGCGGCAGAGGAGCAGTTGAATCTCATAGCATTTTTAAAGTCTGAATATTCACTAGAAAAGTTGGCATGAATATAAATTATAAAATAATCAACTAAGTTATAATGATGCCGACTAGTCAAATTATAACGCCGTTTTCCTCCAACTTCAACGTATGCGAGCTCCTAGGGTAAGGGAAGGTTAGTAAATCCCATACGGAATAGGATAAAATAAAATAGAATACATGGAGTATGATTATTTAAGAGAGGTTTATATCAGTTGAGAGCTAAAACTAAAAAAAAAAAAAAAAGGGATTCTTATGGAACATGAGTCACTATGCTATCATATCCGATTTTTACTTTGAATATTTTATCTAGAGAGAAGTTACAAGAAGAATATATTTTTATTAACAACAATAGAGTATCGATTTGACCCTTAATCCTTAAAACTTTTTAATTTCCACATCAACCCTAATCAAAATCTAATAAGGTACAAATTGAAGATAATAAAAAAGAAATCACAAATTAGTTAAAATGGAATAAGAGATAACTTTATACATTCAAGCTTATATTTTTTGAGTCTCGAAAGCCTTATATCTCTTTTCATTTTCTTTACCTATGCTTGTACTCTTGAACCTTAAAGTTCTATCTTGGTTTTCCTCATTAGGCCCTGTCTTAATTCGTGCCCTTAGGATTCGCATCTTAACCCATAAGCCTTTAATATCATCTTTGAGTTTAGCCTTTACTTCCTATTCTTGGCCAACCCAATCCGTTAGGATATGAGCTTCCTTATTTAGGTTTCCATTCTTTTTTCTTTATTTGCTTGGATTTTGGATCTTTATCATGAGTTGTTAGGCTTCTTTTAGGTTATGATATCACTCATTAGAGTGTAGAATGGTAATAGTTTAGAATAGAATAGAAATTATAGAGATGAAATTGGTTTAGAAAAATAGTTGAAATAAAAAACGGCTCATGAGAGATAATGTAACATAACAGACAACGTTTAGAATTAGAGAAATTTAATACATTTCTTTGATTTTATTTTACTGAAGATGATAAAAGAGAAAAATCCCACATTGATTAAAAATGAAAAAGGAAATTGCCTTGTAATATGATAAATAATAAAGTTGAATTTGCTTAAGCCATTTTCACATAAAATAATCTCTACACGAGACAAATCTATTTTTCGATGCAAATGGATACTCTTGCATGGCACTTGAATTAGGTTTACCATGTCCCCAACACAAGCACAAGGATAAATTGAAATTCACAACCCAATTATTTTATAAGGGTGCTTTTTTTAAAATCAAGGGAAGACAAAAAAAGCAAAAAAAAAAAAAAGGTCATAAAAACTATTATTTTGCGCTTGGGCCAATAAATACTGACAATGTCAGTAAAAACGTTGCTGATAGGATCACGAAAGGATATAACATAAAAGCTATAATCTTGTGATATTTATATCTTTCCAAATATAGACAATAAAAGCAGTACTTTCAAAATTATGAGCCACATAAGTAGTAATATATCCGAGGATCCTATATCTCATAATCTTTGACGATTTCCTAACCTACTTTAAATGCTGGCAAGTATAAAGCTAATAGATGGTGTAGACTCTCTAGTCTCTATATATAATCGAAGCTAAGCTTGGGTTTATTTATCAACAAATTGAATAGGAAAAACATGGAAAATAACACAACCGCTGGGAAGGTCATCGTTTGCAAGGGTAAGAACACTTTTCGGTCGTCTTTCTATGTTGTCAAGGTTTTCACGTTTGATTCTTATGATTCATGAAGCTGCTGTGTGTTGGGGCCCTGAAAAACCCTTCGTGATCGAAGAAATTCGGGTCGATCCACCTCAAGAATCGGAGGTCCGGATAAGGATACTCTTCACTTCCATATGTCATACTGATCTTAGCGCTTGGAAAGGCGAGGTAAATTCAAAACGTTAAAATCAACATCCTTAATTAATACTATTTTGAATTTGTTCGAAATGAATCTGATTTGTTTCCGTTTGCAGAACGAAGCTCAGCGAGCGTATCCTCGAATCCTTGGCCATGAAGCTTCTGGGTAATTTTCCTCCGAAACTTGGAACCAAATCGCTTCATACTTGTTAGAAATATACAGAATCAGTACCTGCAGAGCATTCGTAGAGGCGATAATTATCGATCTTACGGACTTTGTGTGGATCGGTTTGTTGTAGGGAGGTTGAAAGCGTTGGTAAAGGAGTGAAGGACATAAAAGAAGGGGATAATGTGATTACAATCTTCCATGGAGAGTGTGGGGAGTGTAGGTACTGCAAGTACGGAAGGAGTAACGTGTGCGAGATGTATGGGGTGGATCCGATGAAGAAAGTGATGGTTAGCGATGGGAAGACTAGGTTTTGGACGAAGGACAAGTTAAAGCCCGTCTTCCATTTCCTTAACACGTCCACATTCAGTGAGTACACGGTTGTTGAGTCATGTTGTGTTGTCAAGATGGATCCTCGGCTGCCCATCAAGAAGATGACTCTCCTCAGCTGTGGTGTCTCCACAGGTGCGTTGCGTGACACACCTATTCATCCTTTTTCATCCAATATTTTCTTTCTTCTTTTTTTTTTTTTAGTCTTTTACTTTGTTTTCTGAAAAGAAGTTTCGTAAATTTTGTTATCCTTTGTTAGTTTTCCAATTTCTTTTAAGAAATCTATTCTAATTAATTAAATGTACTGTACATTTTCTTTAAATTATTTCTACATTTTCTTTTCGTAAGGTCTTTTTTATTTTTTAAATCTTTGACTTGTTTATTTTTATCTGCCGTTTCCCACGTGCTTCCTGTACAAAACTTTTTGGGCATAATAATTTGCACTTAGTTCTAGTAAGATTTTCAATGTGATTTGTATATAAGTTTGAAATAATGAAAAATAATTTGAGTTTTTCTTTTTTTTTTTAAATACGTTACTGCAATTTCAATTCAACGAGTCATTTAGATTTTGTATCTAATTTACATTATCTAATTTCAATTATACAAAAGAAAAAATTAATTAAATATTATGTATTAATGGATCAATCTGCTTAATCTGTAATCCTATAGGAAGAGTTGGATCGAAAATTTCAACATATATATATATATACCAGGAAGCCAAAACAGGTCAAATTACTTGACCCATGGATTAATGTTAGATGGGATGGGATGAATTGACGTACTTAATTTGCCTTTACAGCTCTACATAAATGAAAATAAACTTTTTAAATAACTCCTCCTTAATGGCCAATTCAACTTATGGAAATTGAAATTTGAAATTGAAAATCAAAATCCTGCAAAAACTCATCCCAAGGACGAGTCTAAGACTGATCTAGGACCCGCCAAGCCTTCATGGGGTCAAGGTGGGTCTAGAAGCCACACTGCAAAGCTATTTTAACTTATTTTCTCTTTCTTTTTCTTCCTGTGGTCCCGCCCAATTCGAGCGCTTAAAAAGCAAGCCCTACAATTCAGCTTTTTAGAACAATTCCAAACCAAGCACATGCCCCTCTCTACTCTTCTACCATTTTTATTATTTTTTGCTACTCTTTCCTTTTTCTTTTTCTAAATAAGGAACATCCCCAAACTTATGAATGAATGAATGTAAATATGGCCTCACTAAGGTATGTATGTCATTAATAAATGAAACTCATATTTACGGACTTATTATTTGCTATAATCCATGACTTGGAGTGTTAGGCATACTTGTTACTTTTGCGATGATTTGCTATATTTGTTAAGCAACCGATATAAAGAATCTTTTAAAAAGGTATGGAGACTATTAAGGTGTTAAAGATGTATGGAATGCAAATTAGATCATTGAATAATGGATGACTCACTTCATTGTCGATTTGTTTTTTACTTATTTTTCTATTTTTGTTATGAATTTTGAATGAAATTTAATTATGTTCCTTTATAGTAAAACGAACCATTTCATTAGTATATACAGGTTAAATATATATATGGTTATAATTGGTTATACGTGCATGATATGTAAACATGAATTAAATATTGACACAAATAATATGGAATGGATAACTTTCAAGTTAATTATCACATTTGATTTGCATGAATCATATTTATTAATAGTTTATTAATATTTACATATTATATATATATATATATAATATAATATATTATTTACTAAATCGTTAGCTGACAATTAGTTTCATAGCAATCTAATGTATTACCAAAAAGTGGGGGGAAAAATACTAAAATTTCCGATTTCAATAATTAACAGGCCATAGTTGCCATATAGATATAATAGAGAATTTGATTCTGTCAGATTCTATTCTTATAAGAAAATATAAAAATTAATTGTTAATAAATTCAATTTCTTAGCCTTTCCTGTTTTTTCAATAAATTTGTAGGGGTTGGTGGGGCATGGAATGCTGCGGACGTGCAAGCAGGCTCCTCGGTGGCAATCTTCGGGCTAGGGTCTGTAGGACTGGCTGTAAGTGAAAATCTATTTTCCTCTTGTTGACTTGATGAAAACACATTACCTTTTTTGCACGCCAAATGCGTACATAAAACCCTACTTTTACACGCCGAAGAAGATGATGTCTTTAATGATTAAGTGCAACGAAAAAAGATTCATTGTATTATACACGCATGTGCCTATACTTTTATATATAAATACGTTAAGATAATATATAAATATCAATAAAACTTTGATATGTATGATAATAGAAACGGATGATTTCTAAAACTATCAATATACGTCTTTTATATATAATCAATATTGTATGATAATAGATTTGATTATGTATATAATATATTTATATATCATGTATACATCATATGCAGTCTATTTACCATTTATGAGCAGCCAAATTTGATTATGAATAGGGTTACATGTAAGGAAGGAAGGAAGGAATGGGCCTAAGACTATCAAAAGAATCTTTTATATTATTATTTTATTATGTTGTTAATAAAATACATATTCAGTCTTTTACCAAATGCCCCGGGAGCTGCTTTTCCAAATATCAGACTTCGTGTTTACTGCAAGTTAAAAGGTGATACCTAGACACGATAGGTTTGAATTTTCCTCTGTTACGTAATCTTTTGTAGAAAATTGAAAATTTTTGGTACAGAAAGAATCTTGACAAGTATAAATTTTTAATTTTATATATATATATATATATATATATATATATCAAAATTTTGTTTATTCAAATAAAACTTCTTGGCATATCAGGTTTTTAGTGTCGAACGTTTCATTTCTTAATCTTTTTTCCTTTTTATTTTATTTTATTTTTTCTAAGTGAATAGAAAGGTATTATCTTGTCCTAAGATAAACTAATAAAAAAATCGAAACTAAAAAAGAATGTATAAAATCAATAGCAAAATCATCGTACAAGATTTTAAATGCACTTCTTCTGAAAATATAAGTGTGTAGACGTTTGATTTCAAAATATAGAATGCCTAGACACATGTCGAAGCTTATATAAGATATGCATTTACAAATTTTACCTAAATTTTCTTTTATTTAATTGCTTAGCAAATGTGCGTAAAACATCCATTAACAATTCTCCAGATAAGAGACTTAGCCTTACAATGCAAATCGAAAAGTTAATGAATTTCATCAAATGCCTATAACAACGAAGTTTTTCCCCCATCGTCCCAGGTAATGATATCGTGTGATTGCAAATATTTAAAGGCAAATCAAAGAGGAACAATAGCTGTAATTTATCATGCACAGGTCTAAAAAAAAGGCTGGGTCTATGTCCATCAGCACTTCAACTATGACCAAGAGCTAATGTGAATTTAAAAATCACAATTATAAGAAATGCATGTCAAATTTTCTGGCTTTTCTTTAAATCATGGTAGTACTTTCTCCTATCCAACACGTGTTCAATCATAAAGATCGTTATAATTTAATATTATTAATATTGATTTTCTAATAAAATGAATTAAACTCAATATTTTTTTTTATAATAGTTAAATTATTTAGGAAAAATTAAGTATCGGTAGTAAAAACTGTTATAATTTAATGTCATGAATACTAATTTTTTAACGTAATAGATCAAATTTGAATTCCTCCTTCTTAAGTTAGAAATGTGTAAACTAAGAGTTAAATGAAAATTAAAGAACGTATTGGCGCAGCATTAACGATAGAGACTCTGGTTTTCCCCATTTTGGACTATACTCTCGTTGAATTGTTCATATAATTGTTGATTAATTCCATATCTTACTTCAAAAGCATTTTAATTTTATACGGCTTTTTGTTTTCATCTGAATTCCCAGGTAGCAGCAGGAGCACGGGCAAGAGGAGCCTCCAAAATAATAGGTGTAGATATCAACCCAAATAAATTCGTTAAAGGTAATTCTTCATTATTATTATTAAAATACTTGATAACGAAATTCTTCTATAATTTGCATACGGTCTACGTGTATTTATGGGAATTTGTTAAAAATCTTAAAATTAAACTCTACATTAGAAGATTGATGGCACACTTCATCAAAGGTAGATACAAGAAAGAAAAAAAATTATTAGAAACAATTATTTGACTTATTAATAAATGTCTTCATAGGTCGGGCATTGGGCGTGACTGACTTCCTCAATCCCAAGGAGCTTAATAATCCAGTGCACGAGGTATTTTTATACAGCCATTTTGTGAAATTTATCATTTTATGAATTATTGACTGATAAGTAATTTGTAACTATATATATATAACGTTACCTCATAGGAAAAAACTTTTTAAACCATCCTCTTAGATTTTCGTCCGTCATTTTGTGAATTATTAATAGACAATCAGTATGAAAATTGAATATTCATGAA
The DNA here is from genome assembly GCA_024138015.1 of Lumnitzera littorea. NCBI lineage: Eukaryota > Viridiplantae > Streptophyta > Magnoliopsida > Myrtales > Combretaceae > Lumnitzera > Lumnitzera littorea. The sequence continues at coordinate 2,062,508 of JAMXBB010000008.1, read as the reverse complement.
AACTATAATCTTATTTCGTTCAGAATTATTACTTTAAAAGGATCTCGTTATTAAATGATCATGCAGATCTCAATAGCACAAACTAGTCAATGAAAATAAATTTAAAATTTTTTATATATTTACTCGGGAAACGTGAAATTAATATTAAAAATCGGACCATTTTCTTATTTAAGTAAACTTAACATGTGATTTATATTCAATGAATGCTGCAGGAAATTAGGAAAATGACTGGAGGAGGAGTTGACTATAGTTTTGAGTGCGCTGGGAACTTGATCGCTCTTCGAGAGGCCTTTCTCTCCACCCAAAAGGTACGAAATATTTAATACACAGTTCTCCTTACTTTCTGTAATCTTAGTCATGTTCATAGTTTAATTGGCTTGATGATATTAAGTTAAATAACCCTAACTCCTCTAAACTCTAAATAAATCCCAGTGCTTCCACATAGGGGACTCTGTACGTAATGACATAAAAAATGTATATTATAATCTCATAAGCACCTCTACATCTACATATGGGTATGGGGTGGAATCTGTCCCACACTCTGACCAGGACCTATTCTAACCAAATCCTATACTCAAATCCAACCCCTTTATATATATATATATATATATATATATATACACTAGCTGATAAGTTAGCAATTAAAATTGCTTTAGACTGTTGAGGCTAAGATAGTATTTGATTATGTAATTTCTATTATATTATACTGATAAAAAAATTTATCTTATATTTAGTTTATAATTTTACCTTATAATTGGATAAAAGATTGGAGTGATGGATTGAGCAAAAAGTTCAGATTTTATACCGTTTATAGTATGGTATAAAAATAAAATTTATTGGATATAAATAAAAATATCTTTTTAGAATATAATAATTAGTTAATTAATATTATTTTTATTATATATTATAAAAAATTATTTATTTTATAAGATAAATAATTAATATTTTAATATAAATTTTTTGTTCAGTATTATATAAACTAAACATATTACAATAAATTTATACTATTTAATTCTCTTTATACTTATTCTATTCGATTTTTTTTATCCAATCTAATTTTTATAACGAAACGTTATCTAAATATTAGAATATCTCTCAACTAGTTAAGAATATTAATTATGGGAAATATTTCTTAGGAGAACACTGTAACCAGATATATCAATATAAGTTATATTAGTGGAAGTTGCATCCTCAGTGGGGATGCTTAAATTATGATAATGAGTAAATAAATCAAGTTTAGGGTTGTTAGTGGGGAAATACATATATATATATATATATATGAAAGAAGTGATTTTGTCATGTGTTGGGTTTGAGTAAATAGGGATGGGGAGTCACCGTAATGTTGGGAGTTCAAACAAGACCGGATACACTTCCAATCCATCCCATGGAGCTATTCAGCGGCCAACGCATCATTGGATCCGTTTTTGGGGACTTCAAGGGAAAAACCCAACTCCCACGTTTTGCCCGAGAATGCGTAGAAGGGGTTAGTTTCTCATTACTATTTCTTATCCATTTACATTATAATAATTACTAAACACCTGTAATTAATGTTATTTGTAATTTAATAATATGAATACTTATTTTTTAATGGAATAGCTCAAATTCGATTTCTTCCTCTGATAGTTGTAATAGGTATACTAATTGCAAAAAATAAAAAATAAATAAATAAACGCTCATCATGAGTAATTATAAAAAGTGTAAATCCAAAAACACACACATATATATATATATGTATGTATATTTATGTGCATGCGTGTATAATGGTGAAAATATAACTTTTTATTAATTAGGAGAGAGATTGGTTGCTACTGCCATGAATGATTCAATATAGTAGGTGGAAACTAGTTTCTTTATTTAAGGGTGTATATATATAGCATAATATATTTTCCAAAACTTTTACTTGTATTATCTATATTTATTATTCAGACTAGGCAAAATAAAGTGGTTGTAATTCAAAGCAGTTTCTAGATATAATTATAATGGGATGGCAAGGTGGTTCACTAGTGATGTTTAATGTCCATGTGCATATAAATATATATATATATATTTCCCGGGGATAGGTTTCTATGTCTAATGACGTCTCTTTTTTTTTTTTTTTATTTGTTTGTGTTCAGAAAATAAATTTGGATGAGTTCATTACTCACGAGCTTCCGTTTGAGAAGATCAACGAGGCGATGCAGCTGCTAGTTGAAGGGAAGTCCTTGAGATGCCTTCTCCAACTTTGATATTATTTCAATAATTGTATTTTCCCAATATGAATAATTGCAAATGAAAGGGAATAAGTGCTACTCAGCATGAAATTAGTGGTCTTACATAAATATTAATAAAATTTTGATATGTGATAGTTTTTATAAAATATAAACGGTAATTTAGTTAAGATATCGATACTATATAGTATAAACTTCACGTTATCATATTTTTCCATGGAGCAAATATTTATTATGCACATTTTTATATAAGGTCTACAAATTAAATTTACTTAAAAATTTCTTATAAACCATACGGTTCATTATTAGCGTTGTATTTGCATAAGCTCCATTGAAGACCTAAACCGAGGATATACATACATGTGGACATTTTAGAGGAAAGTATCAAAAGCTAATGACAATTAGAAAGTGGTGGTTTTCGCTTTATAAATTTAGTGTTATCGTGTATTAGACCTCGTGATCTTGTAGGAGTAATAAAAAATGTGGTAATGTTATGGTTTATATCTTAATTTTATTATTTTTTATAATTATATATTTAAAGTTTTAATATGTTTAATTATATATATAATTAAAGATTTAGTTGTTATTATCTGTATCCTAATAAACTTTTATCTATAATAATAATCCATTCAGTATGATAAGTTAATGAAGCAGATATCTATAATCTTAAGAGGGCATGTGACTCTCTTAAGGCCTTGCTTGACCACTTATGGCTACTAGTGGATTCGTAGGTACACATTTTTTAAATAGACCATGTCTCATTATTTGATATTAGGTAATTAGTGGTCATTTGCAAGAGATTCTACGACCTCCCTTAAGGTTATAAGTAATTACCTTATTGGTTGATTATACTAAGTAGATTAATTGTGTGAATTACAAGTAATTGAAGTATAAATTGTAATAATTAAATATATAATTTGATAAGTTGAAATTTTAGGTGTATAATTATAAAAATTAGTAAAATTGAAGTATAAATTGAGATGTTAACTCATTAAAAATTCTTACCCAACATTCAAAATGGGTACGTTTCAACATATGCTATTAAGAGTGGGTACATTAGTTGTTTGATCTTTGTAAAAGTTTCCTTTTAAATTATTTTATGAAAATACTTAAATTTATTAAGGTAAAGCATGGAAGATTAACTACCTAGATACATAAAGAATATGCATAAAGCAAGCAAATGTAAATACAATATAGTGAATGTGAGGAAAAGAGAGAGAGTGAGAAAAAATAAGTTTGAATGTATAAAAGTTCTACATTGTGCGTTGATTCTCTCTACCAATAGCAGTAGCTCAACTATTAGAACCTAATATGAATCTATTGTCAAATGAATGTGGTAAGTCCCAATAAACTCATCTATCCTCCAATTTTGAAGTTTCCTTTACAATTGATGTATCCTTCATGGTTGTTCAAAGTGCTTCTAAACATTCCCTAGTCTAACACTAAACATGCTTTCACAAACAACTCTATAAGCTCCTCAAACTTATGTAAACATCACTATAAATTGATTCTCTCAAAGAACACTCAAATCTTAAACAAAAGATCACGTACTTTAGTAAAAAAAATCTAAATCTCACACACAAGCTTTTACAATCTTGAAAACTTATGCTCGTAACTACCGTAAATTACCCTTGAGTAGAGTCTCCAATTTATAGAATTGGTTGAGCTCATCCAAATTAGTTTCTTTTTGGATCAATATTAAGAATTTAATCTTCCGATGGCTACATAATAATTTGATTAAAAATATTTACCACACACCTTGCTATATAAGGTCTTGAAATTTAGTTTACTTATTGTAATGCCAATAAATGATTATAAACCATACAATTCATTATCAATGTTTTACATGCATGAGTTCTATGCAAAGACCTAAACCAAGGATAAATAAGTAGACATTGTAGAATAAAGTACCAAAAGCTGAATACAATAAAGAGTGGTAATTTTCACTTTGTAAAATTAGTGCTATCATGTATTAACATTAACTAGACCTAGAGATTGTAGAAATTGGTATAAGTTATCTTCAATTGGTTCACCTATACACATTACACATAAAAAAAACATATTTTATTTTCCACATTTGGCTTATAGCTTTGCATATATAAAGAGGACCTTCTATATTCAGTAAGTTACAAGTAATACATTTCATGTTCCACTCTCATTAGCTTCTTTGCACTCTACATATTTTCTCTACAAATCTACCTCTAGCCAATCATGTAAGATCTCTGTTAAGATCAAGATTCAATCTTTCTTTTCGCTTTGTAGATGGTATTAGAGCAAGAGAAAATCATGTTTAGTGTTCTGATTTGTATTTACAATTAGCTACTAGTATCTATTTGATCGGTTGGTTTTCTATATCAATTCTTTTGATCTCTGAAATACTCCTTAGCGATACTTTGAATATAAATTAAGAATTGTCCTATGATGATCCTTTACACCTATCTCCATGGAATAATCTAGGAACCCTAATTACTAATGTGATTTTCGATGGAATGAGCTATCATACTTGGAGTAGGTTGATACACTTTGAAAATTGGATTCATTGATGGTTCTATATTAAAACCAGAACCAAATACCTTTGATGAACAATATATCCATTGTGACTTTATGGTTTAAAGTTGGATTATTAATTCTTTGGCTAAAGATATGAGTGAAGGGTCTATATTTACACAATCGAACGAAGAGCTTTGGGAAAATATTTGTGAGATTTAGACTCATGAATGGGTTGTTGTTATATCAATTGCAATCTGAAACTATGAATTCTAAACAAAGAAATGCAGGTACGACAATATATTACAATAAACTTAAAAAACTATGAGATAAATTAGGAAGTTTGATTGTTTTGCTAGCATGTAAATGCGAAGCAATGGTAAATTGCAATTGTTATGTAATGAACAAGTTTTTAGACATGGATAATAAAACCAAATTTGTTCATTTATTAATGGGTCTTAGTGATGTTTTTTAGAATACCGAAAACCAAATATTATCCATAGATCCCTTACCAATAATTAACAAGGTATATTACCTTGTATATCTCGTTGAAAAGCATAAATAATAGTATCTTATATGAGGATTTAGCAAGTTTTGTTGCTCAAGTTCAAAAGAAAATTGTTCTTGATGACAGAAGGAAGAAAAAGGGTAGAGGAGCAAATAAAATTTTTTGTATGCATTGTAAAAGGACTATACATTCTATTAAAAATTGTTTTGAAATCATTACTTATTCGAAGTGGTTTAAAGGTGCAAAAGAAAAGAAGTATAATAAGGTTACTACTACTACTCACATTCATTGTGATGTTGGTTATGCTCTTGTTGGTAATTATACGATAGTTGAGACTCCTTCTGATATGGGGTACGAGAATTTAGTTCATAAAAGTACCCAAACCTTGGCTCTAAGAAGTGAATTACAAGCGATATCCAAAGTCTATCGAGTAATACTCAAAGAGTTGAGGAAGTATAATTCAATAAATCAACAACATTCCTCATTTATGAGCTTTGTAGGTAACACTCTAGCTTTAAATTCTCTTGATAGTAGTAATAGTCAAGTGGTTACTTGGATTGTAGATACGAGTGCTTCAAATCATATGCCACCACACTTGCATCTTCTTTTCCTTAAGCACATGTTATCAAAACTTGTTCACAAAGAACTTCTAAATGGAATTCATTGATGAGTTTATAGTTTCGTCCTTTTATTATAATTTGTTATCGGTGAATAAGTTACTTACTTATTCTAGCTTGATTGCATTGTTTGATAATTTCAAGACCTCAACTCTAATGTTATCATTGCTACAGCTGATATCTATTTTAGGCTATATGTAATGAGCATGAAGCCATAGGGTAGTGTATCTTCTTATTCTTTGAATAATGTTGCTGTTACATGTATTCCTTCACGTGCAAACGGTTTTGACAATCATTTGTCCTTAGACCTTTTCCATAGTGGATTAGGACATGTTTCAACATCAAAGCTACAACATTTGCCTCAATTTACGCATTTGAATTTGTCTAAGTTTCTTTGTGATACTTGTTTGTTTGCTGAATTTGATCACTTGCCTTTTTCTCATAGTGATTCTACATCTTTGCATCCTTTTGACTTATGTTGATATATAGGGGCTATATAACACATTCTTTATTTCTAATGCCAAATTTTTCCTCATTCTTGTTGATGACATGTCAAAGGGCACTTAGACTTTCTTAATGTGTCATAAACACTAAGCGTTTACCATCTTGCGAAGCTGATGTCTCTCCGAAGTCGAACACATGGAAAAACACCACAACGAAGCAAACAAAAGGAAAAATTTAGTAAAGTTCGAGTAGCTACCGAATGGATATAACTCACCACTCAACCCTCCTCAACCTACAATTCGCCAGATATGACACATCGGTCCAAATTGAAGGATCAACCATCGTTACTTCTTGTTAAAGGGAGCAAATAAGAGTTAAATGATAATGAGAACATTAAGGTTATTGAACGTGAATAATTCTATATCGATTAGTTGATTATCTACATACAAAAAAGTAGAGGTTTATATACCCATCCACTAAAATTACTTTACATGCATTAAAAAACAAAATGATATTTTATAATTAGGTTACATGAGACATACTAAAAGGAGGTAAAAGAGATAAAGAATATTCAATATAGAAAAGAAAAAAAATCATTCTGGAAGGTTGTGTTCAGAAGATACATGTTGCTTAGTAGCTAGATATTAGGAATATGATACAAGGTAGGTAAAAATAGGAAAATGTTGCAGTCGGGGGCTGTCTTGATCTAGATCAGGTTGGGAGCCAATCAGTCCAATAAAGAAGTCAGCTGAATTCAAGTCAAATGCCTATGGTCGGTTGGAGAGCTTGACTTGACTAGTCTTAAGCCGTCTTTTGGGATAAGACTTTGTTGTTTGAAAGAGCATGTTTGACACATGTGAGGATCTGATAAACAGGTCGACAGGAGATCAGTTCAGCATAGGGATCCCTGTCTTGGCTTTGGTTTCAAGCTAGTACTCTTTGCATGAGTCCTTAAAGTCCTCTGAGTCCTCTAGCTCGGCTACGAGTGATTGGTCTAAGGGCTTAATTCCTATCGTTTGCTTAAGGGTCAAAAAGATTTACCCTAAAATCTGGAAGGCTTTCTACTTCTTCTTTTGGGACGTATGCGATGTCTTCCTCTACTGGTTAGTAAGACATCAAATCAGACACAATAAAGGTGGAAGAAACATCATAGTTATCAGGCAACTCAATCTAGTAAACATTGCGGTTGATCTTCTTCAAGATTTTGAACAAACCATCAACTCGAAGAGATAGTTTGTTGTCTCAAGTGTGGGAATTGTTCTCGGCTAAAGTATATCCATACTAAGTCTCCTAGGTGGAAGGAAACAGTCCAGTGGCTTCGGCTACCAATTTCATACTGTCTCTAATTGAATTTGGCAATCTTCTTGGTTACAGACCGATGTAATTTGTGCAATTCTTGGGCTTGATCAACTCCGGATTAACTCTCTTCAGTAGCTACTGGAGCGTCGATCATATCTAAGGGAATGGTAGGGTTAAGGCCATAGACGACCTTGAATGGAGTCTTCTTAAAGGCTATAGATGACCTCGAATGGGGTCTTTCTAGTAGTGCTATGGACAGTTCGGTTGTATGCAAACTCCACAATTGGTAGGCACAAATCCAAATCCCAATCCCTTAAGTTCTTTTCCATGATAGCTTTGAGCAGATTGCCTAGCGTTTTGTTTACCACTCATAACCCCTAGACTAATCGCTCGTAGCCGAGCTACAGGACTCTAAGGACTCGTACAAAGAGTACTAGCTCGAAACCAAAGCTGAGACAAGGATCCTCATGCCGAACTAATCTCCTATGACCTATCTATCAGATCCTCACATGTATCAAATATACTTTTTCCCAATAAAGAAGTCTTATTCTAAAAAACAGCCCAAGACTAGCCGAGCCGAGCTCCTCAACCAACCATAAGCGTCTGACTCCAATTCAGCTGACTTCTTTACCGAACTAATTGGCTCCCGACCTGATTCAGATCAAGTTAGTCCCCGACTGCAACGCTTTCCTACTTCTACCTACCTTGTATCATATTCCTAATATCCAGCCAACAAGCAATGTGTGTCTTCTAAACACAACCTTCCAAAATGATTTTTTTTTCTATATTAAATATTCTTTATCTCTTTTACCCCCTTTTAGTATATCTTATGTAACCTAATTATAGAATACCTTTTATTTTTTCATGCATGTAAAGTAACCCTATAGATAGGTATATAAACCCCCACTTTTTTGTATGCAAACAATCAACTAGTTAATACAGAATTATTCATGTTCAACAACCTTAATGTTCTCATTATCATTCAACTCTTATTTATTTCCTTTAGTAAGGAGTAGTGACAAGTGACCCTTCAATTTGGACCGATGTATCATATCCGGTAAATTATAGGCCAAGTAGGGTTAAGTGGTGTGTTATATCTATTTGGTAGCTACTCGAACTTTGCTAACTTTTTCCCTGTTTTTTTTTTTTTTTTTTTTTTGCTTCGTTATGGTGTTTTTCCGTGTGTTCGACTCTAGAGATGCATCAGCTTCACTAGTATCAAAGTACGGTTCTGCAAAGGAGTATGTGAAGTTACAATGACGTTTGGGTTCACCTTACTGTTAGTGGTTACTGTATTCCTTTCCATAGCTACTACAGTATACGTGTAAGTGTAATTTCATTATTATTTTGTTTTTACTCTGTTTTTCATTACGAAAACAGAGCAAGTTCGCTATTGTTCTGTTCGAGTGATTATTGGGATTAGAAGTTATTAAAGTATTGCACCATGTCATATTCGAGTGTTCAAGATGTTATTGGTGATCAGAGTAGTGGTACTCAACCCAATTATGGTCATAATGGCAGTAACACCCCAAGGTCGGTTGATAACAAACTTAATAGACTAACCTACCTTGTTGAAAGTCTAGTTATAGCAATGCAAGTTAACAAACAATAATCCTATGGTGTACAGCACCATAACCCACCAGAAAATGACCCTAAGAGACACCACAGCCAAGGCAATCGAACCAATCGCCCAGTTCAACCGCAACAAGCTAGAGGAGTAGCAAACCAAGTTGCTAGACGAAGACTGGAGTTGAAGGAGATTAAGAAAGATGATTAGGAGTTGGATGTTGAAGAGTTTAGGGAGTAAGAAGAAGAAGCTGACTATTACCAAGTGCAGAGATGAGGATGATGACTCCCTTGAGGGTTAGACAATGTCAAGGTTCAAATCCTACCCTTCAATGGAAGTGAGGATGCAAATGAATACTTCGAGTAAGATAAGAAGTTCGAGAAGGTGTTTAAATGTTATAGATATATGGATGCTGTTAAAATCCGACTTCCTATACTGGAGTTTATTAAGTATGCTACTATATGGTGGAAAAATCTAAATGCAGCCAGAATGACAGATGGAAGGTAAGGTGTTAGAACATGGGATGAGATGAAAAGGTTGTTAAGAGGTAAATTCATACTCGAGGCCTACCTACAAGATACGTTTGTAAAGTTACAGGAGCTTCACCGAGGAAGTCGATATGTTGATGACTATGTTAGAGAGTTTCAAATGCTCATGATCCAGGCTGAAATAGAAGAACCCGAGGCTCTCATTGTGTCAAGGTTCATCTCTAGACTTCGATATGAATTCGCCACATCATGGAGGTGCAAAGGTTTTTTTACCTTAGAAGAGGCTATAAAGATAACACAAAGGGTAAAAAAACAAAGGAGAAATACTTCGAGCCGACCTAGGCCTACATTCTCCCGAACCATAGTTTTGCGACAACCTATTCAAGCAAAGTTAAGGAGGCCATATAAGTCCGAGGATAGGAATGACCAATCTGATGACAGCCGAGTAAGCTAGTAAGGTCGAGTCGAGGTTAGGCTGACCCTAAGGATATATGAGAAAGGGTAGACCTCCAGACGGAAAACCAGCTAGGTGAAATGCTTTAAATGCTTGGGCTTCAAACATATGATTGCTAAGTGTCGAACCGACGCGTCATGGTGCTTCGAGGAGATGTAGTAGACAGCATTGATGAGAGTGAGCTCGAAAAAGAAGAAGATGTTGGAAAAACCGAAGCCAAAGAGAAAGAGGAAACCTGTGTCTATGCCGACCAAAGAAAAGTGATAACCCTAGTCCTAAGCCAAGTACTGAGTTCCTTGCCGAACTCTAAGGAGAACTAAAGAGAGAATTTGTTTCATACCAAGTGTACCGTCAAAAGCCAATTGTGCACGATCATTGTAGATGGAGGAAGTTGTACTAATGTCGTTGCACAGTCCTTTATGTAGAAGTTGGGTCTACCGACCTTAAAGCATCCCTGACCTTACAAGCTGCATTGACTTCATGATAAGGGTGCTTTGCACGTAACTGAACAAGTGACCATACCGTTCAATGTTAGGAGTATGTAAAGGGACGAAGTAGTGTGCAATGTCGTCCCCATGGGAGCTTTACATCTACTACTTGGACGACCTTGGTTGTTTGACTAACATGTTACTCATAACTAGTACAAAAACACCTATGCCTTTGTTAAGGATGGAAAACAGATTATGTTGAAACCCTTGACCCCATTCCAAGTAAATAAAACCCACAATCAGCTCACTCAAGCTAATAAATCGAGCTAATAAAAAGAATGCCTTAGTGATGAGCCGAAGAGAGACCGAGTTGCTAAAAAGGCTAAGGAACATATATTCTTGTTGATCAGAAGATTATTGGAAATGAGAGATTTGGAGGATATCCCTAATAAAATCTGAAGCTTTTCTAAATAAGTTTTCTAATCTGTTCCCTAAAGAATTGGCTCCAATGCAAGGTATTGAGCATTATATTAACCTATAGCCAGGTGCTACCTTACCAAACTGACTTACATACAGGATGAACCCTAAGCAAGCTGTCAAGCTAAAAAGATGGGTGGATAAACTCATAAAGCAAGGATATGTAAGGGAAAGCATGAGCCCTTGTGCTATAGTAGCTCTACTTGTCTTTAAGAAGGATGGAATAAGGCACATGTGCATTGACAGTCAAGCAGTCAACCGAATTACTATCAAGTGCAGATACCCGATACCAAGGCTCAATGACATGTTAGATGAGCTTCATGATGCCAAGAAATTTTCGAAGATTGATTTGCTAAGTAGCTACCACCAAATTTGTATAAGGCCGGGCGATGAATGGAAGATTGCCTTCGAGACTAGGCATGGACTCTACGAATGGTTAGTTATGTCATTTAAACTTACTAATGCACCAAGCACATTCATGAGGGTAATGAACCATGTAATGTGGCCTCTAATTAGAAAATGTGTGGTCGTGTACTTTAATGACATATTGGTATACAATACCAATTTGAATGACCATGTTCAACATTTTCGCGAAGTATTTGACATTTTGTGAACTGAGAAGTTATATAGAAATGTAAAGAAATGTACGTTCTGCCAGAAAGAGGTGATCTTCTTGAGGTTTGTGGTATTGGGGGAAAGACTCCAGGCAAATGAGGAGAAGATCTGAGCTATTCTTAAGTAGCCAACATCAAAGAATGTCACTAAGGTTCGAAGCTTTCATGGCTTAACTTTCATGGCCTAGCTTCTTTTTATAGGCGATTTATCAAAAACTTCAGTACCATAGCAGTCCCCTTAACCGAGCTAACAAAGAAAAACAAAAGATTCGGGTGGAACGATTGAGTTGAGTAAAGCTTTAGGGAGATTAAGGAGAAGCTCACCTCGGTATCTGTCCTTTCACTACCAAATTTTGATAAACCCTTCGAATTAAAATATGATGCATCGAGAGTGAGAATTAGCGCTATTTAGATGCAAGAGCGATGGCCCGTCACCTACCATAGCAAAAAGCTTAGTGGTCCTGCCCTAAACTATCTTGTGTATGAGAAAAAGTTATACTCTCTTTACCGAACCTTTACTGTTTGGCAACACTATTTACTGTCACGAGAGTTTTTTATTTATATAGACCATAAGTCTCTGAAGCATCTAGGGAGTCAAAATAAGCTTTCAAATAGGCAAGCTAAGTGGTTGGAGTTTATGGAATGTTTCTCATACATCATTTGACATAAGAAAGGAAGCGCAAATGTGATCGCTGATGCTTTGTCACATTAGCAAACCTTACTGATCACTTTATAGACTAAAGTATTGGGATTCTCACTCATTACAAAGCAGTACACTTATGATTCTCATTTCGGCCCTATCATAGAACAGTGCAAGGATGTAATTGCTGTCAAGGGATATTATCTTAAGAAAGGTTATTTGTTCAAGGACCAAAGGCTATGCATACCAAACTATTCCATACGTGAGCTACTAATCAAGGAAACTCATATCAGCAGATTATCAAGTCACTTTGGGAAAACCAAGACAGCCAATCTGTTGAGAGAGAACTTTTACTAGCTAAGTTTGGCTAAGGATGTCCATAAGGTAGTTAGTAGTTAATAGTTGTGAAGTGAGCAAGCGAGTTAACGAGAAGAGAGAACCCCATAGAAAATACATACCACTGCCAACACCAATCTTACCTTAGGTCAATCTCAACATAGGCTTTGTCTTGAGGTTGCCTCAGACATCCAGAGGCAAAGATTCTATCTTTGTTGTAATAGATCACTTCAGCAAGATGGCGTACTTCATTCCGTACCATCGGACGAATGATACTTTATATATTGTTGATTTGTTTTTGCAGGAGGTTGTCTAACTACATAAGGTACCAAAGACTATTGTCTCGAACTAGGATACAAAAATTTTGTGCTATTTTTAGAAGACTCTTTGGAGAAGACTTGAAACTAAACTTGTATTCAGCTTAATAACCACCCTTAGACTGATGGTCAGACTAAAGTACTAAATAGGATATTAGGTAATTTGCTCAAAGCTGTTGTAGGATAGAACTTGAGGGATTGGAATCTATGCCTACTAGTTGTGGAGTTCACATATAATTGAACTATTCGTAGCACTATTAGGAAGACCCCATTCGAGGTCGTCTATGGCCTTAACCCTATTATTACCCTATATATGATTGGCGCTCCAATAGCTATTGAAGAGAGTCAATCCGAAGTTGACTAAGCTCAAGAATCGTATGAACTACATCAATCTATAACCAAGAAGATCACCAAATTCAATCAAAAATAGCACGAAATTGGTAGCTGAGGCTCCCGAACTGTTTCCTTTTACCCAAGAGACTTGGTATGGATATACCTCAACCAAGAATAATTCCCACACTTGAGGTAGAACAAACTATCTCCTATAGCTGATGGTCTGTTCAAAATCCTAAAGAAGATCAACTGCAACACTTACTGAATTGAGTTGCCCGATGACTACGGTGTTTCTTCCACCTTCAATGTATCTGATCCCTCACCAACCAACAGAGGAAGACCCCACATGCACCTTAGAAGAAGAAGTAGAAATCCCTCTAGATTCGAGGGCAAATCTTTCCAACCCCTAGGCAAATGATAGGAATCAGGCCTTTAGACCAATCACTCATAACCAAGCTAAAGGACTCTAAGGACTCGCGTGGAAAATACTAGCTTGAAACCAAAGCTGAGACAAGGATCCTTATGGTAAACTAGTCTCCTACCGACCTGTCTGTTAGATCCTCACATATGTCAAATATATTTCTGCCCAACAGTGAAGTCTTATTGTAGAAGATAGCCTAAGATTAGCCGAGCCGAGCTTCCCAACTAACCAAAAGTGTCTAACTCCAATTCAACTGATTTCTTTATTGGACTGATTAGCTCTTGACCTAATCCAGATTAAGTCGGTCCCTAACCGCAACTCTTTCTTGCTTCCGCCTATCTTATATCATATTCTTAATGTCCAGCCACCAAGCAACACGTGACTTTTGAATACAACCTTTCAGAGTGATTCTTTTTTTTTTGTACTGAATATTCTTTATCTCTTTTACCCCCTTTTAGTATGTCTCATATAACATAATTATAGAATACACTTTTGTCTTTTCATACATGTAAAGTAACCCTAGTAAATGGATATATAAACCTCCACTTTCTTTATGCAAACAATTAACTAGTCAATACAAAATCATTTACGTTGAACAACCTTAGTGTTCTCATTATCATTCAACTCTTATTTATTCCCTTTAGTAATTAGTAGTGATGAGTGACCCTTCAATTCAAACCGATGGATTGTAGGCTAAGTAAGATCAAGTGGTGCATTATATCTATTCGGTAACTGCTTGAATTTTGCTAACTTTTTCCCTATTTGTTTTTTGTTTGCTTCGTTGTGATGCTTCTCTGTATGTCTAACCTCAAAGATGCATCAGCTTACAATCTTATCTAACATCATTGCATACACTTAAACACATTTTCATACAATTCCTAAAATCATTTATTCCAATAATGGAGGACAATTTCTCTCCAATGAATGTCAAATTTTGTTTGATAAACAAATTTATACTCTTCAACAAAATGACATCATTGAAAGAAAGTATAGACAATTGTTAGACACAATAAGAGCTCTTTACATTCATGCGAATCTCCCAAAGAAATTTTAGGGAAAATGCCTATTAACAGCCTCTTATCTCATAAACCTTATGTCTATACAATCTTTACAACAGCAAACACTATATTAGCTACTTTTTAATAAACCACCATCTTATGAACATCTAAGAGTCTTTAGTTGTTTGTGTTATGCAACAACTAAACCTAAACTAAGTGGTAAATTTGAAACTAAAAGTAGGTGATGTGTGTTTGTGAGTTACCCAACAGTTAAAAGGGTTACAAACTCTATAATTTGCTTTCTCACAAATTGTTTGTTAGCAAAAATGTCTATTTTGTTAAGTATATGTTTTCATTCAAAATCAATTCATGTCCTCCTATTGATTCCATTTCTTTTTATAATAGTTCTCACATGTTCCTTTCTTTTTTCAATGCATACCATGGTGAAAATAGTGGTTCCAATCCTTCTTTGCATTTTGACTTCATTGTTGATACTAGAGCTAATTACTGCAACATGATACTAGACTTTCGATCTATCCCTTCGAAGATCTACTTGTCCTAAGCATCCTCTATCTTGGCTTAAAGACTTCATTCATAATACACAAAATAGCATATCAACTAGTGTAACAACACAACATGCCTCACTTTATCCTTCGTTTTCATCTAATTCCTTTTTTACCTACCCCATGAATATGTGGCATCCTTGGCTAATGCATTTGTAATCAAAGAGCTACAAAACTATTATGAGGCTAAGAGTGATCCTAAGTGGGTTCAGGCCATGTATCAAGAGCTTTTGGCGCTAGAGTCCAAAAATAAATGGGAGTTATCTTCTTTACCTCCAAGTAAATAAACAATTAGATCCAAGTGGAATTATAGAATCAAATATAAACCAGATGCTTCCATAAAGAGATACAAAGCTTGATTAGTAGTAAAGGGGTATATACAAACAATGGTGTCGACTATACACATACATTTTCTCCGGTTGCAAAGTTAACTTCGGTACATGTTACTAACCATTGCTTCAATCCAGAATTGGCATGTTCACCTATTAGATGTGAACAACGCTTTTCTCCTTTATTATATTGATAAGGAAATTTATATATATCCTTCGTATGGCTATAGGGTGTCTAATGGATAATTATGTAAGCTTCTAAAATTCCTTTACGAATTAAAATAAGCTTCAATGTAATGGAGCAAGAAGTTTTCAAACTTCATCTGGTTTTACTCAATCAAAATATGATTATTTCATGTTTATAAGACAAAGTTTTCTTAGCTTTATTGCAATACTTGTATTTGTGGATGATATAATCCTTGATGGTGATTATTTGTCTAAAATTGCCGAAGTGAAATTTGCACTTGATAAAGCATTTGCAATTAAGAATCTAGGGGAGGTATAGTTTTTCTTGCCATTATAGCATGTAGATTACCATCAAGTTTTCTTTTAAATCAAAGGAAGTTTGCACTCAACATTCTTATTGATGTTGGTCTAACTATTGTAAAGCCTACTTCAACACTATTTTCATAGGGACTTCATCTTGATAATAAATTCGATGACCTATTATATGATCTAAGTTTGTGTTGACATATTGTAGGCCACTTATTATAGATGACTTTAACTCGACCAAACTTGTCTTTTCCCATACAACAACTCAATCAGTTTGTCATGGCCCAACACAAAACACATATGAGAGCAGCTATTAATGTCCCCAAATGAATCCCTCATTTCTTTACGTTAATATTAATCCCTAATAATGATCCTTACAAAAACAATAAATCTCATTCAATAAATTTTAGCCATCTCTACCACTTAGTTTTACAAATTACATATTACAGTTATGAAGAGAAGGAAGGAAGGAATTGTACCCAATCTATCATATTGAAAAACCTGCATCCATATTGCTATTATTAAAAAGCCTTACCTCTTAGTTAATAAACTTCAATGCTCTTAAATATATGAAAGGTTCTATTAACAAGGGCTTATTCTGTTTTGTTGGAGTTCTTTATCCTTGCTTACATACAATGATGTTGATTAGGGCTCATGTCCCATAGATCATAAATCACTTTTGAGGTATCACGTTTTTCTTGGTACATCTTTAGTCTCATTAAGACAAAGAAATAAGTTACAATGTCTACTTCCTTAGCTTGCAGTATGACTCTTATAAGTAAAGAGTTACTGTAGTCCTCCCTAGTAAGAGATCTTAGTACTCCTTTGTCCTTATCTATTATGTTATTCACAAATAACAAATTTGCAAAGATGGTTGTTGAAAATCTATGTTTCATGGTAGATACAAGCACATAAAAGTTGGTGTCCATTGATTGAAGTTGTACTAACCCATCTTCAATTAGCAAATCATATGACAAAGGCTATTAGTGAGCAAAATTATCTCAGTTTCTATCCAAGTTTGGCCTTTTAATATGGCTAACTTGAGGGAGGTTATAGAAATTGACAGAAGTTATCTTCACTTGTTTCACCTATACACCTTATACATCAAATACATATTTTATTTTTCACATGTAGCTTATAGCTTTGTATATATAAAAAGGACCTTATGTATTTAATTAGTTAGTTACAAGCAGTACAAAAGACCTTATTGAACATTGAAAATGGGTAGATACCAACGTATGCAATTAAAGGTCAGTGAATTTGTTGTTTGGAAACTTTAAGCCTCCTTATAAATTATTTTATGAAAACAATTTGATTTATCAAAGTAGAGCATGGAAGATTAACTATTTAGATACACAAAGAATATGTATATAGTAATAAAATGTAAATAATGCAATGTAAAAGAGAGAGTGTCAAAGAATAAGTTCAAATATATTAAAGTTTCACCCAATCCAACAATTCTTTCTATCGGCACTACCAGCTTAGCCATTAGGAATCCACTAAGAATCTCTTTTAAAATGAATATAGCAAGTCTTTTTAAACACACTTGTTCTCAAATCATAAGTAGAAGTTTCTATCAATTGCTGCATCCTATATGATTTTCCTATATTCTTTTAAACTCTATCTAGTCTAACACTTGATATACTTTCACAAACAACTCTATGAAGTCCTCAAACTTATGACTAGAATAAAAAGATGATGTTCACAACAAAAACATCGTTAAAATTCAATTCTCTATACAAACACTCAACTTTCAAGCACAACACCAAACACTTTACTCAAAGATTCCAATCTCATACAAGAGCTTTCACTAATCATAGTCTTGAAAACTTATTTCTCTCAAACACACAATACAATGTTCAAGTATACAACTTGTGCTCATAACTGACACAAACTATCCTCAAGTAATCTAACAATTTATAGAATTTGTTAAGTTATTCTTGATTGATAAAAAAGAAACACTCCTTATATGTCTACTTTGTTTGGCTTGATAGGAGAGCCTTCAAAGGGAATCTATTAATATCAAATATTCGTGCTTTTTCAGTTACGCTATGTTCACATCAGGTAGATATCATAATTGTCATATTCTTATATTCTACTTTGATTTAGATAAGGATTAAACTAGGGTTTGGAGTTTTCCTAATTAACAATTGGTTAATTTTTAAAGGTTAAAGTGGACAAAAGATTTTATACCCTCAGTTAAGAGCTCTATAATTCCTATTTGGATCGCTCTACCTCAATTAAAGCTTGATCTTTTTAAGAAATCTATTTTGTTTTCAATAGCTTCAATGTTTAGTTCTCCTTTACGTATTTACAAGTAACTAAGAATCTTACAAGGCCTTTAATCACAAGAATTTTAAGAGATTTAGATAAAGATTTGAATCCTTTTTATTTTTTCCTCTCAATTTTCCAAGATTTACAAATCAAATGTTGAAATTATTTAGAATTTTGAAATACCGTATAATGTCATCATGGATTCATTTTCTTCCTTGTTCTCTTAACTGTAAGTTTCATCTAATAATATCTTAAGGAGATAAATTGAGCGAAATCGAGACAGTAAATCAAGAGAGCAAATTGAGAGAATCCATTTCCAATTCGATATTTCTATTCCATTAAAACAAGAGAGAAAAAACAAGTTACTTTCAAGAGTTATTTACAAAGATGTCTGAATCTATTGTTCTCATAGTTTTAAATTTAGGGTGAAAGAACCATCTTTAATGTTACAACCTAAATCTCCTATTCAAAAACAAAAATATAGGGTGAAAAGGTGTTATCAAAGAATGATCATCCTTCACTCCATGAAGATGGTGAGAAGATAATTCATTCAATCATTGAGAAACAGGAGGAAGGAATTGCAAAGTAACCTGTGGGAAACAAAATGTTAGATGAAAGTGCCCAAGAGAAAGTCATTCTTTTATTTCCATAAATACAAAAGAATAATGATAGTAAAAATACTTTTCTTTTCTTTTTTTGTCAGATCACTATACATGCTATAACTTTAAGGGATGAGAGAATCGAATCCGATCCACTCTATTGGAAAGCTAATGTTCAGATCATTAGGCTATAATAGCCTTGGCCAGTGTAGATGGTATTGAGTAGATGGTTTCTTTAAACTTAATTGATGTTAATAAGTTCAATGACTCATCTAATGGAAATCTTATCATCTTAAGCAAAAGTTTGCATATGTAAATAGAGAAGTAGAAACATTGCTTGAACCTTTGAATTTTAATTCAAATGCTCTAATTCCATTAAATGAGCATGGATATATTAGTCAAGTTAAATTCTACCAACTCTACCATGTCTAATTCTGACGTCATGTTTTAGCATGTACTCGAATACTCAATGCTTTGAAAATCAACCCCTAACATCTCCCCCATGCTCAAGAAGTTAACCCTCAACTCCCAAACAAGCATCCTCTAAGGTCGAAAACAAGCTTGCAAAATCCCTACCTTCTCTTAGAGAGTAATTCCCATAGCATCTCAACATCAACTTTAAGAACTCCCATCCTTAAATGATTCATACCACTCATCATGAGCCCTATCAACAACAATATTTAGAATTATTAGCATTTTAAACAAAGATTTCACTCTATCAACAATTATATGGTCTGGCTTTTGAAATTTAGCATGGATATGTTTAACAACTAGCGCTTGCTAGACCTAAGAACCTATAATACTCTCACTTACCTTTAAGGCCTTAATTTCCCTCTCAACTAATAATTTAGTAGCCTCTACATTCCCAATTACTTCTTCTATTTCAACCAACTCAGTATATTCTTTTTCAATCACATCCTCCACGACCTCAATCTCTACATTATTCTCTAAGTCAAACTCTACTTTATCCTCTTTGTTCTTCCCTATATCATCTAGAATATCTAGAACTCTATTAATCTCACCTACATCAATAAAAGCTTATCCCTAAACAACTATAGGATATTGTTGTTCTTCTATCATATCCTCTACTATTACCTTAGCCAACTCCTTTTTAGAAGGATTCACTTGCAACCTTCATTCTTTACTCTATTCAAACTCATTGGCAATAGTTTAGTTCTTTTACGATTCTTCAATAAAGAATAAACATCATAAGATTCATCATATGCAACTTGTCTATCACATAGCTAAGCATTTCTAAGCACCATACAAGATATAATAGTGGTAGTACATTACACATAATCTCATACGAATATTTACCTAGACATAAAACTGATTCCCTTACCTACTCAGTAATATAAGTTGAATCCTTGCTTTCCATCCATTAAATAAAATAAGGTTGTGAATGCCCTAAGTAACTTCATCTTATCTACTATAATCTTAGCAGCAATATTAACATATATTCCATTAGTTTAGGAATACATCAATGGAAAAATTGGTTACAGAGTCATTATCAATATAATTTATCTTCTATTGTTCAATTATGGTAAGACATATTGCACTATTGATGCTACACTTAGTATGACATAAGCTCTCTATCTGCTCATATTTAAAATGATTCACCAATGAACTAAAATTTACCCGTACAAGCAAACTACTCATTGAGTCCATACATTCAGACTTCATATCCTAATTGTTTGCCATGGACACCAATTAAAATTTCTAATTTTAAAGAATGTAAGAGAAGAAATTGCCTATACTCCATTAGACCTCAACTAGTGACACATACCACTTATAGATATAAAAGTTTCAATTTGAAAGTCATATACTTACTAATAAAGTTGGCATCATTATGTTTAGATCTACAAGAGCACCCTCTCATAACTGCAATCCCATTGCCTAGCCCTCATTTTGATATTAAGATGACACAATTAGATTTCAAAGGAAAATTTACTCATGATTTTTTAAGGAGGATTGTTGTTTAGGATTTTAAAATTTTAATATGTTTTATTTTTATATTTATGAATAATGAAAATAAGTGGGATATGGACAAATTAATCATTCAATAAGTCAATCGACGCCATAATTAATTAATCTGAACTATGGTTTTGTTTATCTCTAATTGATATGCTACATTAGAATAAACAAAGGGTTTTGTTTAATTTTATTCAATAAGTCAATGATGCGATGAATGAAATCAAACAAGAAGGTTTTTTTTTTTTTTTAATCACCAGAATTGCTATGAACAATGATAAGATCAAGAAAAGAGAAAAACAAGTCTTTCATAAGGTTTATGTAATGATCAATCCTCTCACTACTGAATAATGTCTCATAAAACTATTTATACTCAAATCTTGACAATCCCAGGTATATGGATGTAATAAAATAAATATAAAACTCCTGCTAGTAATGATAATATTGCCAATGGGCTATAACTATTAAACTACCTATGAATAACTACTTATAACTAATAACGTATCAATAATAAAATATCTCTAACTAATAAATGAGATTTATAAAATAAAATAAAGCAAAATAATAATAGTAACAACAATAAGAATAATGCTTTATGCATTAGTCTTCTAAAGTTATCTTTAGAATCAATGCCTATCAAGGGTCAAAGTAAGTAACACTATAAAAGATCTGCATTTTACGATTTGATTTAGTTTAATGTGTTTCGTGAATCAATTTGATAAATAGGAGGATTTTTACAATAACACTAACACTGATCAATCTAAATCATTAATTTAATAAAACTTAATTTACAACATTCATCATATTATAATAAGTTAACTTATTACCTCAACAACAGGTTAGCCTAATCTTTGATAAATGGGAAAGGAGGAAAGAGAAGGTAACATACTAACATGTTAACCTCTTATAATAAGTTACCTTAGTCAGTGTTAGTGTTACAGTAACACTAAACCCAATAGACACCTAACCAAGATCTTAAGAATCTTAGACACTACATTAGAAAATTATTTTATTGGGAATGAATGAGAGAGAAAACAAATCTATTTCTTTCCTATTTTAGAGGAAAATACAAATGACCATCCTAGACTTTAATCTAAGTGTGAATTTATCTCTTAAATTTTCAAATATCACCTCGATAAATTTAGAGAAATTAATAAGCAATCCCCATAATTTGTAAAGAGTTTCCTAAACTTATCAAAGTGTACCTTAATACTTCCTAAATTGTGATCATAGTGTCAATTTTTTTAACTAAAAGCTAAAAATATACCTTATGTTACCGATTTATTAAAGTTTAGAGAGATGATTTATAACATTCGAAAGTTTAAAAGTTATGCACCTAGTGTTAAAGGGAATTATTTGTAATTTTCCCTAACATTTATACCTACAAACCATGAGGTCCAACTATTAGGTAGTTTTAGCATATATATTTTATTGAATAAAAGTTGTATAAGAGTGTGAATTTTCCATTTGTTTCTTTTTTCTTTTTATTTGCATGAAGAACTTTTTATTTATTTATTTTGAGGGAGAGACCACAAAGTATATTGCAACTTGAAAAGGGTGAATTGGTCTGCCCCGTTGAAGGATTTGAACCTTACGAAAAATTAAATGTAACAATTGTGCATCTCGACTTTAAGACATATGGGAAATAGTGCCTCTCCCTTAGTGGGAATATTAAAAAACTGAGCGAAATAAGAGGTGCCAGCCAATAATTGTTACATAAGTGTCTAAACTTTTCAGTCTTAAGTTTCAATAATCTAAGTCCAATTGTAATCAAGTTTTGTATATGATATCTAATTCTGCAAACTTTATGTATTAAATATTTTAAAATATATCGTATCTTCCTAGAGCCATATATATGATATTGATTAAATAGATTTAATGTTAAAAACATACTAAATATTAAAAACAGAAGGCGACGAAGAAAAAATCCCAATTCACGCAAATAAGAAATATCTATTTTAATTACTTATTGTAGTCATTGAAATTATATGTTCAATCATTTTTCAACCCATATGTTTGAGTTCCTATTTCATCTAATTTTGGCGGATCTCATGTCATCCAAAACCTCCTGAGACACACGCTTATGTTAGAAAAATTGCACAAATACATAAATGCAAGAGAAGGTGAATATTCAAATTGCCGATAGTTTGAATCTTAGAATCGTCAGTTCCAAATTGACTATTTGTTAAATTTAAATGATTGATAATATTATAGTATATCCACAACTGGACAATTTAGGACTAAAACCATACTAGGATTCTAAGTTACAAATTTTTAGCCGGACATAACATTTTCTAAATACATACACAATTCTGTTATTAAAGGGTACTTCATGTGAAAAAATACATGCATAAAGGAAGTATGTAAATAAAAATAATAATAATAATTATTATTATAATTTTGTGGATTTTTTATTTTCTTATTTTGAAATGTGAAAATTGTAAATGTCAAATTTAGACCCATAAGGTTCATTTCGCAATTCTCTTAAAGATCTATATTTATATTTATAACATTTACCAACACCTATCTAAAAGCATCAAAAACACCACATTCGTCGCGTTTGCACTCTCTGCAGAACCTTAATAAACCCTAATCAATCATGACACGAAGGTCCTGTAGAACCCTTACTAAATATTCAAAATGCATTAACCGTCCGCCCTTAGATCGTGGATAGATAACTCATGAGACTGCTGAAGTAGAAGCGATCCTGATCGATAGAATTTGTAGGGGAAAAGCCAAAAAATGGAGAAGGTGATTACTGAGGAAGACGATTTCTAAGCTCTTCCAATGTCAATCTAATTCGAAAGTACTCAAGAACATCCCAAATCTATCTATGGCCAATAATACAATCTTGTCAGATCCTCAAAAGTTCCAGCCAATTCTCCCCCTCTCTCTCTCTCTCTCTCTCTCTATATATATATATGCAAAGAAAAGCAGGAAGATAAAACCTAATGATAGGAGAGACTCCAGGCACGGAAGTGAAGAACGATTTAAATAAGCATTCAGCAACCAGCCAGACAGAGAGAAACTTCTTTACATGGATGCTCTCTGATATATATATATATATAATATATGATGTAAATTTGTGGTTAGATGGGGAATACTCAATGCATAGGAAGCCGAGGAGCACGTGGCCGAACAGGTGTTTTGGATGGGCTCACCCTGAGGAATGTACAATGTAAATCTTAACAAGTTGAAATCATCTGGTGGAAGAAAATGAATTACCCCAAAAAGAATTGTAGAAGAAATGAGATACGGTATAATGGAAGCATCCCATCTCACCTGATGGGCAATGAACCCAGAACAACGCCACTACAGTTGAGGGCAGCAATCGCACTTTCAGCCTGCAGAAAGAAAATACGTACCATCAGGAGATGATATCTTCATACGGTTCCTTTTCTTTCCCCATTTTGGAATAGTTACCCGACAATAGCTGCACTAAGCTTTAAGCTATCACTTAATTTTCTACTTTGATAAGAGAAAACGAGTATGTTCCAACCAGATAAGGAACAAAAAATGCAGATTGAGAAACATTGAGCTTAGTCATAGGGTTATAAAAGAACAACCATGTAACATCCTGCATGAAAACTCATATCATTCAACCTCAATAGCAGGGATGAGTTCGATTTCAAAAAAGTGCTGAGAACTGATTCCTGAAATTTATTTAGAAGGAAAGAGAAGGAAGGTTGCGCAAATCACTCAGGTCAACTGATTTGCATAATCTTTATTTGGCCATAATCAGTTCAATGCGGGTCATTCTTCATGCATTTCTGAAAACAGTTCGTCTTAAAGCACAAAAGAGTTGCCTACAGATATTGTTTAAATGCATTGGATAAGTGAATCCACACCTAGCTCAGTTTTCTACAGAGCATTATTAAGGATTTCCTATTATCTTAGATGTCCATGACAAGATGCAACAGGAGGTAATATAGTGTCAACCGTGATGCCCAATGCAGGTACAAACAACATATGTTTTCTGGGCAAAAAAGGAGAGGAATGTTGAACAAGTTGTTTGGTTATTACAACTTTGCAGTGATGACGAATCCAGATCTTGCTCTGAATGCAAAACCTCTATAGCAAAATATCGACCAAACATGATAAAGCATGATATCTAGCATGATTGATAATAAATATTCCACTGGAAACTCTAACATCATCTTCATAACACTTCTTCTTTATTTCGAGTAGGAATTCCAACATAGATATCTTCACTTTGAAGCACTAACTGTTGCATATAAGTTCTCATTTGAGAACCTTAAACACAGGTTTACGTACTTAGAAACAAAGAATCAACTTGTATGGATTTTCATAATCCGGTGAATCTACAATTTAGGGGTTCCTCTAGCATTGAACAAATTGGATGTCATTAAAGAACCGTGCTTTTTTTTTTTGTTTTTTTTTTGGAGAGCAAATTAAAGAACTATGCTTAAGTTTTAATTCTTTAAGGTTATATTTCAAAAGAGTGGATTGTAGAGTCATGAATACTTGCCATCAATACATTGAGAAGAAACATCCATGAATGAAATTAAAGCTAAAACCAGTAGTAGTAAACTTCATAGAGAATGTGGCTTTACTAATTCACTTATGCATAGTAGCATGAGATCGTTACAAGTGCAGGGAACAAATATCATTGACTCCCACTAGCAAACTTCTGTTGCTTTTATTGGGTATCTGTTTGGCTGATCTTTTTTTCATCTTTTTAGTATCTATTTGAATCATGATTTTTGTAAAATTAAATACCTAACAAATCCCCTATGAAGTTTAATTTATCTACCTTTGACTTTATTTATCTTTACAAAAATAGCAATTACAATATCATTTTCCAATGCACAAAATATATTTTTTTAAATCTTCTCTCAAAAGTAGTAAAGAACATGAATTTTCACTTTCCAATTATCATACACTAATCATCATAATTATGAAATAAACATAGATGAGATACAGATAAGTTAATTTTCCAAACACCAAATCTCAAGCAAATAGAAATTAGACATAAAACAGATTTAAGATAAGACTCGGATAAGATACAGACAAAAGATAAACAAATAAATTCCAAACAAGACCTTAAACCAGTAGCCTTTCAACAATTGATGCAAAATTAAGATCAGGACCCTTCATTATGAACCACCAGGAGTCGCTTAATTAGCTTGTTTGAACTCCTCATGTCACAAATTTTAACACATTCAACGTTCACTAAATTTTCCTTTGTGGGTGGCACAGGGTAGACTCAGCACTCGGCTATAATTGGACCACGTAACTCAAGGTAAAAAAACCACTCTAAGAGACCGAATAAGTGGTCATGAATCTCGTGTCCAGAACAAAAACCCAAGATGCTATGTGATTTGTCACACTGATGCCAATTTTTTAACTAGTAGATAAGAGTTTACAACGATGGACACAACAAAAATTGAGCATAAGGGATACTAAAGTTTACTACTAGTGGTGCAATGCTTTGTATTTCATGTTGAAACCTTTTGCCCATATAATTGTTCATTGAAATTAAAGCCACAATGGCAATGACATCTATCGGAAAAAATAGTGCAAAAGGATTCAATTTGACTACTCAAAACATCATATCTGAACCCCAAAAAGCTTAGCACACACGAAACCAATATTTTCAATCCTTTAAATATGAGGAGGAGGAAGGGGGTAGGGGTTGAAGGGGACAAAACTGTATCTCCCCCAGATATTCCAGAGTTTAACAGCCTTAATTTTTTTAATACAAGATGCTGGAGTGCTAGTAGTCCATCTTTATATTACAAAATAATATTATATGCATTTACTTCTACCATGTGAAATATTGTGCAATTTAATAAGCATTCACTAAGTTTCAACTGACATATATTACAGCATGCATAACAAATAAGTAAATTTTGTCTTAACTACTCCTACATCTTTATATTATTTTTTCTTTCTCCAAGTAAATAACTCTTCCATCTTTCGACAGAACACAAAAATAATAGGTTTACCACCTTCAATTTATTCAAATGGCAAAAGAAGAGCATCAAAACATAGAAGTGTCGCAAACATCAATATTTGAGCATCAATTGCAACATTTTACTTGAACAATTTGAAAGTGGATACAGGGTTCTCAGATTAATAGGAATGTCTAAGAAATTGTAACATGGACAGACATCAAATTTTCACTTGGTTATTAGTAGACTTTTAACTTTGCAAATCTCACTCAAGTAAACTAAAAAGGAATTGCTTAGAGCAATATATCAGTACATTCTATGTACCTAGGTTCTTAGTTCTTGCAACCACACAATTTGGTATGCTTAAGTTCCAAGTTCAATTCTCCCCATGACAATTCTCAGTAAAGTCCAGGAGGATCTCTTGGTCCAAGCCATCATATACTAGGCTTGTAAGGAGAGGTGGGTCCTATAGTCCCTACCTTCGCCAGATTCCCAGGACACTCAAAAATAAGCTCTTAATCTTGCTACTTTCCATATACTGCGGAATGTTTCACTCTTCCCTTCATGAGTTTCAGAATAATGATAAACTTTTGATCTTTCATTCTAACCGTTTTTTCCACCCCATCTATTAAGGTATACCGAAGGTCTCTACCAGAGAATACCTTTTATAAGGAGTACCCCACAGAAGAGCCCAACATCAACCTTGGATGTTAACACATATCAAGCACTTAGTCTTAATATCTTGAAGAAATATTTTATGAACCTACTATAACTAACATAAATAAGCTTGATTAAAATTTCTGGTCAATTAGCTGGTACTCGAATCGATGACCTTTTTAAAACATGTTTCAACAATTTTTCACATTTTCAGAAGCTCAGTTGTATATTGGACAATGCAACTTAAAATGCAGGAAGAGAAAATTCAGCTGTTTGTAGCAGACAGGGAAGCAAAGAGAGAGAAAATCTCACCATTAAAAACTCAACAAAGGCAATACGAGTCGAGTGGTGATAGTCTCCTAAGAGCCTCAAGCGATGAACCTGCAATTTTGAATCTCCTCATTTAATGACATTCCATTCTAAGGTCTTATCTTAGAAGAAGCACAAAAACTTTGAGCGGAAATAGTCAAGAACCTCGCCACAAACAGATTCAAAGAAGAGTTTGACATCTGCTTGAGAAACCTGATCCAAATACAACAAAAGAATAGTTTCACACTTTGATGGTCTCTCAATCGACATTACTTGATCAGAAACATCCAATGCAACTACCTTCTTATCAATGTTTGTACAGTATATTGTTCGCGTGCACATTTCACGCTCATCCTCATTCTGAAATCCAACCCGAGCAGTCACTTATGAGCATTGAGAGAAAAAACAATCCAAAACCTCAGGAGTTTACTGGATCAAAGTCTTTCTCACCCTAGGCAAAAATGTTGGGTTAACAGGTGCAATAGCTGTTTTTGAGGGAAGTACTCTGACAGGGTAGAATCCAAGCATTGTTCCCGACAAGTTTAAAGCAGCCCTTGCACCTTCTGTAAAACCAATGATTCAACAGTTGAATTAGATGAAGCTTTGCCTTATTCCATAAACTCATGAAAGTACATTGCTCAAGATATCAAGGAATTATTTTAGGAAAGCACCTAAATTACCTTCATCAGTGAACTCAATAAAGGCAAACCGAAGCACAGAGTTAGGATCACCACATATGCGACAGTCCACAACCTTCACATATAAATAAAATAATCAGAATTCAGAATAACAAGTCAGAAAAATCATTAGCTACTGTATGGACAATAGCAACAATATTACCTGTCCACAATTCAAAAAGAGAACTGCAAGTTGCTCCTCAGTGACCTGCATCCCAAATAACAGGAAAAAACACAGCTTCAAGGTTAAGTTGCATGAACAAGCACAAGCATATTAATAAAAGACTAGGAAAGGGCAAATTTGTCAAAGTTTCAAAAATTTTACCTGTTGGTCAATGTCGGACACGTATACTGTCCTTCGAATTATATCCTCGCGCTGAGCCATACTTGTCCGACTATTACTCCTTCGTTTTCCTTGACTATTATAGTTCTTCTTCTGGCATTAAAAATTGATATCCAGAGGTTTTGATATTAATTCCATATTAATCTTACCAAAAATGAGCATTCTATTTCAGTTCTATCGTTCAACTGTACATAAAGCAAAACCCTAATATCTTGAATAGATCCTTCACTGAGGATTTCCTGTATTAACACCTGCATGATATTTAGACTAGGACCAGATGTCAGATAATTGCCTTCAAAATGGTATAATTAGATTCTTGTAAAAAGTTCCGCCACAACGACTAATACTACGCTAAAGTCTACATTCTGTTAAGCTTTTTTATTTCCTCAAGCATGCCATTATAAGTGTGGTGGATTTCATGGAATAGGATCCTCAAGATTCCAACCCTTTTATTTTTAACAAGAGATTATCAAAGTGCAAGAGTGGTGGCTGGCAAATTTCATTATATAGACACTAATTCCTTTAAATCTAATCAACCTTTGCACTAGTTATTGGAATCCCAAGAACTGGTAGCTTCATGAAATTAAATTTCTCAATGCCCACCTTTTCACAAACGTTCAAAAAATCTAAAATGCAGTAGGAATCTGGATTCAGTGAAATCCTATCCTATGGAATATATTAAACGTAGCCATTGGGCCTTTTTGGCTCTTCTTTTTTTGGCAACAGTTTGAAACCTGGTGTTAGGCCAAAAAAAAAAGTACCGAAAATATAAAATGACAACTATACATATGATGACACACAAATCAACCAGTGATCATATGCGGATAAGATCAAATGAGATATAAATAAAAGAATATGCTAAACAAACAAGCCCTAAAAGTGTTTCCATTATGGTGGATGGATACTCTCATTGGTATACGCTTATTATCTGCATACATATTCTATAAGTCTTCCTTTCAGAACATTGTGAATGATATATAATGGTAATACTGACAGTATATGTGTTGGTTTAATCAGAAAGATATGGGCAAATAAACAGTACAAATGCAAGTCCTATGGGAGAGGAGTCACTTTCACAAGCAAAAACTGAAATCATACTTAGGCTTTCATCCAGAAATCATCTTAATCTTCAATACCCAAGCTGAAACAAGGAATCTATCATAGTTAACATTGGTAAAAAAACTCCCTGTATTTCACACGAGAGCCAGATGTCACATTCAAGAAGTCATGCTACTGTAGGAAGCAGCTACACATGCCATTTACATTATCAACCTTAACCACATAAAGGGATAATGTTGATAACTAATCACCACCAAAAATCAGAATTTTGGTACAGGGATTTCATTTTCTGAGCACTAATCTTGTCGAAATAGCATATTTCACTATTTTAGTCAATTAAACAAAACATGCCACAAAAGAACAAAACCCCACAAAAATAATTAAAAAGCACAGAGACCAAACAACTTGGTAGCAAAGCTAACAAAATGGGATACTGTGTGCATACCCGCTGTCCGCCACCAGCAGCACCGTTCACATGTCCATTTCTGCTCCCATTTGGCAAAATCAAGTTGCTGATGTGGTTGATGGTACCAATGTTGTTAAAACCATTACCATTACTATTGTTATTACCATAAAACCTCTCATTTAGTAACACTCCATTGTTGTTGCTATTGCCATTAACAAGTGAAGGAGGCACAAACTCCTCAGCCAAAGGATTAAGCTTTGAGAAAAGCTCTTGCAACTCCCTAATATCCCTATCCCTATCTAAATCCCTCTCCCTCTTACTAAAATCCTCATCAACCCCAACCCCAACACCATTTATCTTCAAATCATCGCCACCATTTGGTCTAACACCGTTAAGATGAGCACTATGCACGCGATTATGATGATTCTGAGTATTGCTCACATTGAACCCTTGTTGGGTTTTAGCGGAAACATTCATAAACACATGATCCAGTCTTGACCTTAGATGGGTTTGTTTGGAATGATCCTGATCGTTGGTTTTGGTTAGACCTGATTCCGGTGGTGGGTTATCAAGGGTCCGACCCAAATCACCACTACCACCGTTCTCAACGATAGCCATTGATTATATAAACGGATTCACAAACTCCAAAAAAGCAAAAACTTTTAAAAACCTACGAAAAAATCAACAAAAACCCAGAAATCAGATTTTGGGTTTTAAGCAAAGGAAGGACACGTATTAGAAGAAAACAAGAACATGACGGAGAAATTACAAAAAAGAAAAAGTAAAAATAAAAAAAAAAGGAGACAGCTTCATCTTTATCTTATGTAGTTTCGATTCTTACAGTGCTGCTGCTGCTGTTGCTTGTGTTGTTGTAAGCAGAAAGTGATGAGAGAGAGTGTGAATCTGTGCAGCGACTGCTGATTTCTGTTCCTCTTCACATCGTCCTAAAATTGGTGAAAATATTTTTTGAGGGGTTTTTTTTCCCTTTTCACTTACAATCATACTCTCTCTTTCTTCCTTGGACCACGACCATATCATGCCATAATATCATATTCGTACTATCCAATGGTTGGTTTGGTTGTTTCGTTTCACACTTACGACTTTTAATATATGTTGTCTTTCCACTTTATTTTTATTACGTGCTTTTTCTTTTTTCTAGTTAGGAAAAAAGTAGAAATGGAGCCTCATCGATTTCATTAGAACTAATTCATATCATTAAAATTAATTATTTTTTTATCTTATTTATATTTTATTTGTATTCATTTTATATTTGATTAAAAATGTTATATTTAAAAAATTATTTTATTTAAATTTTATTTATTTCTATTTTATAATTAAGNCCCCCAAGAGGCTGTTGGCTATCCCTTACTCTTTGGGAGACAAATTTGTTTTTCCTATATTTTTCTATTTTTTTTGTAATTTTTGTTAACTTTTATTAATTTATTTTATAATTAATATTAATATATATGTATATAAGTATACATATATTATCTTGATAATTTTTTTCATTTTAGCAATTTTTAATTTTTCCCTTTTTTAATAAATTTTAATTATTTTTTAATATTTTCTATCATTTTTAAATACTTTAATATTTTTTATATTATTTATTTAATAAAAATACATAAATAATAGAATGTTTCCACGTGTCACTGTCTAAATGATAATTTAATGCTATTATTTAAAATGATTAATTTGCAAATTTTGTCAACGTTAAAAATTCGAATAAAAATTTTGACACGTTAAGAAATAAAATAAAAGCAAATATTAAACATTTTTTTTTGTACTTTTTCAATTTAAAATTTAACACATCGGTTAAAATGACTTGTTTGTAATTTTTTGTAAACGTTTTCCTTAATGACTTATTTTTTCAATTTAAAATTTATCGCATCAGTTAAAATGACTTGCTTATAATTTTTTTTGGCAAACATTACCATTGATGACTTAAATGAAAATTTTAAAACGCTAAGAATTGAGATTGAAAATTAAGTAAAGATTTAGAACATTTTTGTATTTTTCCCTTTTATAAACATGAAAGGATGGTTTAAACATGATAATTATGGAGAGATTATATCACTTCTATCCTTTTGCATTCAAATGTATAAGGAGTATATTTATAGAGAAGGTACAATGAAAAAAGTCAGATTTATGGATAAAAATATGAGTCTAAAAAGTAAGGTATTTTCTTAATAATATAGAAGATAAAAAGATATAAATAGATAATATAGATATATAGATATTTTCTTTTCGGCTAGCTATATATATATATATTCATTATAATATATGTTTTGTTGCTCCGTTGACATTCAACCGTAGAAAGAAAAAAAAAAAAAGAATAAAAAAGTAGAAAGTTAAAAGAATAAAAAATAATGTAGATACTGGATTTTGTATTAATCCTGATTTTGTGCATCTCAAGTGGTTGGTAAGATGTTGTAATAAAGCATTATTTTGTTGGACTACGATTTTAAAAACTCTATTTTTAGCCAAATGATTTTTAATAAATGATTATGGTTCTGAATTTGTTGACTTAATCCATGAATTACTAGAGAAGTTAATACGTGTACCAATTGGGAAGCAATTCAAGCCAAATTAAAGATACTTTTGGGTAAACAACCGTGTTTGGTAAGGGTAAAAACTGTTGAAAGCTATGGAATTAGAAGAAATTCAAAGGAAATTTTGAATTTGGGTATCTAAAATGAAAGTGGAAAGTGATAGAAATCAAAAGAAATTAGTGGAAATATTTCTATTTTCAAGATCAATTTTTTTTCGAGAGAATCGATTGAAATAAGTGGAAATAAAGCAAAATAATAAAAGTGCCCCTAAAAGCAAAGCTAAAAATATAAAATAAATGATTTTTTTTTTTGTCTATGTACAATATGTAAAGCAAATACTTCACCTAATTTTCTTTTATTTCCATATCTTAATAATCTAAATATAGAATGAAAACTACCTTTCCTTTACTTTCCGTTTATTTCCACTCCTTTCTACCTTCTTTAAAATTGATAAACAGGGTGAAACCCCCATCCTAATTATTCAATCTTTTATGAGTGGACTAGATTTTCCATCCTCCGGCTTCTACATATTCATAATATTTATTTCCATTTGAGGAAAAAAGAAAAGATATCCATACCAAAATGGCAAAAAAAATTGATGTTGATAACATAAAATAATAGAGATTGATCTGTTTTACTCTGATTAAATATATTTTTATCTTTGTACTAGTCAAAATAGTAAGAGCAAAATTTGGCCACAAAAATAGCGATAGAAAAAATTTCTGCTGAAAAATCTCACAATTTAAGGAATAACAATCTACCAATTACTAGGAAAGAAATCCATCAACTTCAACACAGTGAATCAAAAATGACAACGTGTATAACCTATTCATTTTGGCCACAAGGATTGTAGCATTGTAAAGTCTAGTGGAAGAATCAATATGTACCATCTCTCAAACCTTGATAAATAGCTTAAACATTATTGATTATTTAATAAAAAAAACATAAAACAGCATAATCAACAACAAAAACTTTAATTGCCATTTACCAGCAATGCAGCACTTTGTCACTCAGCCCACTAAAGAAAATGGGTCTCTATATTCAAATAGTATTTTTATCCATAACCATGTTACGTATAAGTGAAAAAAAAAAAAAAAAAAAAAGAGAGAGAGAAAAAATAATTTATTTATCTTTTTTTAATATATGGTAGTATATGTTAGTATGTTTGGAACTCGAAATCCATTATCAAACATATCTCCAAGACAAGTTTCACGTTCAATCCACAGGACTCGTTTAGCGTTAATTTTTCTTATATTTTTAAATTTTTCTCTCCCACTATAGTGCCACACCAATTAATAATTATCCTGAGGTTTCTCGTTTTCACTTTACTATTGATTTCAGTTCATTATTTCCATCTTCCCTTTTACCTCCTTGCTTGGTTGGTCACCTCACCGCTTGCCCGCTCCCCTTTACTCAAAGGTACAGTCTATCTTTTCATTTCAGTTTGATATTATAGATAGTTTCTTTTTTTTTTTTTTTATTGTTACCCATTTTTCTTCGAGTGATTTCTTCTTTGTCCCTAATTGTGCATGCAAGATCACAATTTCTTGTGTTGACTAAATATTCACTTTGTGTTGAGTTTATATAGTTAAGACATAGCACACAATTAATATATATGATACCCTTTCTTTTTAATTATCTCATAGATTTATTTATGATTTTTTAATCGATAAATCCATTAAAGCTAGATATGGGATATTCTTTTTAACTACTAATCCAAGGATTAACAGAAAAGTTGATATGTATACCGATTAGGCAACAATTCAAAACAAATGAAAGACGTGATATACTTTTGGGGTAGACAAACAATATGTTTGGTAATGGATGAGAAAAGATTGCTAAGAAAACATCATGGCTAGGAGAAAATAGTTCTAAATCTCGATCTCTCCTTTTGATACTGTTGATTCAATATCAATTCCTATTTTTATATACACTGATCTCTAGTTATGAAAAAATCGACTCTCGCTTCTCACTCGGCTAAGGAACGTAAGTAGGCTAGCAAAGAAACTTCTTTTCCAATCTTCCCTCTTTCCCTTGCCTTATTAAGAAGTAATGAAAGAAGAAGGAATCTCGGGCAATGATTCAATTCTTCTTGGCTTGTAGCCACATTTCTATTTAGGTTTCCCAGTCGTCAATCAAAAAAGCCCTCTAATCGAGGAAGGTTTTTGGTGACAACATCTGAAGATATTAGAAGCAATGAGAAGCTATAGAAATGGAAGGAATTCAAAGGAAATTTTAATTTAAATATTTAAAATAAAGTGGAAGAGTGTAAAACTAGAGAGAAATTAGTGAAAATATTTCCATTTATTAATTCTCTCTATTTTAGGAGAGAATTGATAAAAATTAGTGGAAACAAAGCAAAATAATAAAAGTACCCCTAAAAGCAAAGCTAAAATAAAAATATAATGTAAGGGAATTTTTTTTTTCTTTTTATAATATGGAAAATGAATATTTCATTTTATTTCCTTTCATTTCCACCTTAATAATCTAAACATGATCGAAACTACCTTTGCTTTCCTTTCTTCTCCATTTATATCCACCCATTTCTACCTACCTTAGAAATGCTAAACACAATGAAACTCCATCCCACTCTTTCAATCTCTCCTTTTTTTTTGTATTAATTTACAATAATTATTTCATTTTGAGAAAAGAAAGGTGATACTATAACTGCAAAAAAAATTGATGTTGATAACATAAAATAATAGAGAGTGATCCATTTTACTCTGATCATATATATTTTATCATTGTACTAATCAAACAATAAAAGTAAAATTTGGCCATAAAAATAGCGATAGTAAATTTTTGCTAAAAAATCTTACAATTTAAGGTAAGGGTAACCCTATCATATAGGGTCCCTATCTAAACTCTACTCGACCGGCTAGGTTCTGGATAATAATTTCTTAGAATCTATACTTATAAAATAGGGTACGTGATGGAATCAGGTCACCAGACCCTTAACCCAAGCCTAAGCCCTTAGACTATAGAGCATGGTAAAGCGAATTCTTTTTTTACGCCTCACAACTAAAGAGTCCAAGCTACTATAGTCTATCAACTTGATGCCTTACCCAAACCAAATCTTCTTGTGCTTATCGATAGTCTCTAACTATCGAATAAATGTACACTCGGACAACAACTTAGCCCATCCGACCATCTGCCCAGCCAACTTAAATCCAAGTTTTACCGAGTACGTCCAAGTTGAATTCACCTCAAAAGAGTTACCCGCTCAACTTGGCACCACTAAACTATTAGCTCAACTCGCAACAGCCAAGCTCGTCGTATAATTTGTCTATTTTGCCAGGCACATAACCACTAATCTTCCGCCACGTGTCTGAGCACCCCAAATGATAGAATCTTTAGTATAAAATGCTTGCTTTTGTTGATTTTTTTTTTATATATCCTTTAAACATTCCTTGTAACATACTAATTTTGGACATTATCCTTTTTAGTCTTCTCTATTTATAGTAGTTACCCTAATAATTTAGGTATAAATAGCCATTGTAAAGATAGCCACAAGATATCATCTAATATTGAATATACTTGACTGTTATTTTCATGAGCTAGTATACTTACACTCCTTTTCTTACTCTTATCCTAACCCTTAAGTAAAGCTAAATGATGAGTGACCTCATTAAGTTGCTCATGCGTTATATCGAGCTAGTTTTGTGAGTCCATGGAGTTTCCTTGGTACGTCACATCCTTATAGTCATTTGTAGTTTATTTGTTTATCTCATTTTCTTATTCTAGTTTTCTCTTCTCATCTCATCACCTTTCAATTTAAGTTTACTATAAGCTTGGACCCACCCCTTACAACTAGCATTTTCAGTCCTTAACTTGAATTGTATCATCTTTGTATTAGAGACGAAGTATGTTTAAATAAGTTATGTTTGAGCTTTCTTGTGAGTAATGTTTGTATGGTAGTGTATTGTAGTTGCATAGAGGTTAGCTATGAGTGTTTAAGTAAGCTAAAGGCGTAGTAGTTTGCTATTGTTGTATGCCTTGTTATACTTTGTTTTGTGCATACAAAAACAAAGAAAATTTCAATTGAGTTTATTATTCTTTAGAATAATTGTTATGTTTACAGTTAGTTTGAACTTTCGTATGTAAGTAAGTCTGTGTGCAAGTTGTTTGGCTTAAGAGAACAGTATCTATTATTTCGTGGTTCTAAAGTACCATAAGATAGGGTACGGATAATAAAATTTGGGAACTTATACTTATAGAGTAGGATATGGGTAAAGTCTCATACCCTACCTACCTTATACCCGTTCACCCCTATTTTAAAAAACAATAATCTATCATTTATGGGGAAAAAATCCATCAATTTCAATATGGTGAATAAAAAATGACAACGTGTATAACCTATTCATTTTTGCAATAGACATGAACGAATTAACAATAATAGGTTTATTCAATATCCAAAGAGAATTTGTAATTTATAGCATTGCAAAGTCTAATGGAAGCATCAATATTCACCATCCCTTCAACCTAACAAATAGTAATAAGGAAGTTCTCAAATGTTATTGGCTTCTTTTTTAAAAAAAAAAAAAATCACAATTAACAACAAAAACATTAATTACCATTTGTGAACATTGCAGAATTAGATAATTCAATCCACTAAAAAAAAAATTTGGTTTTCTCTATTAAATAGTATTTTTATCCATAGCTGTATGTCATGTATAAGGAAGGTACAATCTATACGATGTATACTTTCAATTAGGTTCTTAATCAACTCAAGCCATCTCCTTTGTCTCGTGTTTAATTCCTTTTATGTGAACAAATATTTAAGACTCTTATGATCCGTATAAATTTCACATATTTACCCATACAAATAGTATAGCTATAGTTTTAATGCAAACACCACAACTGCAAGTTCTAAATCATGCGTTGGATAATTTCGCTCATGCGGTCTTAATTGTCTAGAAGCATAAGCGATCACTTTTCCATTTTGCATCAACACCCAACCTAATCCATTCTTAAAAGCATCGTTGTATACTGTGAAATGCTTATTATTATTTGGCAACACGAGAATCAAAGCAAATACTAACCTCTTTTTCAATTCTTAAAAACTCTTTTCTTTATTTTTTTATCCACTCAAACTTCACATTCTTTTGTATTAATTGAGTAAGTAATCTTAAAATCTTTAAAAAATCCTAAACAAATTTTCTATAGTATCCAGTAAATCTAAGGAAACTTTGGATTTCGGTAGCTATTTCCCGTCTTTTCTATTCTACAATAGCCTTAATTTTCTCTAAATCAACTGAAATGCTTTCACTTGTAATTACATATCTAAGGAAAGATACCTCCTTCAACCAAAAAGCACATTTGGACAATTTTGCATACAACATGTATCCCTGTAAAGTCTACAACACTGTCCTTAAATGCTCTTCATGTTGTATAGGTATAGCAGAATATACCAAGATATCATCAATAAAGACAATTACATACTAATCCAATAACGATATGAACATACAATTCATTAAATCCATAAATGCTGCAGGCGTATTTGTCAAACCAAATGACATTACAAGAAACTTATAATGACCATATCGTGTTTGGAAAGCTATCTTGGGTACATCTTCTAGCTTAATTCTCAATTGATGATAACCTGACCTCAAATCTATTATAGAAAATATGCTTGCACCTTACAACTGGTCAAACAAGTCATCAATCCGTAAAAGTAAATATTTATTCTTAATGATTACTTTATTTAATTCTCTATAATCAATATAAAGTCATAGTGATCCATCCTTTTTCTTAATAAAAAATCACTAGTGCACCTTATGATGAAATACTTGGTCTTATAAATCCTGTAAGTCCTAAAGTTAAGCCAAATGACCGTAAAATTGAACTTAATATACAAAGTGTAGGATGATCGGTTAAATGATTCGATCAAACTTAAATTATAAACTATAAATAGAAATATTAGTAAAAATGACCCTGTAAACTTGAATTTAAAAAAATAAGTAATAAAATAAGAGACTATAAAATTTTCAAATTTTAAGTATAATACTTATTAATTATCAAAAAGGTGAAAAGTGTAATCTAATAACTAATAAATTACTAGAGAAAATTTATATAAATACTAAAAATCATAGAATAACCTAAATAATAATTAGGAATATTCACATATACCCCACATGTATTTACGTATAGATAAAATTACGCAAAATTACTTAAATTAGTTGGAAACTTATGAAATAATTAAAGAAAATTATTAATTAATTAAAAAAATCAGAGGAATAGGGAATAACTTAGATTTGGTTGTGGTAAGTTAAAAAGTGAAGAAGAAAAATTAACCAATAAAAAATAAGCAACACAAAAGGTAAAATTGAAGGGATTTGGACAATGTCTTGTCAAATTAAATGTATAATAATTACTACAAAGCTTTATAAATAGGAAGAAAAATTACAGAACTCATTTGGACAGGTAGAAGTTAGAAAAAGTTGAGAGCACTGAAATTTGAAGAGAAAAATTAGGGTTTAGAAAATTATTGAGCAAATCTATGTAGTAAAGGCTAGTGAACCGAACCCATACACCACCACCACCACTTGGGACTAAGTCGTCGCCACTACCCCACTCCAAACCCACCGCCTGGACTGGTGTTGAAAGCCCAAAAGCCATTGGACCGAGTGAGTCTCTCATCTGCTCCGATTTTGTATAATTTCTTAAAATTATTTATTTTTCCCAGAAAATTATGAAATTTATTATTCTAAGGTTCTATTGTATGTAGATTTAGGGAAAAATAGTGATTAAGTTTAATCACGTCTGAAAATATAGGGTTCTTAAGAAATTAAGAAAAATCGAGCATGATTAGAATTAGAAATTAATAAGCTTAGGAGTGTAATTTAGAGCTGAAATTTTTTCTGTAGAATGCTTAAGTAATATAGAACAATGCTATGAAGCCTTTTTTTTTAATTTAATATTCAAAAATTTTAAGTAAATTTTTAGCCCTAAAATGATGGAAAAATTGGATAATTTTAAGATTAATTAGGTGATTGAGTGATTAATTACCGATTTAGATAGTAATTAAATGTTTAAGGATGTTAATCTCTGATGTGGAAACTTAATCCTAGCCTTTGGAGTGTTAAGTGTAATTAATATAAGAATTCTGTAGTAATGGTAGGAAATTAGGAATATGTGAAATTAGAAATTTAATAAATATGAAAAATTAGATTTATTTAGATAATATAATAATAAAAATCAATATATAATAAATCTGAAACAAATTTTAATTTTAGGTAATTGTATAAAAAATGTAAGATTTTCTCACATCGGGAGTAAATTCGGTACCTCAATTAGGATTAGAGTGTACCGAATAGTTTAGAATACTAAATTAAAACCCAATATGATATTAAAATACTCGAGCTTAATGTGATTAATTTCATATTAGGATTCGAATATATTTAGGATTCCTCTTGGTTAGAGACAATGTA
This sequence comes from Lumnitzera littorea, assembly GCA_024138015.1. NCBI lineage: Eukaryota > Viridiplantae > Streptophyta > Magnoliopsida > Myrtales > Combretaceae > Lumnitzera > Lumnitzera littorea. The sequence goes on along the minus strand of JAMXBB010000008.1, from coordinate 2,022,300 downwards.
GAATCAAAATTGGAATCTAATTTAGAAATCGAACCCTGAAATAAGGTAAAATGAATCGTTAGTAAATAATAGGTATATATAGAGAAATGGGTTAAATTATAACTTAGAATATGAATCATTAAAGTATAAATATTAAAAAGACGTATTTGTATTATAGGATACCAGGAGACGAACCGATTTGCAATTAAGTGATTGGGCGACTAAGAATTCTAAGTAAATTGGGTTATTACTTACTGTATTGGAGTACTATTTTATGGTACTCAGAGACTTAAGATTGTGTATGATTGTAATTGTAAGTAGTTTATGCATGTGTTTTAGTATCTAAATTCGTGTTGAAATTCATAATGTGATTGATTTTATGTTATGATTAAATTGGTGTGAAATTGTTTGAAGACCCTAAATGAAATTTAATCTTATTCGACTCTAATGATCTAAACTGTCATGCATTGTAACCCTTTAGGAAATCATTAGGATTCTTCAACCAAACACCGACATCTTCGATAAAGATAGCACTTAATAACAATTGGTCTTTTCCTCATCTTTAGCTGAACTAAATGACAGGAGAGGAGGTCGCGGTGAGGATGAGAGCATTGGTTCGAAGAATAGTCTTAGGAGGAGCAGTGTCTCCATTGCACAAACTTAGGTTTGGTTGTGAGCTATTGCATTATATGAAAACTCCTCAACCCAGATTAGAGCAAGTGAAATTTCTCTAATTTCGTAACGAACTGGACTACGTTGTGTGATGACACTTACTTGTTGCATTACATGAAAATAATTGCTTGATAATCTTATTTGTGTTTGTATACATTTATGAGTCTCCAATTCAGCTTACTAAGCTGTAGTTGCTCATACCCGTATAGATTCTTTTGCAAATCCTGATTTTTTAATACTTCGAGTATTATACCGCCTTACGATTATTTAGAGGTTAGTTCTTTTAAAGTCTAGGGTGTAAGAATCAATTCGCTTAGTAGTGGATGTATAGTTAAAGTCTCCTTTATAGCTTAAAAATGAAAGACTAATAGTTGTTATGTAAATTAGTAAATTGTTATGTGAACGTAGAATTTCTTGGGAAGTTATGTGGAATGCACATGTAATTATGTATGTTGACCTAAAATTCTTAATAATTACTATAGCTTTAGCTAAACACTTAATTGAACTATTTACTTCAAAGCGAGGAGTCATCGACGCCTTGTGTAGATCGTGTCTATGGTAAGTACTGTGAGGCCAGTTATTATTATAGAATGGTTTGCACGACAGGACTGTTGCGACTCTGTGACTTCGGAGCGTAACAAATCCTTAGTCCAACAATTCTTGTAATTGTTTATTTAACTGTTTCAAATTAATCGAAGCCATTCCATATGGGGGTTTTAAAATAGGTTCCGTTCCTGGTACTACATCAATAATAAAATCAATTTCTCTTTTTGGTGGTAATCTAGGTAACTCTTTAGGAAAGGCGTCGAAAAACTCATTTACTACTTGTATTTCCTCTAATGTTGGCTTCTTTGGATCGGTTTCCATTGCATTCAACCAACTATCGTCAATGATCGATTCCAAAGTACTTAACTCATGTATTCTTGCTATAACAAAATCTCCTTTAAATTCAACTTTTGTTCCATCATAACCTTTAAACATTATTTTCTTTTCTTGATAATCAACGTTGGCTTTAACATTTGTCATCCAATTCATTCCCAATATAACATCATACTTCCCTATCTCAAGGATAATCATATTTACTTTACTATTAAAGTCCTAATTTCTCAACGAACATCCTTTCACCTTATCAATTACTTTCATTCTTTCACCAAAATTTATAACATGATTCATAAATTCCCGAACTCTCTTTTCCATAAACAATTCCAAGTTATTAGTTAACCATTACCTTAAGGCTTGTCTATTATATTAAGCTTACATCAATCATACGTCTTGCACATAATCTTTACACATTACATTCTAAGGTAAATTATTCTTTAAGATCTCATACAGTCATCCTCTTTACCTAACAAACTAAGAAAATTTATATCCTGATAATATTGCCTCATACTTCAAAGTTATTAAGCTATTTAACTATTAAATCAGTTTTGCAATCAATTGTTACACACCTTTTCCAAATTCCACCCATTCTATTAAATTCTCAATTCAAAATGTTGTTGAAACCATCAAAACCGATAAACTTCTAATCAATATATTTCGAACTTCTAACATGAAATTAAGGTATTCTTGCACTCCTGATCTTTATAGAAATATTTTTTCTTAATTTAACACAATAGGAGATATTTCTTTTTGTTCCCTTTTCAGCACTTGCTTCTTACATCATTGGTTCAATACTTTAAACTTACAGTTATAAGCCTTTTTAAGGGTAATATCATCAATCACATCTAGGTTGGGGAAGGAGTTCAATAGTTAGCAAGTAAACATATGTATAACGAAGACATAGTACATATAGGAGATACAAAATATAGTATATAATCTAAAAGTCTAAGTTTTTTAATCTTTTATCCCAATTCTACCCAAGTTCTATCCCATCTCACCATTTGGTAGGTTTTTCTTATTTCCGATACCACTTCTGTCAGGACCTTATAGGATGCCTAGTAGAATTACTTAAAATTTTCTTATCGTGTATGTACCCATAATACGAAAACTGTCTTGTAAGTCAAAGATTACAAGACTCTAAATAGTTAATTGCTAGGGTTTTTTATTTTTTTCTTTTATTAATTAATATATTTTAAAATATAAATAGTTATGGGTATCTAATACTCTACAATTCCTCAGAACCGTAGAGAATCGATATTCTCTACTAAATAATAAGAATGGGTAGTAGAGATTTAACATTTATACTTACCGAAGTTGTAAAATATACGTATATAAAGATAGTATTCACATTTGAAGTCTCAAACAAGCTATATAATCTATCTTTAGTTCTAACCTCTAAAACATCTCAACACTTGCTCTCAATGGTCAACTCCTAACCCATGCTAGATTTTCTATCAACCTGTTAAAGAAAACTATTAGGAAGTAAACTACACAAGCTTAATGAGTTATCCCTCATATTATACTGGCAAGCAGATTGTCAAACAATTTATTATTAAGCATATGAATGCATGTACACGTGATATGCTAAACAATATATACAGTTGATCAGTACTACACATAATATCAAATTTAACGCCATCTAAAGTGAAGGTTGGAGATATATTGACACCAATTACAACTAAGTTCTAACACCTTGGTTTTTAACCATATATTGAAATTTCATATTTCATAAAATATATTTTCCATTTCTAAAATCTAGTAATATATAAATTCCTAAGTTTAGCTGTGAGATAGCCCTCGCAGTTCATACTTACACCCTACAGTAGAGGTCTTTAGACTTAACCCTTAACCAAACAGTTAGCATCTCTAGCACTTAGTAGGCCGATGGGTTAGAGTAAGGTCATGTTATAGGAGTATATCGTACTAAAATACTTTAATTTAATATATAGAAACAATCTTCGCAAGATCTCTTTCTACCTCCGCGTAAGGTGACGGCTGTAATAAGTAATGCAATGCATAGTTGATGCATAATCCTTTTAAGTTAAGATAAACTTAATATAATTAAATCAAATTATTGGGCGATTAATCAATATCAGTAAATCATTTAAATCATGCAACAGTCAATCATATAATGAAATCTTTGATTATTAGATTTAATAGTATATTGCTCGGTAATCAACCAATATCAAACACATATATAACCTGAACTCCCATGCATCAAGTTATCAATATTTAATTTAAGTACACTAACTACAAGCACAAAATAAGCATAAAGTTATCGAAAGTACTTACTTAACTAAAGTCAATATGGATCGTAGTCATCAATAGTTGGCTCACCCTCCTAATCAATATTTCCTAATAAGTAGAAATGAAATAAACCTAATAAGTATCTAGACGTAGTGCCAGACGACCTATCCAACTCATCATTTACCTTATGATTCTCATTTCCTTTTAAATATTAAATCGTATATATCTTTTTTATTTTAAATTTGATTTTTATAAATTTATAGTTAATTTTTATCGTTTTCGGATGTATATTCACATGGTAAGATTCATTTTGGATGTTAAAACCCACATTTTCTAATATGAGCCTAAATTGTTACAAATTTAATTATTTTGGCCTAATACTTTTATTTATGAATTTTAAGCTTTTCATTATTATTTTATGGTTTAATTTATTTCCAAATATATATATATTATCTTATTTTTATGTCCAACTTATATGAATTTCTCTATTTCTTTATAAGCTTAATTTACTATTTATGCTATTTTTTATTTAAAATTTTTCCTAATTAATTGATTATTATTATTTTCTAATTATTTTATTATTTTTGTTTCAATTAATTATTTTAAAGGAATTGCTGACGTGGCATCTTTCTAATTGTCCATGTGGCAATTTAGTATTTTTCCTAAGTTTTTCTTATTTCTTCTTCTTCTTCTTCTTATTATATGTATTTACATGTTACCATAACTAATTAATAAATATGTTACGAGCTTAAATTTCCATTTATAGGCTTCGACCCATCCATAAATATATGTATACATATAATTATTTTATTATATTATATTAAATAATTACATTATAATATGTATGCATCCGTATTATGTCCATATACATATATGTATCTTATATATATATATATATATATATATTTAACATACTAGTTTATGTACTTGTACATATGCTTGTATGTATACTATTATCATACGTATACCCATATGTGTATGCACATATGTATTTATGCATTTAGTATACTTAATACTATATGTATTTTTATACATGTATACATATTTATACTTAATTTTGTACGTACTTTTATACACGTCTATTTATATTTTCTTATTATATTCTTAAGGATTTTTCAATAAATTACATATAGATATTTTTGGTTTTGTGTAGGTATGTATAAATACCTAATATTTCTATTATAATAGTTTATATACATGTGAAAATATGCATGTAGAGTGCTGTGTGGATATATGTGTATGTATATTCCCAATCTTATTTATGTATACGTATATTTATACTATATATTCTACTAGATTCATGTATGAATATTCCATATATGTACATATACTGTATATATATATATATATATAAATCGCACAAGTATATATATATAACAAAGTAGTTAATACATATACATGTTATTATATATAGCTATATACATATACTTGTGTATAGCGTAAAGAAGTGGAATCATATTTATCATCAAATACATATACACAATATATAAACTAATATAAATGTACTTTCTAATACATATACTCTAATACATGCTGTACCTAATTGCATATAAACATAAAAGTAAAATACATGACTTTAAATTTATAAATAAAATGGAAATACTTAATTACTTCAAGCTTGAAGATTGAAGTTTGGAGCTCTTTATTTCCTTCTGGGTTATGAAGTTTGATGGTGGTGAAGTGGGAAATAGTTGGTATAAATGAAATGAAAGTGTAAGTGAGAAAATTAGAGGAAAGGTGAGAGAAAAGGATGATGAAATTTGAAGTGGATGTGTGGGCCCTAAAAATTGAATAGAAGACTTCAATTTTGCTCATTAAATGATGGAAACTCGATGAAGAATTTGGAGAATTCTAGAGGCCACTTACTCATAAAGCATGGAGGGAAAAGAAAAGGAAAAGATTAATAAATGCATGAAAGTCAAATTTTTTACTTTTAGTCAAAAATTAAAATATTAATTTAGTAATTATATATATACATGTAATGAGTATAATTAGTAAAATGAAAAGAAAAATAAAAAGGAGATATAAGAAAGAAAAGAAAGTAAGAGAAATAAGGTAATAAATAAAATAAAATATTGAGTTTTCTTATAACATTGTTAATACTATAAATAATATTGATAAATATATATATTATGATTATAAAGAAAATCATTAAATATAAAAAAAATTACATTAACCATATGATACATAAATAGCCATTAGATAATAATATTAGACTTAAATAATTAAATTCATATAATAATAATTTATTCATATAATTATTAATAATTATAAAATAATATTATCAATTTTATAAATTATTATAGTACGTCCTCATTTATTAGCATTCGAAATTTATTTTTAATCATTAATTAACAATTTTATGCGATTTGATATATCAATTAATATTTATACCCAATTAGGGTTTTATCATAATTATAGTAAATTGGTACATTTGTAAACTTAAAATTGTGGTTTTAAAGTTTTTTTTTTCATAGTTAGACACTATATCTAGTATTTACTCACATATAGGGTTTAAAATCTTCACATGCGATTAAGGTTTTGATTATTGTTTTAGGGTTTATAATTTAAATACAGTTTTTAGTTTATCTAGTATTGTCGACTCATAGAGTTATCTAAGACATCTAAGTTTGGTTTAGGGTTCTAAATATGAATTTTACGAGATTTACATATGTCATCTAGTAGGAAGTGTCTAGGCATCTCTTAATCACAAGGCTATAAAGATGACTTAATCCCAATCGCACTTAAAGTAAATATTGAAGTTGGCCCTATGTGATCTCCCTCGCGAGCACTCAAAGTGTGTTTATCTAAAGAGCACTTAAATGTTCATAAAAACATTCGTAAACACTTAAATATGATAAAAATGTTTGCAACTTCATATGACTCAAGCACTTGAGTAGAATTTGATAGGAATTCAAACATTAAACCATCTAATCACTTTAACACATCAAAAATATCATTGAGATTAAATCAAGTACCATGAACACTCATTAAGATATGACAATAAATTGGAAAATTGGGTTTATTCAATTTATTTCAAACATTGCATAACTAAGATAAAAACTTTTGTAGCTGTTAACTAACGTATATGTATTATATATCACTTAAAATACTTTCTAAACCTAAAATCAATAAGAGAATCATCAAAAAGCACTAAGTATTAGTCATGGGGAATTTATTAAGAAGTAAAAAATTTTGAGAAAACATGTTAAGTAACCCAATAGTTCCATGCATTTCATATTTCAAGAGTTTAGGTATTGTAATCAATACATATACTCCATATATCATCTAAATAATTATCTAAATGTAATATTAATAAGAAAAACATCGTATAAAGTCAAGCTAATAAAACAATTAAGAGGAAAATTCAAGCACTAGGCTCAAAGAGAGGTGGCAACAATAACCTAAAAGTGGAAATGTACAACTTCAAATTATGTAAACCTATTTCCCATTTATTAAACCTTATCCAATTTTTAGGTGAATATGTCCAAAAGTTGATGAACAATTTACATAAGCAAAATTAACCCCTAAAGCACCCATAGGTCATGATATTGGAGGAATTTCTCATGCTCAATCATCAAAACCTTAAATCTCCTAACATGTGTATTAAACATAAACAAGATCATCGAAGTAAAGCTATTAGATCACTTTGAATTATCAAGCTACCATTGAAAAATAGCAGACCAAATGTCTGTACTTTGGGATTTGAGTAATTTAATGCCTAAAATTTCATTCTTTTACAATTTAGTGCTTAATAGAGACATTTGATAAGTTGGTTTTACAAAGTATATGCATTGAATTGCAAAAGAAAGAAAATTTAGGTATTAAAATACCCAAATCCTAGAACACAGGCATTTAATATGCCTTTGTACCAACAACCATATTAAACCATAGTCATACACATTTACCTTTGAAACAAGCAAAATACTCTTCATTTTCATTTCCATACATCAACTAAGCACATTGTCCACTCATACTCCATTTTCAAATGCTTAAACTTCACTAAATTTTACTAGAACTTCCTTTTAACTAAGGATTAGAGATTTACCTTTCAATAACTCTGGGAAGCTTAACCCTTGGAAATGGTGCTTATATTATCTTTCAAGAAGTGACTTTCCTTCAATAATCTTCGAAAATTTCAAATAAACAAGACTCTTATTTGGATACCTTGAAGATTTAATTAAGATAACCTAATAAGACTTAGAAAAACTCATTGAAAACTAACCTCATGATGATGAGGCTTAAGCCGCCTCTAATAGGGGCCCCTAAAACCTTTGATTTTCAAGTCCTAAGTAGCATAATATAGCATGGAGATATGAGTTAGGCTTTCTTAAGAAGTTAAGATTAAGTTTGAAATGACCAGGTTTTTATTAATTTAAGATTTTGGGAGAGAGCTTTAGACCTTCTCCTCTTTTTTTCTTTTTTTTTCCTTTCCTTCCTTGAGATAGTGAGAGTTTGTCTTGATAAAAACCATACTAAATCTCGATAAAATGTTTTAGCACTTTAAAATACTTAACTAATGATAGAAACCTCCTTTAGACCAACATTGATGAAATCAAGTTTAGGGGAAAAATGGTCATTTTATGAAAATCGATCCTTGAAATTTAGAAATTCCTTTTCAGTTAAACTTTGAAACTCTCCCTTTGTAATTTGTTAACTAACATACCAAAATTAGGTTATATTCACAATGCGCCCCTACCCCTCCATGAGTTGTAATGAAATCAAGTACAAAGTCATTTCCAATGCTTATGCATGGGATGCAATATCTTTAAATCTAAAGCTGTCACCTAGTTAGCTTCATTGATCGACTTAGGTTGATCTTCTAAGGTTCGAGGTCAAATTACATTAAGTCATAGTTGATCATTTAAGTGGTAAGCAAGCATTAGCTTTAAAATTGCAACTTTCTAATGTATATAAGTTATTGATTACCTATATGTTATTTGATTTAGGAGTTGAATATAACTTTACCATTTATAAAGCTTCTGAGAAGATTCTAAGTATGTGATTATTATTGTTTGTTGTATATGCATGTAGGTTATGTAAATAAAATGAATTCAATAATTATATAACTGTAATGAAAATGATTATTTGCTGCTTATATATGTCAGTGAGGCTAAGGGGGGTTGGATAGATAAGTTATGGATTAGGTGCTATTAGCCTTGGGGGAAATGGTGAATTAGGTGACGCGACTTAAAGATTAGACATTGAATTGGCATTTAGAAAGAAATTTCATAAAAGTAATCTATTTTACTATTATTAGATGTCCTAATGGGTACGTTAAGGATAAAGTTGGCTAATATTTGTGCTGTGCTAGTATTACAGCTAAGTATAGTGGTGGTGGTAGTAAACTACTATGTTATGGGTCAAGGCTTCAAAACCTGTGATTAGGCCACATAGATTGTATAGGATACCTTTGTAAACCAATGTAATAAATTAGTTGCTCATAGTTGAAACACTTTAGTCTAGTGACCTTTTGCAAAATCTTGCGTGACAATGGGATCTAAGATATTCCAAATCTTAAAATGCTAAGATTGTACTATTTATTTACTTTAAAACCACAAACTAAATAGATTTGTTGATGCCTTCAGTATATTACGAGTTGTATGCCATTTGTTTTAACATATCCATGTGTACATTGCACATTACTATGTGTCAAATCTCATTGTTTAACCATTTAGGATTATGCTTTATGTGTTGAGGATATTTCTAACTAGGACCCTTAAGATAATACATGATATTAATAATACCGTCAAACAAGGTAAGATAATAGTTGTCAGGACTTAGACATTTGAGTAGGACTTTTGGCTTGCTACATAAAATTCGGTATTTAGTAAATTTTAAGCACTATTAATTAGAAGACTTTGATATTCTAGCTTAAAGGTTGAAAATTCCTTTTTGTATTTTGAAATTTAAAATCGATGAATCTAATTTGTTCATAAATTAACATATTTTATTTGATTTAAATATATTGGAGAAATTATTAAGTTTCCAAGCATTATATGTTTAATTAGAAATATATGATGAAGTTGTTGTATCCCTAAATTAGATGGCATGATAGACAAAACAATAATATGCATATATTAACGTTAAATAGCTTCATTAACACATATCTCATGACTTATTAAGCAATAGAGAAACTTTACATATTCTAAAACATCTTTTTTTTTTAAAGATATGAGAATCAATACATTAATAATTAAGAACTTTCCATTAATATAAACAAGTTTATTAAGATATATGGTCATGGCTACAGTATGAAATTTTATTTTTCGAGGAAAATATAAATAAATTTTCTAAACTTTAACTTAAGTGTAGATTAATCTCGTGAATTTTTAAATTATAGTTTTTAACCTCTTAAATGTTCATAAATTGATAAATAATTCCTGTATGTTGAGAATAACCCTCTTAAATTTTAATTTTAGTGTGTAAATATGTTCTTAACTTATTAAATATGCTTTAAGACTCCTCCTAAACTTTGACTATATTGTGATTTTTTTTAATTAAAAAAAAAATATTATTTATATTATCAATTTATTAAAGTTTAGAGGATCAAAATTATACTTTAAAAGTTTAGTGATCAATTTACACATAAGTAACGTTACTAAATATCCTTTTTAATTAAATTAATAATTTTCAATGTTATTACTTCAATCGGCTCCCTTCGCTTTCACCGTCCTACGTGGAGTTCTGGACAAGCTAGAAAAGAGACTTAAGTTTCACCAACTATGGTATTTATAAATATTGAATTTTGAAATTTAAAGATAATACGGAAATCTCAAGTAATGATTATATATAACATTAACCCTCTCATCGATGACTATCTTATGGCACACGGTAAGCAATAATGAAAAGAGATTTCGTACATTTCAACGTACTAGTTTTCTTATTAAATATGGATTCATGGACGTACATTAAAGATTAAAATTTTTTCTATTAATTGATTGAGATTATCAACAAATAAAATGATGTTATGATACCTCTAAATTAACATATGAAAATTTTTTATGGTTATGTCCATATTTTTATAAAATCGATCTTATCCTTATTTCACCTTTAAGTTATATATATATATATATATATATTAAATTTAAACTATTAAATTAATTATATTGTTAATTGTTTATATATAAATATATATTAAATATGTGATACAAAATTATATTGATCTCATAAAAAAAAAAAAAAAGGCGAGAGTGTGAGGTACAAGAACTTCTTTTTGTGAAAGCTTTTTCACTTTTATTTTTTTTTTTTTGAATTTTGCGTTCGAATTTCCTAAGAAAAATCCTTCTATATCATAAGAAATTTGGAAAGCGCCGTCCTTGTCGATGGATTTAATCACTTTCGTGTGAGAATGCCTTACAGAAAATATATGTTGACTTCTTATTCGTGTCGTACGATTGTGCAACAGCTAACCTCCGAACAGAGCAGTATTATTATTACCATATCACGTACGGCAGGACCGAATTGGCTAATATCTAGCACTCACTGGGGATGGGTTGCTTTTGTCCATCCACAGCTGGTTTTAAACTCTCAATTCATATTTCAACGATAAAGTGAATCGTGATTGATTCGTTAGTTAACAGTTTTGGATTAGTTCTTTAGGTTCGGCGATTTAAAGATTGGTTTGAGTCTTTTGAATCGATTTTTTTTATATTTAATTTTTTTTATTAATTTCCTTTTTTTAAATACACTAATAATTTTTATAATATGATCTCATTTTTCCTTTTTTTAAGTATACTAATTCATTAATAAGTTTTATTTTTTTATTAATTTTCAAATTAATGCGATTTAAAATTTTTATTTTTTTCCCTCAAAATTTTTTTTTTCATATTCAAGTTCTTAACATTTGATAAGTTTTGTAAAAATGATATATATTAACTAAAATTGAATTTTTTATTTATCATTAATACATAATTAACTTATAATTAGTCATTTATCATTAGTTTGATGATATTATTTTTAAAAAAATTATCTTACACCATTATAAATAAAGTAGTTTTAATATATAATAACTTATTAAATATTATCCAATTATTTTTTCCGACTTAGTAACATTTTTTTTCTTTTTTTCTTTCTTTTTTTTAAGGGGGTGAACTGCTTGGGCTGACCTAATGGTTCAATGATGGGTTGTCCTGACGATTCACGACTTGCCGATTCGAGTAGTTATGCTCAGACGAATTGCTTAGACCTTTAAAGTCAGACGGTTTACCAAGATGGTTAAGTTCGGCCCGATTATTACCATACCAGATCGGTTCATAATTCAAAACCGACCTTTACCTAGATCTATATAATACTACTAAAAGTTGGGATAAGGATAGGCAAAGCCCCGTGGAATCGGAGCTAGAAGCTTATGGAAATGAAAGTGACAAGTTTCGTCAAAAAGTTTTTATCCTTTCAATTTATTTTCTTTTGATTTCGCTTAATTTATCTCTTTATGGTGGGGCATAATATATATTTACAGAATTTGAAAAAATTATGTAATAATAAATTATATAAAAATTTATCAAAATACCATTATTATGAAATATATTAAAAATAAAATATTACTATTTATACTTATGTTACGTATATCATTATTATATCATATCTTCAAGATACGATATACGTACAAATGTATTGATATTGCAGCTGAATGTGATATAATAACGGTATTATGATAATTTTTCTATATAATTTGTAAATATGTAATATTTAATAATTTTAATGATAAATACATAAATTTCTCCCTCATGATTATATTATATATAATTAACAGTTAAAATTATAAAAAAAAATACAACATCGCGACGATCTATCTAAAAGATTTAGATAATCTCAATTATTTATTTGCAAATTGAGAAGAATTACTATTTGATAAGTTTTAGAGTATATTTACATTGAAATAAAAATTTATTTCCAAAGATTATTTACTAATTTATTACTTATTAGAGTTTAAAACTTTTAAAACGCATTGGCTTTATAAATTTTGGGATTATTTATAATTTAAAATTTTCCTTTTTTGTTTTTCTCTTCCTTCCAAAAGTTTTCTATAACAAGTAAAAGAAAAAGAAAAGGAAAGAAAAGTGATCGGATAATATATCCGAAAAGGCCATCAACATTACCACCAAAGGAGAAAGATTTCAATAATGAGTTACTTATAAGTGTTAATAAAATTTTAATATGTCAAAATATAATTAGTATATTTTTAAAAAGCATGGTACTTTTATAAAAATTTTATTGATACTTATACGTCACTTGTTGATGTATGTGACATACTAATATCATTAAATTTTTTTTTTCACCTAATTGGGTCTATGCAAATCGTTAGTGTTAGGTTAATGGAGTTGTTTAATTATGCTTGTTATATCAAAATTCATTAAATGACCTTCAAATCAATATTTATGTAACAACTAACAATGTCCAATTGTTTGGGTTGTTAAGCTGTCAGGTTAGTTCTTTATGAAAATTTCATAGCTAGTGAACATGTCAAATAAAAGCAATTGAGAGGAGGTGTACAGGTGTTTTACTATCTTCTTCATTTTGAATAAACAAAAAATGATACCACAAACGTTTATTGAACAAAATGTATAACTCTAAATAATTAAAAATGAATAACAAATTTGGCTATTAAAAATTTAATCACATATCTAAAACAATTCAAATCTTAACTGGGTAATTGAAAAAGTATCAAAAGTTTAGATGGTGGTTTTGGTATTATCATTTTATTAAATAATAAAAATACAATCTGGAAGAAGCACTAATACTTTTCATAAAGAGCCACTTGTCCAAATTTCCATGATTGAGTAGACTTTGAAATCTTACCATTCTTACAAAGACAAACAAGAGATGTTGTTTCCTATGATGGCATTTTCCATAGAAAACAAAATTTTTGAGAAAATAAAGCCAAGATCAGCTAACCAACGATGTGATTGATTGTTGAAAGGAAGGGTGATATTCTAAGATCGTTGTCCAATTTTGTTAAATTTGAATTAATGTCTATGATTTAATTTGATTTGAATCCATCCGATTTAGCTTTGATTTAATTTAAATAAAATTGTAATTAAACCTGATTTTTTACTTAATAATCTTTAATCTTTTTATACGTTCGAATGAATTTATTCAGATAATATCGAGAATAACTCTTTAAAAGCTTTCTGCTTGAAAATGATAGTTTTATCAACATTCTAATTTTTTTTCACCCACCCAACAACAATTACCAATGTTAATAGTCAAAATCACAGACAGTGTGGTTTATTTATTTGACGTTTTAATGTTTGGTGACATTTACCCAAAAGAAAGAAAGTCAAACCTAATCTCACACGAGACCAATTCGATAATTAAACTCATTTGACCGTCAAGCAGATTAATTTTAAGCATCTTTCATTTAACACTAAATAAAAAGAATATTATAGAACCAGATTACAATATTTATCTCTATTAACCAATTATAATAATATATCTAAATAATATACTTGAGAAATTATATATATTCCATATTTATAAAGTTCATATATTTATTTAGAATTGTAATTTCCTAGCTTGAGAAAATGTGATTTTGACAATTAACATTAATAATTGTTGTTGGGTTGAAAAAAAAAATATAATATTAATTAAACTACTATCTTCACAATTACTAAGAATTAGCGATTCTAATTTTATTAGAATCTACTCGCTTTTTAATTTATGAGTTATTTATGGCTTGTAACAAGAGTTGCCCTTTCTTTATGGGTTAGTGTAACTAAAGAGCAAAATTGTAAATAACTCTCTTGAATTTTGACATTGGTTATTAAAATGTTGAAAATAACTTTCATAAAGTTTGATAAATCGGTAATAATGTAAAGTGAGTTTGCATTTTTCTGTTGAAAAAAATATGTTGAAGTCAAAGTTTAGGATATTAAAATAAATTTTGATAGATTCAAGGAGATTTTCATACAAAAAATATCGAGACAAAAAACAATGAGAGTTTTTGATTTCATCCTCACAACTTTGAACTATTTCATGTAGACATTACATGTTGTGATAAACATTTTGGTAAAAGAAAAATTCAACCATCAATGTATTCTTGTAACGCTCTAAACTTAGGATATTACAGATTACCACGTATCCCTAGTCCTCTATAGATACATCAAGCTCTAAAACTACTATTAAAAATCTCTAAAGTTTTTGTATAATCTCCAAATATATTCATAAAATTAATTCTCCAAAATAAACTAGAATATGGCCTAAATAAAATAATTAATTCTTAAGTAACAACTAATAAATAAAAGACTAAAATTCTATCTATTCAACCTCATATAACAATCTCCATATAACATATGTAGTTGTTGCTCTTCTTATCCCACTAGTAGAAACAACAATCTCCTAAAATCAAGATAATCAGTTCAACTATAGTTCCTATATCTATTAAAAAAAAAAAAAAAGAAATAAGCTAAAACTTAGTACATAATATGCAAACACATATGCATGAACAAGCGATGCAATAGTACGTGCGAAATATGCAATAGAAATAAACATACAACAAATTCTTATTTTCTATCATAACCCTTCAAACAACACTCAAAGGTACTCGTGAACTTGTCTACATAGTAGCAATAATATAAATAATATACTCATAACATTGTACTTAAGAGTTGCTACCTCTGGCTCGAAGATTCCTAATGTACCTCAAATCATTTCAATGATCAATTCTATTAGGGATATTGCCACCCGTTAATCATCGAGGTACCCCCTATGGTTTTGCCACATTAGCTCGTAAGCAAAACCACGCACAAGCAACAAACAACAATTAAGAGTCCAATATTAGTTAATCTATTTTCAATTTGCTATCCCAACAGCCATAACTAACGGACATGTATTGCATGCTTAGATAACCTGATTCAAACTAAACAGAGCTATTAAGAGTAAGATTTCCTACAACAACAAAGAAATAATAAACTTAAAATCTACACAAACCTTTCTCAATTCCTTAAACTAGTTAATCTTAGTTTACTAGGTTGATTAATAACTTACTTAGAGTGTAAACTACGAAGAAAAACACACTTAGCATTCACGTCTAGGATCATGGCCGTAGTCCTTACTAAATTTAATTTATGATGACCATGGGCAAGATTATACCTGTGATCTTGGATCGTGGCCTTGATGGAACTCTAACATAAATAATCACACTTAAGATTACGCTTGTGATCTTGAATTGTGATCCTCTCATTCCCTTAATTTTGCCTATGGTCAGAATCATGGCCATGTTTCTAACCATGATTCTTATATTTTGTAAAAACCCTACTCTTTTCATTTCACAACTCTCTAAGCTCTAAATTCCAGAATAAAAATAATAATTCATATTATCATAAAACTCATTTCTTTTATTTTTCAACAATTAATTATTAAATAAGCTTGAATTCTTTTATATTTATTTGGACTTTTCATGAGATCCTGCAACCCTTGATTCTTGTGAATTCTATAACCACCAATAATCAATCTTATACAATAATTTGATTAGAACTCAATAGGAAACGTAATCTTCTTTATTATGACACTTACCTTTACTTATTAATTCTTTTTCTCACATCAAAATCTTAGCTCTTCAACCAAAGTTGACAACGTACCACGAATCTACATCCCAAACAACATTAGCCTCTAATCTAATAGTTGAAATTATAGAAAAATAAAAGGATAATGTGACTTACCTTAGGGAAATATGTAGGAATGCTTAGTCATTTGGAGAATAGCTCATTCTTTTTATTGTCAGTGTGTAATTGTAGTAAATACCAAAGAGGAGTTTTTAAAATTAGGACAAAATTTGCAACCCTAGACGCTTGTAATTCCCATTATAGTCTCGTTTTAAATTATAACTTTATAATATTACCCTGCCTTCCATTTAATGAGTTTATTTTATTTTATTTTATAATTGACTTAAATTCTCTAGGTATTAAAATTCTTATTTCAAACGAATAGATATAGCACATATTTTTATATGCAATATTCACGTTTCAATAAGATTTAGCAGTCTTTCTTCCATAATAAAGTGTGTTAGGTTAGGATAGATAAAAGTTTAATTTGACTTCATCTTTCCCATTTTACGGGGAATGAATTTCCTATTACGTAGGTTAGTTCCAAGTTGAATCTTGATCTATAATGGTCAAAACAACACGGTTACTATTGTAACTGTAAATGCAGTCGAAACTTTCTTAATTTGGTAATGTATCTTCGAGTTCCGTGACAAGTGATCCGGAGAAGAACAAACAAAAGTAAATTGAATTGAACCATGATATCATATTCTCTGGGTCCCCATTTTATATGGGTCATGCGAACTTTGGTTATTTCACGCCTATATGGGCTCTGGGTTACCGGCCCTCACTAGAACTATTATTAGCCTTAATTAATGGACATTGTATGAAATAAACCAACACGAGACAATAAACGATGAGTCAGAATCGTGTGAACACGATAAAATTTGTGTCCTGATTCTGAGTTCCACCGATGAATTTATTTATCAATCCGTTTATTAGATAGGTCTCATAAATAAGTCATAAGTTGGATAACCGTTTAATTTTAAAATAATCAATATTTTGAAGTTATAAAAACGTACAAATATGGATATGTAAAGAAGAATAGTACAAATATTAGTACAAATATTAAAAACAATAAATTAAGGTCTTAAGATTTTATTGTTGATGAATGGGCAAATGGTTTACAAGCAACTTTACTCTTTACAAAATATATATATATATATATATATTGAATTTAAATTTATTTCATTTGTTAGGATACTTATAATTTTTACTTTATTTAGGAATATCAATCTTTTAAAAGCATAAAAATAGATACTTAGAGGTTTCAGTAAATTCAAATTAGAGCTATATTCATATAAGTAGCGGTATCCAATTAAATTAAGTATTTTAAGTTATTGGAATACTAATTAATCTTACTATCCTCAAGTTACAAAAACAATATGTGATATCTTAAGTATATTAATATTTTTGATAATTTTGGAATTTGCATTTGACAGTGGTCAAATTCTTGTCAATACAGTAGCGTATTAATGTAAGAAACCATGGAAGCTCTTTTATATATAAAAGATTGGTTTTATGAAGAATGTAATAAACTAAATTGTTTCCATAAATATTTTAAAATTATTTATTTTTCATTGATGCTTCTTTGATTTTCTCTACGAGGAAATTACCATTAACAGTAATATCCTATTGAAATATAGTTCAACTTGATATCAAGATGTTATATAATCAATTGATGTTTAGATTTATTATATTTGATAGGACTTTACTTTATTTAAACTTTTGTTATGTTGTAATTTCATGTGTAAGTGTTGAGATTAATCATTTTTATTTATAAAATGTTAATTTTACTATTAGCATTTTTCTCTATAAATTTATAAATGTTTTTAGTTACAACTTTTTAATTGATAAATGGGTTCAACTTGAATATAAAATACATTTACCGGATGAGTCGAGTTATGAATTTAGATTTTTATATGCAATTAATAAATAAATAGAGTTACAAATTGAGATTTTAAAAATACAAACTCATTTAAACGCGAGGCCCATAAAAAAAACGGTAAACTGCAGAGAAACTATTGGCATGGACCTCACTTGTTTTCCCCCTTTTGAACTGGCTATATGTATTATGTAGGTGTCATGGATCATAAAAGGAAAAAAAAAATAAATAAATAAACGTCATAGCAAGTTTTTACAGTACAATCATTTCTTACTATTGGCCGGATCGGATATTCTTACCCAAGATTGGGAAGAAAACAAAACTCAAACAGAAACAAATCCGTACACTTTGATCAAAGAACCATAATCCAAATCCTTATAAACCAACAGAGGATGCTTTTATTTTTTGGTGCAAAAATTGGACCTTTACGGTTAGTTAAGGATTTTCAATTGAAACTTTTACTTCGGGGAATTCACACATAGGTTAGGATTTAGGACTTTGGTATACTTAAAAGGGAAAGGGTTTGCAAGATGGGGTTTCAATTTAGTGGTAGCTTTGGGTTTTTTTTTTTTATTTTAAATTTTTTAAATCAAAATGTTTGTAGAGGGTTAGGTTGTGAATTGCTTTTCGAGATCATGGCTTTGTTTTTGTTTAAGGGTCAATTTCTTTTCTTTTCTTTTTCCTTTCTTTAGTCTCACATCAAGTTCTTGAATATTTGATTCGTCGGTAAAAGACATGTCATCATAACAATTTGATATCTCTTTTACTTTCCCTTTTGATAGTCCATTTTACTTTCCCCTTTGAGAGTCCATCTCACCTACACGTTACATAAAGGTAACCAATTTAGGGAAAGAAAAGGTAAGGACTACTTTTGGTGGGTAAATGCTTAATTTTGAAAAGATCAAACCCATGCAAATTTTAGAATCTCCATAAATAATCTGTACAATTTATCCTATTGAAAAAAAAGGGCTATAGGAATAATCTCTTAATTTGAGTCCCGTCTGGCTTTGGTTTAAGGTCATCCTTAACCATATTGCTAGCCTATGGACTAGATCTATGGTTTCAAAACTAGGTTTTAAGGGCCAATTATGCTATAGTCTTAGCATTTGAGAGTTCGCACAACTAATATTAATCATGGTCGAAAGTGTGAAGCGGAAGTCTGAGACCTAACCTTATATAGAAACATCAAAGAACGGTTTATTATATGACAAATTCATGTAAAGATAAGCTAAGTCCATTCTTAGAGAGTTATCTCGAATTCTTGACACGTGAAAATAGAGAATGATCACAATTAGGCATTCAAAATATGAATGGCATTTAGATAGCCTCGAGTGAGATGCAAGCTTGAACCACTAGGCATAGCAAATATTGGTATGATACGAAGATAGTTAATGTTTTTTTTTTGGGGGTACACGTTCAGAAGATGTGTCACCATACTTATAATTTTTAAGAAATTATTAAAAGTTAGATACAATTAGATCAGATGTTAGTATGAATGTGAAAAATATATACATATACATATTCATATATCTATATGTATGCTCTCCTCCCTTCAAATAGACTTTGTTGTTCTCCTTTAGTATAGTGGTCTTTTGTTGAATGTACTTTAGAGTGATATCACTCCTATTACATTTATTATTTTCCTTGTAACTTACCTGCCTATAAGCATTAGTTGTCTCACAACTTGATATGATACATCCTAATGGTTTTAGCAAAAGGCTTTGTTTTAGCCTCAAGCCTTTGATTTGCTTCCATTCCTAGTTTGTTTTGATTACCCCTTTTACTTAGACTTAACTTTAGGAATGTAATTAAGGTAGGAATGCATAGCTCGTGACACTTAAAATAATTTTTATATTATGGTGTGATTAGCATGGATGGAGGCAGCAAATAGTAACAAATAAGTCTCCTCAAATTATACAAGCATGAAATCATTATAGAAACATATATAAAATACCATGTCTCCTTAAGTCGAAAATCCAATAATGAGGAAGATTGTCCAGGTCCAAATACCGATAATAATACAGTAATTTCAAACATAAGAATGTGATATTTCCCACTTTGGACAAAAAGATGTAATAGTATCATTAATTAAAACAATGAGGAGAGGACTCAATTATATGAATTGAATAATTGAATTCAATGTAGAGTATGCACTCTTGGTTACCCTATTTACCTAGGTGTCTCGATCTTTCCTAATCATCTTCTAAAGATTATTGAGGTATTTAGAAATTCCCTCTGCAAGAAAACAACAAAAGAAAATCTATCTTTAGTAACAAATGCTAAAAAATAAATACATAAATAAATAAATAAATCGATAATGTATTGATTAGTCTAAGAAGTGAGAGATTATGTCAGATACTATTGGATAAAAGGGGTCATCATTAACACATGATATGAGTACTTGTTAAGAAGAATATGTTTATTAAGTATTATATGTCATATGTTATTTATACAATACATATGGTATGTAGATATTAATGAAATTTTGCTATATGCATAGTATGCAAAACTTTGGTGGTATTGTTTTAGAAAATATCTATTTCATTACTATATGTGTAAAAAATTTTCATATGAAGAGATAAACTTATGAATTAAGATGGAGAGTTTCTGTATTTGTTGTTGGAGCTAGAATTTTTTATTAAAGTATCTTGGCAGAAATAATATTTTCTAGACCTTTCTAGAATCAAACTAGATTCTGTCATTTTTAATTCATTCCCATTTTTTAAGCTTTTGCTTTAACCGGTCATTTTAGTAATTAAAATACCATTAGCTACAATCACATGTAATCTATATATATTATTTAAGTAGAAATAGAAGTTTTTGTGTACATATAATATTCCCAAATTAACCCCTTTTCTAATAAAAGAAAATAAGTTAATGATGAGTTAGTTATGCATCAATTAGAATTTTAAATTTTAGAAGTTTGTTTTTTTTTTTTATTTTTTTATTTTTTGTCAATCATATTATGTATTACAACTTAGGTAAGGGGAAATGCGAAACCGATCTATTCCAAAATAGTGTCCAGACCACTACATTATAATGTCTTTAGCTAAATGGTTTATAGTTTATAGTTTAAAATGTGGAAAACTACATTGTTGTTTCAAATTTTATTTTACATTTTTAGATACTTGTATCAGGGTGGTTTTAGTGTAACATTTTAATTTACCAAGTTAGTTCATTCCCTCAAACAAAATAAGTTATACAATTTATAAATGAAATTTTTTTTTGAAGGAACAAGAATAAAGTCTCCACCTTTACAATATGCTAGGAATAAAGGAAAGAGAATAAGTGGAAAAAACGAAGGAGAAAAAAAAATATATAAAAGAAAAAAAAAAACTTATTTAAGCACAAAGGTGATATAATAGCATTTCGAGATGATAGTATTTAGTTTGATTAGCGGCTGATTTGGATAGCCACTGGAACTAGAATGAAGATGTACCCTATTGATTGGGTTGAAAAACCCCATCTTCCTTAGTTTTTATTCTTTCTTTGGATCTTTGTTATGGAGATGTATGTCAAACAGTTATTTTGCCAATATTTAATGGAAGTTTTCTTGTTATGGGGAAGGAAAAAGAAAATACTCTAGGAAGATAGACGTACATATTTGAACGATCCACTTTATTAGAAAACTTTTTCTAGATGGCATCAGCTTGGTTTTTACAATAACAAAGTAGTATTATTGCCCAAGAAGTGCAAGTAATGATTTATCAAACCAAATCGACTTCTCCATAATAGGAGAACATTTTACTAAGGTTATAAATGAGTCGACTTAATTCAGACTCTTGAAGGTTAAAGTAAACTTGTTTGAAAATTATTGAGCTCGAGCTCGAGCTTAAGCCGAGTTCTTATTGAGCTTGTAAATGAGCATATAAATTAAGGCTTGAGTTCAACTCATTTAGATAAATAAATTTTATCTTAAACTCGAACTCGACTTATTTATTAATTGAACTCAAATTGAGTCAAATTAAGCTAAACTTAAACTTGCTCACTAGCCTAAGTTTATAAAATAAAGAAATACATAAATAAATAGATTAACGAATAATAAATAAAAATTAGATTATATATTATATATTTTAATATGTTATATAGATATATATGATATTTATAGTATATTATATAGATATATATATAAATCTAGTAAGTTTGCTCATTAGCCTAAATAAGTCAACTAGTGAATGTAAGTCAACATGCTCACGAGCCTAAATTAAATGTCGAGCTCAGTTTGTTTAAATAAATAAGTTTTATTTTATGTTTAAATTTAACTTGTTTATCGATTGAGCTTAAATAGAGTTAAGTTTAAACTGAGTTGAGCTTGAGTGATTCGTGCGAGACTTAACTCATTCTTAGCTTTATACTTCACTAGCTACATTATATAAGTTTTTATGATTACTGACGAAAATTTTCTTGATACACCAGCCATGTAAAAGTTTTGGTTTCATAATGACATTTCTATTGCATTTCTTGAGAGGTAAATAATTAGAATCCGATACGAATTAACACAATGAATATATCCGAGAGTTGACTATACGTGCGTTCTCTCACATTAACAAATATTCCAAAACACTAATAGGAATTGTATGTATATCTCTTTATTATCAATGCCCAGACCGAGAGCATAAATTCAGGGAACAGGGAGCAGGGACCAGATCTCCAATGTGGTAGATAAGAGATACCCAAGTTCCAAAGTTATTTTGTGGGACTTTTGATGAATAAAGATGAAAGATATCAAAAAATATAAAATTGAAGATGATAAAACTTAGGAAAAAGGTTAAAAAAGAAACAAAAACAAAAGTAGCGTGCAAGCAAAGGAACAGAGAGTTATCATAGGAAGGAGTGAATGAGTGAGTGAGTACCTTTTTAGCTTTCCTAAAGCCGAAGTGGCGCCATTTATTGATTGTCTATTATGTCTCCTCAGTCCTCTCCTCCACCGCTTTTTTTTTTATTTATTTATTTTTATAACGGTTTAATTCTTTCTCATTTTCATTGCCCTTTTGAAATATGTGTGTTGTGGGAATGAAAATATGGAATCCCGATGTTCATGAATTCAATGTCTGTTGAAACATCTTAGTCATAGTACCAACCAAAATGAATAAAGTGAACCACCCACCATGGATTCTTCCCTGTAATAATTTTAAACGCAAAGAGAATAATAAGTCATCACCAAAACAAACCCGTGACAAAAACAGAATGCGATCTATCTCAATAGGAGTGTATTACTCCTGATACGAGCTAAATTTTATAAATTGTAGTTCGTATAGATAAACAGGGTATAGATATGGTTTGCAACGATAAACTAGCTCTCGCACAACCGACATAGCACTAAGAAAATGCTTTAAAGATAATCTAGTTGGAAAATTTCGGTAATTTCTAGTTATAAGGATTTGATTTGATAAAAAAAAAAACCGAATAAGATAAATACATGAAGAGCTAGACAATATAAGATTAAATGTATCATGTTTGATTTGCATAGCATGTAATACGAAATTTATATTAAAATATTAATTATTTATATTATAAAATAAATAATTTTTTTGTAATATTTAATAAAAATAACATTAATTAACTCAAATTTATAAGATGAAAGTATTTTTAAAAATGTAAAATATTTTTGTTTTCTTATCAAATAAATTTTATTTTTATATTATAATATAAATAAGATAAGATTTAGATCTTTTGTTCAATTTATCAACTCAATTTTTTGTTCAATTATCGAGTAAGATTATAAATCAAACATGAAAAAGAATTTTTATTTAGTTCAATACCACAAAAATTATATATCCAAATGTTACCTTAAAGATATTTTACGTTTCTCTAATAAGCTATTTCCTTAATCATGGTGGTTAATTTTTATTATTATTGAAGGAATAGAAGAGATTAGCTGAAACTAGCATGATTTTCCTTTATTAAAAAAATTGTCATTTTCCTTGTGACTAGGTTTGGCCAAAAGAATATATATATATTACTATGACTAGGGTGAGTAAGTTAGATAGAATACTATCTTAATCTAACACCTCTTGCGAGGTTAAACTAATGAATACCGTGCAACAAAAAAATAAAAATAAAAAATTTGCATAAACCAACAAGATTAATCGATCAAATATAATATTCCACCAAACTTCACGTTCCAATCACTCAAACACAGAGCCCTAATCTATTATTTTCTTCTTCTTCTTTTTTTCTTTTGTCATATAACAACAATTTATTTTTTCATAAAACTTGGGAATAGAAGTATTCAACATATCCAAAATAAACCAAAGTATAAAAGATACACCGACACCATTTCTTTGTACCAATTGAATGAAAAAAAAAAAAAAAAAAAAAGAGAACCCAATCTACTCTGCCTACCTTTTGCAATTTGATTACATTTATTGTCATCCAAAAGTGCAGGACTTTGGGAGTTCATTTTCAGTGACAACAACAATGACCAAATAGCATTAATTACAAGATGGGTCCAGTGATATCACTACATACCATAGCAGGCAGGTTCTCGAATTTTGATATTAAACAACATATGTCAATATCTTATAAACAATAAAGCAATATATTACTAAATCATCAAGCACTTAAAAGAGAAAAAAAAATCTAGGCAAGGTTGTGCCAGTCCAAGTAACATTAAAAATCGAAACACAAAGATATGTTTTTGTTTCTTATTTACGTACTACAGTAATCTGTAATCTATCATTTTAATAAAATTTCTAAAACTACAGATCTCCCAACTTTCATACGATTTAGATGGATGACCGCTTTGAGCTTGTAGATGCAGATGCAATCGCGTCAAAACGGAAACGAATGGAAATGGATTTTTTTTTTCGTTTTTTTTTTAAATTTATAAATCAATGATTGAGTGAATATCTGGTAATTGATTGGTGATATGTTTTTTAAAGTTTTTTTTTTCTTTTTTATAAGTTTAATCATTGATTTCATATCACGTGATTTAAAAGAAATTAAATTAAAAAAATTACAAAAAGGTATATTAAGAATATCTAAATCCAACAAATTGACAACTAATTGATGGAAACTTACTGGACTGGAGGAAATGGACAAGTAACCAGTGGAGGAACCAATGGGGACATCTGGATACACCCCAGAACCACCACTCCCGGCCGTAATCGAGCCGCCAGCACTCGTAGTATTGCTAACCCCATTGGCACTCCTCGAAATCCCCAAATCATAGGCTGCAGTTCCATCCGGTTTAAACAACCCATAGTTCCTCTCAGAAGTAGGCCCTGGCTTCATGTTCTCATTAAACATAGCAAACACATAGATATTCAGATCCCCATTCGGTCTCATAGGAGTCCCTTTCTTCTGAGCTATGATCTTAATCAAATTGCCATTGTACTTCCTAGCATTCTCCACAGACGCACCGGCCTCGTCAGGATCGCCTTTCGACGGCCACCCGGTTTCGGATATATGGACGGGGAGCTTCTTGTATCCTAAGTCAGCCAATGCAGAATAGACAGCATCTATTTGAGCGAACAACATGTTGTCGTAGTTAAGGTTCGAGGAAGGGTCGACCTCACCAGCATCGGATTGGAACAGGACAAAGTCTAGGGATACCTCCTTAGGGTTCCCTTTGTATGCGAAGTAAGGGTAGGCATTTATTAAAAACGGGGAGTTGGTTTTCGAGAGGAAATCGAGGATTGGGGTGATGGATTCCTCCAGGTCTTGTCGGAAAGCACCGGCGGATGGCGGGTACGAGGTCTCGAGGATGGAGAGAGAATGGGCTGTCGTGACGGACACTTGCTTGTCTAAGCCCAGGTTTATTAGTGCCGTGTGAACGCTCTGCATCGCCGGGAGCAGGTCGCTGCTCATCTGGGTGTCGTTGAATGTTAATATTTCGTTGCCTAAGCATTGAATACAAAAAGTTAAAATCAAACTGTTTCCAATCGTAAACATAAACAAAAACCATGACCGAAAAACGAATCAAGATGGTAAAAGTAGATAGCAACGCATTACCGACAGTGATGGAAGTGATTTTTGTGGCAGGTAAATAAGTCTGTACATTGGATTTAACCCAAGATTGCGCGTTACCAGTGTCTGTGATTTTGGACAAGAGCTCATTAGGGATACAGACAATGAATTCGATGTCCGAATCCGCGAACGCACGGAGAATGCTTGGATTGGCGTCATAGAGCTTTACTTTGGTGGCACCAATGGATTTCACTAATGGAACTACATCTTCTGGGGATGGCAGGTTGTTTCCAATCTGACCATAGTTGATCCCAAATGAACTCACCAATGTAGCCGCCATCAAAATCACACACCCTGCAGAAGATCAAAATGTTGTTTTACTTCATTCAATCTAATATAGCATAGAATAGATCTGAAGTTGAAACCAGAGCGATCAATCGAGGCAGAACAACTCGAAATTTAGGGAGAGTACCTGAAACAAGGATGAGTAATGGGAAATGGGGGGAAAGGAAAGAGAGAGCCATGATGGTTGATTCTACTCTCTCTTTCTGGTTTCTTTCAATGGAAATGAGATGGCTGAAAAATCTTGAAGATGTTTTAGCAGTTTTCAGTGGGGGACGGTGAGTGAGTAAAGTCGGTGAGGAGTTGGCCAGCTAAAGTTGAGTGGGTCATGACAGCGTCAAAGATTAGTACAAGCCCGATTTTTATACGCAACAGAGAAAGCAATAGCCGTGAAAGCAATAGGAGCGCAGATAAATAACTGTGAATGAATCAGAGTGAATGGCCCACTGCTATGTCGTGTAGGAAAAGATTTATCGGTACCTTGTGATGAGATGATGGCACTTCACCGATAGTAATTAAGTAGATATTACTTATAGTAGTTTTATATTTTTATGTATTAAAATTTTATTAATATTTATAAAAACATATAATTTATTAATACCGTTAAAATCATTTTTGTTATATAGATATAGGTAGGAGGAAAATAGAAAGATATCCAATGCAAAAGGAATTAATAATCTCAATCTAAATCCATTTATTCTCCTCCAAACTTGGAGAGAAATGGGTGAAAAATGAAATCAAGAATAGGGATTTTTTTCTCAAATATTAACTTCATTTTTCTTTATTTCTTTCTTATACTATTAATTAAATAAAGAAAAATGAAAATATTTTTTCTATGTCTTCCTTACATTCCCAAAAATAAAGTGGAACTTATAATTATTCTTGAAATTTAAATTATTCAAATTTACTCGTATACTACTTAGGTTTGGCTCGACATTTACTTAGATTTGGCTTGACAACAGCCAAGACGAGTTTAATGTTAAGCTACTTAAGTGATTTGTTAAGTTAAGTTGAGTTTAAACTTTATAATATTTGGCTCAACTAGCTCATAACCTAATTATCATGCCTTAAAGCGGTAGAGTCGTAACAGTCCCGTCATGTAAACCACTCTAAGATAGAAGTTGGCTTTACAACTGCTATCCTAGACCTGATCTATACAAGGTGCCCACGACTAACCCGCTTTAAAATAAACGGTTCGTAATTTAAATAAATCATTTACCTAAGAAAGTAAGAAAAAATATATATATACTAAAATTCAGTTATTACATTTAATGTTTATAATGCTTCACCGTAATTTATTTCCTAATTAATATATTATTTAGAAATGAAAAATTCTAAGATAAGAGCTTAGCCCTCAAAAATATATATCCGTTCTTCAAATGTTTTTCCTCATTTCCTATGATTCAACAGTTGCTAGTTTCAGAATAGTTGTAAGTCGCTTTTTAGCCAGCACCTACAACGATGTTTACAACGATATAAACAACCACGACTCAGTAAGTTAGGATAGAGGACTTAAAACTACACTACAAACGCAAATAAGGTTATCAACCAAATTATTTGGTGCAGTGCATGTTTAAGCGAATGCCATCGCACGACGTTATCTGGCCAGTCGTAAGATTAGAGAAATTCACGCCTGCTTTAATTCGGATTGAAGAGTTACCGTTAATGCAACAGCTCAAGATCAGACCCAGACTTGTGCAATAGAGATATCACTCTTTTCGCGACTACCTTCGAACCATTGATTTCATCCTTATTGCGATCTCCTCACCTGTTATTTAGTTCGACTAAAGATGAAGAAGGGACTTATTATGCTATGCAGCACTATCCCTTTCGAAGAGGTCGGTATTTGGCCGGAGAATTCTAGGTTTCCCCTAATGGGTTACTATGCAGGTCCGATTTATGATTATAAGTCATATCTTTATTAAGGTCATTTTAGGGTAATCAATCACCTCATATAATACAAGTCAAAACAACAAACAGAATCACAGCATCACTTATAATCAAGTACATGCACATAATCAACTATCTAACAAGCACAACTATGTATTATCTCAAGCCTCCAAAATATAACAACGTATTAATCCCAACTTACTTAGACTCCTCGCTCCCTCACTTGAGGTCCCATTCACTCAAGCCATCGCCGATCATCCCTATAACAAAAACGTGGTTTTAGTTTTTTCATATAACTATTATAGATTGGTTTTATCCTATAACGCTTGTTATTATCTTTTATTTAGGTTTTAATATACCTAATTATCTAGGTCTTAGGTCTTAGGTCTTAAGTCTTTTACAGTTGTTCTTGAATCGTGTTAAGTTCTGTTTCAGTTTTCGTATTGATTTTTAAATTAGGTTTTTAACTCAATTTTTTTGTTAGAGATTTATATGTACATTTTAAGAAATCATTCCAACCCATAATATGAAATTAATCGCATTATCTTCGGATATCGTAAATATCATTTTTAGTCTTTAACTAGTGTTCTAGTTCGTGCAATACACCTGAATCCTAATTTAGTTACCGAATTCACCCTCGTTATAAGAAAATCTTACATTTTTTGTATAATTACCCTAATTTAAGTTTGCTATCAGATTTATTGTATATTTCTTTTATTATCATAATATCAATTTTTATTTTAATATTTTCTATTTATTATAATTCCAATAATTGCATATTATGTACTATTACTTATTATGTACATAATACACATATAATATTTTTATCACTCTAATTACCATTTCTTAACATCAATTATCATTTCAAAATGTCTAAATTCATTCTAAATCAGATTTTACACCTACTTACCCTAATTTACAAAATTAACTTAAAATTTACTATTTTTTCCTATTACATATTTACTACATAATTAGCCTAATAATTACATCTAACACCTTAAATATTACAAGTATTATACTTCATCAGATTTCAATATTTTAAAATATATAATTATTCACTAAATCAGTAATTAGCTATTTAATTACTTAATTAACCCTAAATTACCCATTTTATGCATCATTCTAAGGCCTAAAAATTATCTAAAAATTTGAAAAATTAATTTCTTAAAACGGGCTTCATAGCACTGTTCTATATCGTCTAAGTAGTCTATACAAAAATTTTGGGTTCAAAACTACACTCTTAAGGTCATTTATTTTTAAACCGAAACATGTTCCGTTTTGCATGATTTCTTAAGGACTATATATCACGAGACATATTTTTATCAAAATAATATTTTTCCTAAAATCTAAATACTAAAATATTTCAGAATAGCAAAATTCATAATTTTCTAAGAATATTTACTATTTTTACAAAATTATATAAAATCGAACTACCAGTTTGGGTGGCTCCGGCTACCGTCGATGGCCATGGGCATGTTGACCCACCTAGGCGCTACCACCACCGCATGGTGATGGTAGTCATCCACTCCCAGCTGCTCGTCGGGTCTAGATTCTCCTTAGAAGCCTCAACTATACAAATTTTTGCTAAATTTTTGTAAAACCTTAATTTATTCTTAATTTCACCTCTCTCTAATTTTCTAAGCTTCCTGACATCCAAAATGAGCTTCTAAAAAATTTGAGGTATTTATAGAGATCTTGGGGAATTATTGTGCATTAATTTGATTAGACAATTGCCTTATCTTCTTTCAATTTGCCTTTTGTGTTCTAATTTAATTGACTAATTTTTTTCTTATTTTCCTTAGCTGCCACGACCTAAATCTGGATCATTGCTTATTTTTTTATTTTTCTTTATTTTTCCTTAATTAATTATGAAATTTCTTTAATTATTTAGTATTATTTTGGCACATTTCACGTATTTTAAGTAATTGCGCGTATTTCTACCTACATGTAAATTTATATATATTACAAATAAATATTTCTAAATATTATTTAGGTTATTTTATAATTTTTAGTATACATATAATTTATCTCTAACGATTCATTAGTTATCGGAATGCATTTTACGTATTTTCGATAAATAATGAGTTATATACTTAAAATTTAAAAATTTTATATTCTTTTATTTTATTGCTTATTTTCTTAAATTCGAACTTATGATATCATTTTTATTAATATTTCTAGCTTTATATTACAATTTAGGTTCGATCAGATTTTTCAACCGATCAAAACCACGAGTGGCTAGTTAAGTGGCTTACATTTCCACCCCCTTTACAATAGTTCCATCCTCGAAACTACTGTATGTCTATATATTACTCACTAAACTAAGATTGACAACTTATATTCTCTTACTATTCTAAAAATTGAAAAGAAACCGAGGAAACCACAAGTAGTGCTTCGCTTTTACTACATTAAGTTCTACTTTAGTTTCTAAGTCTAGACCTTCGTTCTATCATATCTTTACCTATTCCATGTCTCAACTCTTGAACTTATGAACTTGATTATCCAATATTTTTGTAGGTTATTTCATAACCTTAAAACCCATCTTCCATTCTACTGAACTATCTTCCAATAAAACTTCTGTGTAGTCTCTTAATTAAGTTTCTGAATTACTTCTTGATTAACATTCCACTTCTTCTTTACTTGGATCTTTGCTCGATCTCTTAATTTCCCTTCCTTTGCATTCCCTACCTTAGTATCAATTAGGGTTTATTTCATCACTGTAGTCTTCTAGTCGTATTATACTATCTTATAACTTAGCTTTATGATCTCGCAAATTTTCTTATTAGTTTATTCTCCATTTATTCCTTGTTTGATCGTTTCTTAAGTTTTATTTGTGATCATTAGCGATTCTAAATTCACTTTATATCATCACCTTTCCTCCCATCCATAATTTTCTACTCAAAATGATTATACTACTGTCATAGTTTCTCATTTGTTCTTCATACATCTTAGTATAGGATCAACAGAAGTAAATTTGGCAAATCTCGACTTTTCTCCATCTCGGATTCAAATGAGATGGTTAACGACTCAATTTGACTTGACTTGAGAAGAATGAATATGACTTTTGACTGACAGACTCGGCAAAAGAGACAGTATTAAGAAGAACTAATTACTTAACAAAACATGGCACAACATAATACACTGATCCATTCAACATGACATGAGACTCAACAACAACAATTTGACAATTTTATATTTGCCATGTCCTTGTTGGATGACCTATTGCAACTACTAATATAAAGTGCATTGTAGCTTCATAGCTTTCTCGTATACTGGATTACCTCAATGAATTTTTCCTTTAATCACCAATTCAACATTTTTAATATCCATTGAAATCCCTTCTCCAAATATAACAAGCTTAATGAAAACGTATTCTCTCTTCCGAAAATCACACGTCTTCCATTTCAATATACTATTTATGATCACTTAACTTCAATAATGCTATCCATAAGTACTTTGTATATCAAAATACTATTAATGGATACCACAACAAGCGTTTTCATATACAGTTGGTATGCATTCGTTTTTCCCAATTCTGTGAATACAATTTATGCACTGATGATATCTTGATATCATTCTAATTTAATATTATTCTAGAAATTGATAGTTACTCATTTAACTCTTAAAGTCTTATTTACAACATCTAATACAGAGTTTCGACCATAGGTTTGATTTTTGATTAACTTAATCATGAAATTCAAATATTTACAAAATAATCTTCAAAAATACATTTAAATCTTTATATGTTACTAGTAGATTCAATACTTATTGGTATTTTATTTAATCTCTTCTTTATAGATATCAACAAACTTCTCATAATCTACTATCAGTAACTTTCTTTTTAAATTTCATTTCCATCATATTCTACGATTTTATAGATTAATATCTTTTCTCCAATATAAATTTTAAACAGATAGGTAACAATAATTTCAATTACCTTAAATCATTTTCCGTTCACTAGTTTTTAACTTATAGGAAATGAATACCTCAATATCATCATTGTATTTATATTTCATTCATTTAT
The DNA here is from genome assembly GCA_024138015.1 of Lumnitzera littorea. Taxonomy (NCBI): domain Eukaryota; kingdom Viridiplantae; phylum Streptophyta; class Magnoliopsida; order Myrtales; family Combretaceae; genus Lumnitzera; species Lumnitzera littorea. The sequence continues at coordinate 1,989,929 of JAMXBB010000008.1, read as the reverse complement.
ATATTCTACGGTGAGGGTACTCATCAACCAATCCTTTTGTTCATATTTGTTATTATTTAACTAAGATCAAATGAAAGTCTTCCGCTGAAATCACTACTTATCTCCTAACTTCTTTAAGCGTTGATCCCTAAATAGTTATCTGTAATCAATATTCCTTATCATCCTATCATAATTAGTTTATTAATAGATAACTATCTTATATAATTTACTTTTTGAAAGGTTATATATTTCTAGATTGATTTTTTTTTTTTTTTGGGATAACTAAGTAACTTTTGATTAAAAGTACTAATCATCTCCAACTTGTTACTGTAATTCCATCTCTACTATCACTTGTTACTCGTTTTACTAATATTTTAGGGTGCCTGGATACATATTCAGTTGCAGTTTACGTAACAATCTTACTTAATTTCTCATGTATCATTTAATAACTATCCATTGCCTATAACCAATTATAAATACCATATAATGATATAATTTCACTTGCCTCAATACTACATAAAGATCTTATTATCCATTTCATATTCATTTGGCTTCACTCACACTTAATTCTCACTTTAAACTATAATTCTTCAATTCATGATTCATTAAAGGCCTAAAAATTCTTAATCTGATTATAGCCTCATAGCACTATTTCTTCTACTGTTCTTACACATATAAAAGACTTTTAAGATTGATCACTAAAACATATTCGATCTTTTTACACTCCTAGTTACAAATATGTCAATTGTCATTACATTTGCACATGTCCAAAAGAATACACTTTCATCGAGAAGCACAATTACATCCATTAAGATATCGGTAGGATATCTACATATATAAACACTAATGTAGGATCAATTCTATTTCTCAGGAAAACATGATCAATTATCATACCATATCCATAATTCAAATTACTTACAACAACTATTCATTCAAAAGAATTCCACCACATTTGTCTTCTAATTAATTCAGTATCATTTCCACTTGTTGATTTAATACTTTATACTTCCATAGAAAAATTAGAAATAATGATAATTTCATATACCTTATCATTATCAGACTCCTTAATGTTGTCATCATCTGTCATATCCTATACCGCATTCTCATTCTATACAAGATTTACTCCTGAATTAGGTTTTGATTATACCTCTAGTATAGGTTTTGATACATTTTTGAATCGGTTTCTAACTTTTCTCTTGCAATATTTTGTCTTTCTAGAATTCACTTCTATACCATGCTTTATTTCACTTCAAATTATACTACCTCATATTTATACTAAACATCAAGTTGAGATCATCTTAGAAATCTTATAAGTTTTGGATTCACTTTAATTTTTAGTACATATCACCATATCTCTCTTGTTTCAAAACTCAAATTGATTTCCACTATTGTTCATGAGTCTCATCACTTCATCATATGTCACCGATTATAACGTAACTTCATCAATAAACTTCTTAGGAATTTCATGCACAATATTAACATATCCTACTAATCAGTTCTATCAATATTCTTTATATCTTAACTCTATATTAACTCAAAGACTCTTTTTCATTCAATCTAAATCACTTCAACAAACCACCAATTCTTACATATACAAAGTACTTCCAAAATTGGTCACTTAAGATGCATCTAATCCCTTACTCACAAGTGTATAACACATTATAGCATATGTACACATCCAAAGAATATACATCCATCAATGAGCATAACTATATCTATTAAAAGATCAATAAGATCTTAACTTATATGAATAACTATTCATATGATTAATTCTAACTCCTGATAAAATATAACCAACTAGTATATTGTAGTCATCATTCAAATCACTAATAACAATTTTTTTTTCACTTAAAAGATTTCCACTACATTTATCTTCTCATTCATAGAGTATCGTTTTCACTTGGTGATTCAAGACATTATACTTCAATAGGAAAATAAAAAATAGTAATCATTCCATATACTTTATTCTTACTAAACTCCTCAATACTATTATTAACTATCATTTCATATACCATGTTCTCACGCTGTATATAACCTTAATCTACTCCAACTGATTTAGGAAAATGTGAAAGCTATTCAATAAACTTTTGGGGTTAATTATCTAAAGATATATGATATACTAGTCGAAGTATAAGTCGTATTAGCAGAATAGGGTATCTTTCTTCTACCGTTATTATACATATCTTACTAGTATTTCTTGAGTTATAATCCTTCACTTCCAAATCATCCTTATTCAACAAGACATATCATATAATCTCTATTATGCTAAAACTCAGATTAATCTCTATTATTATCTATAAGTCTCATTACTTCATCACTTCTCATCAATTACAACATAACTCCATTAACAAACTTTTCAGTAATACCGTCTATAATATTAACATATCCCAACTAACTAATTATAATATTGTTCTCTATATCTCAATTTTAGATTAAATTAGGGATTTTTCTTCATTCCACTTGAATTACCTCAACTAACCACCAACTTTTCCATACGATCCCATCATTAAAGTTAAATTCAATTAACACCTATCTCAGTTTAGCGTTATAGTAACTAATTATCTTATAATTTGTAGTACGATACTTTAATATCTATTTATTTCTACCTACTCTCAATGTACTCCTAAAATGTTTAATTCTTTTAATTATTCATTTCAAAGCGAGTTCACTATAACTTTGCTTTGATACCAATTTAGAACTATCACGCCCTGAAGCGGTAGAGTTGTAACAGCCATACCGTGTGAATCATTCTAAGATAGAAGTTGGCCTTACAACTGCTATCTTAAATCTGATCTACATAAGGCATCCACGACTAACTCGCTTTCAAGTAAACAGTTTGTAATTTAAATAAATCATTTATCTAAAAAAGTGGGAAAATATATATATACACTAAAATTCAATTATTATATTTAACGTTTACAACGCTTCACCATAATCTATTTCTTAGTTAATATATTATTCAGAAATGAAAAATTCTAAAATAAGAGCTTAAACCTTAAAAATATATGTCTATTTTTTAAATGTTTTTCCTCACTCCCTAGGATCCAACAGTTGCTAGCTTTAGAGTAGTTGTAAGCCGCTTCTTAGCCAACACCTGCAACAACGTTTATAGGGATATGAGTAACCACAGCTTAGTAAGTTAGGATAGAAGACTTAAAATTACACCACAAACACAAATAAGGTTATTAACCAAATCATTTGGTGCAATGCATGTTTAAGTAAATGCTATCGCATAACGTTGTCTGGTCCATCGTGAGATTAGATAAAATTGCGCCCGTTCTAATCCGGGTTGAGGAATTGCCGTTAATACAATAACTCACGACCAAACCCAAGCTTGTGTAATAGAGATATCACTCCTCCTGTGCTGCTTCTGAACCATGACTTCACTCTTGTCGTGACCTCCTCACTTATCACTTAGTTTAACTAGGGATGAAGAAAGGACCCATTATGCTATGCAGCACTATTCCTTTTGAAGGGATTGATATTTGGCTGGAGAATTCTAGGTTTCCCTTAATGGGTTGCTATGCAGGTTTGATTAATGATTATAAGTCATATCTTTATTAAGGTCATTTTAAGGTAATAGATCACCTTATACAATACAAGCCAGAGCATCACTCATAATTAAGCACCACTGATAATTAAGCACATGCACATAATCAACTATCTAACAAATATAACCAAGTATAATATCAAGCCTCTAAAATATAGTAACGTATTAATCCCAACTTATCTAGACTCCTCGCTCCTTCACTCGAGATCCCACTCGCTTAGGTCATCGCTGATCATCCTTATAACTGAAACCACTATAACAGAAATGTGGTTTCAGTTTTTTCATATAATTATTATAAGTTGGTTTTATCCTATAACGCTTATTGTTATCTTTTGTTTAGGGTTTAATATACCTAATTATCTAGGTTTTAAGTCTTTTACAATTCTTTTTGAATCGTATTAAGTTCTGTTTCAATTTTTGCATCGATTTTTAAATTAGGTTTTTAACTCAATTTTTTTGTTAGAGATTTATATGTACATGCTAAGAAATCATTCTGACCCATAATGTGAAATTAATCACATTATATTCGAATATCCTAAATATTGTTTTTAGTCTCTAACTAGTGTTCTAGTCCGTGCAGTACACCCAATCCTAATATAGTTACCGAATTCACCCCCGTTATGAGAAAATTTTACATTTTTCGTATAATTACCCTAATTTAAGTTTCGTATCAGATTTATTGTATATTTCTATTATTATCATAATATCAATTTTTATTCTAATATCTTTTATTTATTATATTTTGAATAATTGCATATTATGTACTATTACTTATTATGTACATAATACATATCTACTATTTCTATCACTCTAATTATCATTTCTCAACATCAATTATCATTTCAAAATGTCTAAATTCATCTTAAATTAGATTTTACACCTAATTACCCTAATTTGCAAAATTAACTTAAAATTTACTATTTTTCTCTATTACTTATTTACTACATAATTAGCCTAATAATTACATCTAACACCCTAAATACTACAAATATCATACTTTATCAGATTTCAATATCCTAAAACATATAATTATTCACTAAATCAGTAATTAATTATTTAATTACTTAATCAATCCTAAATTACCCATTTTATACCTCATTTTAAGGCCTAAAAATTATCTAAAAATTTAGAAAATTAATTTTTAAAAACGGGCTTCATAGCATTGTTCTATATCATTTAAGTAGTCTACACAAAAATTTTGGGCTTAGAACTACATTCTAAAGTTATTTATTTCTAAATCGAAATATACTCGGTTTTGCATGATTTTTTAAAGACCATATATCACGAGACATATTTTTATCAAAATAATATTTTTCCTAAAAACTACATACTAAAATATTCTAGAATAACAAAATTCATAATTTTTTAAGAATATTTACTATTTTTACAAAATTACACAAAACAGGATTAGAAATTGAACTCATCAGTTTAAGTGGCTCCAGCCACCATCGGTGGCCATAGGTGTGTTGACCCACCTGGGCACTAGCACCACTGTGTCTAGGTTTTCCTTAAAAGCCTTAATTGTATAGATTTTTGCTAAATTTTTGTAAAACCCTATTTTACTATCAATTCCTTATTTTTTTCTGATTTTTCTTTATTTTTCCTTAATTAATTATGAATTTTCTTTAATTATTTTAGCACATTTGGCGTATTTTAAGTAATTGTGCGTATTTCTACTTACATGTAAATTCATATATAGTATAAATAAATATTCCTAAATATTATTTAGGTTATTTTATGATTTTTAGTATACATATAATTTATCTCTAACGATTTATTAGTTATCGGAATGTATTTTACGTATTTTTGATAAATAACGAGTTATATACTTAAAATTTGAAAATTTTATATTCTTTTATTTTATTGCTTATTTTCTTAAATTTGAACTTACGAGATCATTTTTACTAATATTTCTAACTTTACTTTACAATTTAGGCTCAATCGGATTTTTCAATCAATTGAAACCCCGAGTGGTTGATTATGGGGCTTACACTAATTAAACTTGAGTTGAACTTATATATTAGTTGGTTTGAACTTAATTTGGATATCGGTATTATTTTAATTGAATATATATATACATACACACACATTTTAAAACATCGAGCTTAATTGAGTGAAGTTAAACTCATTTGGTGTCATTTTAAATCAAGTTCAAACATAAAATTCTAAACCATATTGAGTTTGAGTTGAGCTCAAACTTTGAAAATTTGAATGAGTTTGAGCTTGAGCTTGAACTTGAGCTCAATATCATACAGCATTCATTTGACCTGTTTATGACTCTAATTGTTTTTAAGGTAAGTTGCGAATATGTTGTCTTAATTTTTTCTTTTATGTGTGCTTAACATCTAATATTTATTCAACACGTTTACAATTCTAATTTTTTTAGTACTATGTTGCAAATATCCTATCTTATTTTTCTTTCACGTATGCTCAGCCTCTATCTTAAAAATCGGGTATTTAGAAATTAAATATTTAGAAAAAATACATTTAGATGTTTGCATGACTATTTTGCTCTTGATTTTATGTACTTTTTTTCAGTCATAGTGTTTCTTTCTTTTTCTTATTTTTATAATCTTTTCATCTAAGAATAAAATAATAAAATATAATAATTTCATCATATTCCACTTGTTTTCAATCCATTCCATTCCAATTCTTAATACCAATCATGATATTATAGTTACAACAGATAGTTGATGGCCTTCTTTCTAGAAATGGTAGTTCACTTCACACTGTCGGATGGAGATTCAAGATTAGGAATCAGTGAATATTGTAATCATCTGATAACAACAAAAGATAATAAGATGTTGATTTTCTTTGGATTTGGGTGGAGTGTACAGAAGGCGAAGAATTACGGAAAGCAACAGAGTAAAAAATGAATAGAAAGGCAAAAAATATCTAAAAAGGTGTGTGAAGAAGAAGACAAGGAGAATAACCTATCAAAAAGACCTTGGGAATTCTATTCTCTTCTTTAAATATCTTATCTTGGAATCTATATCGATTAGTGTATACGACTTTAAATGATTGGATCGAATAAAATGCATAACACTGTATTTATATTTTATATAGAATAAGCAAGAGGATATCTTTTAAGAGATAGACAAACTTTAGCTTTATTAATAAGAAATACAAAGACTTTATTATCATGGGTGAGATAAATATTTTTAAAAAATTTATGAAATATCGTTTTTATTTTTTTTAAAAGAGCTTAATCATATGATATACAAATATATCATTTATTAAATAGTATACGTCACGTATAAATATATATAATATATAGCTATCAATTGGATTTAAACATATAACAATGGTAATAGATAATTTTCTAAAAATCCATTATCAACATGATATATATATATCTAACCATAATTAATAATTATATTATATATATATATATATCCACACATGAAATTCATAACATTATCTTCTCATGTTATATATGGTGTTGTATGGATAATAAAGTTGTACGGTTAACACATCACAAAGTTTTTCCTCCTCCATGGATATTATTACATTTTGACTGACACAGAATCCAACTTGCTTGCTTTTATTGGAAGGATGGATATATAAAAATCGTGGTGGATTTGGCACTTCACCAATTTCACATCATGTGATTGAGATTTTATTTAGCAGACGGCGGCTGTTTCGATTGCCATCCAACGGAAATGTTACTCGAGGAATTTGTTCCGATTGCTTTTCGTACAAGAATTGCATGAACAATGAAAGTTTAATGATGAGCTTCTAGGGGTTATTTATTTATTTATTTATTTTTCCCCATCTTTTAGAATACATTCTATAAATCCGTTTTTAGTTTTACCAGAAACGTAATTGATGCTAAGAAGATAAGAGACAAATGTAGAAACAACATTAATAATATGAATACTAGAAATATAATACGTGGTTCATTGCATGATTTGAAGAATTTACACTGTGTTTGGAACTAGGGAATGTAAGGAGAGGGAAGAAAACTAAAGGGAAATAATTTCATTTTCCTGTTTGTTTTATGGATGGATTGTAGGAGAAAGTGAATACAGATGGAATGCATTCTCCTAAGCCCACCATATTTTAGTTGCTCCATGTATAAAGGGAAATAAGGAGGGAAAAGAGGGAAAATCTTTCTTATTATATATTTGCCCTACACCATATTTTAGGATCACATATTGCATTCTATTTGTAGGTAAAAGAGTAATTTTATATTTAATCTTATTTTATTTTTATCAATCATTAAAATTCTTATCAAGTTCATTTCTTCTATTATCCAAACATAATGAAAGGAATCAAATCCTTCTATAATTCCTTTCCTTTATTTTTTTTTTCTCCCACTTTTTTTTCTCTCTAATTTCTTTCCTCATACGAAACATTGAGTTAGTTTGTTATTTTTTTTTTCTTTTTCTTTTGGTTAAGTTTTAATCATTATGTTGGTTTTCTCTTTATGGGAGAATTTTGGTTACAAAGGGAAAGTTGCAATCCTTATTTCGTAAAAGATATATATTCATTGTAGATTAAGTCTTTACACCGCATCTCTTGGTTTTGTTTGTTAATTTCTCATTGAACTAAAATGATGCTATAAGCATGATTTCTGTTTCTTTTAGGAAAAAAAAAAAAAAAAACGAAGAAGAAGAAATTTTATTAAGCCTTAAATTAGTCTTAAATCAACTATATACTTAGTTTAATAACTTGGCCCTCCATTAACAGGGTATGCTACGTTAAGTACATAGGTTTATTTGTTATGAGATGGGTTTTAATAAATCTAAATGCATAATATATGATAAGTTGCCTTGTGCACATGTTTTTTTTTTTCTTTTTAAATGAAGTATCATGGGTTTGCAAGTTGATAAATGTGATTTGATTTGTTTCAATTTACTAACTATATATATATATATAATATCTGAATTGATTATTTACTATTCTTAATGTACCTGGTGAATAACCATTGGGCCTTTGGTTGTGGACTTGATATCTATACAATGAATTTATTATTTAGTATGTTTCTTATTAATATTTTGTTGGATGAATGTAATAGAATAGTCGGTTCAATTGAGACTGTTGCCCGAGCAGATGCCTGTGGTTGGTGTTGTACTGAACCTCTTTCTTTCTTTCTTTCTTTTTTCTCTTATTTAAAGTTTGAGTTTCTTAGACCAATAAAATAAATAAATAAAAGTGGGAGATAGGCTTACGTATCTTAAAGATGTATCTAACTCATAGACTGTTACTTTACTTTATCTTATAGAAAAATGTTGAACATAAATTCGCTCCAGCATAATCTTTTAAATAAGATAATGTATTAAATAATAGCAACTACCTTGACTGATACGTCTTGGCTGCGACTTGTGTTAAGACGAGAGAGGAAGTTATTATAAAGTTACTTTGGGTGACTTTATAGGTTAATTCTTGAAATTATCTAGAGTTTTAAAATATATAATGACATCATTATTATTTTTTATATAATTTCAATTATTAACTAAATAGATAATTTTAGAAAAATTATAGAAAAGTAGTTTAGAAAATCTAAATCCGAAGTTATATGTTTTGAAAGATTGAACATTCAATTGAATCAAGCATTAAGCAAGCGTAAGGATCAAATGAACTACATAGGTTACATAAATTAAATGTTATGTGTTGACAGGACTCTTTAAACGTGAGTCCCTTAAACCCGTTGAGATCTGATGTACCTTATTACCTATGGCTTGCCGTAGTGGGCTTAAGCCCTAAGCTAAATTAACCAAGCCTAAAGAGCCTTTCAACGGTTAAAAGTCATGAGATAAGAATAAGATGATAAACCAATACCCACTTTTAGTTAAAGCAGAACACGTTGGACACTACGACCTCACTCTCTCATATTTACAAGAGAAAATCTATCCTATACTTGTAGGAGAAGATTTCTCCCACTAATCGTCCTTCAACTACCGACGCCACTTCATTACAAAAATCCTGTCACCACCTAATGGTATTTCTCTCTACACTTTGCGTATTAAGCTTGCTTATTACTTTAAAGCACTTTTAATGTAGGCAAATGCACCTATTAGTGTATAATATAGCGAATTAAGTTTAAGTGACGATCTTTGTGGGACTTTAACTACTAGTATTCACTAGGTTTTTATTATCTAATCGGCAAATTAAATTTCAAGAAATTTAAAAAAGTAAATTTAAATTATTGCTAAAAATAATTTAAAGATTAACTAACACACAATTTAAGAATTAAAAAGAAAGCAATTTTATTAATTCAAGATTCAACATTGTAACTAGATCTTACTTCCCCTAGATCTAACATGTAATTTTCCTAAAGATAATCTATTTAATCTTTAATCTTTTTTAAGTGAGAAAATTCTTTACTAAAGTTAATCACTTTTAACTTTCTTAAGTTAATTAACCTTAACCCTATAATCATCTATTAGAATATCTTCTTAATAGCATAACTTAAGATTTTATTATTAAATAATGAATTCTCTACGCTTTAGTTTGAAATTTGAAAGAATATTGAAAATTATCTCTAATCTTGCAATAATTCTCATCAATTATGCTTAAATCTAAGCTTATAAGAAATTTCTCGATTTTCTTATAGGATATTAAACTTTAGTTTACTATCCATGAAAATAATAACCTAAATCATGAAGTAAACATATTTGAATAAAGAAAATAATAAAAAACTAAATTAGTCAAGTAATTATAATATCACAAGTAGATTTAGGTTTCACAAAACCTAAATACCAATGTTCCACTCTCTATACATTGCAAAATTAGAATCTAAAAATAAAGAGCAGAAAAGAGTATCGTGAAATCTAAATAAAACTAAATCTTGAAATCTTCTTTTCTCCTTACTTTCTTGATTGTTCTTAGCTTTAAAAACTCCCTTAAAGTTATGCCAAAAAAGTTCTTTTTAATATACCCCAATATGGCTTTATATATGAAGAAATAAAAAAAAAAGGTCGGCATGATAGAGGTACGGTACAATTGCGGTTACTTGGTCCATAATGAATGCTGTTCGGCCAAACTAGCTCGTAGCCTTGAATCGCCTACTAAGTGAGATGCGAAGTTGTCTTGCTTTGATACCCCAACCAAGGGTCCGTCCTGTTTGAGTCATCGGCACTTCACTTCAGCATCGTTGTTGACCACCTCGATTCATCCCACCTTTGACATCTTCGACCAGGGTATCTATTGCCTCAGTATGCTACTAGTTTGGACCTACACCCTTACCACATTGGTACTGTAATGCCAACTTGAGCTCCTTTGAGCTAAATTAGCTACATGCTTGAGCAGCCTATATATCTCTTTTCCTTGCTTTCGCCTCGACAATGAAACTATAGTTGGGGTGGGGGTGGCGGCAAGTGTTGACAAGACTCTTTAGACTTGAGTCCCTTAAACTTATCTAGATCCGATGTACCTTGCTACATGGGTTTACTGCAATGGGCTCAAGCCTTAAGCCCAAATTGACCAAGCCTATGGAGCCTTTCAATGGTTAGAAGTCATGAGATAAAAATAAGAGATTAAGTCAATACCTATTTCTGGTTAAAGTGAAATACATTAGATACGATGACCCTACTCTTCTATACTTGCAGGACAAGATCTTTTCCACTAACTATCCTCCAACTGGTAGCGCCATTTTATTGTAAATATCCTGTTACCATCTAACAGTATTTATCTTTACATAATACGCATTAAGCTTGTTTATTACTTTAAAGTATCTTCTATCCTCCAAATATTCTCGGAGTGGCCCCATTGGAGAATATCCCAACACCCTCTTATAGTATTTTATTTTACAAGCTTACTATGTATAGAGCTTAATCACCACCAACAAATACCTTGAGACAACATTAGGAATAACAAAATCTAACTATATTTTCCGACGTTTACAACTATAATAAATAATGAAATGTTGAAATAATGAAAATTTGGATAATTATGAAAATATATAATAGTAGTTGTGACAAATAAATGATTATTGCAAATATGATAAAACTAAGAAAAGGGATGCTTCTTAGCCTATAATCGACATCAAACTAAAAGAAATATCACACAAAAGGCATGCGCTAGAGAAGACAAACAAACCATATGTAGAGATTTATCACGATAATATTCATAAATAATAATGATAATTAAATAAATATATTATATGTTGTAATATCTTTAAAAAATAAATAGTTATATGTCATAACATTTAAGCAATAATAACAATATATATGCAACTATATACACATGTATGTGTAACGTAATAATAAATATAGTATAGAGATTTAATATACGAAAAAGTTCAAGAGACGAATGGATGGATAAAATTTAACTTTCAACCAAATCAACTTGGCATCATTGGTGATTACGTTGATTATATGTAGATATATCTCATTTGATGATCATATGGAGATTTTCTGCGGACATATACACACATATAAGGAGGAAAATTATTGTTCAAAGGTATTTGTGTGAGCTCTTTTCTTTTTTCCACTTAGTACAATTTTGGTAATGGAAAATATGGAACTTGACATATTCTGTTAGGAGACTATATCACTACATTATAGCAATCATGACGTTATCCGAACTTTGTTTAGGAATGAATTTGTATTCAAGAATAATTAAAAGGATATAAATGAAGATGCATATAGTAAGATAATTATTTTGGCGAACTTCAACATGCATGGTTCGATAGAGATTTAGGTAGAAAAAAAGAAGGGAGAGGTTGAGGCATGAATCAAATTATAAGAGCTTATAAAGATTATTTGATCTAAAATCCTGTAAATACAATTTGGACAAAATTAGTAAATGAAAAGAAAAAAGGAAGAAATTATTAGAAGATATTAGCTACAATTTTATTGTAGTAAGAAAATGTCAATAGTTGAATACAGTTGGACTATAAAATGCTTTTTTAAGGAAAAAGTTCTTTTCAATGTGGACAAATGTGTTTCAATAGACTTGAATAAGACTAATTCTAATGACTTGTTAATGTTGCTATTGCTATTATAATAAGTATCTATGAGCTTCTAGGGCTGCTCAAATTCCCCCAATAGACTCGACCTAAAGAAATTCAAATGACTTGTAACGTAATTTTTAGTGTCGTAATAAGTATCATTAAGCTCCTTAAATAGATCAAGCGAGATATATTTTAATGACTTGTTAAGGTGGTTCTTTATATTCTAACAACTTTTACAAGCTTTTAGGGATGCACAAATGTACCTTAATAAACTCAAAACACAAAAAAAAAAAAAATCCATTAACTTGTGAAAGCAATTCTCTCCATTGTAACAACTACTTATTAGTAGCTTATCTATTAGGGTAGCTAGGATTGTTCTTAGAGCTTATTGCAACAACCCGCCTCTAGTAGAGAAACCGCCCTAAAAAATATTCACTCAGATGTGGTGTAGTATGCAATCGTTGCAAATTCTTGTGACCATGAGGAGCTGCAACCATCAAAAGATATTAATTATCATTTTCTATATGTGGGTATATCTATTTGGCTTGTTTAAAACCATGCAAGGAACACCCTTAAAATTTCTGCACAGAGAAGCAAGTCTTAGAAACCTCCTTGTTGGTCAAATGGAAAAGGAGAAACATGGGAGTCCATGATTTCTGCAAAGACTCGTCACATGGTGGGTGGCTGTTTTTAGCTTTTATGAGTAGCAGCAGACATGTGATGATGACCGAAGTGGCGTTCGTTTTTCAAAGAAACAAACGATGATGATAGAGATTACAAACTAAACTATGGGAGACGTGTTTCTCACAACAACCAAAGTGAAACATCCAGACAGCATCATTTCTAGTCATCTCCATCCCTTTCGATTTTTACCTAACTCACCCAATCTGATTGGAAAATTCAAGCCATCCCTTTAAATCATTGATCCAATCTACAATTCCTTTTTGTTTTTTTTTTGTATAGAGAAAAATGTTAATGTGCCATACTGGATACTATACAATAAGATCTTATTTTATTATTCATGTGTACACATATGCATCAATATGGAGTTGGACTCAAGCATGCTCGATTCTTTGATAGGGAGAACTAATAAGAACAATAAGGGATTCGGTGAATAATATATACAAAGTGAAGATATATATAATATATAACTATTAATCGAATTCGAATATATAAATTAGTAGCATTATCTATATTATCAAATATTTAAATATAATCGATAATTATATATCATATAAATTTATATGTAACGTGTACTGTTTATTAAATAAAAACACCCTACGTCACTGATGGGACTTTGAGTTCTATGATGGGTCCTTATACCTGTTGAGCCCTTTATATTAAACGATGATGGTGTTCTGCAGTTTTTTTTTCTATGTGTTGTATTTATGGATACATAATTAATATAACTTAGCAGTTGTTACGTTGATGTTGTCTCATTCAAGGGGAGTAATGGATGATATACTTTTCTTGGCAAATTTTTCTCTCTCTCTCTCTTTTTTTAAAAATTTTTTTTATTGACTACTACTTCCTTATGGGAGAATATAATACCAAGAATAAATAAGATAGTATAACATTACATGAAATAATTAAAAAAGAAAACATAAAATTACTAAAAATTTGAAAATTATTGCCTTTTTGTATGTTGATATTTTGTTGCACATTATAAAATTTTATAAATACTCAATTGGTATTGGAATCATCATTAGTATCCATTTATGTAGCACTGCTCATATAGGTTAGATCAAAATAACCATTATCTCGTGAATCTTTGATTTCTAACCGCTACATGCTTGAACTTCCGCATCACTCAATCCTTTCTTGAATGACATAGGTGTGTTCAACAAAATGATTAGAGTAAAGTGCAATGTGGAGAAACATGTGAAGAATTAACGAAGTCCACAAAGAACTTTACACGAGGGAAATAGAACGTCACGTGAAAACCCGAAGAAGAGAAAAGAGAAGTAATGGCGTAGGTGTGAAAAGTCGCAATTAAACTTCAATCCAAGCACTCAAGCAGAGCATGTAATGTTGCCGTCCCACATCCAATTATTCTCGTGAAGAGCATGAGGTGTCTGCGTTGAATAAAAGATTCGAATGTACCGATTTGCTGAGTGGATCAAAACTAACCGTATAAATATTAATAAAAGATATTAAAATTTTATTAATATTTATATACCATTTATTAATATAATACGTGTCGATACCATGTTAGTTAAGCCTTATACTAAATTTGGAAATAAGGAAAATAATTACAGTAAAATAAAATAAAAGAAGAAAGAATTATAACAAAAAAAAAAAAGAAGAAAGAAAATAATTAGTTTAATTTTTTTTATTTGGACGGTGACGAAAAGGAAACAAGGACTTCGAGGGGATTCACTCCCAAAATAATATTTTAAAATACTTTGACCCATTTAATTATTATATTGTTCTTAATAAACAACTGAAAAAATAAAAATAAAAGAAAGAATATTATTGGAATTTGGACATTTTTATCTTCAATCTCTCCAATTTGAAGGGGAAATGAGTTTGGGTTTTACACTATGACAAGGTTGAGGGGGAAAAATGTGGAGTAAAAGAATATGAAGAGAAATTTTATATCTTTCCTATATTTGAAAAATAAAAAAAGACTTAAAAGGGAAAAGTTTTCCCTATGGCCACAAAAGTATTTCCTTTACATCTTGAGAAAATTGGGAAGAAATTCAAATAAAAATACATTTTTCCCATTTTATTTCTTCTCTAATTCCGTTCCTCAATTTTCCATCCCTCTTAATTGTTTCTTTCCTTCCAAACCTAATATAAGTATTTGATTTCTTTATATTTTCCTTCCCTTTCAGTTCTTCTTTTTTTTTTTTTCTTCCAAAACAATGAAATATCACCAAATTTTACTTTTACCTTTTCTTTCTGAATCAATAAATCATCCCATCCTCTACCCTACTCCAACCAAAGGTCAAATATGCAAGAGCTGAGTTAATTGATCAACAAAATGTTACGTTTTCATTTTTACAAAATATTAAAAGAGTGTGGGTCCTACACTATGTTTGGTCAAGGGGTATTAATTTAGAGGAAAACAACATGGCGAGAATTGGAAAAACAAGGGAAAAGGAAAAATGAATGGATTTAGAAGAAAAAGGTTTTCTCTGTGGGCCACAAAAGTATTTTTCTATATTTTTAGAGAATCAGGAAAAAATTCACATAAAGATACTATATTACCCTTGAAACAAAATAAACTTTCAACTTATCGGAACACTTATGATACTTTAATAAAATATAAAACTAAACTATAACCTTCCTTCTATTTTTATTCTTCTCGGTTTTTTTATTTGAATAAGGAAATTTACAATTTTTTCTTTTATTTTCTTTTCTCTCTAATTATTTACTCAATTTCCATTTCTCTTAATTCTTTCTAGGGTTATTCATCAAAACAAACTAAATCAAAGCAAAACCCGAACCGAATCGAACCATATCACAAAATGTGATCCTTTTATATTCGGATTTGGTTTTAGTTTAATTTGAAAGGGGTTCAAACAGTTCGCATTTTGGTTTAAGAAGTTGAATACCAAACCGTTGAAACTTGAATTGAACTACTTCTTATTAAAAGATAAAAAATAAGTGAAGTTTTTTATTTTAAAATCATATTAATGTTTCATTTGAACCTTATTTATATTTTTTAATTGTCTTTCTTCTTACAATAAGCTTTTACTGTACAATTTTTCTTTTTCACCGCTTTTCATTTCTCAAGTTAATTTTCATACTTTTATTATTACTTAAGATACAATTTTACCGTAATGCAATACTATTTAGTTTTAACTCTTGTATAGAGTTTCTCATTTTAAACATTAGTATTTGATTAAAAATTTCAGTAACTATTAATGTTATCAAATATAAGGAAATACTTTTAAAAATGGTTCAAATCAAATTGAACTACATTTAAAGTAGTTTGAATTGAACTATTTCAAATGCAACTGAATCGAACCATGAGTACCCCTAGTTTCTTCTCTCTTTTCGAACTTAATAAATTTCATTATATTTTCCTTTTCTTCTCTAATTCCTTCTCTTTCCAAACAATGAAATTAACTTTTCGTTTTTGAAATATCCTACCCTCTATCCCCTATTTCAAGCAAAGGTTTAAAGTATGCAAGAGCTGGGTCAATTGACTAACAAAAATTACACAACTCGATAATTGAGTAGAGCACTAAAACCATTCAGTTATAAATAATTATACGCCTAAATTTAGTTATAAGAATTTGAAAGAAGATTACAACCCTAATTTTTGGAATCCAAGATTTAATTTTGTCTCTCTCGTGTTATAAGAAACAAAAACCCCAATTGGCCTGAAAATCACTTTAAAATACCCTAATACATAGAAAACCCTAATTTTTTTTTTTTTTTACGTGTTAAAGACTTCAAATCAACTAAATAAATAAAGAATTAAAGAATTCGAGTCAACCCTATTTAATTTGTAGATATTTAGCAGTTTCTATTTTATGTATTTTTCTTAGATAAATAGACTATATTATGTAATGCGATTATTATTGAAGATTACGAATTATTTAAAATTTTATATTTTCACATATGTTTTATTTCACGCTGTGCTAATAAAATAACGCCTAACCTGTATAGAAAAACTCTTGTTCATATCAATACAAAGTGCAACACTCAGAGAATAGCAAATTCCATCGTAAATTCAAAGCAAAGAGAAGAAGACACCAAATAGATTTTGTGGCCGCTGACATGCGCCTTCGATACCGCTTTCAAATTGATCTTTTGAGGGTCTTTTTTTTTTTTTCTTTTTTTCAAAGGAAAGAAAAAGTTTATACATTTTAATACTGTCAAAATAACATAAAGAAAATATAAAATAAGAAGACTGAAGCTTTTGGCTTTGTATCGTTGGATTATAGAACGAGATAGACGCCTATTTTCTTTCCTTTTCTTGCGAGTGCAGTTTCTAGATTTTATGACTGTTAGTAAATTCGAGTTAATCCTTAACATTTAATTTAATTTGATCTGATTATCCATAAATCTGATTGAGTCCAATTCTAATTTAATCCCAATAGAATCACAGTTAAATCCGATTCCATTCCTCTAATATTTGTTCCTATTACATATTTAGGCCAACTATGCGAATCAATCTCACAAGATTGGATTTTACTGCTGTTTCTTGGCCGAATTCAGTTTGATGTAAATTTGTTGCTTTGACGCGGACCTAATCTTCTCTTCCTCGACTTAGACAAACCTTAGCAGTGGTTAGTGTCGATTGATTCCTTAGACATGACCTTCATTTGGGCTTGATTTGCTGCAAGTAAACGGGCTTCACTTGCATGGATGTGGCTAATTAGAGCTTTACAAATGAGTTAAGCCAATGGGCTAGCCTATCTAACCTGTTAAAAAGGGGGAAAAAAAAAAATCCATTGCATTAGGTGAATTAACGAATACTATAGAAGTAATTACAATGGTATTTAGTTTTTAAAAAACAATCATTTATCGTATTTGTCCCATTAAATGTAACCATTCTTTGAAAAAATCATCAAAAGAATTATGGAATTTTTCAGCTGCTGTCCCATGCATTAAATCAAAGAATTTGTGACATGTTGGAATGTTTTATCTGCTGCATCATTAGACTCAATTTTGCCATATGTTGCATTAATGCTCTGAGAGCTACATCCAATGCTTGATCGTTCTTGATTGGCATTTGCGCAAGATTTGTCCTCGAATTCATCTCAAAAGAGAGCACCGATGATAAAGTCTCCTCACCCATTGTAGTAAAATTTGAAATTTGGTGAACAAAAATTGTACAAAACCTCTGTTTGAAATGAAGCAATCCCCAACAAGACATTGTGAGTTGAGAGAGAGAATTTTCTAAAAATCTCAATTACAATTGCATGAATGCACGACATTTACAACAGGTAATTATTTATCTTGTTGATCGATAAACTATTAGTTTTGTATTTTAATTAATTTAAAAGCGAGTACAATTAGAAACTTCGCTATGAGAACTACATGCAACCTTTATTCAAGATGAGATGATCTCCAAGAAAATTTGTGAGTAAGAAAAGAAAGGAAGTTTTCTAAAATCTTGATTTTAATTGTATAACTACATCACATTAAGATAAGAGACTCTAGCATTAACGGTGGTTCCAATCCATATAATACCTATTTGAACTTAAATCCAACAATTCTCTCTAAAATTATATATTCCTAAAAACAGCAAACCCCATTTACTTTGTGTAACTGTAGTAAACCAACATACAATTACAACCCAAAGATCATCATTATTACATTAAAAAAAAAAAAAAAAACCAACGATTTTTCTTGCATAATAACATCACAAGTCTCATTACATATACTAGGTAGGATTAAGAAATTGAGATTTATTTCTCCCTCTTATGAAGTGCACTTATTAGTATAGTTAGATATGCATGTGGTGTCCTGTAAGCACTTCCTTATCATTAGGAACATCAACCCAGAATGTGCCTTGTCTAATTCCGCAACAACAGGCAAGCATTTAGTTTACTGCACACGGGATACTGTTAAACAGTCTGCTTCAGATGTGCAAGACCGGAATATTCGACAGCACGTGTTAGTGAATATTAGTAGAACCGGCACATAAAATGGATTAGAGCTTTTCAAGGAGTGGCAACATTCTCCGGTGCAAGAGGGGCGATTTCCTCGCCTTCGGTTCCAGGTTCGGAGCCAACAACCCCGAGACTGAGGAAGAGCTTTTCCCATTGTCTGGCAGGTTCCTGCACCATAGGAAGAAACACAACACAACACAACACGTCGAATTTGAAATCCTTCCAAAATGAAACTTTCTAAAACACTAACTAGAATGCACAAAATTGTATTCTGACCTTCCAGGAGAGGTCCTGTGACATGCAGTTTGTGATCATCTCTCTTAAAGCAGCAGTGCCGTAGGTTGCAAGGGCTCTTCTGACAGTTGTTGCCACTGCATTCACGTCAGCTGGATCAACTGCATCACACTGTAAAAAAACCTCGAGTGATGATCCATTTTCTTCATCTTTCAAGTAGCTAAAAGAAATAAAAAAATCGAACTACTCATGAATATGGAGCTTTTATGGAACTCACGTCGATGCTAAAGGCTCCCATTTGGAAGCCAGTAAAACCTTCTTTGACAGTGTCGACAAGACCACCAGTGGAGGCGACAATTGGAACCTGCAGCAAGGATTAGCAGCGTTACAAGTGCATCAAAACAGCTCCTAATTGTGACAGAAACATAGCTCATCTAGTAAAACATCAAACAATTTCCCTTTTTACCGTTCCGTATCTCATGGCATGCAATTGGATGAGACCACAAGGCTCAAATCTACTTGGGACCAGCATGAAATCGGCTCCAGCAGTAATCATGTGAGCCAATGGCACATTGAATTTTGCCACTCCCCTTGCGATGTTAGGATACAACACTTCCAATTGTTCAAGCTGCTGCTCCATGCGCTTCTTGCCAGTACCCTGATTAATAAAATGCGTAAGGCTCGATATCTGGATATATCCATGGAAAATGTGATACAGAGCATATTTTTCCAATTGATGACTTACTAAAGCAACTATCTGACATTTCTCCTTAATAATCTCTGGAATAGCCGCATTCAATATGTCGGAACCTTTCTGCTCTTCCAGCCTACCAATGAATCCAATCAAAGGGATGTTCCTGTCGATAGGCAACCCAACCATGGCCTGAAGAGCTTCCTTCAGCAAAGGTTTTGCTTGCATAACCTGTGGGGTGGATGAATAAATAATTATATTATTGAATGAGATGAAAAATTACAAAGTATGATTACAGATATCTAAGAAAGTATACAGATACGTAAATATATACGATAATATGGGGAAGCAAGAGCCATTATATCGAAGATCAAATCATCTCTATCAAGTTGATGGTTTCATTTTTTCAGATAGTAACTTACAGTTGTGATGTCATAGTTAACATCAAGGTAGTTGTCTGTGGCCGGGTTCCATTCCTGAACATCCATACCGTTAATAATACCAGCAATGGTTTCACGACGACACTGGTTATGCAATTCGACACCCCTAGCTTCATTAGAAAGAATTTCTTTGGCATAGTGAGGGCTCACAGTCACAACCCTATCCGATTCTATTATACCTGCCTTCATCCAGTTGATTTTCCTGCCCTTCACAGGCTTGACATGCCTGCAAAACGCCAAAGAAGTTTAGATTTAAGCCTCATTGTTTTTATGTCTACAATTAGCAGCTCTCTCAGTTAATCCTTAACATATACCCATCCAAAAAATCAAAAGAACTCCTGAATTCTCTGGGAAGGTTGAGTTGGTCGAAATCTTTGAAGGCAAAACGGCCCTGGTATGCTATGTTGTGAATGCAGAAGACAACCTGGTGTCATTTGTACCCAAACAAAGTCAGAAAGAGCCGTATCTTGTTGTGAATAGAAATCGCAAACTTCAACCGAACATATTCTACCTTTGCGTTCTTGTATATACCCCTGGATTGATAATTAGCTTTAAGGTAGCATGGAACAAGAGCGGTGTGCCAGTCATTGGCTACAAAAACGACATCTTCTCCTGCAGTCAAGCAGAAGCCTGGTTCACCCTATGCCATAAACACCAAAAGGCAAAAAATAAATCCAAGATGAAATAAGGGTTTCGCACCGTATGGTCCGGAGAAGTGTTCGTTCGATAGATTCAGGACCCTTGGTGCCTCAAGTGCTGCCTGCAGACAACAAAAAAAAGAATAAATAACTCCCGAAAGTGAATTGATACTCTGCATTGAATTCAAAGAAAAACTATCTGCAAGAAATCTATAGATTTTATCATTTCACCATCGGTTGCGTATGCCAAATGATGATTTATTGTTCAAAAGCATATTCGGCTAAAACAATCCCCAGAAAGAGGGACAAAAGTTGTTCGTCTCTCCCCCCACCCCCAAATTTTTCTTATAATTCAATCTGCTTAGTTTTGATTCCAACAGATTCATCACACTGGAGTGGAGTGCCACTATTGCACTGAGTGTCCCCAACCCCAAGCCTTGATTATTAATAATCAAAGTATGTTATTCGCTTCTGCTTATTATCTTTCAAAGACATCTACTATACTACCAATAGCAAACAAACAAAGAATTACCGGACAATTGACGAATCAATACACCATATTCTCCGGATAGAATGATGGATTAGAGTAATTTATAGGACTCATTCCCACTTACTTGGCAAAACAAGCTGTATCGAAGTTGGTTATCCTCGTAATCTACTCCAGCCTTGGGACCATATAACTTAGAACCCGTCTTTCCCCATACCTACAGCGGTACATGAAGACAAAAGAAGCAGGTTTATCAAGTAAGAACCTTGAGATGCAAACATCATAGTCAAACACCGAGGAGAATCGGACCTTCTCAAGAAACCATGGGTGACCCACAAACACACGATCGACTCCACGTTTATAGCAGTGGAAGTAGCGAACTTTTTCGGTTCTGTCTGCCACTTTGATCTGAAAGAAACGGTAACAATGCATCAAGAAAATCTCAATGCCCGTAAGAGTCCAACACAGAGATAAACCAAAACTCTTCACAAAACATAGTTCGATTTTCCTTTACTTACATCAATCACCACACTGGTATCCCATGCATCTCTGTATTGATCGTAACGTGGCATAATAGTCATTGCTCGGTGTCCCCTAGCCTACAAAAACGATAGCCACACGGGGAAGGTGAATTCTCCATGAATTTATAATTTTATAATATTTTTTTTAATTAGAACAAATATGATATCATTTCTGATTTTATATAATTATATATGATTGTACCAATTCAAAACGTTTAAAATAATAGTATAATCGCGATTTTATCGAGCATAAGCAAATGAGCCAACTTACAACTAGTGCTGGCGGAAGTCCTCCAACGACATCCGCAAGTCCACCGGTTTTCGCCCATGGAGAATTTTCAGTCGCGATGTGTACTGAAGGCATTCCTATCTTCTTGAAGCACACGATTTTGCCTGCCGAGTTCCCATTGTTGGTTTTGTTAACCCTCTTGGCAGGTTTCGATTGGGTTTTCACTTGAAGGTTGTCCAAACCGTTGACAGCTCTGAGTCCGTTCTGAGACACTGAGTTCCTCAGAGTGATTTGGCCCGAGTTAGCTTTGCCTTCGGATCCGGAAGCAGCTTGGAGGTTGAGCTGCGTGCTTCTCGATACAAAGTGAGCGGCTGTCACAGTGGCCATTGCGAACACAACACACTCCTAAAATGAATCAAACGGAGAGAGAGATAGAGAGAGTCAGTTAGAAACGGTTATTCTAGAGAGAAAAAGAGAGAGAGAGAGAATCAGCTATGATTCGGTTACTCTAGAGAAAGAGAGAGAGGAAGTGTTTATTCTTACGAGAGTACGAAGCTGAAGCTTGAGCTTTGACTCAAAACTCTCGTTCCTCAGTTCGGTGCAGAGCTCCTGAGGAGGGAGAGAGAGATTTGTAGTGGCAGGTCGAGTGGCCTTACGCTGACAAGTGGACCTGGATTAGTGGTTGATGGTTTTCCGCTTGTCACGTGGGATTCATGATTCCGATTCCGAAAAACTCGAAAGTAGAGGCTCCTCGTAAATCTTGGGTGTGTGAAGAATCGAAGATCTTTTCTCAATTTGACCCGGTGATCTAGTTGGTGAGAAACGACGTCGTATCATTCATCTTCTGGTTTCAATTAATTAAACCATGTAAAATGGGACCCGAGGAATTGGTTGGTATCAATACATTCTTATATATCGAGGTATAGTAGGTAAATATAAAAATTTTGGATTTTCATCCCCACTTTTTAATTTTCCTCTATTTATAAATTCATGATTAAAACTATTTAGATTTTTAGATTATTGAATCATATCATACATAATATTATATCCTTTTTTTTTTAACTTACAATATTTTAAGAAGATAAATTAATAAAAGCTAAAAGACAGTAAACTAAGATGATTTATATAAAAATATCAAATTTTGATTTATGATAAAAGAAGGATGATGGTTTCTATAAAAGTTATTATATATTAAAATATTATTATTTATACATTATTAACTAATTCACGCATCATGTTATAGCGTTAAACTTTTGGTCTTCCGGTTGAGGCCGAGGCTAGAGGTATTGAAAGGTGTCGTGGCGGTTGAAAAGTCGTTTGGAATGACATGAGATTTCTGAGGCCACTGGGGGACGTGAAATGGACGGTGTGAGTGAAGATGGAAGTCTATTATTGCTGTCGTTTTCTTGATGTTTCCAACCATGGGGTCGAGATATTTTCCACCGCTAATGCTTTCCTGAATTATATGAAGAGAGTGGATTTCCTATTTTCTATTTATTATTTTTTTTTTGGCTTTTTCTCATTTTGCGGAAAGACGCAGACACTTTTGAACTAAGTACTTTGGAGCACACAAGCCACAGCTCAAAAATATGCTTGTGAATATATTTATATTACACGTGTATATTAGGTAGCTTGATACCTGTATAGTTATTATCGGGTAGATAGGTTTAGTTAGTTAGGGAAACAATTCTATATAAATACTATACAATCAGCTAATAGAATACAGCATGTCTTTTTTACCTAGCTCTGTTATTTTCATCTCGAGATCTCATTCACTAAGCTTTCTTCGAGGGCTCTCACTACTCAAGGCAAAGCAATGACACACAAGTCGTAGCATAATGTTTCATTTACGCACTTGGTATAAAGCTTAAACACTTCCGCAATTTCAATCAAATAGTAGTCTTTTGGTATTCTATTCATGTGAATCATGAATGCAACAGCTGATCAATCAGTAAGTAATCCGATATATAATAGCAGATTTGTTAGTCCTTCGATGATCATAGGAAATACGATATTTGATGAAACCGATTATATAACCTAGAGTAGGGCTGTTAAGATAGCTTTAGGAGTTAAACTCAAATTAAGTTTTATATATGAGATATTAACGAAACCTTACGAGAATTTTGTCGATTTATTGAAATGGACAAAGTGTGACTTTATGGTGATGCCTTCGTTACTAAACTTTATGAGTTTAGATTTGTCTCATGGGTTTTTGCATACTTAGTTAGCCTATGACCTGTAAAATGAAGTGAGCAAAAGGTATGAAATGGCTAATGGCCTACTCATTTTCTAAATATAGTATGAAATTTCTAACCTCAAGCAAGGAAATATGTCAATTACTGCATACTATAATAGGTTGAAGCGGTATTAGGATGAGCTGCAGGCAATACATTCTTATCCTAATTGTAATTGTAGTGTTTTGGTGAACTGTACCTGTAAACTAAGGGAATGGATTATGGAGTTTGAGTCACAAATTAAGGTAGTTCAGCTCTTAATGAAAATTAACGAAGCCTATGAAAGTGTGATAAATCAAATCTTGTCTATGGATCTTATTCCCTTAGTAAATAAGGTGTTTTGCTTCTATTAGCAAGTTGAAAAATAAAAGGAAATTACATCTGATTTGGGAGATGAGATGGCTGCATCAGCATGCTTTATTAATAAAGGTGAAACATACAAGAATCAATTTGATAAAAAGAAAGGAAGGTCACAGAATGTCAAAGTAGTTTGTAGGCATTGCAAGAGTGAAGGACACACGATAGATTCTTACTTTCAGCTCATAAGTTATCCCAAATGGTACAAAGGGAAGCAAGTATTCAAAAGTGTTAGAGGAATAACAGGGAAGAAAATAGTGCCTACAAGTGCTTCTTTCTACAAAAATGAAGATGATAAGGTTGATGGTCCTTTTAATATGCATTATGTCAATGAAGTGAAGAAGGATAATAATTTGTAGATGGGCTGAAACCTTGTTGAATTAGTGTGTTTTGAAGTTATAAAGATGATGTGAGACAAAGAAATAAAAGCTTGCATTGAAGCTGCAGCATGTTTCATTTACGCACTTGGTATAAAGCTTAAACAAATGCTAATGATCATTCATCTCTGAAACACTTCCGCAATTTCAATCAAATAGTCGTCTTTTGGTATTCTATTCATGTGAATCATGAATGCAACAGTTGATCAATTAGTAAGCAATCCGATATATATTAGTAGCTTTGTTAGTCCTTCGATGATCATAGGAAATACGATATTTGATGGAACCGATTATATAACTTAGAGTAGGGCTGTTAAGATAACTTTAGGAGTTAAACTCAAATTAGGTTATATATATGAGATATTAACGAAACCTTATGAGAATTTTGTCGATTTATTGAAATGGACAAAGTGTGACTTTATGGTGATGTCTTCGTTACTAAACTTTATGAGTTTAGATTTGTCTCATGGGTTTTTGCATACTTAATCGGCCTATGACCTATAGAATGAAGTGAGCAAAAGGTATGAAATGGCTAATGGCCTACTCATTTTCCAAATACAGTATGAAATTTCTAACCTCAAGCAAGGAAATATGTCAATTAGTGCATACTATAATAGGTTGAATTGATATTGGGATAAGCTGCAGGCAATACATTCTTATCCTAATTGCAATTGTGGTGTTTTGGTGAACTGTACCTATAAACTAAGGGAACGGATTATAGAGTTTGAGTCACAAACTGAGGTAGTTTAATTCTTAATGAAAATTAACGAAGCCTATGAAAGTGTGAGAAATCAAATCTTGTCTATGGATCTTATTCCCTTAGTAAATAAGGTGTTTTGCTTTTAGCAGCAAGTTGAAAAATAAAAGGAAATTACATCTGGTTTGGGAGATGAGATGGCTGCATCAGCATGCTTTGTTAATAAAGGTGAAACATACAAGAATCAATTTGATAAAAAGAAAGGAAGGTCACAGAATGTCAAAGTATTTTGTAGGCATTGCAAGAGTGAAGGACACACAATAGATTCTTACTTTCAGCTCATAGGTTATCCCAAATGGTATAGAGGGAAGCAAGTATTCAAAGGTGTTAGAAGAATAACTGGGAAAAAAATAGTGCCTACAAGTGCTTCTTTCTACAGAAATGAAGATGTTAAGGTTGATGGTCCTTTTAATATGCATTATGTCAATGAAGTGAAGAAGGATAATAATTTGCAGATGGGCAGAAACCTTATTGAATTAGTGTGTTTTGAAGTTAGAAAGATGATGTGAGACAAAGAAATAAAAGCTTGCATTGAAGCTGCAGCGAATATTACGGAGTTTACAAGTATGATGTCTAGTATTTTTTTATCATCTTTTTGTTTTAGCTCTGCATATAATGATGTGAGTAGTTGGATTGTAAACACTGGAACTATGGATCACATGTCTCTATACAATATTTTTTTTCTAAGACCTTCAACCTTTACATATTCCTACAAACATTAGGCTGCCTGATGGGAGAAATATCACTATCACATACAATGGAACTATTGTTTTAAATTCACAATTCATTACATACCATGTCTTATTTATGCTACAGTTAACTCATAACCTTTTGTCTGTTCCCAAACTTCTTCAAGACCAAAACCTTTTTATAATGTTTGATAAGGATGCGTGTTAATTTCAAGATTGAACCAGTAAGAGTGTTTTTGCAAAAGTAACTGTAGCTAATGGATTATACATCCTTCAAGCAAATTGTGATTCACTTCTAGCAAAATCTAATGAGGGAGTGATCTTTACTTCCCAGAATATTTTCCATAGCTCTAATGAGGGATTATACATACTCGAATGGGGTATTCATCTAGTACAAAATTGCAACATTTATCATCTTGTTAGAATTTGAATTTGAAATCCTTCCTTTGTAATGCTTGCTATGTAGCTAAGTTCTATAGACTGTCATTTTCTAAAAGTGATCATAAATCAATATTTGCTTTTCAATTTTTACATGTTGATGTATGGGGCCCTTATGGCATTGAGTCACTTTCAAAAGCACCATTTTTCTTGACCATAGTAGACGATTTTACTAAGTCTACTTGAGTTTATTTGATGAAACATAAGAGTTAAGTCTCTTCAATACTTTCACAGTTTGTTAGCTATGTTTGAAATCATTTTGACATTGTACCAAAGTTATTAGAATTGGTAATGGTGAAGAGTTTTCACGCAATGAATGCAAGGGCTTGTTTTCTACCATAATGTTTTCCACCATATATATAGTCCTTACAAGAAAAGGTAATCATAAAATTTTAATTGTAATCTCAATGAGTCATTAGTATCCATGGCTTGCTTCATATTGTGCTTATTTGGCTATTTCAACTTTAATGTAAATTAAAGTTTTGGAAATTACTAATCAAAATCGGTTAACTAAAATTGAATAAAGCTAAAGAAGTAGATTGGTTGAGCCTAAGCTCAGTCGATCAAATTGTTTCAATTGCCAAAGTTTATCCCAACAAATCAAACCATATACATTGCAGTATGTTTGTTTTCCTCTTTAGGATTCAAGAGTAGGTTTTGTATATAGATATATAAGTTCGATGGTTTTGTGTGTGAGTGACTTATAAGAATTACCTGTCTTGTTCTAGAGATTTTTCAAAAGCAGTGAACAACATTTACCTCCTCCTTAATTAGCATGGTAAATTTCTTGTCAATCCAATAATTGGGGCTAACATGAAACTACCTCAAGCCAATAATTAGAATCTTAGTAACATGATTTCATTTGTTTTACCTGAAAATCTACTTTATAAATTCAAATCAAAACCAAGAATGATTGAAACTAAGTGACTATATGCTATATGGATTATAAAAGAATAATATCGAGATCCTCTGAGAGATACTAATTTTTTAAATTTTATTTTAGATATTTTCTTTATAAGTTTTTTTTTTAAGAGTCAAGGAACCTACATTTTCCCTTGAGAAAATCTTCTTTATCAAGATAACAATTAACGACTAAACATTACAAACTTCATGCATTTCTTATCGTAGAGTGAGATCAACATGTGATTTGCTTCGCCTAGTCTCAATTTTTGTGGAAAGAAAAACAATGACCTTAAAAACAAAAAAGGAATTTTTCCTAAAAATTGAAAATTACAAGATGGTCATGTGACACAAAAACCAAGGCTCCAGGCTAGAAGAATTAGGCATGCATAGAAGCTAATGGGCCTATGCATGGCATTGGAGAGACTAAAATTTGCACATGGGTAGATTTTTTTTTTTTCCTTTAATAATGTAGTCCTCTAAAATACAAATTGTTTTGTTAACAATTTGTAAAGGTTATTTTATCTGAGTTGTGTCTCCATGTCTACCTCAAAGGTTTCCTTTAAAATTTTACTTCTAATCTATGTAACTGCACATAAAAGTTTATAGGTAATGATAGATTTGTGTAAAGACCGATTCTTACTCGTCAAGTCACTGAACTAGCTTAAGCTCGTCTTAGACGAGTATGAATCGACTGTTGAATCATCAAGTCTTAGGCAGTTCAACTATTGTAATCCATCGAATCTACGGGTCAACCTTAAAAATTAAAATATATATATATATATAAATATAAATAATTTATAATATAACATCCTTATATATATGATTTTTTAATGGACTATATACATATTATATATAATATATAATGATTGATATACTATGTATATATTATAATACACATATATACTATATAATGATTGATATATATATAATATACTATATATAATATAACATTATGTATTCATGTTTACACGATCTAAATAAACTATTTTAGGATCTAAACAATTTATTCAAAAAAACAAAAAATTTATTCATGAGTAATGATATAAATTTTTAGATTTAGTTGGAAAAAAAAAGACCAAATTATTTATAATAATTAGAGAAATTTTGGAAAAGCAAAAATAAAAATAAAAAAAAAACAATAAATAAAAAGCTATTGAATCAGTTCAAACCAGACCTTTTAAGAACTAGGCTCGATTTACTTCTTTACTAACCCATAAACCAGTGGTTTTGGGCCGGATGAACACGTCTAGGTGTTGGCTTCTACAACCATGTTGGCGAGTGAGGTAAAGCATGAAAGATTAAAGAGAAGGTGATTATGGAGAAAATATCCCAAATAGACTCAATATGATTCTAATATAATATGAATATAGAACTATTATAAAGAATTAACTGTATCTATGATGTTTGACTTATTTCTTATATTGTTAGGTAGCCTTAAATCAAAACTGAATATTGAATTTCCCTATATAGTAGATGGGTTATGAAAGATAAAATATATATCTATTTATAGAGAATGTGATTAAATTTATGAAAGGCAATAGTAGTTTTTTCTCATACGTGTTATCGGGCAAGTGCACGAATGTAGTCTTGGACACGAATATTTCGCTGTTTTGAAAACTGAAATACACGCTTAGTTATTAAGTACGAATTCCTCCTCTACTACCTATTGGTTTCCCTTGTATTCGATAGGCATGGAAAAATGTTTCTTTTCTTTATTATAATTTATCTATTTTCTTTATAATTATTATTTATCTATTTTTTCTGGTAATTAAGATTGTAAACGAGTTAAATTGAAATGATATAGTATCGAGTTCGAGTTCGAGCTCGAGATTGACTCGAAATAGCATTAAATGAGTTCGAACTTGTTTAAACTCAATTCATTTAAAAATATATTTTTTTATTTATAATAATATTAGTATTTAAAATCAACTCGAACTCAACTGATATTTATATCCAACTTAAGCTTAATTAGTTTCACAAACTAGTTAAGCTAAATATTATGAAGCTCGAGCTCGACTCGACAAATCGAACTCGAATAAATATTGAATCAAACTCAAATAATTTATATATAATTTAACTCGTTTATGCTCTTAATAGTAATTATACATTTAGAAGGAGCCTTGTTTAAACTCATGAGAATGCGATGTAATTGGTCAGCTTAATTTATAATTGGCATGAATATAAGGGTGTTTTTGAAGAAAGGATCCAATGATATTAATATATCATCTAAATCGATGAATAACGTCTACGTATAAAAAATTTATAAATATTTATATATCATTTATTCAAATATATTAGTATGAATAAATAGTTCTTCGATGTCGTTGGGTTTCTAAAGCCATATGTTTGTCCGAATATCAGCTGTGTCCCACCATTTCTTTCACGAACTTGTTTCTTATGACCGTGATTCATCTTTCTGGAGCCACATGTTTGTCCAAATATCAGCTGTATCCCACCATTTCTATCATGAACTTGTTTCCGGATGACTGTGACTGTAAAAAAGAGAAGGATGGACATAAAGTTTCGAAAGATGGAAACATCATGGATGAACGATTATTGGTTTCATATCCGATAATATTTCTTTTGTAAAAAATTGAATCGAGAGCTAATCTCGTTCTTTTGATTAATAATTGTAGCAAATGCCCTAAAGATTTGCAATTAATTAAATTAAAGCTTTAACTAACCACATTATGGTGGCAATTGATCATTGCTCCTTTAGGTAATCCACAACATCCTGACGAACTATTATTGCACCATCAAATCATGCCCCTACTTGACACTACTTCCTTACATAACCACTCTTTGACCCTAAATCATCAAATACTTCCCAAACCTCACAGGTTTTACCTTCTTTTAAAGCTCTTTTCGCCTCAAAACTTCGTGTATAATGCTAGAACGAAATAAAATAAGCGCTTTCACGTCATGGTCAATAACATAAATACT
Source organism: Lumnitzera littorea (assembly GCA_024138015.1). Taxonomy (NCBI): domain Eukaryota; kingdom Viridiplantae; phylum Streptophyta; class Magnoliopsida; order Myrtales; family Combretaceae; genus Lumnitzera; species Lumnitzera littorea. The sequence continues at coordinate 1,958,988 of JAMXBB010000008.1, read as the reverse complement.
AGAATCCTCAACCCCAGGATTGACTTCTTCTAATTAAAGTATCATTACCTTGAACATGACCCATCATCCCGCAATAGGAATAAAATACTAGACATGATGCCTCTCATCACCACCAAACATCGACAAAATAACCTTCCTACTGGATCTCACAATATCACATTAAACCAACAAAACGACTATGCATAGTTTTATTGCTCCAAAATCAACATCTCATGCAATATATGTGAAAAACACTTGTAAAATCCAAAAACTAAATATAACAGTTCTCCTTTGTTCTTCATATAGAGTTTGCCATCCACCGACTTAGCAATTGTGTAACATTAGTAACAAGTTTGCCTCTACCATCCCACATTTGGCCCTAGATGTACCTCTATGGGCACTCGTTCCTCACGTAGCCAGTCTATTTTTAGAGAGAACAAATAATGTCATGGCTTCTTTAGTCTATAATTGCCGCTATCGTTGAAAATCGATCTCCAGTCAGTAAACCATCTATAATCACGACGCTTATGGATCTTATCTTACATCAATTAGCCTTTGTTAAACAAATTCTTCCTCACCTCTTCTATTCACAATTTGTTTATACATAGATCATGATCTCATTAGACTCGTGGATATAGAAGGTTTTGTTGTGAGTACAATAGGATCATCACTTGAACAACATCTCAACCTTACTATCATCATTTCAAAGCATTAATAAAAGATACGGAACCTAAAATATATTGGTCTGCTGTTAATACATTACGCATATTGATGCGAATGAGCTAAGCTTAGAAGTCATATACCATTTGAAGGGAAAGAATAAGCTAGAAGTTGGTTAGCTCCGTCCAGAAGCTGACCTATGGATGCTCGGAAATATTTTTGTTTAGAATCATAAAAAGCCAAAAGGTCAAGCCTTCGATCCTTAGTTTTGATTTCAATTCCAAATTTTAAGTTTATATTAGTCTATTTTGAGAAGTCACAACATTTTACATATGAAGAGGTACGGAGCTTATAATATGTCAATAAAAACTTATTTGAGTCTACTTTAGTGAAGACAAAGTTGTTTTGTCATTTCGGTTATTTAGGAAATTAGATTTTACTAGAGAGAAGATTACTTGTTAGTTTAGGAAAGTTTATCTAATCTTATTTATTTCGTACTTTTTTTAGAATATAGATTTTATCCGCTTATCTTATTTATATTAGGATTTTAAGATTATAAATATGTTAAATTTAGGGTTTATTATTTAATTTTGATGAGAATAAAATAAAAAGCGTATATCTAAACATGTTATTTTTTAAGAGAACAAAATAAATGAATGATTAAACTAAGTATTATTTGATTATATTAAGATAATTGAATAAGATCAATTAGCTTATTTAAGGATTAGATATATCAATTATCTTTACAAGAAATTTAATCTTTCAAGTGGTGACCAAATGATTTTGAAGTTATAATGCAAAGAGTATTCGTTTGTTGTGTATGAAAAGAATTTTCAAGTGATATTTAGCTTACTAAGTTAACTGCTCAAGGTAAAACCATGCTGATGATATAAAACCCTAAAAAAACACAAAAAAAAAAGCTCATTGACTTAGAGGAATCGACTTGCTAGTAGAGTATTTTTTATTGGCTTACCTGTAATTCAAAGTATCGGTATGCCGATAAGTTAGTTTCAAATAGTCGTTGGAGCATTTAATGCGTGGTAACGGAAAGAATTTAATGAGTTGTTATAAAAGCTCAATAACCCAATCAAAGGCTTAGAAAATCTGATATTCTACTATAATTTAAAAACATTTTTTTACATTCTTGAGTTTATTTTTCTACTTCTCTTTGGTCTCTTGTATACTTATTTACTATCAAACAAATAGAGACATAGTTGTGATGCTTAAAAGTCGTCACATTTATAATCTTGAGTGAAGGAAGTGATACAATTGAGTTAGTTGTATATAAAAGAAGTTGTGTAAGCTTATGTAGCTCTTGAAGCAATTGGGTTGTGAAATCAATAAAGTGAAGTGAAGTTCTCAGTTGGAGGCATTGTGTATCCGTAAAAACTAGGACGCTGTCCGAGCTCTACGTTAAATCCAGACTCAATTTTCTTTATCCCTATCTCTTTAAATTTCCGTGCTTATTATTGTTTTATTGTTGCTTTGATTGCTTTCATTATTGCATCGAGTTAATCCTAGTGTTCTTCAAAATACCTTATGATAAATTATACTTCCAATCTTTTTGCAATAATACAAGCGCATTCTTCTATATTATGAGTTTGTTACGTTACATACACCTTTAATTTAGAGTGAATACAATGGCTACTCTAATATTAACCAAATTGATAAATACGACCATTTCTATTATATCCATGCTAGGTGTATTGAGTTATGTAATATCCATTTCTTTTAGATATATTGTATAATGGTCTATTTAGAGTTGAGCATCAAGCTGCATCAATCTTAAATCACCAATTTACGAGTCAACACAATGTTGAACTTGGCCTAGCCCTTAATGGCACAAGCTCGAGCTTAGCCCTTGAACCAGTTGCTCGATTTTTTTTTTTTTAATTTCCTTTAATCTTATTCCTACATTCTTGTGAATTATTATAAATAATTTTTCATCTGCTCTTGTTTTCTATTCTTTTTCTTAAAATGATTGTAACATTTTATACTATATAAAGTAAAGTAATAGAAGTTGTAAATTTTATTTTGTTCCAAAATAATTAATTTAGACCGTGCAAGCGTAATATTACTTTAATATTAAAATATTAAGTAAGGTTAAATAAAGCAATAGAAGTTGCAATTTGCAAAGAATGAAAATTTCTTATTCAAATCTTAGAATAAATTGTTAATACGGGAAGAATAAAATTACAATATAACTATTAATTGTAATTTGTTATGATACTTAATATGTATTAAGAACAGAAAAAGTAAGAGGCAAAAACATGTAATATGTGGGATTGTCTTTTTTTAATATTAGAGGGGCAAAACCAACTTCAACCAGTAAGCCAACTTGACTAGTCAGCCTTGCTGGTTCACTGACCCACTAGTTCGTAGGTTGATTTTGGCCTACCCACCTTGAGCTGGGTTGGTTTCGGGATGATTCATTATTTGAAATCAACCCTTATATAGGTTTAGATATATTTAGTTCATCTTTTCCTCATTTTTTAAAAATCTTTTTAACATTTATCTAAATTTTGTGTTTCACAATAATAAGGTACCAAAAAGATGAAAATATAATTATATACCCTTATTTTAGCAATTAAATATCTAAAAAATTCTTATAAATTTGAATTTATATATCTTTTACTTTATTCATTTTATATAAATACCAATTCAAATATCCTTTTATAATGCATAAAATATATATTTTTAAATATCTTTTCTCTTAAAAGTATGTGAATTTTCATTTTCTAATTCTTATATCATGATCATTACCTTCATTATAATTATGAAACAAAGTAACATATAAGATATGGATAGGACATCTTTTCAAACGCTATATTTTAAACATATATAAATCAAATATTGAAAACAAAGACAAATAAGATGTAGATAATATACATATTAAAAAAGAAAAAAGATAATCCAAATGGGATCTTATTCATTATATGCATTGCTATAATTTGTCTGGCTTTATTTAGTGGTAGGAGCCACCCAAATTTAGAACATTAAGAGGAGAAAAGATAAAATACAATTAAATCTAACAATTTTGTTTTCTAAAAGATATCATCACGCTTTCATCTCTATCAAAAAGTTAATATGAAGTACTTAAAAAGAAAAAAGGTTGGATAGATATTATCATTTATACGTACACATGGTTTGTAATTCAAATGAATGTTTTGTCATAAGATAAGCCACTTTTCGGGTATGAATTTATATGAGAAAGCATACGGAGAAATTAGCAGCTAACTTAAGGAAATTATTGATTCGAGCGAGAATGTATTTGAAAGAAAATGGCCGTATTTTACATCTATCAAAGTAGCTAATTTTCTGTCTTTTTTTTTTTTTTTTTTTTTTCAAGTGAACCTAAATCATCTGGGTTGTGCAATTGACACCTAAAATGTATACAACTCCTAATAAAGGAAAACAGTTTTCGTGCTTTTATAATTATTACATTTTTTTTTTTTATGTTGACATTTGAAAACATGAGAAAAGAAAAGGACTGTTATTGGAATAATAAAAATTTCAACTTGAATGTACGTACTACTCCTATATATTACCATTTGAATTACTTCTATATTTTACTTTATATATTTGTATTTTTACTCCTTTTTTGCTTTGTATATCTATGTTTTTTATTTTAACAGTTTATATATAAATACGTTTCATCTCTATTTATCTCTATTAGTTAGAGAACATATGTTGTATTGTAATTGGTCTATGATGATTAATTTGATAATATAATATTATTATATGTTTAATTAGATAACATAATAAAAATACGAAAACTTCAAGAAATTAAGAGGAATGGAAAAAGTAATCAAAACCCTAATGGCGTGGCCAGCATTTCCATACTCCCACTAAAAACAAAAAAAAAAAAAAAAAAAATATCAGGGATGGATGAATGCATAGCTCCATCAGTTGCTGCTTGTGGCCAGCAATTGCTTGTTGAAAAATGGCAAGGAAGACGACGTCCCAATCAAATGAACTTCGATGGCATCCACTTCCTAAGCGACCACGAAAAAATAATCCATAATATTAATGAGTCACGTAATTTGATGAAAAGCATGCATATAACAATGATAGTGTTTAATTTTAAAAAATTAATATTTATATTTATATATCATTTTTATAAATTTACATAATATATTAATACCATTAAAACTGTACATAAGACACACCGACGTACTCCAATTGTATCCGTCATTTTTGTACCGGTTCGATCAAGTTCTTCTGCTCATTATTTTGTGTATGGAATTTTTGGTTGATTAGTTGATGGACGACTAGCGCTACATGAATCTACGAATTGCTGTATGTATACTATGGGTATGTCCTTGTCCCCACAGGTCATGTTAAGAAAATCTTAGTCCCAAGACGTTAACATGTCCATTTCATTTTGATTGCACTACAAATTTTGCTGGCCTTCAAAATATATTAAATAATAGTTATAGCCCTGGAAAATGAAGAAGAGAAAAATCAAACTTGGATAGTGCATACTTGTGTGTGTTTGTGGCTAAAAAATTCATAACAAGTGTTTCCAAATTGAAATATCTCCAATTTAGGGAAATTACAAGAAAGTAAGTGCAATTGAAGTGAAACATCTATAATTAAATGAACTCTTTTCCTAAATATTGAATAAGTTTATGAATAGTCCTGATCATTCATTAAAAGTTGAATAAAACAATTTTTACTCATATTTATTAGTAACAATTCATATATACATTATATATATTTTTTAATTTTTATGCATTTTCATAAATCAAATAAGTTTAAATTATTATCAAAATTGTTGTAACATAGCAGTATTATCATTGATTTTTTATCAAGATATATTAGAATTTGAATTCCTTTTTTCCTAAGTTGTAATATAGCTAGCACAAAAAAAAAAAAAAAAAACATAAGTTCTTATGGACTGCCTTCAAATAGCTCATTATGGGAATCCATTACAAAGTTAAATAGTTAATTAATTAATTCCCCTTCATTTGAGTCATTTAATTAAATCAATAGCATGATGGGAACTATCAATGTATGGAGGAATCTATGTCTTATGATATGATGATTTCGATATTTAAGTGCTTCTATCTAGATTATATTTTATTTTAGGAAGCTTCTATGGTTTCTTTTCTTGTTTTGATAATATTGGTCTAATCCTCCCATCTTATTATTAATTTGTATTCTTTTAAATCTAAATTATTGAATTTATGATCAATTCAATAATTAAAATTTAAAAGAATATAAATTAAAAGTAAAACAGAAAGTAAAATCGATTTTATAAAATATAATGATGAAATAGTAGAAAAATCCTATATTTTATTTTTTAAAAATGTTTATTATAATTAGGTTTGTAGTGTTGTTTATGGTTTCCTTGTAAATAGGATACTGGCGGAATTTTATTTTATTTTTTTTCCCTTTTCAGCAATTAGTTTACAATCATTAGATTGTGCCAACATCGCAAGGCTCATGAAGCGCAAATGAAACAAAAGGAATAATATAATCCATAATAAGAAATAGAGAGGAATAGATAAACCCAATTTTGGAGTTTCCCGACTCGAATTCCAATACACTAAAGTGCACATGCACATGGTCTAAAAAGTGAGGATAAATATAATACTTTACATATCTATCAGGATTCAAGGTGTCTCTTGCCCTACAAAGAATGCAAGCTGTAGACTTTTGACAATAACTATTTAAGTAGATCCGGAGGCAATGATGAAAGCCTTAGACGATACATGTGCAACAGTCCCATTAATAGTAACCATTTAAGTGGACCAAGAAGTAGTGCTAAAAAGCTAGGTTTATAAGTATGTCATCCAATGAGTCTGAGATAAGACTTTATACAACTTGAATCCAATTTAATATTTTATAAAACTTCTTATAATACATCTCAAAATTCTTTAGGATTTTTATCTTATACTTAAGATTTATCCCTATAAAGAAATATTATAGTCGAGACCAATCTAATGCAATTGGATATTTTTTTTATTTTATTTATAACCCTATGGTTTCGAAATAGTCGTTTGAACTACTCAGCCTTTGACAACTAACTTAGATTTTAATTAGTACATAAAACTTACAAAAAAGATTAATGAAATGGTAGGCTTAAAACTAGGGTAAGGGATACAGGAGTTGTTGAATTGGGTTTTATAGACAAATTTTAACCCATTTTCACACACTATATTTTGATTCTCTCAATCAATTGCCAATCCTTAAGGCCACAAAGAGAGAAGCTCACCCTGGAGATTTGCTCTCCGTCTATTCTTTTAACACAAACTTTACATACACACTTAAACAAATATCGAGCATCAAAAGGAGACATTCCAACTGTAGGTTCAAAGTTTATAAAGAGTAAATTGTGATTTTAAGATTTTGCAAGTTAGTTTCATTTTACAATAAATCCAATTTCTTTAATTAATTTAGCTTTGTTTTCATCAAAAAAACAAAAAACAAAAACCTTTTATGTTTTCATAATTGGACCTCCATGATGAGCAAAATATGCATTGTGATAGACCATGGACGATGGTTAAACTAAAAGGATCAAAGGATAAAGGTGGATGATTGTCGATTCTATGAAAATTGAGATAAGAGTTAATCAAGACGAGATAAGAGAGAACTCTTGTAGATAGCGAGGTGTAGGCTTATAACCATTGCTTAATAAATGTGAAGGGCAAAGAAAAGGAAGACGGTGTAAAGGAAAAAATACAAATAATCTTTATAAACTTTAACTCTAGTATATATATATCTTTAAATTTTCAAATATTACATATGATTTTTCTAAACATTAACTTGGTGTATTATGACCCCTTAGACTTCCAAATGTTACAAAGAAAACCTCTAAATCTTAACTTTGGTACAAGAATACCTTTTCAAATTTATCAGCAAATATTCTTTTATAGTGGCAATTTATTAAAGTTTAAGAGGAGAGTTATTACATTTGAAAGTTCTGGAAATATATAAACAAAAATCAAAATTTAGAAGGATTATTTATAATATTTTTAATTTAAAAATGTATATTTGTTTAAAGAAGTTATTTATAATTTCCTTAATGTAAATATGTATATATGTGTATGTATATATATATATATTATGTTGACACAGACGGTAAAGAGCATTGTTTTGCAATAATTTTCGATAAAATAGGAGACTTGTTAGGCCATGTTTACCCATCCAAAAATATGATTACAAATATTGGCGAATCATGTGAAAAAGAACATAAAAAGAAGAAAGAAAAATGCCCTTGGCGAATCGTAGGAAGCATTGGGGGCTTACAAGGAAAGGACAGGCAGATGATATTGTCAACCCAACCGAGGGCTAAACCCTTTGAATATCCTCGGCATAAATTCCCAGCTAAGTATCCTTTTGGCTTTTATATTATAATGTATTTAGAGGTACTTGAGTATCTATTTAGGTATTGGTTGTTAACTTCTTCATTTCCCCTTTAACCCTGCTTTTCCGTGTGACTTGTGAGCAACGGCAATTCCAATCTCTTCTGCTATTTTCTTTTCCTTTTCTTAAATATTTAGTAAAAATAAATAAAGTATTATTAATATAATATAGAGTAATAAAAGAATATTATATTTTATATGTTATTTTAAAAAGTAATGATAACACAAGATAAGTAAAAAATTTAAAAAATCAGTAAATAACTTTAAATATATACTTAAGGAACTTTAATTAAGTACTCATTTATAAAGTGAAAGAGTACTTAAAAAGAAGAGGTATTTAGAATATTGATGTAGTACTTTAAACGCCTCTTAAAATATCTCATTTATAAACTTACTCTTAAAGTGTGTTAATAAAGAGTTATTTAAAAAACGTGCTTAACCTACTATATTAACATGGTAAATAATCAGTCCTCATAGGTAACTCTTCACTTTATAAAAAAGTATTTAATCAAAGTTACGTATTAAATTTTTTATTCTTTTACGAGTCTTATATTGTCTACTTTTTATATATTACATAAAATATGTATAAAATAAATATTAAAATTTGTAAAATTCTTTTATTAATATTTCATATTGTTATTATTATAATTTATTTATTATTAAAGTAAAATTTAAAAAAAATCGTAATAACTTAAAATAAAATGAATTGTTGCCCATATATTGCATGCATACATACATGACGTTGAGCAACTCCTCTTTGCAATATTTAATTCAAATTAAACAGAAAGGAAAAAAAAAAAAAACACTCAATTGCCGCAGCAAAAGTGACCTGATTAAAAATTAAAAAAAAAAGGAACAATTCCATTGCAAAGCCCAAAAAGCTCTATCTAAGAGTTAATATCGTGATTTTATTATTTATTATAATTATATACTTAAAGTTTTAATTTATCTAATTATATATTTAATTAAAAAATTAATTATCTTAATATACATCTCAATTAATTTTAATTCATATTGTTAGCCCATTTAACATGATTAACCAATAGGATGACTAATTACAACCTTAGCAAGTTAGCCCAACCTCTTATAAGTGACTATCGATCACCTTCTACAAAATTATAAGTTATGATCCATTTTAAAAATGTGGATTATGTAACCTATTAACAACCATTTGTAAACATCTACAACTCTATAGAGATTGATCGAACCCCTTAAGATTGTAAGAGGTCATTATTTTAACAAATCATGCTAATTGAATTAATTATATAAATTAAAGTTAATTAGATATAAACTATGCTAACTAAATATTCAATTAAACATATAATTAAATAAATTAAAATTTCGAATATATAAATATAAAAATTGATAAAATTGATACGTGCCTCACTCCCTATAAATACCGAAATATACATATCAATTATAAAGGTTAGAGAGGTATTTGGCAAGCCTTTACAAATATACTCTTGGAATCGAGGATTAGGAATTATGGAAACATAGATTAGAATTCTGGCATTGAAGATATTTTATAAATAAACCGTACACATGACCTGACAAGACAGAAGACACTCGGGAAGGACTAGAAAAGACAAAAACGCAAGGCACAAAAGCAACCTTACAATAATGAAGACAAGAAAATATTAAAATTCTCTCTTTGCAAACAGTCTTCATTTAATCCCTTGACTAATACCTGTGCAAGGCTTGATTGGAGAGCACGGAACCCGGTCCGGTTTGGAAAGCCCATTTCACAACCTAGGTCACTTGCCCATTGCTCATATCACGCTTAATTGAGCTTCGATAAGTTTACATTGTGTTTGGCACGGTGGAAACCTATGGAACTTGAAGGAAACTAGCAGAATAATTATGCTTGGCTATTGATAATGAGGGTGGAAATAGATTGGTTTGAAGAGAAATTTGTGGAAATGGTTCCACTTTCAATTAGGTTCTCTTCGAAATTATAGAAAAAAAGAATGAAAATGGATGTAAATCTAATAAAATTACAAGAATACCCCTAAAAATAAAACTAAATATATAAAGTAAACAGATACCGTTATCCATTATTAACATAGAAATAAAACATTTCCTTCCTTTTTCTTCGATTTCTATCTTATAAAACCAAATAAGAGAAAAATATTATTTTTCCTCTCATTTTCTTTACTTTCTTTTTTTTTTTTTTCTTTTCCATTTCTGTTGATTTTAATTTTTATTAAAGTTTATCACATGAAGAGCAGCCGTATAATCCCTTCCGTCCATCTTCGATTGTATATTTTCTGATGAAATGGGAAGCCGTAATGCTATCGTGCCTATTCAATTTAATACTCGATAGCTTATGAACCACGCAGTGTCTATTTCTAAAAAATATGATTCATTGGTTTTACGACGCCATGCATGACCCAATACCCATGTTGGGCTGGTTGGCTAGAAATTCGTAACAGCGACGCTTCACCACGTGCAACGGATTTCCAGGCTCCCGTGACGTAAATTTTCAATAAACAACGTCTCATGCAGGGTTTCCGACGCGACCTCCTAAATGCTACCATATCCACATATATAATATACTCGCAGTAAACGTGTAGTTGCGTCGAAAACTTGTCTCCCTTTACAATATTTCAAAAATCTAAATCGTTTTCAAACCTTTGAAAAATTGAAAAATAAAACAAAAATTTTTTATCCTCAATTTATATCTTTATCTAAAATAAGATTACAGGATCCATTTCCGACTATAAAGACATCTCTTACAACAAAAATATGAATATTAAGGAACCTCGGCGATTAGAAAATTTTTATCAATAAAACAAAAATCATTCTACCATGAGATCGAAAATCGAATACTCTGATCAAGAAGAAACGGAAACTAAAGGGAGAAGATATGAATGGAGGCAAGCACAAATTGAATCATACAAACCATTTTTGCTATAGTGCAGGCACAATATGCATAGATCACCAAAGCACAAACTCAGATTTTCAATAGCACATCCAATTTAAGTTAAAAATCCGAAACCGAGTTAGAATTCGACAAAACCGTGATGGTCGACATGCTCGCCTGGTAGTCCCTACTACTAGACGACCATCACAACATGAACCGGTGGAAACCAGATCACCTGGCTAACCCCAAGAAAGAAAACTGTAAAAAACCCTTCCACTCGAAACATGAAATCGACACTTCCCGAATCCAACATAAAGAAGAAAGAAGAGAATGAGTTTAGTTTTAGGGTTTGCTGAATTTTATCTGTGTGCAGTCACTAATGTCTCGATGAATTTCAATCCATCAAATCTTGGTGCGAATTTGTCCGATTTCTCGGAAACGGAAGCTGCAGCACAGTTTCTTTCCTTAGAATAATGGCGTTGTCCCTGATGTATAAGATTAAAATAAAGTTAGCAGCTGTATTAGACATAATTAATATAATAATTCAAAGAAGAATCATATGTTTCCGTGATAAATACAAATTAGTCTAAACGACTGACACCAGACACGACCCCTTAACATGAACTGGGAGAGGATGTCATGTGGATTGATTTATCACGAAAATCCCATTCATAGTAAATTACGACGACAAAATTCAAGAAATACATGATTCCTATATGGAAATGCTTGCAAAAGGTCGCAACAATCGATTTCCCAGGAAATAAAAACACGGATTTCCAGATCTATTTAATACAAAAACCCATTACATTTCTAATTCACCCAAAACCAAACATTACATTGATTAGGGTTTCTAAGAACCACCGAACGATTTTAAAAAATAAAAATTAAAAATCCACAAACATTTACGGAAACATAAAAGCACGCTTTGCTTGATTCATTTTCTGACCACAAACTCTTTCATATGTAAAAAGAAAATCTTTCAACTAACTTGAAGATTTCGAGCTAACATTTACGAAGATTATTCAAATTTATACAGAAAAAACAGAACAATGAAAGACTTACCTCATTTGAAGAATGATGAAATCCCATGTTATTGTCTGCGGAGGTGAGAGCCGCCGTAGAAGCAGCCAACACCGACGCCATCAAAGAGCACGACGCCTTCATTTCTCACTCTTCTTCTTCTTCTACTTCTCTTTCTGTCTGTTTATACAAAACCCTTTGGAGCACCGAATACGACTATGGGCGAAACCCGACGGGACAAGCCGGATCTCGACCTTCTTTCTCCCTCTCTGCTCCACCTCTCGTTTATGTTCTCTTTTTCTGGCGTTAAACCGTTTGGTGAGGTTTTATGTTTATACGTAGGAGTGAAATGACGGAAATGACTAGAATGCGTTGTGTACAGAAAAGCACGCACGCTTCTTTAGGCGTTTGTTTAATGGGATTTAAATTTGATTTGGGTTCCGACCGCCACTGCCGCTGACCCCACCGTATTTTTGTTTTGTTCTTTTCGTTCGACAATACACGCAAATGCGCAAATATTACATACAAAATTAACTATTGATTATTAAACATCCAAATTACCCATTAAAGAAAGAAAAAACAATAAGAAATCACAATTAACCAATGAATGAATAAGCAGCATGTATTGAAGGAATGCATTCTCGTGGGATTTAGATCCTCTTAAATTTCCTTTCTCAATTTTCTCTCTTCAAATATTATTACCTATTGCAGAGATTATGGTGAAGATTAAGAACTATATGTTCCATAAGAATTGAACCATTTGTTATTTAATGTTTGGATGATAAAATATAAAAATGTTATTAATAAAAATATTATTAATTAATTATATATATTATATAATATCTATTATATCTACAAAAACTAATATCCATAAAATATGCATAAATATATATATAATTTAAGATATAATATATATAATCTAATCTTCATTCACCATTTATTAATTTATTTTATATATTAGGTTTGTTAACAAGCTTAAGCTTGTTTAGCTCAAACTCAATATACAAGCTTTATTTACAAATGAGTTGAGTTTGAATTTAAGATAAAATTTATTTATTCAAATAAGCCGAATTTGAATCAGTATTTTTTAAGTTCGACAAGAACTTGTACTAATTCAAGCTTGATAATTTTGAAATGAGTCATGATTGACTTTTAAAAAGTTTACAATAAGAGAATGAGTAATGGATATTCTATGAACTCCCAAATCATTACTTACTACAGCAACAATTAAACTTATAATCTAGATGAAAGTATGTGAATTGCTCCAACTTGTATCTTGAAAAGTTAGTATTTACTAGTTCACAATGGCACTTCATTTAAAGTATCATTTCCAAAATTTTTACCCCTTCCTTCATTTCAATCCCTCACCTTACAAAATTTTTAAAATCCTTAACACATGTAAATAAGTCCTTTTAACTATTCTTTTTTCTTTTGGCCAACCATAGAAAAGGGGAATTCGAATTCTATGGACGATATCATTAGGTTACAACAGTTTTGACAAGTCATTTTAATTAATAGCATTAAATTTTTAGTAACATAAAAATATTCCATTGGTCCATGTATTGTTATTAAATAAATAATATAATAAAATATTTAAAAAATAAATAAAGTAATAAAAATATTAAAAAATAATTTGAAAATGAAAATAAGAAATCTTATCATTATAGGTATTTAACGAAAAGGAAAAGGAAAAAGAAAAAGAAACTTTAGTTATGTATCCGCCAAAAAAGAAAACTCAAACCACTTGTTTACAAAAGTCTAATGACATGTCATATTTTTATAATTTACCCGAATTCAAAGAGTATCATAGCATAAAGTCATCTTTAATCGAAAGATAAATAATGGCAATCACAAAGTCCATAAAATGCGGCAACTACTGCACAAAAGGAGTTGCGATACCTTTGATTAGCAGCTAGAAACCCCTAATAAGATTATTGGATCTAGATAGCAAAAATATTAACTAATTATTTAATCAACATGAAGCAATTTCAATTCATCAAAAGAAAGGGGATGGCATCATTAGCTTCATCCCCTTTTGGAGACACTAATACTCTTCATAACAAGTTTTCCCCACAGACCGGTTGCTAAATTTAAAGCTTAAGATAGAGTAAGAGGTAAAGAATTGACAAAAGATACAGAACACAGAAGCTGATCCATGATTACCACTGGTAGAAGTCTGTACTATTTTAGCCATAATTTGCATGCCTTCACTTGTTTGAAGATTTGAAAAAAAAAAAAAAAAAAAGTATTGCAGCCATCACAGCAAACATATATGATCGTGTTTTAGCCAAAAAAACAAAACATATATGATATGATCATTCATAAAGGGTCTATTGTATCTTGACTATAGACTCTTGCAAGAACAAGTAAATTATATGGAGAAAATGCACCCCAGAAAATCTGCTGATGTATTTCTCTAGCTAATACGACATTTGTCGAAACCTGTAATCCGATGGGCATTATCCCAGACTTTACAGGAGATGTCTCTGCTAGAGCCCTTATCACAAATAATAGAATCCCAACTCCATTGTGCTCAATAAACGAGTTCTATCTCTTAACTTCTAAGAACCCTTAGGGATGATACTAAAAGTTCATGTTGCAAGCGATGGCAGAATTGTCTCAAGAGATGGAGAATCACAAGAAGTATATTCTTAGAAGCAAGATGCGAGTGCTCGCCACTAGTTTTTGAGTTTTCGAAGCGATAAGCAATAGTTGTCAAATGTCTTCTCCAATAGAGGCTGTTAGTGTTCCCTCCGTTTGCTCAATCATACGCCTATGACATTTCAAGATAACTCCTCTGAGATCCAGACACCACAACTACAAATTTAAATCATAAGCATCGAATGAAGAACTCATTTAGAAATGTGAGCTAAAATACACCAATTTGTCATATAAAAAAAAAGGAGGGGGCTTTTATGGACCTAATCCCGCATTTTAGTGGGATAAATCTAATCCTCTATTTACCGTTAATTTATGCTCTTTTAAATTTAAATCATTAAATTTATAATTTATTCAATCGTTCAAATTTAAAGAAATACAAATCAAAAGTAGGATTGAGTGCTAAATCGATTTCCTAAAATATAAGGACAAATCATAAATAAACGAAAAAAAAAAGGGATATAGAAACTTCTTACTTCTGCATACTAAAACTACATGGATCTGAAGAATTGGAAAAATTATTTATAGGCACACACCATGCTTAAAACTAATCAAGTAAAAATTAAACAAGTATGTTCACATAATTTCAATGTAGCAACAAGTCATAGTAAATTAAGACATAATGTTAATGTTTGTACAACCCTTTTTGAGAAACCCTTCCTAAGTCGTCTTTTACCTCCCTCCTTTATTTGGTGTTGTTGGAGACTCGAAATCCAAAAGTAAAATTACTTAAATATACAAAAATCATATAAAACCCAATTCAGTTGGGCCTCACCTCAATTCCATAAGCACAAGGAGTGAATAGAGCATTATTAGCATGCCCATTTAGGAATTTAAGAAGAATTTATATCATAATAGAGATTTTTTTTTTCCTTTATCTATGTCTATAAGTAAAGTTTAAGGTCGGTTTACTTTTAGAAACTAAGTAAAAACCTACCTTATTAATTTAATATATAACAATGTATCTTTAAAAGTATTATTATAGTATATAAAAATATATAATATATATTAAAGTTTATATTCATTACATATATAAAAGATTTTACAACTAAGAGTGTGTTTTTTATAGGACCAACTTAAACTTTCATTTCACCTTTATTTTATATCTATGGGTCACGAGTATATCACATGTAAAGTCATACTACACGTGATTGGAGAAATAACTTGAGTGACTTATGCAAAATGATCAAAAGAGAAATATAGGGAGAAGGAGTAAGTAATGTCGGTAAAACTCTAACATATAGGATGATATGTGAAAGAGCGCAGTAGCATTAAACTCCACAATTCCACAATTGATTCTTAAGGTGTTTAATTGTTTAATCTTTGAGATAAGGTTATGATAAAGTAATATTGTTAATAAGGGTTTTTCTCTTATTCAAATGAGGATGTAAATGAGGTATTTATAGAAAATGATAATTAATCCTATTTGTCAAATCATAATAGTGATTTATGGTCAAAATTGAAATCCTTTATTAATGAATTTCAAGTAGGCTATTTTCTTGGGTTTAATACTAAATAAAGGCTTTATTTATTATTTTAGTACGAGTCAAACCAATAAAAGTTAGATCGATTTATCCGATCCAATTAATCTCATTTTAAGTTTATCATACTAAATCTCTCTTAATCGTTCAGGATATTTGAACTTGATTCTTTAGACCCATCATCATAACTCAAAAAGTCAAACCCAATTGATTAATGGGCTTAAAGTCTAAAATTGAATTTAACTCTCTACAATATCCATTAAATTTTAACGATATAAACTAAAGGTATGATGAAAGATTGTATTAGTCCTATTAAAATAAGTGATAAGACTATAGAATCTCTCTTAAAACTAATATTGGCCTTTGATAAGATATTTAATAGCTAAGAGTTAACACTAAAAAAGTTCTATCTAATAAAAAGATAATATGGAAGAGGTAAGTTTTCGAAATTTTTGACTGTGAGAAGGTTAATTGAGGTAATGAAGGTAAAATATAGATAGTTGCATGAGGATATGGTAACAATTTTTAACAATCACATAAATAATGTTATATCCTCTTCTTTTTATTAAAACGAAGATTTTATGATCGAATCAGATCAAACCTGATCGAATCAAATCAAACCTAGTCGAATCGTATGAGTCAATTTAAATTTGGTAACATCGATACATACTATATCCACATCATGGATATACAAAAAGGATGGATAATCATATAAATAAATAACTAATAGAATAAAATTGCATTTTCTTAAGTGATGGTCATCACCTGTTAAGGAATAGTGAATAGATGTTTTAAGTTATCCTCAATAACTTCTCTTTCCACATATGACATAACAAAGCTACCCTACACCCTACTTCTCAAAATCATTGCAATTCCTCTCAAAATCATTGCAATTCCTTTTAACTCCCTAAATAGCTTTTATAATGTCAAGTTTGGTATATGGGAGAGGAATTGCAAGGGAATTGCGATTTCAAGTCCATTTACTTTTCTATATTAGAAGTGTTTTTAGAATGTGAAATAATGATTACTTGGAATTGTCAATTTAGCTTTACTACAAGGTTTAATTTTATCTTTAAGAGGGTAGAATTGTGATTCTATTCTACTCTTATTAATTATTAAATTGAAAATTACTTATATAATATTCAATATAGTTATGACGTTCAATGATCGGCAATTTAGCTCGAATAGGTAGTTTAATTTTGCTCGGTGAAATTGTGATTCTATTCTGTTCTTATTAATTATTATTAGTTAAAAATTATTTATGTAATGTTTGACCTAAATATGATGTTTAATAATGAAGGATATTGTCGATAAATATTATTGCATATAAGCTCCATTTTATTCAATTCCATGGACATCCCTAAATATAGGAACAAAATTATTATTTCTGTCCTAATTATATTCTGTTTCATTTCAATTTATTTTGTTCCAACCTATTTTGTATATTAAATGTGACATAATTATAATTTCCATATATATTTTTTTTTTTCTTTACTGTTGTTATGAGAAAAGCTTCCATATTTTTGTTAATTTGTTTATAACATTACTATTTCTAAAAGACACTTTGAACACTTTATCCCTTTAATATGATATGATGATAAAGAAAAAGATATTTATGCAAATATCAGAAATTTAAGAAAGAATGCAAAGGTAATTGTTAATGATATTATTAATGATTTGTTAATGTTCGGAAAGGCATGTCCTCTATCTAAGAAACAAATCAAGGATGATGAGTTAATCTTTAAGAATATAACCTATAGTAGAAAAAAAGCAATTCGTAAAATTACTACATGGAATGCTCCTCCCCCAATGTGGTGAAACTCAATGTTGATGGCAGCCTCGCTAATGGTAAAGGGGGGGGAGGTGGTATCTTAAGAGACTCCAAAGGTAAATTCTTATGGGGATTCGGATTCAAAACCGAATCTAAGTCTATTGATATTATTGAACTACTTGCTCTTAAAAAAGGACTAGAGTTATGCAGGAAGTACAATGTAAAGAACATATGCATAGAGACAGACTCCATGGTTGTGTCCAAATGGCTTTCTTCAGAAGTAACAAGGTGGGATGTCTGGAATGATATTTCATGGGCAAGGAAGATGATCAAGGAAGTCAAGGCACAGGTAACACACATCCTAAGGGAAAAGAATAAGGCAGCGGATTGGATAGCCAAGGATGCTCGGGGGAGGCAAGAGGATTTCACATTACTCCATTTTGAAGGCTTGTCTCCTGATCTGAAAATAATTCTCAATAAAGAATTAGAAGGTATGTAGCATTGTAGTAATTTTAGTGCACAGCTAGTTCTCTCTAGTAACCATTCTCATTGTAAGGGGAGTAGTACTTCCTTGTTTATTTTCTGCAAATATATCAATGTAAGGGATGTAGTACATCCTTATTTATATTTTCATGCAGGTCAAATATGTAACAAAGAGGTCAGGTATAAGCCCCCCTCTTCATTGTAAATCTTTAATTATTAATAAAATTGGGGCTGGCGACCCCCCCACACCCCCCGGTAATCGGGTTTTGCCAATTAAAAAAAAAAAAAAAAAGAAGATATTTATGCAAATATCTAGTTTGAAACATAACCAGATTAAATTAATATGATTCGGTAATCTTCCAAATAATGGATTTTCAACCATCATAAAATAAATATAAGTTTTATACAAATAAGATATAAACAAGATATATATATATATATATATATATATAGAAAAAAGTTTTTACAGTATTACAACCAAAAAATCGTTATTGAAATGTTGGTCAATTCAAACAATTTATTTACTAAAACTTAATTTATATTGTTTATTTTATTAAAATAATTTAACTTGTTACCTAGATAACAAGTCAATAAATTTTATAAATAAAATATTAAAAAAATAATTCATAAATAATATTAAATAATAAAAAAACCTTTTAGAATAGGTTATATTAATTAGCATTATAGTAGTATTATGTAAAAAAAAATATATTAATTCAATAATATAAATTTAACAGAGCGTAAATTAAGAACGAATGAAAAAGTGAACCAACCCGTAAAATGTAAGGCATGGAACGGTGAAAAATTCCTGAAAGTAATGAAGATAAACAACCCACTAAGAAGGCCCCATTTTTAGCCGTCCCCTTGCCCAAAAGCAGCATCGCCGACTCTTCCTCCTCAAGTAATCCCAATCCCTTCTCTTAAACAAATCTTAACTTCCCACAAAAGCCACAATAAGCATTCTGGATTCCAATCTCTGTCTCTCTTCACCATAAATATCTTTTCCAGCAATCTTACAAGAAAACACCATATAAACCTCTCAAAAAATATAAAGTACTTTTAGCATCCAAGTAATTTATCAGTCTAGTTTTCTTTTCATGTTTGATTGACAACATGAATTCTATGTTCAGTTGCTTTGATTTGATGTGTGCCGAGTTTTTCTTCGGTCGAAGCATGAAGAACAATAATCTCGATTCCATGAAGGGAAAGATTCATAAATCTCAACAGCAAGACCCAAACCCGATCCTAAATAGCGATCAAACTCGTAAGGTTGTGGATGATCACGATAATCCAAGGAGCAAGAAGATGCTAAAGGGATCGTCGCCTCAGCCTCGACTTGCTCTGGAGTTCGACGGCTTGCATTGTTTCGAGACGATCGTCTGGTAAATCACAGAGCATGATCACGGTGGTGAGATAGTTTACCAATAGAAGAGATATACTGCGATGTGATAAATAAGAATAAAAATATTTTAATAAAAATAGGGTACGATAGATAAGGATAGGAGTATTTTTAGTCATTCATATTTATTATGGCATGAATGTTGATAAGTATTATAGGAATTGGAAAAATTGCTTTGTAATTATTGACTTTGATTGATTCATCAATTACTCAGTTCTTTAGCTTATATATACAATTTTCATATTATGGGTTTTGTATAAACACTATATTTCCATTATTCAATCGTTTCCACATCGAAGAAGCAATCACTTAATTTCAGGATGCCCTTTTTTGTGCCTTGAATAAAGATAATCTTTATTCGACGTTATGTCTTCCATAAATGAAACAAAAGTCCGAAGTCTCGATCACAGATTTTGATTGGTTAAGTGTTCTACTTGAAAAAAATCAGGGTGGCCCTTTATATCAAGGGCTATAAAACGTCAAAATAAATTGAATGGAATGGGTCGGCTTTTAAAACTAAAACTAAAGTCTTCCATAAAGTCGGAATCAAAGATTTTGATTTTTAACTATACATTCAAATATAAGAAAAGTAAATAAGATTTAGAATTGCAATTTCATTCTAATATAGATTTTCGTGTACCAAATATACCATGAATGTATTTATAAAATTTTGAAAAATTACAAGAAACGAACTAAAAAGTAAAAGATAAAAGTAGAATAAGATATTCAGGATTTCCATATTTATGTCTTCCTAGCAAAAAGAACAACTTGCCTGTGATGATGATTAATAATTCTTAGTTGCGGCGGATCGGTGCGGTGTATTTTCAAGCAAGAGCTATTCTTTTTTCTATTTTTTTCCCCCCTATTCACGATTTGCTGGATCACATCCTTTTCTTGTCCGATACTCATTGCCTTTTCTGCCTTTTTTTCCCCTTGAGATTATATTATCACTCGAAGGGCTAGGGATAAATGCCAAAAGATCCTTGCAAGGAAAACAAATTGAGAGTTTAGATTATAGCACACCTTCAACTAGGTGTCTCTTTACAACGATTTTCTCTTTAAATATTATTACTGAATAACGTACCTTAATTGCATGTGCAAAAAAATATAAATTTTTTTTTACTCAATAATATAGAACAACATCAATAATATATATTGGTAAAATTTGAACTATAATAAATTTTCTAAAAAAAAATTCCTTACCGTAGTTGTAAATATTAATCAAATGAAAAGTGTAACGAATTTTTCAAATAATAGCAATATTGGGGAATTAAATATTGAATAAATAAAAAAGTGTGAATATAGATGATAGAAAACGATAATTGTATAGTTAGATAAATGGTAGTTGAGAATTCTTAAGGTGGTTTTGAATTTTTTTGCTAATTGCCATGTGAATATATGTAATGGATAAAACTATAATATATCGAATTGATAATTATAAGTAGTTAAAATAGACCTTTTTTTTTAATATAATAGATATAAGAAAATCCTTAAAATTATAAAATATTACCGTATTCTTTTTTAGAGATTACACTTATACAATATTTTTGCTGATTTCGTAACCAGTACATTTAATAAATTATCATGCTAAAATTTAGGTCCACTTGCCTACAATGGATAACAACACCAATTTCGCTCCAACTCTTGAATTTTCAAGTTGCTTTATATAAAGTAAACTGGATCGAGAAAGAAGCAACGGGTTTGACATGAAATGTCATAAATTATTAATTAATAATACGTAAACTCTATTAAAAAAGAAATAGATCTACTTATTTCTCCTATTTGATAGCATTTTACTAGCTGCTGTCTTTCATGCACGACCATATTACTTATTGCAGATGCTTATTGTCGATAAAGTAAAAAAAAAAAAAAGAGACCCACAAAGACTAGATGACCTCAAAGGAATTGTACAGACTGCAATGGAATAGGAAGTAAAAGTTGGTTTTTTATTTCATTAATCATTTATTTATATACTTTTTAAGTAGGTTAGTAACTTAAGTATAATATTGCGGAAGAAATGAGATTAGGAGAGGCAAAAATTAGGAATTAGGAAGTGCTTCATGTTTCCAATATACAGAATGTTTCTCTTTTCCTTTT
This sequence comes from Lumnitzera littorea, assembly GCA_024138015.1. NCBI lineage: Eukaryota > Viridiplantae > Streptophyta > Magnoliopsida > Myrtales > Combretaceae > Lumnitzera > Lumnitzera littorea. The sequence continues at coordinate 1,937,207 of JAMXBB010000008.1, read as the reverse complement.
TATTGTGAGGTAGAAGCTATGTGTTTAGGTAAAAATATAGTAGTGTTATGTTTAATATTTGGGTACATCGCATGGACAATTCCTGAAATCTTTAAAAATTGTATGAATTTTGCAGCTTTTTAAAAATCGATATTTACCCCACAGAAAGTTTACGTGTTAGCTTACGTGAAAATTTTAGCAAAAGTGGCAATACATGGTCGTTGAAATGGCATGTACTTAAAAGAAAAGGAAATGACCAACACATGATATGTTTATCAATACATGTTTCCTCATCTATTATATTATATTAAAGAGAAAACATTCTTTTAATTATTCATAATTAACAATTTGATATCATATAGTTAATTATTAAATATATTCATATGATATTTATCAAAAGAAATAAAACTTATTTCACAAAATTCTTAACTATTGCATCTAATTATATAGTTATCATTTTTAATAACACATAATTCTACGATTACTATTTTTTTCTTTGTCTATTATTTTAATTGCTTAATATTGATAATATTTAGAAAATTCATTATACTTTTTATTTGATCAATATTTGTAAGGAATTTTTCTTTAGAAAATTTATTACAGTTTTAATTTTATAAATATATATTATTGGCATTTTTTAAATTCTTTTTAGTCTAAGTGTTTTTTTTTTTTTGTATTTTTTATACACTTAATGTGAATGCATCGCCCACTAATATTTGTTAAAGGAAGTCCATACAATTTACCTTTAACTAATCAATGCATGATATACTTATCAATATACGTTTCCTCATATTTGTTAAAGGTAATCCCTATATTTTACCTTTAATATTATTATATTTAATAACTTTTATTTAGTAGATACAAGGTATCATGAAATTTGTATTTTAAATGTCTTAGAGTATAAATTTTATGATGGGTATAGAAAATAGATATGCAATACTAGTACCCTAATTTGTAGGAGTAATTTCTGAGAGTAACTATAAGTTTCAATAAGATTACTTCATTAACCTTGAGTTAACAATTACAATTTATAGAAGCACCAATACATACAATAAATTAATCGATTAGATAAGAAACCTAAATTTAATAGAAATCGATCCTAAATTTAAGACCCACTTTAATAATTTGGATCTTGTTTTAGGATTTCTATTGCATTATCGTTACTCATTAGTATAATTTGTCACGGGGTCTTCCCTTCATCCCTATTTCATTATTTTGAAGATAATTCATAAATTCATCTTGGATTTTGTCAGATAAGTATAGTTCCATCTAAGCATATCCACATGTATCATCGGCCATATGCAAAAGATTATAAACATCCATTATACAAAAGAAAAAGGTCTCTATTGGAATAAAATTTCCTATATAACATAGAAGAAATATGTGATTATCCAATTAAATAATTTAGAAATCGAGGATGTTCTAATAATTTTTGTTTAAGAGAAACTGGTTATTTATTTTTCAATACATACGATTCCCTTGTCCATTTGAGGAGTACGGGATAGTAAGGTGGATTCACCGTCGGTACATTGTTAAAGTTCAGGTGAACCAACAGTGTTCAAATTCACCGTTCATATCTTGTATCCTTTACGATTTTCCCGTGACGGTTACGTATCCGGTGGAAATATGGGAAATATGATACCAAGAGACAAAATATGAACGAATATTTCATGATAAAATATTTTTCAGTTTAAGACGAATTATATGGGGATGTAATTGGACAGATCGTTATAGAGTAACCCACCTATCTAATTTGCTAAAAATACTATTGTTGGTTGTGTTTATTAGTATTAATGTATATGAATATTGATTTTTTTTTTTCAGCTAAGAGAAGATTGTTGTGTGTTTATTATATAGTAGAGAAACTTATTGTATAACAATATAAAATTTAGATAGATGATTAAACTTATTGTATAACAATACTATTAGGTATTCCATTAATGTCGTCATAAATTCTTAAGTCCTTGCTATATTATCCATGTTTTGTAAATAATACAAATTAATTTCTCATGCAATAACTGATGAAATAAAAAACAATCATTTGGTAAAAAGAAAAAATTATAAATGGAGCTAGATACTACTCTATTACAGTAAGTCGAATAAGTTCTAGATACAAGATTAAAAACCAAATAGGGTATCTGATAGGGTTTTAAAACAAGTTTGGAAATCTATTAGAATAATGAGATAAATTTTGAGTTGATATAACCCGTCCTAAACTTGTCTTATTTACATTCCTAGATTCTTAATATACCCATCTAAGATCAAATACATAAAATGTAATAGCTAATCAACTGATTTTATAAGTTGTTATTGTAGAAGTGCTTTAAATGAAGACAGTAATTTCATAGGCATTATCTGCATAGAATGGCTAGAGAAAGAGACTCCGTCGAATAGCCGGACACTTTACCATTGAAGGATTGAAGAAAAGTCTTGTAGACAGTACGATGCCGTTAATCAAAATCAAATAAATAGTTCCCGTGCGAAAGGAAAAACCATAAAGGAAAATTGAAGGCATTCGAGATGTATAACAAGAAATATATGTAGAAAACTCAGAAAAACTTTAATTTTTATAAGTGAAAACACCATGCCGCAAAAATTTTTAGAACTTAGAAGATAACACCAAACCCTACTTCCACAGCCAGGGTTAGTGGTTGATGCTAATAGTTATATTTTAGAATAAATTGCGCAGACCGCCTGGAAAATTTGTTTTTGTTTTTTTCTTTTCCCTCCATAGATACTTTATTAAGAAGCCTTAACGAGGCAACCAATGTCCTTAGTTAACAAAATAAGCAAATGAGATAGGGGTTTAGTAACCCAATAGCTACAATTCATTCTTACTTTGCCTTGGAATGTAATCTAATCGGTACAAGCATTTACCTCCCTAAAAATAGAGTAAAACAACGAAAATAATTTCTTTAAACGACAAATATTATCAACTATACTCCTAATGACCCAAGGACAAACAGACAAAGACTTGATGGACTGAAAAACAAGCTTTGAATCGGTTTCAACAATAATATTATTCCATCCCCCTCTAAGAATTGTACAAAGTTTACAGATTGTACAAATCCATAACATTTTAAAAAGCTGATGCCCCCTTCCCCCAGAATCCCTAGAATTATCAAAATGCTGATGTTGCAAGTTACATGAACTTTTTAGCTGACATAGTCATTACTATATATATATTTAACTAGTGAAAAGGAAAAATATGAAAATAAAAAATGTTAGGGAAAAAAAAAAGGAAGAATGAAGTTTGACCATTTTTCAACCAGCCAAGACTAAAGTGTGGTTGACGACTGCTAGCTAGGGAGTTTTTGTGTGACCTTGCCATGGTGGTTGCAGACCAACCTTAGCCTTAGAGTGGTTGAAACTCAGTTTATATGGAAACACACCACCCTTAAAAGTTAAAAAAAGAAAAAATTGTCAAAAACCCAAATGAGTTGAAAATCAAGTCATGTGATCCAATAAACTTTAAAAAAAATTTCTTTATATATATATATGCCATTTTGTATTTTTGGATTGTTAATATTTTTACATGAACGATATGTCATATATGCCATGTTGGATTTTTGGTTACCATTTGACTAAAAAATCATAGAGTAGTATGATTGCACATTTTTTTTTTTTTTTGGAAAGGTTTGGCAGTTTTAGTGATCAAAATAAAAGTTATATGATTAGTATAATATTTTTCAAAAGTATAGTAGCATCCGATGGAATATACTCATAAAGAAAGCTAAAATGATGTGATCAAGAAGATATGGAGAAAAAAAAAGAAGATTATATTTAAAAGTAAATCTCCAATGACATAACGTTAAAACATACAAAGTATATTGCATGATAAGGTTGCTTGCTTACTCTCAAAAGGGAAAAAACCATCAGTTAAGTAGTAGTAAATAGTAAGCCCCCATATCAATTATTTGGTTGCACATTTGATATGGTTAAATCAAGTAATGCTGGGTTTCAATTTTTTATTTTTATTGGAATAAATTACTAATTCTAATATGAAATAATGGATACTTGTATTGTATGTACTTAAAAAATGAATAAAGATTAATAAAACTAAATATAATTGCAAATGTTTAGAAATAAAGATTAATTCATGTATTTGATATTATCAAATACATGATATATGAGGCACCCACAATGTGTATTTAAATGTAAAAACATTGAAATACATGATTATATTAATTGCCAAAAAAAAATGTAATTAGTTAATTCCTTGAAATAACATAATTATGGATGGGTAGGCTCAGGATAGGTAGAGTACAACGTTCTAACAGAACCTATCCAAAACACCTTAAAACCTCTTAGGAACCTATACGTTGTAGAACTCATAAGGTGCAAGGTATCCTTTAAAACCTATAAATCTCTTATTATCTTATCATAAACTTCAACTTCACACTTTTTTTAATAACAAATTCTAGTTATATTTTTCTTTTTTTTGTACTAAAAGATTGCTCTGTAATGATACTTGAATGTTAAATGGTATTCTTTATTAGTAAAACAATCAAATTACAAATGCATGAGGTATGTAGGTGGGTTAAATGACCTAACTCGACCTCACTCACTTTAGCTTGCAGGTTAAATAAGCTAGGCTTATTTGGTTATCTTTTTAAATGAGTTAAAAAACACCGACTCAAATTTGTTTTAAAAGTAGGTCAAATAAGCTAGCTTAGGACTAAAGGTATAAATGTCTTAAATGAGTTAACTCAAATCAGCTCACTTTAGTTCGTGGCTTAAATGAACTAAATTCATTTGGTCCGCTTTTTAAAGAGGCTAAAAAATATTGGTCCAAACTCATTTAAAAAGTGAGTTAAATAGGCTAATCTATGGGTTAGAGCTCATTTGCACACTTCTAAATACAAGCACAAAAAAAAAAATACAGGTTTATTATAATTAAAATTTACCTTTTGAAGTTTAAAATTATTATTTTTAGTTTTTTTACTATTGCATTTATGTTTAAGATTTGAATTAGTTTATAGCCTTTTTTTCATCAATATAATATAGTTTTTCTTTTTGTTTTCTTGATTGAAGAAAATATAAGATTCTTCTTCATTCTTAATATATATCATATTATTTTAAAGGGTAGTTATAGAGTACCAAGAACTTATACCTTATATATATTAAAGTATATATTCTAAGGTGAGTACAGGATATGAAAACATCATACCTATACCTTATCTTAGATGATTTTTCAGAAATTGATATATTAAAGTATATGGTTCCTAAAAATTGATATCTAGAACCTATTCTATATTCCCTCATAACCTATTTGGTTATACAAGATATGAATGGATACCTTATATAACTGAGTTAACCACTTATCTTAAAGCATGATTAAAGCTAATGAAAATTATTTTAATTATTATCAATAGTATAACAATTCCATATATAAGCATCCACTATATATTAGGTTGTGATTAACTTTTAAATGCTGAATTACTACATATAGGATAGAATATAATTGGTCAAAACCTTTATTAGAGTCAAAAATTATAAATCCAAGTGTTGAAAAAGTTTTTCATAAAAATCAAGTATAATTAGTCAAAACCTTTATAATGTGGATCTATTTGTAATCATATAGTATTATGGTTCAAGTATATAATAGTAGTATAAATATAAATAATCAATAAATAATTGTATAATTTCTTGTGATAATAGTTTTAGTTATTATATTAGTAGTTGTACTAAGAGGAAAAGTTAGTTACTTGCAACTAACTAGGATATTTCTATAGTCTCGTTTATGTTTTTTATGAGATCGGTTTTACTTTTCATCTCACTTTTAATTTAATGTCTATTAAATCTAACTGTTTAGATCTAATGAATAAGAAACCATTAAACCAATTGTCCTTTTGAAGAGTAGTTTTCTTGAATTAACCAAAATCAAATTCTATTTCCATTTTCATCACATTCATACAAGTATTCACACTATCATTCACTATAAAATAGGAATTACATGTGCTAACATTTGGTACCCTTATCACATTGACAAATTCCACTAGAGTTGCTATTCTTGATGACAAGATTGAGTCCTTGCAAAATAAACAATAATAACTACAAAATGATATGAACAATAAGTTTAATAGCATTGATAAAAAGTTTGCAATGTTAGTAGCAGGTTTCTTGATTACAAACTATGATGATAGAGAAACAATTGAATTAAAGTGCCAATAAGGGAGTTAATGGCACATCATCACTTTTAAATAATAATAATAATATACTATTTGATTTTATAGTGAAGGAAATTAAGCTTAATATACTAAAGTTTAATAGTTTCAATTGTAAGATTGGTTCCAATTTGAAAAATTCCTTTACATCCAAATTAGATGGCTCTACAGGACCAAGAAATGGAAGATAAGATGATTGACGAAGAAGCGGATATAAAGACTAATCAAGACGAGCGACTGGTAGACATCATATGTAAAGATGATCACGAAGTGGAAGATTCGCATACTTTGGAGGACAATGTACATATTATATCCAATGTGTCTTTTCCTTGTCTTAACAAATTTTTATCCATAGTGTTTGATTACTTAATCGTCACCTTTTTCTCAATTATAAGTGTTTGGAGCCATTACTTGATTTCTTTCAATGGCACAACTATAACGGGTATTGATACTTTGAAAGAAGCATGTATATCTTTGTTTAGGCTTTTGGAATAAAAGCTTTTCACTTTATTTAGATTAAAAATGTTACGGGGATATGAAATAAAAGACCTCCAAACATTGTAACTAAAGATTTTCAAGATTGTTTTCTCTGTATTTCAACCTTAATGACAAGGTTGTTTTAAAAATGTAGGGAAATTATTACGGTTCAAGTATATAATAGTAATACAAATGTAAATAATCAATAGATAATTGTATAATTTTATATAAGTTAATACTTTTTACTAGATTAAAATAGTATTATTAATAGTTGTAATAGTAGTTGTATTAGGAAGGAAAAGTTATTTATTTGTAATTGACTAATATATTAAAATGTATTTCTATAAATAAGGTAGTGTCAATAAGAATAGATAGATAAGTTTCAACTAATCAATATATTGAGATTATATAAAATGGTCTTGTACAAGAGTTCTCTCAAATTAAGCAAAATCAAATTTTATTTTCATTTCATCACATTCATACAAATATCTACACTAATACTCACAATAAAATAGGAATTACGGGAACTAACAAATAGTTTATTAAATAAAGCTAAATAATAAGTTGTTTTTAAATTTTATAACTACAAACAATATGGAAAACGATTTTCCTTTAATTATTGAAGACTGTTTCTATCCGCATTTTGTCATTGTATTCATTATAAAAAATATATAATAACATGCATTAGCAATGTAATTAAAAAGATGATAAAACTAAGTATATAAGATTCCTCCTATTTATAAAAGAGTTTCCCATTACTGCAATTTATATACATTAAATCATATTTATATTATAAGAAAAGGATATATATTAATTTCATTGATTTATCATTCATAATAAAATGATATGTATAAACATTAAATCGTATCTATATCTATTAAGAAAAAGATTATAATTAGAATTCTTATTCCCTCATTACTTAGTTTATTAACTAATTATTATAGATTTCTTTTTTTTTTACTTTTAGTTTTAATGTTACTGTGCTTTTTTTAAAAAATAATAATTTATTGAAATAATATAATAAGATTGATATTTAATTAATGAGATAGAAATTGTTAATTATTTCATTATAATATAAAGCTTGAGAAAAAAATGTAAATATGCATATATCACTATAAAAAATTGTTTTAACATAAAAATATTATGAAAAAATACTCTCTTTTTTGTAGCAATATTTTTTCCAATGCAATAAGTTACTTACTACAAAAAATACTTAAACTTAATTTCATTTAATGTTAAAATTTACATGATAAAGATTTATCCAAAAAAATTTTCACGATTCAATAGGTGTTATGGTAAAATTCATATTTTGGTAGTGAGATATACATAAACTAGGTATAAGCAAATATATCACTATAAGAAATTTAAATTTTGGCAACAAAATATTACGGCAAAATAACTTTTTGAGGCAATTTTTTTTAATTTAATAAGTTAGTTATTTCAAAAAGTGTCTAAATTTAATCTAAAATTATTGTTATAAAAAATCTGCTCTTGTCAGTTCTCTTTTTTATTAATTTTTACCCATTAATTTATTTTAAAAAATTTGTATTTAACTTTTTATTGAGTAGGTATTAAATAAATTACTATAAAAAAATTAAATAAAAATCCAAATATATCACTACAAGAAATTTAAATTTTGGCAATAAAATATTATGGCAAGATAACTTTTTGAGGCAATTTTTTTTTTTAATTTAATAAGTTAGTTATTGCAAAAAGTGTCTAAATTTTATCTAAAATGATTGTTACAAAAAATCCACTCTTGTCAGTTCTCTTTTTTATTATTTTTTACCTATTAATTTATTTAAAAAAATTTTATTTAGCTTTTTATTGAGTAGGTATTAAACAAATTACTATAAAAAAATAAATAAAAATGCTTTAAAAATAATAATTTTTTTTTTTTAGTTTTCGAAGCAATAGGTAACGGTTGTAAAATGGTTCATTTATGTTATTCACCTTAGTATTATATTAAGTATAACCAACAAAACCTATATACTTAAGGTTTAAAATCCAATCAACACCACTTTGTCATAAAAAAGAAATAAAAATTTCCTAATTTTGCATACAAAATATTCATAAATTTAAAAAATTAGAAACATTATTTATAGGAATTAATAATAGGCAAACATCATGCTTAAAATTAATCAAGTAAAATGTAAACAATTATTTTCACATAATTTCAAGGTTCCTTTAAGAAATATAAGTAAATAGAGATAGCGATAAGTAATAATAAAATCAGAACATTGTGTTAATGTTCGTATAACTCTTTCTTTTTGAGAAATTTGTTTCAACCTATTGTTCTTAGTGGTGTTACGATGCGGAAATTTAACCTTCTATTGCATTATGCACACCTTTCACATGAACCACACGCTCTTGGATAGAAAAAAAAAGTCAATCAATATATATATTCTCAAGTCGTGTTATGCCTCCCTCTTTTTTTTTTTTGTATTGTACAAGACTCGAAATCCATAAGCAAAACCACGTAAATATGCATTCACAAATTTAATTTGATAAATAAAATTAACGAATAGAAAAATTTACATTATTCATACATAAATAGTGTATATCAATGTCTATCGATAACTTGTTATAGCATGAAAGCAATTTACTATTTTTGATATTGCAACTCATAAAAGTTTTTCTCTTCTTCTTCTAATAAATTTTTTTTTTTTGTCTTCATGTTATGAATAACAACAAGCAAAATCTTATTACTAATGGAGAGTTAGACTATAGTTATTTCTGTCATTTTTTGGAAAAAAGTTTATTAGATAATAAACAGTTATTCAGCACATCTATGCAATGCATATGGATAAGTACAATATTGACAAAACTTCTTGCATGTGCCAAATGTTTTTCACAATTTTAAAGACTTGGCGAACCATTGTATTAGGCGCCATCCCCATTGTTAGGGGTGAGATGTAATTGGCTTTCTGTTTATTTTGTTTTGGATTAGGAGCATCCATGCTTGTAGTTAATTTTATATATTTGCCAAAAACTTATTCATATTTGCGTTTATTTATAATAGTCAATTTACCAATGTTTACTGTAGGTTAAAAAAAGAGAGTACGTTAACATATTTTGTATTATGAGGCTAATTTTTGAAATAGGAAAAAATTAAATACTCTCTAATATTTCTCTTAATTTTTATTCTTAAAGAAACGCGAGGTTTTTTCTTTTTCTTTTAATAATTATTTTTATTTTTTTCAAATATTATTATTGTTATAATGATACGATAAAACACCAAAAATTTAATCGAAACTCACATTCTTAATTGTATTTTAATTCATCAACATTAATAAATTATTTCTAATTTTAATATTAATGTTTATTATCGTACCCACAGTAACATGTACTGAAAGATTTGTCTACTATTATTACAAGAAATTTAAGTTACAAGAACGAAATATTGTAGCAAAAATAATTTCCCTTTGCATCTATTTATTATTTGTTTCTAATACAATGAGTTAGATACTGTAAAAATGTATGTAATTTTTTTAATACTACCGTAATGCCATAATAGAATATCCATGTATTTTGTTACTTTGAAAGAAAATATATTTTATAACCAAAAATATCAATAACAACATATATGATAAACAAATAATTATAAATTCTCAAAAAGTATTACTAATTAAAAAAAAGTAACAAAATGTTATTACAATAGAGAGAAAAAATATAAATACCTTTTTGTAATAGCTATATCATTGTATTAGAAAAATAAAATTACCATAAAAAAGTATTCTGCCATCATATTTTATTGCTAAAGTTTGAATTTTTTGTAATGTAATATTATTTAAAAAAATACATGCAACTAACTAGATTGCAAGATTTTGAATAAGGCCCGGTATTCTCATCTATAGTTAGATTGAGCTAGCCTGAGCTGTCTATGTCTAATTTTACCCAACGGTGGTTTCTAAGATAATAATCCTTATTAGTGGTATTTTATGATATTATAATGCAAACAGTAGCTTTAAGAGTAGCTATGAAAAGTTAATGATATTGGTTGAAGTGACTATGTATGAGGAGAGCGAGGTTAAGTGCAGTTTAAATTAGTACGGTTTACCCTCTCTTAATAAATTGAATTTAAAATTAGTAATTCGATTTTTTTCTTAATTAAACATAACCATACGGTTTAATATATAGTTCTGTTCACAATTCTAATCGTATTTTGAGTAAAATATTACAAATTTGACTATTATATTTGGAAAAGTACTTTCATAAAAGTGTGTGATCTTAAATTGAAAAAACTATTTTTATTTCTACAAGTTTTCTAAGCCAAATGACATCTTTGCCGTGTTGAAAGATAAAAAATAAAAAAAAATAAAAAAAAAAAGAAAGAAAGAAAGAAAAAGAAAAAAGAAAAAAATAAATCTAACGTATTCGAGAAGCGAAATTGATATGTATTTAAGATGTATATCCTATTTTGAAATTAAATAAAACCCCCCGATTCTGCTCTTTTTTTTTTTTTTCTTTTTTCCTTCCGATCTTTGTCTCTTTCATTTTTCATTATCTGTGGCTTTATATGCATTGAGAAGGATTTGTTCTAATGCAAGTATAATTTTGCATGTTTTCAAATGTAAATTGATGGACGTTAAAAGTATATTGGTATTTGAAATTATATGGATGATTTAATGTTGGTTTTGGTTTTAGGGGTAATAAAATTTTTGAAGATCTGGGGAAAAATGAAAAATACGAGCTGCTTTACAAATTTAGAGTCATTTGAAAATCTTATACTTCTATTTCTATGGATTCTCTCAATTCAGTAGAAATTTTGTAACTTATTTGCGATCAACGTGCTATTTCAATGTGGTTTTTATTAATAAATTCGAGCGATCTCTATACTTCGTTTTCTATAATTTATAAGGAAAAAGAGAAAAAAGAAAATAGTAGTTTTAACTTTTACCGTTTTCATAGAAAAAAAAAAAATCATAATATTTTGATTGTAAAAACCAGCAAGCGTATTGTGTCTGGAAACAAAAAGATCGATGGAATTTTCTAACGTACACAAATAAGTAAACAAATTTCACTACAGAAAAACATCAACAGAGCCAAAAGCTTAATTAAAGAATGGAAAGAATTCAAGTCGTCAATTACAAAATCATCCGATAATAACTAACAACAAATTAATAATATTAATATCATACTCCTCTATCTCTTAAGTATCAGGCCACGGATGATGTATATATTTACGAAACGATGGTCTCAAAGCAGTTCAATCCATCGAACTCCGGAGCAAACCGTGGCGGCGATCTTGGTTTTCGCGCAATCGGACTTTCGCCTACTGCCTTGTTCTTGAAATTATCATCATCCACAGCCTTACGAGTACCGTAGATGGTGGGTTGCTTAGTCTTCAGGGGTTGACCCAACAACTCCCCACACAAGATATCGAAGCAACTGAACATGGAATTCATCTTTTTGCTTTCCTTTTACTATGTTTATGTTTTCAAAGAAAACTTTGGGAACAGAAGTGAAAATATTCTGGCAAGATCTTAAAATTGAGGAGGATGTCTCCGAGAGATACACTGGTGGATGTATATATATTATAATAAAGAGAGAGTGTTGGGTTTGGTTTTTTGGTTGCATGTGGGGGGGGGGGGGGGGGTCTCAAAGTAGTAGTAGAGTGTGCATTGAATATGAACTCCGTCAAATAATCTATTAAAATACAACTGTCAGTTGCAGTGGCAGCCAAAGGCAAGTTGTTTAGCCGAAAACATAAATCGAGATTGACACTGACTTACATTTAGAAATATCTACTTACGTCATGCAATTGTAGTATTTGATGTTAAGATTTCCTTAAATAGTGAATATTTTAATTTTTATAATTTAATTACTTTTTTTTTTTCAAAAATTGAATTTCTTCCTTTAAAATTAAAACACATGGAAATATAAGTCCATATATTACCGAAAAGTTATATTAAAAGAAATAAGAATGTAAAAATTTAATCCAAAAACTAACATTTTTCTTAGATAGAAATTGATCTTATAAATTTAGAAAAAATTCTTGCATAACTGGGAAATGAAAACCAAGACTCTAGTTGGGAAAAAATCCCATTGGTTGATGAAGTAACGATTGCAAATCTTTAGATTTGGATTAAGACACCCCCATATTGTAATAGTCATGCAATGAAGAAAGCAATTATAGCTATTGAATTCTATTGAATGGCCAAAACATAATAGTCATTGCCCCTAGATTTTCTTTAAGGAAAACCTATGGGGAGAGAGAGAAAGTGAGAGAGAGAGATAGTGATATGACCTAAAGAGTTTACAAACCTCTACTCCATGTCTATACAAGATGATAGTATGTTAGCTAGTGTATGTTTGGATGTATATACTTTTGAGCAGTTTAGGGTATAAAGTGTGATGTCGTACTATATGTGCTGTGGTGCACAATTAGTGTATGGTCCGTTTAGTAAGAGCCTGTGATCTATTGTATATATATGTTAGTAAGTAGTGTGCAAGGGGTAAAAATGTAATTTTAGTCAGGTAATAGTACTATAAATAGTAGCTATAGTAGGTTAAGAAGTTAGTCAAAGAAGTTAAGTAGACAATGGTGAGAAAGAAAGGAATTGGGCAAAACTTAGTAAATTTTTGTCAATTTCAGCTTGTGAAGAACCCTAAAGGTTGGCTTCACTTCACAAGATTGTTTCTTCAATTCAAGTAAGTGTTCAAAACTCATCTATAGTGTTGATTTGTAAACCCTAAGTTGTATAAAAGAGAGAGAGAGAGAGTCTATAACTTTATAATTTAATAACTACTATGACTAAATGATCAAACACGAGTGTTGATAGGAGACTTTGCGCAAAGGTCCCTTAGGCCCATACCAACCTAAAAAGGCCTTAAACTGACCTATTGTGGCCTATGTACAACATGCTTCTCATTTGATCAGCCTATCTTAACTAGTAACCAACTTGAATGAAGCTCCAATAGATAGAAGACCAAATGCTACCTCAAGATTGAGCTTCCTAAGCTAAGGACAGATGAAGGGAAATGATGGATTAGGTCCCATGACTCAATCAACGGTACAACCCCTAAACTCTTTAGTTATGGCTACCAATACAATGTTCTCTTCCTGCACTTAGTGGATATTCCATTATGGGGATGTGCACCCTATATTCTCTCTGGCTCCTTGCTATAAATAGAGATACTCTACAAAAAATAGTAAAACACCTATACAATTTTGATTGCACAAGAGAGCATACAAGTTGAAAAACACATAGGTTTATTTATCTCATGTCCTTAATTTTGATTACAGGTGCTAATCCTCTTTTAGATATTGGTTACAAATTCAGTTAAGCCTACTTTAGTTCTTTACATAAAAGTACATTAATTAAAATTAGCTTTTCCACTCAAATCTCATTAAATTAAAGATAAGCTTAATCTTGACTCACATCTTTTAATTTAAAACAAAGCAACCAATAAATGGTGGGGTGAATTGGTATTAAAAGGTACTTTAAAATGTTATCTTTTAATAATTAAATTTGCTTGAATGATTATGAGATAAGCAAGTAAGTAGAAGGATAAGATAAAAGATTGATATCAAGTGTTATATAGGTTCTATGTTGTGCATTGGTTGATCTAATAACTATATCCCTGGAAATATACTTTTTTTACCTTTAGTAAGTTCCTTCTAACATAAAAGAAGAAACTATTAGTTGAATAGCTACTTATATGCTTCTATTAGGTCCTATTTGATTATGTCCAATCTTTTAAGCATGTTTTACTTGTGAATCTCCAATATTTTTCTACCTAAATTTACTATTCCACTTGTATTGTAGAATCAAATGAGAACATAAACATAAGTTAACAAACAAATTGTAAGTGAAGCACTCCTTAAAAACTAGGTTGAAAATTCACTTGCAATTGTTCATTTTCTTGAATGAAATAAAGAAGGAATGAAAAGGAAGTGTAATAAGAGGTGAATGGATATTATGGTGTTTAGTTTGATATATACAAATTAATATTACATTGTTTACTTCATAGAAATTAATTGGGAATAAGATATGAATGGAAAAGAAAATTTATAGAATACCCTTATTAAAATAAATTAAATTAAAAAACAACAAATAGAAATCAAGTATGCTATCGACTTCATTCAAGAGAGAAACCCTAACCCAAAATGAAGAGAAATTAAATCTATGAATAAGAGAGATCAAGAAATGAAGCAATCACGATGGACGTGTTGAAGAAATCACAATTTGTTTATAGTTGAAGAAATCACAATGAAGCAATCACGATGGAAGAAATCACCATCCGATATGAAGAAATCACGCTCAAGAGAAATCACAACACGAGAGATCTATTCATAGTCAAAGCAATCACGACAAAGAGTGACGAAGAAACCATGATCAAGAGATGATGCAATCATGAACAAGAGAGATTGAGTATGAAGAAATCATGATGATAGGATATGATAAGAGAAATCATGACAAGATAATCGCAATAGTAGTGTTGAAGAAATCACAATGAAGCATCGGTTGAAGAAATCAAGTACAACTAACAAAAGAGATGGAAGTGTTGATCTACTATAGAGAAATCAGGAGACAAAGCTAGGGTTCATGTCTTCTTGATTTGTTAGAGAATGATGGGAGTGTGTTAGTGTTTCAATCAAGAGAAAATTTTTGCAACTTGTTAGTTTGTATGAGAGCATTTTGGAGGGAAAGATAAATCTTTGCCATGGGAATTGAGTTTTGAGAGTTGCCTCTAAGAACCCCATCTCCTTGATTTTAAGGATTCATAATTCCTTGGGAATGTGTATTTGCTAACAACTGCATAATGGAAGAAGTCAACGAAGCATGGAAATAGGGACTTTATAGGGAATAGGGGGGAATGGAATGGCTACTCTCTTCTAGTGATCATGGTGTTAATATTTAGCTATTAAGTTGCTTTACACCTTTCGTTGGCTCTTTTTGTATAGGGAAGAATTATAATGGAGGAGATCAATATTTGAGGATAAATTCAAATAAGATATTAAAGTTTTAAAAAGTTTAAGTAAGGAATTAACGTTTTATAAAATGATTTAAATAAGAAAATAATATTTCATAAAATGGTTCAAATAATTTTATGAACTGGCTATTGTAAAAATTCTTTATTTAAACCACTTTGTGAAACGTTGATTACTTCTTTGAATATTTTGAAATGTTAATTTCCTATTTAAATTTTTTGAAATATTGATCTTCTATTTAAAACCTCTAAATGTTGATTCATTTCATTGTAATTCTTCTCTTTGTATAGAGGATGATTGATTCTTGCAATTACACAGAAACCTTTCTAATATTTAACAGCCAGGAAAATAAGGTAAAAGATATGACCAAATGAAGTCATTTTCTAATCAAATAACTCTTAAGAACATTTTGTGGAACTTTCAAATCCCAAACTTTGTTATGTGTTGACATTCTTTCCGAGATTGCTTATGTTGGTTCAAGCCCATTCTAGAATCACACGGCAAGGCAAGCGAAAGCCAAAATTCTGTGTACATGCAAAACCTTAAAAGGAATCCTTGGATAGTTGATAAAAAACGCAATCAGCCATCTATGGGGAATTTGGACAAATGATGAGGACAAGGACATGCTTTTATTTTCTTGGAACAACATGCTGAATCTTTATTGCGTAACATTTCATCATCATAAACTTCCTGAGAGATTGACATATTTTTCATTCATAACGTGACAAACAAGTTTAGTATCGATAGCCATTATAGCTAACATTCTTGAAAATTATAATCTCACTTTTCAAAACAATTGAAAATCGTATGATTTCCTTTCTTAAAAAAAAAAGAAAAGAAAGAAAGAAAAACTAAATTTTGCATTTACTTATTGAAATCTAAAAGACATAATTTTGGGGTAAATAGTTTATGATCATGCATTCCGGAGGTAGAGAGTAGAGGTGAGCAAGTACAGTAGATATTTCCGTATAAAGTCGGTCTAGACTTTTCTTTTTGGCTAGAAACAACTTTTCGCAAACAGTCGTATTTTTGATAATTTATTTGACAGTCTGTCCGTCTATGTTCAATGCAGACCCTACTAATAGTAATATATTGAATTGACCACCCTACACGCTGTCAAAGAAACCGAACCCAACATTTACGCTCTTCATAGTACATAAGATATACGTCGGACTGCGTATCTTTCACAAACATTCCTCCTTAAGTTTCAACTTTCAAGATCTTGCCAAAATTTTCCACTTCTGTTCTGTTTCCCAAATTTTTCTCTTCAGAGGAAAAACATAGTCAAGGAAGAGCCAAAGATGAATTCCATGTTCAGTTCCTTCGATATTTTCTGCGCCGAGTTGTTGGGTCAAACCCTAAAGACCAAAATCAACTTTAGTACCAGTTCCAAACCCCATCGAGAGGAGCAATATGCTAGTAACGTTGTGGATGATGATAATGTCGAGAACAAGGGAGTCGGCGAAACTCCGGTTGTGCGGAAACCACCGCCGCAGAAACAAAGATCGCCGCCACGTTTTGCGCCGGAGCTAGATGGGTTGAACTGCTTTGAGACCATCGTTTCGTAAATATTACATCACCGGTGGCGTCGATATTATTTTATTAGTTCAGTGGGAGATAAGAGGAATACGATGTTAATATTAATTTGTCATTTGTATTATCGGGTGATTTTGTAAATTGATGATGACTTCAATTCTTTTGATTTCATTTCATTCTTTAATTAAGTTTTTGGTTCTGCTAATCTTTTACTGTAGTGAAATATGTTTACGTAATTATATAGATTGAAAATTCCATCAATCTTTATCACCCATAATGGTTTGTTTCCATGAGATACAACATGCTTTCTGGTTTTTTAACTAAAAAAAAAAAATAGTCACTTTGAAGTTTTCTTGTTAATTCTATATCCATTTAAAATTCGATATTTGAATAAATCTTGTCTTTTGTATCTTAATACAGTTATATTATAGATCAGGATAGATAGGAACTAATACGAATCATACAAAAAATTATGATAATATATTATTTAATATATTATTAACCGAGAATGCACTGCATTGCGTGTGCATAAAATAAATAAAACTATACTATACAATTGAATATATTATAATATTAATTATAAGATATTAATAAATGAGGAAAGTAGAGAAGAGATGATAGAATGGTGAGAATGTTGGAGAGAGATAGAGAAAGAGAGAGGTGCGGTTAATATAGTAAAAAATAGAAAAAGGAAAGTGGGAGAGAGAGTGGAGGTGGAAAAGTGTAGAGAAATGAATAAGAAAGAAAAAAAAGAGGATTAAGTAGATAAATTTATTAATTATTTACAATTTTACTAGTTTATTTTGTTATTATTATTTTTTTGTTAAATAACGTTAAATAGAGGCTAAACAAGTAAATATAATGCTAGCGGTTACTTAAGTCTTAAAGGATTTTAATAATATAGATTACACGTGAATAAAATTATATAAATATGAATCATTTTAAGAAAAATTACACAAATATCATCGCTCTATTGTATTTTGGAGATACGACTTTAAAATTTATAAAAAAATCACATTTACAAGATGTGACTTCATGAATTAAATATCATGATAATATCATATGTATAGGATACGACTTTACTGCTACAAAAAATATTACATGTTGGGAATGCAATATTAGTATTCACCCATTACAACTTGTGTAGCATGTTGAAATTGCTACTGTGTAATTTTTTTTTATGCAATTGATATTTGTATAATTTTTATCCAATTGAATTGGTAAACATGAATATTCCTCAAGGATAATAACTCACTTTTAATGAGAAGGAAATAGAATAATTTAGTATTATTATTATCCTATTACTAGGTAATCTTAACTTCGACTCAAAGTTACCGAAGGATTACTGTGACTCTTAGATAGCATAGTAGAGTGAGCAAACTACTGACCATTGCACTTGTTTATGTAGTGTAGCATATTTGCACTATTGATTGAATGATTATTAATAATGAGTTGCTAGGTGGTATTAGTAGAACATGCATGTGAATGAAGTTGTTGGTTTGTTTGCTAAGCCATCCTAAAAAAAGAAATACTAATTAGATAGGATAAATTATTAGGAATGCCGACCATCCATGGAATTGGTTGGTCAATTAATCAAATCGACATTAACTATATTTGACTTGTTAATTAAACTAATCATGCATAACATAAACTTTACATAATTAGAAGGCCGTTAGCATTACATGGTAATATGCAAAAGGCCATGGAATCAAATAAAACATATTCATTGTACATGGGTAAAAGAAATTACCGCTTGGGGGTGAGTAATAATGCATGTGCTCTTTACATTCATACACTTAGCGAGTAGGTTTATAAAGCAATGGTAAAAGAAATTAGTTATTAGGAATTATATTATTATAGTGGATTAGTAGGCTTGGGGGATTGGAACTTGAAGCTGACGTATAATGGATTTATTTCCAAACTGAGGTAATAGTAGGTATTAAAACCATGCCATATATAGTTTTATACATTGTATTGAAGGTTTTTGATTAACAAGGGATATAATCTTTGATTTTTGTCTAGCATATGGTAGATTGCCACAATAAGGGTACCCTTTAGGGCATGACACTCTTCTCCAAATCTTCTCCATCTACTGTATTCCCTTCTTCATGGAAGCTAATCTTGTTGATGATATGTGTAAGGCTACCCCTTCTTATAATTTATGAATGTCTATCGTGTGTTGATTAGTTTGACTCAAGCTACAAAATCATCACAATTAGCTATTTGTTGGCAAAATTGAGATAAAACAAGTACATTAGAGTATACGATATAATATGCTATTTTAGTATTTTTCATTATCATAATATAACGACTATTACTTTTTGAGTATAAATATACTTTTAATGGTTTCAATAGAGTAGGGATACTAATTATTATATATTTTTTCCCACTATTCATTCATATTTTGCCAAATATGACAATATATGGTAAGTTTGTACAATTGACACTGTAGTAAAGGGGGAGTCTTAGCTATCATGGTATTTGAAGTATACTTTATTAGTATTAGTTTGGTTTAGTTGAAAAATGGAAACGTTGTGAGTAAGTATAGTATTCTGGACGAATTAGAAGCTTAATCAGAGATAGGATTAGAAATTGCTACACTTAAATATTTTTATGTAAATTGAACTTAGATGACAGGGTAATGTGAAATATTAGGGATTTTAATTGGTAAATCGAAAATATAAGTTAACTAGTATCTAATTAAAATTTTTTAAATTAGGTTAAATTAGAGAATCATTCAAAAGCTAAGTCAGAGACTAAGTCAAAAACAGTATAAAATGAACTAACAACCAACAAGCGAATATTAAGCTTATATATATATATAATGACCTCGGTAATATTTACCCTTATTAGGTAAAATAGTTAAGGAGGAAGCTTGTGTTAACAAATAGTATTAGAACGTTCATCAAATCCATGTAAGTGGATGTTTGTATGCCTCGAGTAAGCTTATATTTACTCTCAACTTTGTAGCTTTGTGATGTTTAACTTAGCTAAGCTTGGTTGTGAGTTTGATATGCTGTTTAGGTGAGTTATATTTCTTTTTATAATTGTTGATGACCGGATGGTGTTTTGATACTGGACTTAATTGTTGTAGTTGTGCTAATAAGTGTTTATGTGACCCTGGGACTTTTTGGAAAAGAATTTAGAGACTAATGCTTCATAGTTAATAGGATACATTTGTTGATAAATTTTAAATGAACAAAGACTTAACATTGCCTCATTTGCAATGGAAGATTATGCATGACATTGGTATCAGTAAGTTCTTGGCAAAAATACACATCAGCATTAGAAAGTAGATTAGGATCATTTGAATTTGAAGATGTGCAAGGATTATTGGCAAAACTTACTCAAACAGGGACAATTAAAGAATAACAGTCACAATTCATTTCAATAGAGTGACGGACTATATGATAGTTTTATCATAAGTTACTTTATCTTTTGCTTGAAAATGAATATTAGAAGGAATGTTTTATTGGTAAGGCCTAAACTAATCTCTAACACAAGTAGTTTCAATTGCTAAGATGCATGAAGCCAAACTTTCTGATCAATTTTCCTTTCACAAACCATTTCCTTTAAATACTAAACTAACATCTTACATTTAATTGTCTAAACCTCAATTTTCTTCACCCAATGTTCAAACTTTACCAATTACACCTAGATCATGAACATCACAATCTTAACCTCTCTTATTACTACCCTTAAACCATTACTAGCAATCAAGAAAATGATACAGGAAGAACTTTAAGCAAGAAGAGATGAAGACCAATGCTATAATTGTCATGAGAAGTATTATAGAGGACATAAATGCAAAACCAAATCCTTACTCTTTGTGCAAGATGATGAGGCATATGTAAGAAAATGCAAGAGACTAATGTAGATATAATTGATCATGAAGACTGTTAACAAAAAAAATCATTTTGTATCAATTATCACGCATTATCTAGTGAATTGGCCCCTAAAACATTAAAGTTGAATCATGAAGATTGTGAACAATAAGAATCATTTTTTATCAATTATCATGCATTATCTAGTGAATTAGCTCGTAAAACATTAAAGTTCAAAGGAGTTTTGAATAAATAGAATGTTAATATTTTAGTGGAATCTAGAAGTATGCATAATTTTGTGTGAAAGCTTTTGGTTAAACACTTAGGATTAATAGTGGAGCTTGCTCCAAAATTTAATGTTATGATTGGGAATTGATAGAAAATTCCTTGTAAAGGCAAGTGTCTAAAAATGTTCCTTTGATAATATAAGAAGTAGAATTTGTTGAGACTTTTTATGTCTTACCTATTCAAAAAGTAGATTTGGTGTTAGGAGTACAATGTCTACAACAATTGGGTCTTATTAGTATAGATTACACCAAATTGCAAAACATGGTTATTTGATTACATTGCATGGGGAAAATATCCTTGAGAGTACTTGAATTATACCAGGCCAGTTTAAAAGAATGATGAAAATGGATGCCATTGCTTCATTGTTTCCAACTTAAGGTTCAGATGGTGACTTATGAATCAGAGAAGATCATTAGCAACATTGCTATTGAACAAGTGTTGGGCACATTTTCTCATATATTTGAGGTACCCTCATCATTGCCTTCTCTACAAGATGTTCAACATAGGATTCGTCTCAAGGACAATCACTTAATTAATGTCAAAGTATATAAATAACCATATTTTCAAAAGTAAGAGATAGAACAAGTTGCAAATATTTTGAAACAGGGAATTATACAATATAGTAATAGCCCTTTTTTATCACCAGTATTCTTAGTCAAGAAAAAGGATGGCACTTGGCATTTTTGCATAGACTATAGGGCTATCGATCAAGAAATCATTGTTGGATTTAGGGGCAGCTTATCATCTAATTAGGATGCATCTTACTAATGTAGAGAACTAGAATGGTATTTTGCCTTTACATGAAAAAATTTATGATTATGCTCTTTGATGACATTATAGTCTATAGTACTTCATTGGAGTTGTATGTAAAACATTTGACTAAAATTCTTTAAGCACTTGTTGATGAAATTCAATAAGGGAAACAATCGAGATGGGAGTTGTCTTAGAAGAATGGTCTCTTATAGTTTAAGAACAAGTTTTTATTGGTTCCTACTTCAAAGCTTATTTGTAAGTTGTTGTATGAGTATCATTTAGTGCCACCAGTAGGTCATTTTAAGATCCTTAAAACTTATAAGAGACTAGCTATTGAATTTTATTAAGAGGGCATGAAAGGAAATGTTGAAGCATTTGTGAAAACTTGCAATATTTGGCAACAAAATAAGTATAGTATTAAAAGTCTACCAGGATTATTCTCCATTACTAATACTTGATCAGGAATGGGAAGATATCTCTATAGATTTTATGACTTCTTTACCTAAGTCACAAAGATATTCAGTCGTTATGGTGCTTATTGATAGACTGTTATGGTATTATCATTTATGTGACTTAAAGTCTCATTTCATTGCTTCTAAGGTTGCATCATTGTTTTTTAATATTGTTTTTGAGTTACATGGCTTTCTTAGATCAATAGCATTTTATGTGCTACCATTATGTTTAAATACTACCTATCTTTAGTTAGATGGGGAGATTGAAGTTCTAAACAAAGTTACACAATAATATTTGAGAGGATATGTAATGAGCATCCATAGGAGTAGATTAAGTTTCTCCCATAGGTTGAATTTACCTACAATAATTCTTTTCATTAAGGTGCTTGAACCACTCCATTGAAGTTGTTTATAGAAGGGAGCCACCTACTATTTCCACTTATGTTAGTAGGTTTTCAAAAGTAGATGCAATAAGTTAAGATTGATTAACAAGGGATGAAGTTTTAAAAATATTAAGAGATAATTTATTGAAAGCACAACAAAAAATGAAGTATTATGCTGATCAACATAGATTAGATGTTATTTTAATGTGGAGCACTTAGTTTTTGTGAAGCTTTAACCATACAAACAAACTTCAGTGATTTAAGGACATCAAAACATTTCACAAAGGTTTTATAGACCATTGCTATAGCTAAGAGAGTAGGGATATGTGCATATGAGTTGGAGTTTCCTATATCAGCCAAGATTCATAATGTTTTTCATGTTTCTTTATTAAAACTAGTTAAAAGGTCTACAATTCCTTCTTTGGCTTTACCGTCAAACATTATTAACGATCATCCTGTTTTGAAGCCACGTCTTAGCAAATCCCGACAAATCCTATAATAAGGGAGTAAGGTATCTCGAGTTTTGGTGGAATAGCATAGGTTACCCCATGAAGAGACATCATAGGGAGAATTTTAATAGTTCTCGACTAAGCATTCCACTTATGACCTTAAAAACATGGTCCCTTTTCAAAGATTAGGGAAAAATGCTACAACCAAAAGTATAAGAGTATAAAAAAAAAATCACTTTGATTACAAGATTTTACATAGTAGTTATAGATTTACTAGTAGATGTACAACAGTTTCAATAGAAAATAACAAATTGTAATAGAAAACAATGAAGTATAATAGACATATTAATAGAAAAAGTAGAAAGAGGGACAGTATCTTAAACCCTTTGAAAAAATCACTTCTTCCTTTCTCTAACATTCTAGAGTGTAGTGAGCTTCAAATCACTTTATCATCGACTAAACCTTGCAAGAAAGACACAATCAAGTAAGTATATGTTAGTAATTAAAGGAAGGCACAAATCCTTTTTCCTTTTGATAATATGTGTAAGCCCTAAAGTTAAGTCGAGTGACCGTAGGATTGAACTTAGAACACAAAGTTTAGGACGATCGATTAAAGGATCCGATCAAATCCAAATTATAAACTATGGATAGAAAAATTAGTAAAAACAACCCTATAAACTTGAATTTAAGAAAATAAGTAATAAAATAGGAGACTATAAAATTTTCAAATTTTAAGTATAATAATTGTTAATTATCAAAAAGGCGAAAAGTGTAATTTAATAACTAATAAATTGTTAGAGATAGATTATATGTATACCAAAAATTATAAAATGACCTAAATAATAATTAGGAATACTCACAAGTACACCACATGTATTTACATGTAGATAAAAATACGCGAAATTTCTTAAAATTGTTTAAAACTTAGTAAATAATTAAAGAAAATTACTAATTAATTAACAAAAAATCAGAAAAAAATTAGAGGAATCAGGAATGAGGTGAATGTGGTTGTGGCAAGTCAAGAAGTGCAGAAAAAAAAATTGCCCAATCAAAATTAGGCAACACAAAAGTTAAAAACTAAGGGATTTGGACAATATCTTATTTAATTTAATGCACATTAATTACCACAAAGCTCTATAAATAGGGAAAAAATTTATAGAGCTCCTTTAGACAGTTAGAAATCAAAGAAAAATAAAGAGCATCGAAATTCAAGAGAAAAACTAGAGAAAAACAAAGAAAGGAAAACTGTGCAATTAGAGCTAGTAAGCCAAACTCACACACCATCACCACCTAAGACCAAGTCACCACCACTACTTCACTCCAGACCCACCATCTAGATCGGCCGACACACCTGGACCGAAGTTGGATGGCCAAAAGGCATCGAACTGGGTGAGTCCCTTATCTGCTCCGATTTTTTATAATTTCTTAAAATTAGTTATTTTGCCTAGAAAATTATGAAACTTGTTATTCTAAGGTTTTATTGTATGTAGATTTAGGAAAAAATAGTGATTAAGTTTAATCACGTCTGAAAATAGAGGATTCTTAACAAATTAAGTAAAACTGAGCATGATTAAAACTAGAAATAAATAGACTTAGGAGTGTAGTTTGGAGCTCAATTTTTTTTTTTTTTTTTGTAGAATGCTTAAGTGATATAGAACGGTGCTATGAAGCCATTTTCTTAAAATTAATTTTTGAAATTTTTAAGTAAATTTTTAGCCCTAAAATGAAGGAAAAATTGGGTAATTTGGGTTAATTAAGTGATTAAGTAATTAATTACTGATTTAGATAATAATTAGATGTTTAGGGATGTTAATCTCTGTTTTGAAAACTTAATCCTAGCCTTTGAAGTATTAAGTGTAATTAATTTAGGAATTAGGTAGTAATTGTAGGAAATTAGGAATATGTGGAATTGAAAATTTAATAAATATGAAAAATTAGGGTTATTTAGATAAAATTATAATAAAAATTAGAATATACTAAATCTGAAACAAAATTTAATTTTAGGTAATTGTATAAAAAATATAAAATTTTCTCACATCAGAAATAAATCCAGTACTTCAATTAGGATTAGCATGTACTGAATAGTTTAGAATACTAAATTAAGACCCAATAGGATATTAGCATACTCGAGCTTAATGTGATTAATTTCACATTAAGATTCGAGTATATTTAAGATTTCAGAATCAAAACTAGAATTTAATTTAAGATTCGAACCCCGAAATAGGATAGAAAGAATTATTAGTACATAATAGATATACATGGAAAAGAATGAGTTAAATTATAACTTAGAATATGAATTCTTAAAGTATAAGTACTAAAAAGACCTATTTGTTTTATAGGATACCTAGAATGGAATCAGCTTGCAATTAAGTAATCGAGCAACTAAGAAATTCTAAATAAGTTGGGCTATTACTTACTGTATTAGAGTACTATTTTTATGGTACTTGGAGACTTAGGATTATATATGATTGTGATTGTAAGTAGTTTATGCATGTGTTTGATGTATCTGAATTTGTGCTGAAATTTATAATATGATTGATTTCGTGTTATGATTGAATTGGTGTGAAATTATTTGAAAACCCAAAATGAAATTTAATCTTATTCGACTCTAATGACCTAAAATATCATGCATTGCAACCCGTTAAGGAATCATTAGATTCTTCAATCAAATACCGACTCCTTCGAAAAGGATAGCACAGGATTGCAAAATGGTCCATTCTTCATCCTTAGTCGAACTAAGTGACAGGAGAGGAGGTCGCGGCGGGGGTGAAGTCAATGGTTCGAAGGTAATCGCGGAAGGAGCGATGTCTCTATTGCACAAGCCTGGGTTTGGTTGTGAGCTGCTACATAACATGAAAACTCCTCAATCCGGATTAGAGTGGGTGAAATTTCTCTGATTTCACAACGGACCGTATTACGTTGTGCGATGACACTTGATTGTTGCATTGCATGAAAATAATTGTTTGATAATCTTGTTTACATTCATAAGTCTCTAATTCAACTTATTAAGCTGTAGTTGCTCATACCCTTATAGATCCTTTTGCAGGTCTTAATTTTTGAATACTTCAAGTATTATGTCGCCTTAAAATTACTCAACCCAAAGGTTAGTACTTTTGAAGCTAGGGGTGTGAGGATCAATTTACTTAGTAGTGGATGTGTAGCTAGAGTGTCCTTTGTAGTTTAAGGATGAAAGACCGATAGTTGTTATGTAAACTAGTGAACCGTTATGTTTGTGTAGAGTTTCCTGGGAAGTTCTAAAATTTATGATATTTACCATAATTGTAGTTAAACATTTAATTAGACTATTTAGCGATGAGTCGTCAACGCCTTATATAGATCATGTCTATGGTCGGTACTATAAAGCCAGTTACTATCATAGAATGGTTTATACGGCGGGACTGTTGCGACTCTATGACTTCGGGACGTAACAATATGGACCATCGAATAGTTAGTTGAAATAATATGTTTTTATTATTATTTCCATTTATTATGTATATATTCCCCTTTTCACAAAATTATGAATTAATAAGTTGTGTATAAAGATACAGCAAAATTATGTATATGTAAAAGGAAGGCATGAGCAAGTTTATGTTAGTAATCAAAGGAAGGCATGAATTTTTTTTTCTTTTGATAATATGCACTACAGAATAGTTAGTCGAAATAATAGTTTATTGATTTTTATCATTATTGCTATTTATTATGTATATATTTCCCCTTTCACAAAAACTATGAATAAATGAGTTGTATGTAAAAATACAACAAAATTATGTATATGTAAAAGGAAGGCACAAGTAAAGTATGGATTTTTTTTTCTTTTTAATAATATGGAACATGGAATATTTAGTTGAAATAATAATTTATTTGTTTTTATCATTATTGCCATTTATTATGTATATATTCCCCTTTTCACAAAAACAATGAATAAATGAGTTGTGTATACAAATACAGCAAAATTATGTATATGTAAAAAAAAAATGCAGCAAAATAGTTAGTTTAATATATATATATATATATATATTTGTAATTATGTACATGTGAGCTCCTAAAATCGAGTTTAGGATAACCAAGCTTAAATTTAGGGCTTTTAGGAAAAGTTATTTGATTGAACCTAAACTTTATAATTATAATAGAAAAGTTAGTTAAAGTAACATATTGAAGTTAGATTTTAGAAATAGCAACCCAAAATCCTAATTTTACCCCTATAAATATGATTATTTAATATAATACCAAATTGCTTGAAACCTTTAAAATTGAGAGTGGAATGTAACGAGAACTTAGAAATAAGTTAATTAAGCTATAAAATAAGATAATATAATATAATTTACTATATGAATATACTCGTATAATTATAAGTATACCTGGTATAAATAATAATTATACCCATAAATTACTCAATCATATATAATATGTGTTGAATTCATGTCAATAAATAAGAAACATATCCTAAAAATAAAAGATATGTTAGAAACTTAATTATATAAGTATAGTTATATATTACGCGTGATATATATACTCGTATATTACTAAATAACTAATTACTAATAAAATATACCAAAGCTACTAAAAGAATTGCAAATCTCATCCAATAAATTCAATTTCGACTGAAGATTGCTAGACAATTGCTATGGCTTGCTGTGGAGGATTTAATCATCTGAATAAAAAGCCCATGCCCTAAGAAGATGACAACACATGCTAAGGAATTTAAAAGGATAAGCATGCATTTACGAAAAAAAAATTCTGGAAATTTCCTAAGCCAGTATAAAAGTAGACCTAAGATAGAACTTAGACACTTTAGGACTTAAATCATCCAAAGAAAATCAAAGAAAAAATTTTAGACAACCAAAATATGTTAGAAAAAGTTATACAAAAATAGAGCAACCATTGTGCCTCCACTGTACCTGACCTAGATGACTTGACGATCAACCCAACCAACCACTACTAGTCCAAGTAGCGTCTAAGCCATTCGACAAACACCTATCCACCATTAGCCACTGTAGCATCCAAAAACAGCCAAGTAAATTTCCTATCCTTTTTTTCAATAAATTAAAAAAAATATCAAATCCATCCAGAAAATTATGAAAAAAATTGTAGTTAGGTTATTTCAAACATACTTTCATGTGATATTTTTATTTTTGAAAAATTCATATTATTTAGTATACTTGCTTAAAAAAACTTTTGTTCATCCAAAATTTGATTTGCAAAATAAATGTATCAAATAATATTGTTTCTAGCTCAAAATTTTTGTGTAGGATGTGTATAATATATAGATAATTGCTATGTAGCTCAAATTTTTATTTGAATATTTTTAATATTTATTACATTTTTTGGCCTAAAAATAACTCGAAAATAGGCTGAAATTGCGAAATAAATAGGAAATTATGAAATTAAATGATGAAAAGGACATGTATTGATTTCTAGTGAATAATAATAATGTTGGGATAGATTGAAATTAATTTGGTGCAAAAAGGATCATAATTAAGTAATTTAGGATAATTTAAGAGTAAAATTGTAAATACGAATATATAGGCGATGTATCAAAACCTTATAACCAAGTAATAACTGAGTTCCCCATATTTTTAAGAGTCTATAGAAATTTTCAAGGAATTATTTGATAATCTGAACTATTTATTACCAATTTACGTAGTAAAATAGCTTAAATTACAAATCGAGACGTATTTTTAGTAATAATATATTAAAATAAAGTAAATAATTGAATAAAAACTATGTATATGTGTACTGATTAGATTAGATAAAAAGTGTATTTTTAATATAATTAATGATATTTTATTGATTAAAATACGTTATATGTGTATTAGGGTTAGATAGTACTTATATTATAGCATTATATTGAGAAATTAGGTAAAATACAGTTTAATAATATAAATTATGTATAATGTGATAATATTTATATAGATATATATAACTATAGCAAAAGCTCGAATTATTTGTTAAAAGTCATCTCTAGAAATAGGACCTATAACAAGTATCGTTCGATTTATATGAACCTAACGATACTAATTTTATTAAAATTAGACAATCTTAGGTAATATAACCTATAAATTTATAATGTTCTAAAATGTACGTATTACGATAACCCTACCAGAATTGAAACGTGATTTAACTAATTAAAAGTATGCTTCGATATAATTAAAAGGATATATAATACGTACTAATATAAATTATGTATATTATTAATAATTAATAACTTAACTCAATGTATATATATATATATAAGAATATATTATCACTATCACATATAGTTTTATTTTATAACCGTTAATGGTTAGACTGTTGACAACTCAAGTCTTCCGTTGTGAGCTTCTGAATAGGTAAGTTGGGATTGTAGCTTCACCGCTTGTTGGGATACTATATGAAAGTATCTGATGACTCAAGAGTATTTTTTATTGTATTTGTAATTAGTTATTCATATGTATGTCGTGTATGTGTATGATACTTAGTTGTAACAGGAATTGAACTCCTTGGTGTGCTGTTCTACTTGTTCGCATTGTTTTTATATTATATAAACTTATTTGGTCACCTTTGATTACAATTAATAATTATTCGACTAACTCGGATTGAGGAGTTAATAACCTTACTTGTGATTGTTTGGTACTCTTCTGACTTTGTCCCACTTATTAAGCTAGTTGTGTTTACATTCCCATAGACTCTTTTGTAGGTACCGAGTGAAGACCAGGATGTTTTGATACTGCCACCCCTAGGTTAATATGTTGTTGACTGAGAAAGTGAGGAACGAAGAACTAATTGAACTTGGGCTTTTGTCTTTTCTTTTGAATTTTCAAGAAACTAACTAGGCTTATTATAAATAGTCTGCAAAACCTATGGTTTTTTTATAAACTTTGATAGTAAATTTTAACTCTAGATGTAAGACGTTTATATAAGTATTGTTGTGTTATGAGACAATAAGTTATATAGAATAGATATTTTGTAAAGCTATATCGTATGTTTGATTACTCACAGGTATCAGAATGAATACCTTAAGTTGGTTGAGTTGTGCATGCCTTATGTGTATTATATCTACAATAGCAGCTTTGAGGTTAGCTTTGAGGTCAACTTCTATCTTAAGTTGGTTTATACGGCGGGATTGTTATGACTTCTCTTATTCAAGGCATGACAGTATATATATACTTATACTATAAAATGCTACCTTTTATTTTAGACAAAAAATATGGAAAAGAGATTCTACCTTTCCAGATTAGGGTTCGAATTCTCTAAGTATTTTTGCATTATTTGGTTATGGAATAAATTGTAATGAGAAACCATTTAATAACTATGCTAAAATATTCACCAACTTATATAAAATCTTTACCGTTATGAACTGTTGGTTCTAGATCAAGCTTTGATAGTTGGGGATGGCATGAGAAAGGGAATGTTGAAGTGTGCATAATTTGTTTCGACATATGTTGCAATGTAGGCATGCAAAAGAAATCCAATCCTAAGAAATGAGTGAATTTGAAGGGAAAAAAAAAACAAAAAAGAAAAAGAAAAGGGAAAAGGTTACATACTTGAAGTTTCCTTTCAGTTCACTCGCTTACTTATTTGAGGAGCTTAAGTCAACAAATACGTCTTATATATGGCTTATGAGAGAAGCTGAGTTTGTGAGTCTTAGTCAATTTCGTGTGGTGCTCGAGTTCAACCTAATATTTTTTGGAGTTAATCTTGAGATTGCTGGGTGTAGAGAAGTAGGTGTGATTAAAAGAGGATAGATCATTACGTTTTGGGTCTTAAAGGAATCAGTAGGTCTCATATATGCAATTTACTATTGTCTTTTAATTAATTAATTTATTTTGAAAGCGATTTTGTTGTGATAACATTATCATTACAAGAATTGAAGAAAGCACGGGAGGGAAAGGTAAAATGCAGAGATGCTAAGGGTTGGTGTGCGTCCCTATCCAGATACAAAGGAGGCACAGTTGAGTTAACTTTAGTTGTTCTTTGTAGCCTTGACTTAGTAATGTAGAAGATAGTAAGCTTATTAAATTGATGTGGATGTAGTGTTTTATGGTAGTTACCTTAGGAAGTATAACAGTAAGAATTGAATATTGATTACAATAATATATTTAATTTGATTTTACTAATTATCTTAACCAATTTATCCAAAAGATTAGGTTTCATTTTCATAACAAAAGAGCTTTCATTTTAATAAACATTTAAATGAAGTGAAAAGGATTTCTATTAGAAAGAATGAATTGATATACTAATTGCTACAATAAATTAACATCATATTATCTCTAGTTTATATGGTATAATGTGTATTTGGAAGAGAAACACAAAATTTCAATAATGTAATTTCTTTTTTGATTATGAGGTTATACCATGTCATAAACAATCGTATCATCATTAATCCTAATACATGCCTAAAAGTACAAGTAAATTTTAATCTTTTGCACCAATCTTTTTGTTGCTTATTAGTTTGTCATGAATTAGTAAAGAAAGGAAAAAAATAATTACTTTATAATAAACGTAATATGTAAAGCATATTCATTTTGTCATTGATTTTGCAATAATCGAACCATTTGACAGTATAAAATATAGTGTATACTAAAGCAATCCTAACTAATTTACTTAACTTATTGTATCAATTGTGTATGATATGATTTTCTAGCTATTTTCTGAATAATCACTTTTCTCAATATAATGGTGATTTACCTACTTAAAAGATTTATAAACGTGTTGAGGAATGTTGAATGCTATTTAAAGGATTTTACTTATTTTGATTATGTGTTTACTTTCCATATATAGTGTTACAAACCCTCATCCACTTAATTCCTTTTAGTTGAAGCTTTAGCCTCTATTTAAGAACATTAAATGCAATAAAAAAGTTTTAAATTAAGCTGTTTCATTCCCTATCTCCAAAGCAACATAAGTGAAAGAATCAAATTTCACTAAAAAATCATGAAACCAACCAAAACCCTAATTCTCTTTCTCCTTCATATTCTTCTCATCTCCTCTGTCCCCTCCCTTATAGAAGTTGACCTCACTGGGCGATACATGTAAGGCTTCCCCTTCCTATGATTTATGCATGTCTATCATACGCGCTCATCTAAGTTCGGTTCATGCTACAAAATCATCACAATTAGTTGAGATCATTGTTCAATGTGTTAAATTCAAAGCTAAAATAACCTTAGCCCATATCATTGGACTCTTAAGACAAACCAAAGATCCTATGGAGAATGGAGCATTAGAAAGTTGTAAGGGAATATATTCAACCGTTTTATAGGATGTTCAACCTTCGTTAGATGCATTTAAACATTATAACCCTAGAGTTGCAATGGACTACGTAAATTATATAGCAACAAATGTGAGTGGATGTGCAAATGGTTTTGTAAGTAGTAAATCACCAATTGCTTCGGAGAATGATGATGTTAAAAAATAGGCTTTGGTGGCTATTTGGTGCGGA
Source organism: Lumnitzera littorea (assembly GCA_024138015.1). Taxonomy (NCBI): domain Eukaryota; kingdom Viridiplantae; phylum Streptophyta; class Magnoliopsida; order Myrtales; family Combretaceae; genus Lumnitzera; species Lumnitzera littorea. The sequence continues at coordinate 1,904,543 of JAMXBB010000008.1, read as the reverse complement.
CCATGACCAAGAACAAATAAGGCTGGTCGCTGAATGTGTCCAATTTTGTTGAAAGCTTAAAAAAAGAAGTGATGGGAAATGTGCAAAAGAACAAATACAAATGAAAAGTAAGCAAAAATCCACAAACAGCCCTAATGGATATAATGCACCAATGGAACTTTCAAGAACTCACGGCATAATTCCATATAATGCATAAATCAGTTTAGTGAGGTTATTTGTCACCTAGCCTTGCTCGAGGTTTAGGATAAGAGCGATGCCGAGAGTAAACAGATAGTGTTTACGTAGAGACGAAAAATACTTAAGTATATTAATGATAATCAATCTAATGTTTACAGTTATAAGTATAAGGAGTATTTATACTCGAGAATTTAAGACAACATGCCTAAAAGGGAAAAGAAAAAAAGAGTATTCCCTAAAGAAGTAATGTACAAAATACAAAAGGGTAAAAATGAATATTCAAATAAAACAATTATTGGTATAACTGATTCTACACCTGATTCTGTACACATAGGGATGTTGTATTAGTGATGTCACTGGAAGGTGCGGTCAAAAAGTACGGTCAGTTTACTTGTCTGAGCAGAGGTGACTTAGTCAGTCAATTTCTCTATCTCGACTCCTTGGCAAAGAAGATGCCAAGTCATTAGTCGACTTAGGCACGAATAAGTAATCTACAATTTGGCATATTATAGAGAGATGGACAATCATTTGGTTCAGTATAAAGAGTAACACGACAAAGAAGTACTCGGTTTTGGTAAGAATCGGCTGAAGTAAAAGTATTCACCTTTCCAAACCTTTTAATCCTCAAGCTTGGCTGTAGGTCAAAGGCCTAATAGCCCGATTCCTATTACTATTGCTATTGCAAAGAAGTTACTTGGGTTTAAAGTTTAAAGAGAAAGATGAAATATATACTATAATGGTTTGTTTTTTCATTTCTAGTTAAGATATGGGGAATAGGAATAGAAAGGTGGTTAGTCACCAATGACCATAGGAGTTACAGATTCTGAAACTTGTACAACTATATTTTGGGATGAACTCTCTATCTTCATAGAAGTCATGAAAAGCTTGCTTATAATAGATATGTGTCTAATAAATAAATTGTCTTCAACGATTTTCCACTCTTGTAGTAATTTGACAATTAATTTTTCCAATGTTTGTTAAAAAAAAAAACTTTTGCTTAACTAAATACTAGTAGTTCCAAATCCATACCATATATGCAAAAATTTGAAATAGCGACACATAAAGATTTTACTATAGCATAATAAAATTGTGTGTTGAAGAATAATAGGAAGAGGTTTGATTTCGAAACAAACATGTAGCCTTGATGCGTCTGCAATAACAAAACATTATATATTGTGAACAATTTTAAATAAAATATAAAAATGAGCTTTTCTTTATTGCATATCATATGGGTTATTTGAAACAACAAGAAAAGTTTCTAATAGGCAATAGTTTTTTTAAATATTATTTTGTAAAAGATAAAATAAATATATGTTAATGTAGATGGTAAATAATTTATTCATCATATTATATCTATTTTCTTTTTCAGTATACTTGGAAAAAACATTAAAAACATCTCTTTGATATATCTAATAAATGTGAATAAATAAAAAATGAAACCAAGAGAAGAGTAATGAATATGGAGATGATCGTCCCTACTAGAAGAACAATAAAGAATGCATTTAGTTAAGATCAAGGAAATGGCTAAGAAAATTATAAGGATATACTTTATAAGCCCTAAAAGCATCCTATCTTATTTTTTGTTAAAAGAATAAGATTGTAATCATATTTTCGATCGTCTTGTCTAAGGCCATTTATAGTTTGGTAACTAACAAATAATTATCTTATATAGACCCATATGTCATGCTAATAGCGGTAGATCTAATAACCTATATAGAAGTGGATGAGGGGAAATTTGTGTTGGTTGACTAAAAAGCTTGAAGATGATTTGATTGTCCATCAAATTGTATTCATTGCTACCTACGAAATAAATTAAGAAATGCACTTGTTTGCTTTAAATAAGATTATGAGATAATATATTAACAAATAAAATTAAGAATCAAATATTTGGTAATATATTAATATAATATAAAGAAAGTGACTTTTTATGGTTAGATACTCTTATAGTCATATAATAACATTCTTCTTGTTAGTAGTTCTTTCTACATGAGAAATCATAGTTAATTGGATTACATCTGTTGATTACTCTATTAAGAAGGGAGCTGTAAAGCAAAGGGCCCCTTTTACTAATTCTAGTTTAATTCCTTTCATTTCAATAGAATATTCAACTCAAATTATTTCTAACAAAATTTTACTTAACTTGTGAAGAGAAATGAAAAGTAAAAAATGGACAAAAAAAAGAGAGAGTAAAACACCATTGTTGCACCTTCCTAAAGTATCAAATGACTCAAGTTATAATATACTTTATATTTTTGAGTTTGTCTTTAGTAAAACTACAATATTATTACACAAACTTAAAAAAGTGGTTATTCAAATAACAAGACAAAGAGACTAAGAAATCAATTAATATAAGAAAGGTCATAAAACATTCATAACAGACTATGAAAAATAAAGTATGATTGAAGTTGTTTTACACGGTAACTTTGTAGGAGACATTACGATAAACTTATTGTATATAATTGTGATTTAAAGATGTGGAGTCCAAAAAGATAGGTGTTACAACCAACAGTAGAAGAGTATCAAAGAAACTACTTTGGTTACAAGATTTTACTCAGTAGTAATAGATTTACTAGTAGATTTACAACAGTTTCAACGAAAACCAATAAATTGTAAAGTAAGCTTGAAATCCATTGACCAAACCTCGTAAAAAAGAACACAATCAAGTTAGTATATGTTAGTAATCAATCTAAAATCTAAAAGAAGGTCACAAATTGAGAGAGAAACACAATTGACCTATGAGATATAGGGTTTGTATGATACACAGTCAATGAACCTTAATAAAGAGTTCAAGAGAGGTGAAGAAGAGAGAGAGAAAGAAAGTCATATTAATATCTATACTTAGTACATGCAATAAAGGACGTTAGGTTAAGGATATTAAGCTTAAGCTTTAACATTGGTGCTCTATTCATGATGAACACAACTCGTACTCATATTCTTGATGACAAGATGAAATCATTGCAAGCTTATAGGAAGATATTCAAACTTTAACATGGCAACTTGAAAAATTACAAGCTTTGTTACTTGATAAAAATGATGAGAATTAGAGTACTTGAGAAGAAACATAAATCATTAGGAGTACTTCATCATTTTCAAATGGGATAGTACCTTCTTTTGAAAATTTCTTGAAAAGATTCAAGTTAGAGGTGCCAAAATTTAATGTGGATGATCCAATTGCATGGATTTCTAAGGCAAATAATTTTTTTTTTAATTTTCATCAATTCCCAGATGAATAGATACTTACCGTTGCCTCATTTGCAATGGAAGATCATACATTACCTTAGTATCAGTGGATGCATCAAAATAAACAACTAAGTTCTTGTTTTTACTTTTTTCAAGAAATAAAGTAAAAGCAAAGATAAGAAAATCTATTTCACTTATGTTTTGTTCACTTTACAAAATGAAATGAGAAAAGAATGGAATTGGAAATCCGAAAGAATGTAATAATAGTTTAATATATATTACTTTGTTTAGTTGTATTTATTAGCAATATGCAATAGAACTTTAATAGCTTAATTACTCTTAATCCGTTTTCTTTCTCAACAAACCCTAAAGTAATAAGTAGTAAAGGCAATGGTGCTGGTGATGGTTAATGTCAGCGGCAACATGGTGGTGGTGGTGATGGTGGCGGTGATGACAATGGTGTTAGTTGTGATGGTAGTTGCGGCGATGATGGTGGTAGCAACAATAATGGTAGTGATGGAGATAACAATGGCGATGATAATGGTAACGGTTGGTAGTGATAGCAGTAGTGGTGGTGATAATGGTGATAGTAGCAATAGAACGTCAGTAGCGGCAACGGTGGCAATAATGGTAGTCGATAGTGGTGGTGGTAGTGGTAATGATGCCAACAGTAATGGCAGTAGTGACTGCAGAAATGGTGGTAGTCAATGGTGGCAGCAACGGTCGATGGTAGCAGTAGTAGGTGGTAGCAATGGTGACAACAGTAGTAATGGTGGCTAATGGTAGTATTGGTGGCGGTGGCAGTGGCGACAGCAATGGCAATGGTAGTAGTGGCAATAATAGTAGTAGCAGCAACAACAATGATGGTGGTAGTCATTAAATTAGGACGATGTCATTTTTGGGAAAAATATAAAATTTTGTAAGGAATTATAATTCTTTAGTTGAACTAAGGAATATTCCTACAAAATTACAATTCAGAGAAAAAAAAAATAAAGTGAATTCCATAATAGGGAATAAGGGGGGAATGAAATTATAATTCCCCCAAGTGAACGGGGCATTACTCTTTATCGAGTTCAATCTTTAGTAGAACAATTAGAAAGAACATGGTAATATAAAAGATACTATTCAAAATAATTGTCCTTTTCAATACAGTATTACATATATTTAGGAGGTGACTTTATGATCTTAACATCTCATAGAGGGCTAGAATTGTTATATTAATATATTGGGTGAAGGTTAAGCTTGCTATTTGTTTGACTTAACTCCTTGTGCTTGGTAATAGCACCTAGGGATTATAGTTTATACTTGGGATGATTAAGTGGAAATTAGCTTGATAGGCATGGAATAAGGATTGTTGAACTAACCTATCCACCTTAATCTTTCTTAGTCAAGCTCATGCACTTATGAGGAGGCTACTGACCTTAAGCCTTTAGCAAGCTTATTTAATATAATTATGGAATGAGCAAAAACTCCATCTTATCCATTGATCACTAAGATGATTCGATAGATATCATTAAGCTCAAAAGCCTATAGATACTCAATCATTCTCTTCATTTGACATAACTTAATAGATTTATTCTACTGTAAAGTTTCTACTCTCTAATATCAAGCAAACGCTCAAGCAAAGAACGATCTCGCTTGCTTAATGAATTGCAGGGTCAATGCTAATTGCTCCTTAGGCTCCCCTATCCATTGCTCATACATTTGATACTCCAAAAACGCTTGTTTCTACTCTATACCATTCTCTGTTGATTATCCCGCTAAGTGTTATCTCCATTTCACTACTTTGAGGACACATGTAATTCGATGCTCACATGATAGTACATGGGTACTCCAGTCAAAATCCTTCATTTGCACATGCTATATCTCGTAAGATCATTTTTGTACCATACGAACAAAATGATAATATTATTTGGAGGCCTTTGTTACTGTCAGTTACTTAATTATAGTATAATTCTTATAGTATCTAGAAAACTTTATATTTCAATTATATACAACAAAGTCATCTAGTCAGACATTTCACATTTATCAAAGTACTCATGAAATTCATTATTTATATTTGTATGATGTAAACCTCATGATACTATGAACAAAGATCAAACTTCACACAAAATGATTATGGCTAAAGGATCAACTCAATATCATTTTGGTCTTTAGGGAGGTTTGCACTTTAGAAACTCTTCAAGCATCATATTATCAAACTCCTTTCCCTTACCATGTTATGTATTACCCTTATTTTATTCATTATTTATTTTCCTTTATGATAGGACTACAAAACACAAGATCTTGGCATTTAAACCTTTATCCACTTGGAGTGTAGATAACATCATAATTCTACAACCATTTATGCCTTCTTATCCTTATCGCCTGTCTTTCTCCCTAGAGAAGGCATCTAATATGGTTTGATACTAAAAAGAAAAAAAAAACAACGTAAAAACTACACTAGATCAGGTTTGGCATGTCATAAGAAGTTGATCCTAACATAATGGAGATTTCATTAAGTGAAAAACTATGAAGTTGAGGTTTCAATTTCTAATCTTTACCTTTACACCTTTTAGCAATGATTGAAACTGATTGGAATCAGATTCAAGGACCCATTACCGGTATTCAAGCTGAAGGACTCGAAAACATGGCATACTAAGTAATTACTCTCCGACTTACCCCTATGGAATCCACCTTAGTGAGACAACCAAACCTATTTTGCTTCCCGAGCTCTAACTAGTCTTTCATCTTATTGTAGATTGAAACCCAAGACCATCTTAATCCATCAAATAGCTTGGCTAATGTTTCTAGTCCAACCTATTGTTAAGTTATCTTAACCAAAATTTGAGCTGTTGGAGCAACCTCTAATTTGTCTCCTAACCATATGGAAACTGTTATCTATTATTAGAAGATGCCTAAGCAATCTACAACTCTTATTTCTTATATTTCCATACCTTATACTATTTTAGAGGAATATTCTTTGTGCTTCTCTTCTTAGCTAATAGTCCTTTCTAGTAATTAATTTCTTTAAACTTGTAACCTTAAAAGAGTTAGGTATGAATACTCATTACTTTTACAGTCAAAAGGCATCATCTTCATCATTTGAATATACTTTGTTTTATCCCTTTGTTTTTTTACTTGTGTATAAGTTCAATACCCATGAATTTTATCTAGTTTCTTAAGCAAAATCTAGTGGTAAGTGACCCTAAGTAGTTGTTTGTGCATAATATTAAGCAAGTGCCTAAGTTCATGAGTGCTTTTTGGTGTGTCATATTTGAAGAGCAACTCACGAGTTTGCTCACAATCAATTCTTCCCACTCTATTCTTTGACTATAGCATAGACTAAAACCACCTATGTGCCTTTCCAATATTGTTGCATGTGTGGTTCTCTATGTTATAGTGTATTATGAACTAAACCAACTTTAGGGTCTCTTACATTGATCATGCTGGTGTCTTTTGCTAGAATTAACACCAATCTCTTTAATTTTGATACATCCATAACCTAATTGATTATTTCTTTGGTAATCTTGTTATTTACATGTAGTTCTATGTAAATAAATGATTTTGCAAAATTTCTCCATTGCATGCTAATGGGCTCTTTGTTACAACATACAATGTATAAGATGTAACATATGTAAGATCCCATCTCAGGTCAATCATCCCTAAACTCACCATTAGACTTTTTGTTTTGGCACCTGTTATTTGCCTTCTATGCATTAAACATTAAGCATTGCTCTATATGGTCATTTGTAACCACAACAGTCCATTATACAAGTATAAGAAGCAAGTTAATGAGGTTTTTATACCACTACTATTAACCCCATTCTTGTTAAGTTGGTGAGAACTCAAAAGGCTTTTTCTTTCACCATGTAATACTATTGCTAATATTGGGGGAAAAAAAAAGTTCCCTCCATCATTGGAGTTATCCTACGCATTAGAGTTTCAACTCTCTTATCATGTGGAAACTCGCTTCCCTTTATCATCTATGTGTATAGTCTATCACATGCTTAGTTACCACTTATGTTGAGGTTGAATCTTTAACCTACTAACATTGTTGCTCATTTCATATGTAAAGCCTTAAGACTTTAGGAAGTGGAATTACTTAGCTACCTTGCTATAATACCTTGTAATTTCAATATGTTTTAATATAAAATGTTATGCTTCGAAAAAGTGAAGTCATAATAGTCTCGTCGTGTAAATCATCCTAAAATAAAAACTGACCTTACAGTTGCTATCATAGACCTAATTTACACCAGGCGTACTTCACTTTACCACTATGAAGCATCTAGTTCTATATCTACTGATATAAACCTGTAGAAGAATTCTTTTGAATTAACTGATAAAGTAGACTTGTAGGTTTGACCTTCCAGAAGAATGCTAGTAAAACCTACAAGTATACTTCTTTTAGTATATAGACCAAAAGATGGAAAATAGTGAGCCTCTTAAGAAGATTTGGATAGTTTCTTAGTAGTTAAAAAAAGTTTAATAACATGAATGAAATTTAGCCAAATTCTTCTTGATTCTTACCCCCAAATGTTGTTTGCTAAAATTTTGGTTTTGAGTATGATACTTATAGTTCAATTCTAAATCTGCATAATAAACTATAGGGAAATAAGTGACAACTTGCTCAATAAGTGACAACTTGCTCAATAAGTGGGACGAAGATAGAAGTATGCATTCAGCACATTATAAATAAGGTTTTCAACCAAATTAGTTAGATGTATGTACAAGCAAATGTCATAGCATAACGTTATTCGGTTTGTTGTGAGATTAGAGAAATTATACTTACTCTAATTCAAGTTGAGGAGTTTTGACGCCACATACTCATGGATCGGAACTAAACCGAGGCTTGTGTAATGGAGAATACCCTCTTCCCGTGACTATCTTTGAACTACAGCCCACAACCTTACAGCGACCTTTTCTCTTGTCACTTAGCTAAAATGACTATTTCAGCTATACTTATCGAAAGAGGTTCATGTTTGACTCAAGAATCTTAACTGTTATCCTTAGTAGGTTGCAATGCATGTCAGTTTAAATGTAAAGCCAAGTTTGAGCTAATTCATTTTTAAGATGATTAACCAAGCTCAAATAATTCAAGCATAATAATATTCACAGAACAACCATAACGTGGAGCTTAACTCCCATCACAGCAAATCAAATCTTAAACACAAGCATTGTACACATACAAATAGGCAACTATAATTACAAGCAAATACATAACAAAGTCTCTAAATATTCTAAAATAATACCAAAAAATAATATAAAGCATTGATTCTACTTACCTTAATGTATTGTTACTTTATCCTTAGTCATCATGTGCATCTTCATTAATGGTTTCCTAAAATTTAATACACAACTTTAGTTATTATTCACCATATGAAGTAAGAATTCATTTTCAATATTAAACATGTTTTTAATTTGGGCTAAGTACATTTTTTAGTTGTTTATTAGGTTTTTAGTTAAGTAAAATAGGTTCTAACCTAATTTATAATTAAGGTTCTAACCTATTATCCTAAATTAAGTTCTCATTTAGAGAATTTTTTACTTATGTCCTAACTTTAGAAAGGGTATAAAGTTAAAATATAGCTCACTTTTTGACCTAGGCCAATTTTTAGTGTACTTAAAATATTTAACACCAGGTTATATTCTGACTTAGTTTATAACATAATTTTTAACCCTGTTGCTACTTTTACATTTCACTATATACCCCTTATTCTTACTAAATCTCCCCATTCGAGTACGTGGTTCACCTTTTCTTCATCAACCGAAGTAGTACATAGGTCTAAACACTCCTACCCTATACATTTCAACATGTTTAGATTGCAAATTCGACTATTCGATCACAGGCAAATTCCAACTTCCCCATCTTAACTTATGATTGTAACCAATCTTCATTTAACATTGCACGACTAATAGTGGTCAAGTCTTATCATCTTTACTATTTAAGGTTTTGACAATAACTCTTTTAGCTTATCTTTTGCGACAAAACGATATATATATATATATATATATATATATGTACACGTATAGTAAAAAAAAAAAAAGTGATTCTCACTTTAGAAAATCATTTGTTTATCCTATTAAAAATCCTTACTGAAATATGAGTCCATTCCATGTCTCCGAAATAGTATTTTAAAATCATATTCCTAATTTTTTAAAAATATATATACATATATCAACATTTTTTTTAATAAAAGTTCCAACTATAACAATTTTCCAAGGAATCACAACTAACAAAAATTTGATGACTAATATGGCAATTTTTTTTATAAAAATAAAATGGATATAATGAGGAATCTATAGAAAGTTTTTGATGTCGAAACAACATTGTTTTGGGTTTTGAAAATCGATTGTAAAGCCTGTCTAATTTAATGATTTCTTAAAAATAATTTATAAATCAATAAATTTCATCCACCTAATGTTTTCCTATAAGTCTACATACAAAATTACTTATGAATAATAATTTTTTTTCTTAATCACTATTTTTAATTTTTTTTCCAAACACAATTTAATATTTTTGGTAGTCAAGGGAAAATTGGACTAGAAAAAGGTACTCACCACGTAGGTTCCTTGCCTACTATTGGTTAGTGTCATCTTCTCGCAATAGTTGTCTTGCTCCTATACTTTATGTAAGCCCCAAAGTTCAGCCAAGTAACCGTAGGATTGAACTTAGAACCCAAGGTTTAGGGTGATCGGTTAAAAGATCCGATCAAACCCAAATTATAAACTATTGAGAAGAATATTAGTAAAAATGACCCCGTAAAATTAAATTTAAGAAAATAAGTAATGAAATAAAAGACTATAAAATTTTCAAATTTTAAGCATAATAATTGCTAATTACCGAAAAGGCAAAAAGTGTAATATAATAACTAATAAATTACTGGAGATAGATTATATGTATAATAAAAATTTTAGAATGACCAAAATAATAATTAGGAATGTTCACGTATATCCTACATGTATTTACGTGTAGATAAAAATACGCGAAATTACCTAAATTTACCAAAAACTAAGCAAATAATTAAAGAAAATTATAAAATAATTGAGGAAAAATCAGAAGGGTGTGGAATGATGTAAACTTGGTCGTGGCATGTCAGGATAAGGAAAAGAAAAATTAACCAATAAGAATTAAGCAACACAAAAGCCAAAATTTAAGAGATAAAGTAATTGTCTTATCTAATTTAATGCACAATAATTACACTAAAACCCTATAAATAGCAGGAAAAATCCAGGAACTCATTTGGACAGTTGGGAAGCAGAGAAAATTAGGGAGAGTCGAAAATTGAGAGAAAAATTCGGTTTGGAAAAAAATTAGAAAAATCTGTGCAATTAGGGCTTCTAAAGGGAACCCCCACCAGACGAGCAGTTGGAAGTGGACGGCCACCATCAACACACGGTGGTGGCAGCGCCCAGGCCGGCCGACAAGGCCACGGCGGCCCGCGGTGGCCGGAGCCACCCAAATCGGTAAGTTTGATTTCCTGCCCGATTTTGTGAAATTTTGTAAAAATAGTAAATATAATTAGAAAATTATGAATTTTGTTATTCTAGGATATTTTTGTATGTAGTTTTTAGGAAAAATGTTATTTTGATGAAATTATGTCCCGTAATATATGGTCCCTAAGAAATCATGCAAAACCGAGCATATTTCGGTTTAGAAATAAATGACGTTAGAAGTGTAGTTTCAAGCCCAAAATTTTTGTATAGATTACTCAGAGGATATAGAACAGTTCTATGAAGCCCGTTTTCAAAAATTAATTTTTGAAATTTTTAGATAATTTTTAGGCCCTAAAATGAGGCATAAAATGTGTAATTTGGAGTTAATTAGGTGATTAGGTTATTAATTACTGATTTAGATAGTAATTAGATGTTTAGGGATGTTAATTTCTGATGTGGAAACCCAATCTTAGTCTATGGAGTGTTAAGTGTAAGTAATAAAGGTGTTATGTGGTAAATGTAGAAAATTAAAAATATGTAGAATTGGAAATTTATAAATATGAAAAAAATTAGGGTTATTTAGATAATATTAGGGTAAAAATCAGAATAATATTAAATCTGAATTAGGATTGAATTTTAGGTAATTATATAAAAAAGTAAGATTTTCTCACATCGGAGATAAATCCGATACCCTAATTAGGACTAGCGTGTACCGAATAGCTTAGAATACTAAATTAAGACCTAATAGGATATTTGGATACCCGAGCTTAATGTGATTAATTTCACATTAGGATTCGAACATGTTTAGGATTTAGAAATCGAACTAAAACCTAATTTAGAAATCGATGCGAAAACCGAACCTGAACCTAACCCCAAACCTAGAATAATTGTAAAAGATTTAATACCTAGATAATTAGGCATATTAAACCTTAAACAAAACCTAACAATAAGCGTTATATGATAAAATGAACTTATAATATTTATATGAAAAGCTGAAACCACGTTCGTGTTATAGGGATGATCGGCGATGGCCTGAGCAAATCGGACCTCGAGTGAGTGAGCGAGGAGTCGAGGTAAGTTGGGATTAATACGTTACTGTATTTTGGGAGGCTTAAGATTATGCTTGGTTGTGCTTGTTAGATAGTTGAATGTATGCATGTGCTTGATTATGGGTGATGCCATGATTCTGTTTGTTGCTCTGTACATATTATATGAATTGTATGAAATGATCGATCACCCTAAACTGGACTTAATTAAATATACGACCAGTAATCATAATCGAACATGCATGGCAACCCGTTAGGGGATTTAGGACTCTCCGGCCAAATACCGACCCCTTCGGAAGGGATAGCGCAGGATTGCAAAATGGTCCCTTCTTCATCCTCAGTCGAACTAAGTGACAGGAGAGGAGGTCGCGGCGGGGGTGAAGACAGTGGTTCGAAGGTAGTCGCGGGAGGAGCAAGGTCTCCATTACACAAGCCTGGGTTTGGTCGTGAGCTGTTACATTAACGGTAACTCCTCAACCCGGATTAGAGCGGGCGCAATTTCTCTAATCTCACGACGGGCCGGACAACGTGGTGCGATGGCATTTGCTTGCACATGCATTGCACCTAATAAGTGATTGAAAACCTTATTGTGTGTATGGTATAGTTTTAAGTCCTCCGTCCTAACTTACTAAGCTGTGGTTGCTCACATCCCTATAGACGTCGTGCAGGTGCTGGCTAAGAAGCGGCAACAACTACCCTGAAGCTAGCAACTGCTGGATCCTGGGGAGTGAGGAAAAACATTGAAGAATAAACACATATTTTAAGGTCTAAGTTTTTATTTTAGAATTATTTTTCATTTCCGAGTGATGTAATAACTAGGGAACATACTATAGAGAAATGTTGTAAACTTTAACTGCAATAATTGAATGATAACATATATATATAATTCCTCACTTTTATAGGTAAATGATTTATTTAAATTACAAATTGGCTATTTCAAAGCGGGTTAGTTGTGGACGCCTTGTGTAGATCAGGTCTAGGATAGCGGTTGTGAGGCCAACTTCTATCTTAGGGTGGTTTACATGGCGGGGCTGTTACGACTCTGCCGCTTCGGGGTGTGACACTTTATACTTGGATGAACCCATCAGCAGATGCAAGGGGGATCGTTGTACTCTTCCCTATGGGATCCTCCTCATAAATTTCTATACATTTCCTAAATCTCCTAAAGTTTTTCTTTAATACTTATGTTGTCCTCAAGTTGTAGATGGCCAATTGTGATGTTCTTACCTGATATATAGTGGGTGATGACAATGGACATATCATGGACAAGAAGTACTTGATATATAGTAAGTGATAGTAGTGGACATGTCATGAACAAGAAGTGTCCTTTGTTTGTTTATTTATTTAGTTTATTACTAGTGTATTGTTATTGTTATTTTAAGTTAGATGATGATAGGTGTTTTTGCATAAGCCCTAATTTGTTGCCACGAATGAAGCCAACTCAAATCCCTTAAATTTCATCTCTTTTGGTTAGTCATTTTATTAAATTATAGTATAATTTATCCCAATTTAGCTTGTTTTCTAATAGTTACATCTATATACATGTATGCATATTCCACTTGCTATATATATATATATATATATATATATATATATATATATATATATATAGGAAGTAAACGTGTCAATTAAATATTGTTTCAAGTCATATAACTATCTTTTTTCATCCATATTATTCTGCAAATTTGGAATTTCAAATGTAGTATACCAATATTAAAGACTTCTTTTTTTTTAAAGTTATTTTATGGAATGTGTTTTTACATATTTAAAAATATACGATAAATATACATAATCTAAAAATATCAATTTTGTTTTGTCATAATTTATTCAAATAACTTATCTCTGAGAGCTCCATAGTTTTGAAAACTCAATTTTTTTTAGAACATGACAAATGATAGAACTATATTTAACTTTTTTTTTTTTTTTGCTTAAGTGATATGGCTATTTATTATTTCCTTTTTCAAGGTCGAAGCTTACAATGTTACTTACACATATATATATTGACTCTATTGCAAATTCGACAGTTAAACGGTAAGTTGCCGTATCGTAAACGTCCTAAATTAGAGTGACATTGTAGTAAACAATTTATGAGGACTCACATAAAAGCTTAGGATCGCTATACTAATCTATAGAGCTACTTAATAGATATTTCAAAATATTTACTTAAGGAGACCTTATTCATGCTCAAAAATCCATTAACTCACGTACCTATGGTCATCCAAGTACTACGTGGGCAGCATTCATACACACCATACCGAAGTTCATCTTGTCTCAATACTTCTTAATGCTAAATGGAATCTTAAAATATTTGTAGACATGTATCATGCCCTTATCATTAAACTAGTGAAATCCATACTGCTTTAGGTGTTGGGTGGTTGAAAATTTCATCTTTTCTACTAGTAGAAGGAGATGATATTAGTATAGGTTCTACTATCCATAATGATGGAATAGGTTTTCCCATTCACCATGCAATAGTTATGAAACAAGTTTTCCCTCTAAGTGGAGTCTTTCTTAATTGGTTGTCTAGAGCTTATTGATCAACCAAGGCGAGGTGTTCACTTTCTTCCAACTTGCAATAATGTGCTTCTTGCTTTTCTCGAAGGTTTCACTATTTTGCTCTTTCTTACTCTCACTTTTAATCATAGTTTCAGGTCTACTTTTTTTTAAGACCATGGCTCTCTTATTTAGGTACTAAGATGCAAAGCAGCCATACCTAAAGCATTTGAAGCACTAAACTTCATGAAGCTCCGTTTCAGGAACTCTCTCCTTCTCGACCTTCTAAAGTTTGGGTTTAGCTTTATTCAACTCTCCCTTCTCTAGTCTCTTCTTAACTCTTCTCTATTCCTCATACTTCTCATGCTTAAGCCTCGTCGATTGTGTTTTGGTTAGAGGTTGCCACTTCTGACATTGCCTTTTAACCTTAATGGCCAGGTGGATGACGTCATCTAAAGTGTTACACGATTCTCGTTCTATTACATTGGCAATCTTGTCTCTCAACCCTCTTAAAAATCTACAAATGTTTTATTCCTATGACAGTTGCAACTCGCAACATGTAATCAGAGTCTCTAACTCTTGCGAATATTATTTCATGCTAAACTACCTTGCTTTAGATGTTGGAAGGTGTAAAGCATATCTCTTCTTATAGTAAGTTAGAACAAAATGTTGACTCATCAACTTCCAAGATTAGATGGGTTCTTCTCCTTCATCTGCTCTCTTAGCAACTAATTTAACCTACAATAAGCTTGCATAATTGTTGAATGATAAGGAGGTAAGCTTATCTTTAGTGCAGTTATTGAACTCATAACACTTAAAGATCTTCCCAACTCGAGGCACCTAGTTTAACTACTCCTTAGGTTGGCTGCTTCCACTACAAGTTGAAAGCTTAAGGTCGATGTTCTCTAAACTTGTTATTTATTTTCTTTCTCTTTTTCTTTATTTTGTTTTAATACTTTTTTATTTTTCCACATAACAAATTAAAACCTACACTGACTTGTGCAGGTCCTTGGTTTCAATTTTAGTTTCTTTGTTGTTAGTTTTATTATTATTATTATTGGTATTTTAGTGATTTTTTTTTTAAACACGTGTATATTACAAATGTGTGATATTAGTTTTTTTTTTTGGGTGAATTTCTTTTAAACATGTGCATATTACTAACGCCATTAAAATTGCACAATTAGGGTATTTGCATGAGATAATCACTAACATGAGTTTTCTTATAGGTCCCTTGTGTCAATTTCCATTGGTTAGTTGTTTTTGCATATTGTCGCATATTTATAAAAATCACATTTTATGCATCCATTAGACAAATTGCATAATTTTTTTATAAAACATTGCATCCTTTGATTAAAGTTCAAGTCTTTGCATTTTTACATAAAAATCACGTATTTGCATATTTTTCGTAAAAATTAAATATTTTAGAAATTTTGAATAAAAATTGTCTTTTTTATTAAAATTGCAATTTTTGTTCAAATTAGGCACTTAAGGGTTTTTAGAAAATAAAATTTTTTTGTCACATAGTTGGTTTTATGAAAAAAATAAAATTCTTAATTTGTTTTTTTTTTTTTCAAAATTATGCTTTTTAAGGTCTTTGCAAAACTTGGGTAATAAAAATTAGGTCCTTATTAGGTTTTTTTTTTAAATTAAACTGGAGAAAAATGTAAACTTGACTTGTTTTTAAAAATAAAATAAATCTATAAACTAAAGTTTTATAAAAAGCAAAACTGCATTACTTTAATTCCAACTAGCAGGTACGTAGGTACTTCTAGGATAACTATAAAAAATGATTTTTTTTTTGTTTTGTCTTTCTTTAGGATAATTGGTAATAAAAAATAAAAAAAAAAATTCGTGCAATTTTCATATTGTTATCATTTTTGAATTATTTAGAAAAATCATAAAAATTAAGGCCCATTAGTTATTTTTTAAAATTCTTATATGGTGACTTTATCTTAATAAGTTAACACCTGAATTTGGAATTTTTGGTTAATTTTTTGAAGAATTATTATTTTAAAGAAAATTCTTGCACTATGGGCTAAATTAAGGTTTTTTCCATCCAAAAAACCTTAATGGAAAAAACCTTAATTTTATTTTTTAACAGTTTTTACTAGTTAGTGACTCTAAATTTATCATTGAAAAATATTTTTAAATATTTTCAAAGAAATATATATATATATTTAATCTAATATCAAGTAATCTATATTGAGCAAGCTGGGTTTAATATATGTTAAATTTAAAAAAAAATAAAGCTTAACAAAGTAGGCTTTTGTATGCTCATACATATACAATTGATGTATTCCATGTGCTGAGCATTTTGCTCACCCTTTGAAGGTTTTATTTTTAAGATACAGATATTTCAAAAAACTCTTATCTTTATGATCACTTGCATTATGATTCGATGTACGACTTAAGAACTTATGTAGAATATACATATAATGAGAAGTAGATGGGTTGCGTTTCCATTAGTATATGAGATGGTTGGGTTTGTGATTGCCATTATAGTTAGAGATTAAACACCCGTATTTATGTTCTAGTTTATGTTGACCTATGTATTGTTATCACTAATCGTATGGTTTGATGTAGGAGCTACTTATACTTCAATTGTAGGATTAATAGGTATGGCCTAATGTTGATTGGCAAGACTGATATGATTCATATTGATTATATGCATTTGGAGTTATTTATTGGGTGATTTATGTGGACTATTTGTTAATTGTGGATATTTTAAATAGGTTCTAGGCCTTTATGTATTAGTACTTAGTATTGATACATCATGACCTATAATATTTTAGGTTCCGGAGTGTTACACATAAGTGGCTTAAGATGTTTTGTTATTCCCTTAATAGTTGTGATAGATAAAATGCAAAGACATATGCATCATGCTCTTTAATGTGATAAAAAGTTGATGATAGATGGACTTGCTTCGACATATACCTTGTCACTTTTTTTTTTTTTAACTAGTAAGTAGATAAATACATATTTTTGTATAATTGACTTGAAGGTTAATCTTCATTTTTTGTCCATCAACTCTCCTTGCTATCATAAGAAATTAAAATTTATTCTTATACACTAACATTGATGATTACCATAAGGTATCGATGGGCTAAGGCCTTTATCTATCATCCAAATTTTAGTAATGAAAGGAGTTATGAATTTTGATAGTTATTCTACTGTAATATGGGGCGAACTACTTACCTTAATTGAAATCCTAAAAGGCTTGCTATGTGTCATGATTTGAGGCTTTCTTTAGCATATTGATTGACTACGCCTCGCTTACTATCTTGCTTCTATAGGATTAAGCAAGCCTAACTCATGCAACGATGGCCAACAAAGCTTGAATGTATAAGCAACACGAAATAAGAATAAAAGGAAACGATAAATAGAAGGGACACGAGTAAGAATCGTAAAAATAAATAGCACACTTTCATTAATCCATCGATATAGGAAGGTTGCAATTATGTATGCATGGGGGTTATGTATATACAATAATATGCCTTTGGTCGTGATCAACGAAAGTGATGAGTAAGAGTTTCAAATCTAAAAGAGTACTTACACTCCCGTGCACATACAATTGTATCCTTTTTAACACCAATTGATTAATAAAAGTATGCTAATTCATATTTTATGATTCTTGTGCATGTCCCTTCTATTTACTATTGCCTTTCATTCTTGTTTCATGTTACTTATAGATTCAGACCTTGTTGGCTATCGTTAAGCAAGTTAGGTTAACTTACTATTATAAATGTAAGATAGTAAGTATCATACGATCCATCGATGTGTTAGAGAAAGCTTTAAACCATGAAAATTGTTATCAAAGTCTAGGTTATTCCGATGGAAACAACTGTGATATGATAAGAGAAAGTAAGCAAAATGCTAGATAGTATGGAGAAAATCCTTAAAGGTATGACCAAGTAAATAGATGATTTAGTTTCCCTTTTCATGAGAGTGGCCGACGTTGAGACTAATCATCATGAGATGAATGGTAAAATGAAAGAGATGGTTGAGAACTTTGGTGTCACAATGCAAACACTCAAGGAAAAAATGTATATAACAACCAATGATGAGAGATGATAACTGGGTACTCAAGTTGAAGACTTGAGAAGACGGTTAGATACTTATACCTCAATCGAGTATATTGAAGAATTAGAGGCACAAGTGATTATTTTGACTCGAGTTGTGAGAAATGCTCATGCCTATGCCCTCATACACACTCTCTTTCATTTAGGGCATCTAAAGATGCTCGAGCCTATCCATTTCATTTATTATACTTGAAAGAGCTTGAAAAATTAAGAATTGCACTAGCTTGGAATTGTAGCTTTAAGGGGGAGCTGGTTCCATCTTGGAGAAGATGAAACCACAATTCTATCCCGCCCTCTTTAGTGAGAATTTACCTAAATAATCTTCACTTTATCTACTTATATAAAGTAAACTATTAACATTTCTAGCAAAAGCTTTATATATACACATTCCATTCTATCAATATAATATTGAAATGAAATCGCTAGTTTCGACATATTTGCAATTTTATTCTATTTCAATCATTCCACTCTAAACCATCGCTACTAGTAATGTTTAACATAATAATAATGATAATAGTTGGAAAGAAGGAAAAAAAAAAAGCAGGAGATATGCTGCACCAATAACGCAATGACACGTTAGTATCTTACAATCCCTCACTCAACTACTCAAATTGTCCATGAAGTCCTAACAATCTTAACCAACTCATTCATATCACACCCTCGAGTTCTCCGTCCAAATCTAAAGTAACAAAATAATTAAAAAAGTTGAGGACATAAAAAGGCAGCATAGGCAGCTCAACCGTAGGCATAGGAACATACTACACTATACACCACAAACCGAAATAACACATTCACACAACATTAAAGAACAACAGTCCAGCACAACACAAGTACCCCAAAGGCAATTTACAATACAATGGTTGTGATTTTCATTTAAAACTGCCAAACCTATCTAGGCGGTCGTTTCTGTGCTCCTCGCTCTTGTTTTCTCCGCCTCTCTCTCCTCTTTATACTCCCTCTTGCCTTTCTGCCCCCTTCCATTCTCCAATCTCTCTCTTCCCCCAACATTTTTCTTTTTCTTTTTCTTTTTCTGCAGGCATTTTATCAAACGTTTTGTGGACAATCTCCAAAATGTCTGCAACTTTCTCTTCTATCAATCTGATACACCCCACTTATGAGAACCCTTCGATTGTTCCCAACAAACCCACTTCCCAATTCCTCGGATCCACTCGGAAGCTCCGGTTTAATTCGATCTCGAAAATGGTTTCTGTTTCCACTTCGTCACAGCGTGGATCCTCTGTCGCCGTGTCCAATGTTGTCAAGGAAAAGCAGGCCAAATCCGCCTCTACACTCTCCAATTTGGTACAGTCTCTAGTACCCGTTCCTGTTTTTCAATGTTTCGTGCTTTTAAGGTTGTTGATATTGTTGTGATCAGAAATACCTAGTTGTTTTATTTACGGAAGTAGGTAGCGTATTCATCCAATTTCGAGTACTAATGTTTTTATAAGTATTGCTTAGTGTAACAGATTTTAAAATGATAATCTTTTCTTGTCGCTTTGTTTTGATTTATTGCTTCCCCAATTTGATTTGTAAGAAATATTGTATAAAGTGAGTTTTCTTTTGATATGATTAATTAATTTCTGTGTGAAATTGCTTTTTATTTGTGGATGTAATACTTAGAGCTCACCAAAAGTCTACTATTTTTTTTTTTCTTTGATATATTTCAGCTGATTACGAAAGAGGAAGGATTAGTGTTGTATGAAGACATGGTATTAGGAAGAGGCTTTGAAGATATGTGTGCACAAATGTACTATAGAGGTAAAATGTTTGGTTTTGTACACCTTTACAATGGCCAAGAAGCTGTTTCAACTGGGTTTATTAAGCTTTTGAAGCAAGAGGATTGTGTTGTCAGTACCTATAGAGATCATGTTCACGCATTAAGCAAAGGTGTCCCTGCTAGGGAAGTTATGAGTGAATTGTTTGGAAAAGCAACTGGGTGTTGCAGGGGCCAAGGTGGGTCTATGCACATGTTCTCCAAGGAACATAATATGCTCGGTGGGTTTGCTTTTATTGGTGAAGGAATTCCAGTTGCAACTGGTGCTGCTTTCACAAGTAAATATAGGAGGGAGGTTTTGAAGGAAACTGATTGTGATCATGTGACCCTTGCATTTTTTGGGGATGGTACTTGTAACAATGGGCAGTTCTATGAGTGTCTGAACATGGCTGCATTGTGGAAGTTGCCTACTGTGTTTGTGGTGGAGAACAATTTGTGGGCTATAGGAATGTCCCATTTGAGAGCAACTTCGGATCCTGAGATTTGGAAGAAGGGTCCTGCTTTTGGAATGCCTGGTGTGCATGTGGATGGGATGGATGTGTTGAAGGTGAGAGAGGTGGCTAAGGAGGCAATTGCACGGGCAAGGAGAGGGGAGGGACCAACTTTAGTAGAATGCGAGACCTATAGATTCAGAGGACATTCTTTGGCTGATCCAGATGAGCTTCGTGATCCTGGTGAGTTATATTGGTTGGACTCAAATTTGTGCATTACAAACATGAATAGATGTTATTATTTACTTTTGCTTGACCTGGTAATGACTTGGACCATCACTGGCATCTTAGTTTGTGGGTTTCATATTTCTGTTTGAAAGTAATCTGGCATTCCTTGTGCATTGCATATTTGATGGTAATGATTACCTTGTGATAATCATAATGCCTAGATGGGAAATTAAATGGTTGAGTTTAGTGGATGCTAGGATAGTACTTTTGTGTTATTATAGCTAAAAACTTGGATTAGACGATTGATCAAACTCATAATAGATAAGATTATGTTTTATAACATGATATAGATTTTGGGCCTTGTACTTAACATTTCTTTTGGTTGATACGAAGAACATTGTTTTATGTATTATGTTCTGCTCATTTCATCTTATATCATAAGGTAGGAATAGAATCTCTACTCAATGGAAATGGATAACCACTTACAATAAATTGTTTAGTTAGCTTAAATGAGCCACAAGGAGTAAAACATGAATAGAAAGAAATGACAGAGTACCTTTCTTTAAAAAACTTTAATCTCACATCTAGTTCTGTCACCTACAACCACCACTTACAGCATCATTTATAATTCCATCTATTATGTTATCAACCATTGATCCGTTCAACAAATTGGGAAAAATTTAAACGGATAACCAAAAGGAAGGTGCAGATACACAGATTTTGTGCAACCAATGAGCCGTACGGTATGATTTAGCCCGTAGCACGAGAGGATGCAACCAAAGTTGCACTAGGGTGCAACCCATGGGTTGCATCAAGAGGATCTGACCCAGTCGCGGTCACACAGGTTGGTGCATTATGTGGTAGTTGCATCAAGTGGTCACACCACACATGGGTGCGGTGACTACTGGTGGTGATGATAAGTGGTGGTGTGTGGTGGGTATGGTGAAGGAGGAAAGGGCCATCCTTTGGTATTGAATTTTATTCTTCAATAAATTGACATGTAATAACTATTCGTCTCCTAGCAAGAATAGCTATGATGCAAAATGGGAGATTTTACCACCCTGTGGAATAGCAGTTCTGTGTACAAAGTACAACTAAATGCAGTAATAGCGATTCTACGGATAATAAGAGGGGAACAGCTATTCTATCCCCTTATTAATTTTAGTGAACATTTGCAAGATATGTGCAAAATTGCTGAAGCATATGGCAATATGGTGTTGTGCTTTATATATTTATGTTGTTGCAAAAAGAGAAATACCGGGTCATGCAACTAAGCCTAGCTAGCTATAGATCATTTTTTTTTTAAAGAAAATATAGAATATCAGCAACTGACTGGTTTATTTTAGCTTTAGAAACATTTCCTGCTTGTTGCTAGATATCATTTGGAGATGGGCCTATTTTAATTTCTTCAGTGTAGTCAAAGTCACTTGACTTGGCACCTATGCAAGAGGTGAGGCAAATTGTAAGAAAGCACCTTGCCCTTAGTGGTAGGCAACGCACATTTGCTGAGGATTGTGCCTTTCCTTAGAAAGTGCCAAAAATTAAGGCACTAGGAGTGCGCTTCAGTAATCAACTCTACTTTCCACCTTTCTATCCACTTCAGTTCCAAGTTCTGTGTCACCTACCCAATTATCACCCATTTCTCATTAGTTAAATGTGTATTATGATTGGTGTATTAACTCGTGTTTCAAGTTTCTATGTCATCTACCCTGATGTTAAGCCATTCTTTATGATCTAATGTTTGTGTTAGACCAATTAAGTCATTTGTGGTTTGAGCCTATTTGCTTCTTCTATGTCATTCTTAAGATTTTACTGTTCATCTATCTGTATTTTGCACATTACCCTGCACATGCAAGTCACTGTTAGTATCAAGACCTTCAGCAGTCCCTTAGGTCATAGCAATATGAAACTAGATGCCTGTTTCTGCTCTTCCTCTTCCATGAAGCCTCTGACCTGACCTATCGTTTATTTATTACCTTGTTCATACTAATTTGTTCTTTATAGCTCTTGTATCATTATTATTATTATTATTATTATTGCCATGATGGTATGTCCTTGGCACCATAACATGAGACGTTGAATTTTATGTGATTGTGTTACATCGAAGTTTGTATGGGTTAGTTATCTCGAGTGTTGTGCATCAGTAGTGAAACTTCAAACTTGATAGTGGGACTATGTCAAGCCATTGCTTGTTTGGTCATTTACCTATATGCTATAGGTAGGAGTGTAGGACACAAACTGATATTAATTTCTTAATTAGATCATTTGGACTGAATGATGTTCTTTTTTTTTTTTCCTTTTACCCGTCAGGTAAGTAACTAATGTCTTTAACGTCTGTCTTTTCAGCTGAGAAGGCTAAATACGCTGCAAGGGATCCCATCGCTGCATTGAAGAAGTACTTGTTCGAAAACAATTTGGCCAGTGAATCTGAGCTAAAAGCCATTGACAAGAAGATCGACGAGCTTGTTGATGATGCAGTGGAATTTGCTGATGAAAGTCCTCAACCACCCAGAACCCAGCTCCTTGAGAATGTATTTGCAGATCCCAAAGGATTCGGTATCGGCCCCGATGGAAGATACAGATGTGAGGACCCCAAATTTACAGAAGGAACCGCTAAAGTCTAGGTTCTATTATTGTTTGTTAGTATTTATTGCTTCTCTTGTTATTTTAACCTTTTTTTTTTTTTTCTTTTTGCTTTGAGGTTACTGTAACCTGTTTTGGTTTTTCCCAAGGGTATATGGACATTGGACATTTTATTAAATATAAGAGCAGAGTAAATAAAACCACCACAGGCGGTAGAGAGTCAAGACTAACAGAGTTTTATGCAAGAATATTAAAGAACATGAACATTAAATTCATAAAATAAATATTAACATTGTTACTTATTGTGTACCTATGAAAGGTGGAAAAATTAACGTTTGGTAACTGTGTTTTCGGCGATTGAATTTCTGATAAGGATTGCTATAGGTTTGGCACTTGATGTGTCCATATGAATTTGTTTGTCACATACAATATTGCTATACTTAAAAAAGAGAGTTTGATCTTTTCTAAGGGGCAGCCCGACATAATTTGTTGAGTAGCTGATTAGCTGGATATGATACATGTGCTGTGTTGACCATGGATGGATGGGTCTATGTGGTGGTTGATAAACCCACCTACAAGTGGGGAAGACAAAGCGTTGAAATGTTGGGCTACAATATAAAAGCCTCTAACCACCGAGCACTATTAAGCGACACTCAATCTGTTGAAAATCAACAAAGGCCGACGACAAGGCCGATTCGTTGCTTGAACTTCGTCTTTGTTGAATCGAAACTAAAATGCAACAGTGCGCTTGTTTAAATAGAATAATGAATCAAGATTGTTAAAAAGCATTTTTGTGGAACAGTCCATCAAGAAGATAGATTTGGAATTTTAGATTCTGCCATAGAGTTCATAATTAAAAGCCAACGGAAGCGTGGAGCCAAACAAGCCGTTATGGTGATGGCTCTTGACCCATTGGTCTGAACATTTATTGCTTTTTCTGCAGAACAAATAAGGTAGAATAGAATAATTATTTCTTACTTACATTGCATGAGTGGCGGGCGATTCATAAACTTGACTTTATAATAATGATATTATCTATGATGTGTTTGTTTCTGTCAATTTTGAGACTATTAGGACTCTTTTTGCCGAAAAAAAGGAACCAGGAAAGTAATGGTACTGTGACTGGATCCAAGTCCATTATAATGGATGTGCGGGAGGAGTAGTAATAGTAGATGTAACCCACTCTACTGTTACTCTCTCCCTGGACCTGATTTTTTCTTTTGCATCTTTATATTTATGAAGTTTACGAGTTTACCGAAAAAAAAAAAAACAATTGCCGCCGTAGATATCTTCACCCCCTTCTAAATATATTATGTTATATGCAGTTAGCAACAGAAGTTTGCAGATGGGTAATAATTACAATGAAATTGATAATGCTGAGATATTAATTGTGCAATTGAATATTTAAATTTAATTTCTAATTTAAAACCCTATCAGATTGCGATTCTATTGCTGTCCGATGGAGTCTTCTCACTTTTTTTTTTTTTAATAACTTCGAGGCAGTAGTTTGCCACTTACCTCCACGGATTGATCAAACGACCTACCTGTATAACTTTGTGGTCGTTTAGATAATTCTTAGGTATTGTTTAATTACTATATTTTTATTATATAATATTTGATAAATTCTTTAGTTCATTATTTAGTTTGCATATTAACTGAAGCTACTTTACAAAAAAATATTCATGTATTAGATTATATATTTAATAATTACAAAAATCTATTTCACTTTAAAGAATAGATATATCTTTTAAATTCTAAAAATAACCTTACGCTAAATTCCTAAATCACAATGTTAAGCTATATTATAATTTATAATATGAATAGTTAATATTTTAAATTTTTATAATTATAAAAATTCATATCTAATACTACACATACTAATTATGGTATAAGAGGATTTGTACCATCCTATTCTCTTTATACTCTATTGTCCTCAATTCTATTACAAATGCTACCTAAGGCTAGGGAGTGGTTGAAGTAGCATTTTTTTTTTTTCATTTTCAGCCTTTTCTTTTTTTTTTTGTTTAATTTTTTTATTTTAATTTATTTTCTATTTTAGTTGATTAATATAAATTATTTTCCTTCTTCATTGAATTAATTATATGGATGAATCGGAGCCTGCTATGTGTCATATACTCATTTAAAAATTAACAGTATTAAACAAATTTCTTAATTCAAATAGGGAAAAAAAGAAAAGAAAAGAAATATTTAAGGCTCAAATAGAAAAGTGGGCAAATATTAATGATTAAAAGTCTACTTTTCTCTTAATTTATTTATATTCTATTTGAGGTAACCACTCCTGATAATGGATGACAATTTATCTAAATGTACGCTTTGAAATGGAGACAAATAAAACACAGTCAAGACAATTCTTAAGCAACAAATTTCAACCAGACACAAATTAAATCAAAACATACATCATATAAAAATACCCAATTCAGATGGACCAACAATTTCACACACCACAAACTCTAGTCCATAGAGGGAAAACTCATATACACGTTATTATTTCTTAAAATCATTGTGCCTAAGCCCAAGAGAGTCAAGAGCTTTAAGATTTATTACATCGCACAGGGAATTTTCTTCCATAACTTTACTTATGTTATGATTTTGTTAAGATTTCCAATTTAACTTTTACTTAAAAGTGATGCTGAATAAATTCAAGACCAGCTCAGTTAGCGCCCATTATATAGAAGTAAAACAAAAAAAAAAAGAAAGAAAGAAGGATAAATGGTATATTTTAATAAAACTTACATCGAAATTTAAATTTGACTCAAACATGACTGGACTTAATTACCCTAAGCTCAATTATAACTCTATAAAGTTCATAATTATGTCAAATCATAGCTTCAGTCTTAAAGCACAAGTTTGATCCTTATACAAGTAAAACTTAAGCTCACTTGAATTCAAATAAATGACAAGTCAATCTAGATTATTGGAGCACCAGCTTATTAATGCCCTTAGTAATAAAAATAAATAATGATATGCACAAATCAAAACCAAATAATTTAATAACATTGACCATGGTCCGATTTCAACTATTACTATGTTTTTGTTCCTTTTATTATTTTTTTCTTTTTTAAGTAATTACATGGAATGCCCCATAAAATATTTCAAAATAAATGGAATATATGTAAATCCACCACATAATTAATCAATAATATATGATTTGATTTGTAATTATCAAATGGTTAATTTATATATTACATATTAAAGGGCTGTTACAATAAACCTATTAAAACCCTAAGAACTCTAGAATAAAAAGGAACATAAGAGAGGAAGCCTCCCTCATTTCCTTGTCATGACACACGCACACATAATAGGTAGGGAATTCTTGCTTCTAATTTTTCTTCCCCCCTTTCCTGTTTTGCGTTAAAATTGATGCTAGCAAGTATATCTTCAATAACCTTTAGTAGATTTGGTGGATATTTTGCAAGAAAGTGTTCATCAAAACTTAAAAGAGTTAGGTGGGAATTCGTAGAAAAAGGGGTAAGATACTTGTTTTGTTAATGAAATAGATCATTAAGAATAGCAATTTGATTTGTGATTTTGTCAAAAAATTAAAAAAAAAATGAAGGTTTTCTAAATAAGACTGATAATTAAGATTTATCCTCGAATCTTGCCTGGTAATCAAGAAATTATGCAACCAACCCAAAATTCACCTGAACATCATGCATCCCTTTCAGCAAAACACAACAAAATTGGATGCCTCTTGTAGGACTGGATTGGCATAACACGCTGCATCTCCTGCATGCATAAGCGGAATAGGTGAATCTTCATATGTTTGCTCAATGGAAATTTCACATGCTTGAATAATTGGTAGCTTGCTTTCAATTTTCTTTTCTTTTCTTTTCTTTTTTTTTTACAATCTTAATGATGGAAATATTTTGGAACTTGCTGATTTGTAGCTTTTTTCATCAGTTACAAAACCCACAATCCTTATCTTTGATACCACAATCAACAAATTTTGTTGCATTAGTAATTAATAGATCTTGAGCCTCCACTAAAATCTTTAGAATATCTTTCTCTTCAGTTTCTATAATCTCTAGTTTTTCACCATCACCTGCAAGCTCTTTCTATAATATCAACATTTTCACGTATAATTATCAACCTTTTGTTGTAACACTCTCGATCTCTTTTACTTTTTTCTTTACAATCCTCTAGCTTACATGTTTTTACTTACTCGTTAATTTCCTCATCCTTTTTCCACTACATAATATAGCCTTTTAAATCCGCAAGAGTCTCAAAAACTTGCTTATTCATATCAACAAGCGACTTCTTCTTAAAGATAAACTTCTAAAAATAATTCAATAAAACAAATTGAACATATTAAGAAGTTTTTCATTTAATTTAGTTATACACTGGTATAGATTAGCCGGTGGAACTATTATACCATAAATTTTTGTTTGGATTATTTACATAGTAATTAAAGACCAAATCATGGATGGATTCTTAACCTATTTATTTTTTATTTTTTATCCAACTTGTCCATACATTTAAGTCTATAAATAAGAAGATATCTTTAAGAGGGTTAGTATAGATTTCGATGTCATTATTCTCAAAGAAAGACTTAATAGTTATGATATTTTTATTTTATATTTTTTCAAAGTAATCAACAAATTCAACCTAAATAAGAAACATGCTTGTGTTAAATAAACTGAGTTATAGATATAGGTTTTTAAATACAACTAACGAATAGATTGTATTTTAGATTGAGGTTCGTCTATTTAGATGTACGAACCCAACAATAATAGAGCCAAGGTTTTTGGGTCACTGCGTGCGGTAACTTGATGAGTTGCGATAGCAGAAAGGAAATGGGCTTGCTATTAGGGCTTAGTATTGCTACTTCATCATGTTTCTTGGGGCGGTAGATAATGGGTGACACATCATTGATGATTCAACCAAAACAATTCAAAGCGTCCATAATCTCGAAATACTTTTCTAGTCAGATTTCCTATAAGTAAAATCACTGGGTCAAGGCTCGTTGCTATAGAGATTAATTTCATGGAAATTTTTCGTATCATGTTATTACCTGTTATATATATATACAACATGTGTTTCAGTATGATTGACAACTACATTAAGCAAGTATAACAATTGCATGAAAATTTTCAGTACCTAAACGAAATACTAATTCAAAATTAAAGTCTTTTCATTTGATATTTTATTTCGTAAAATTAGCATAAAATTTGTACTCTATTTTAGCAGATTATATCTAACATGGTTTTTCATAAACGAAATAAGGCAAAATAGACTCGATCATAATTTGTCAAAAGATTAAAAGGGCCATGCGCGTTTAGGTAACCTTTTGAATTTTCCAAATTCTAATATTAATTCCTTCCGACTTTTAGCTTTCAACCTTGGACCACATCTAACCCCTAAATATTTTTGACCAAAATTCTTCGTCTTCCTTTCGCCCCTTGTAAACAAACTTCATATTTAACTTTTATGGTGTCAGTAACTTTGGAAATATCCCAGCTGTGAAAAAAAAAAAAAAATAATAATAATAATAGTAGTACAAATAAATTACACTATGTAAGTTGATGAATAGTATATAACTATAAAAAAAATTAATGTGTAATAATAAAAAAAAAACGTACTTTTAAAATATATTAATTAAATTTTTACATATTAAATTTTTATTGATATTTATATATTACTATAATCACAAAAGCACTAAATACAGAGGAAACTTATATGCTTCCATCTGATAAATCCATCCTACCCATCATCTAATCCTTCGAATTGATATCAGTGAAATTATAATTGTATTACTAATTGGAAGATTTGCTCAATACATCTCTTACACAGTTCGGTCCTCAAAACCTCAATGTTCTGCTTGGTTTGTTTGGGGTAACAATAACACTAAGGGAAAAATGAACTAATCTTATTAAGAAAATAGGACAGAATCTACCTCTGAACCCAAAAACCTTAAGTTAGTATATGCAACTTAGGATGCTGGAAACACCCCTCTAGGATTTCTAAGTACATAAATAACAATTTCTTCCCCCTGTGGAGCCGCTGCGTTATCACTACAGCTCATAGTGATAAAGCGAATTCGACCTCGGTCCATCTTATACTTGTAGTGTTGCAAATGGCACGATCTGCAAAGAGCGATTTTATCGCTTCGATGTAATGGTAAGCTTGTAATGTCTTTGAGAAGATGGAAGGAGCTTTCAGAATCATATCCTCCTCCCAATGTTCCCCAGTCTCCTAGCTACTCCGAATAAAACTGCTTTTGTTACGAGACCTCGGTCCAAACTACAAGCAATCGCAATAGCACCTCCAACGAATAGAAGTTTTGGGATGTTGTTTTGTGACTTCTTTTCAGGTGGTTCTTGGGTTTTGATTTCTGACAAGCTGGTTTCTGAGCTTCCAAGAGATTTGAGATAATCGGCGCTAACTTTAGAGTTGATCTGTGCCATGAAAGCACAACGAGAAAGGGAAGCTCCCATTGCTCTTTCCTTTTGATATGCACGCAGACCAGGTTCAATTTTCTTGACAGCTCCCCACATTCCTTGACGAACTCCAAGCTTTGCAATCTCCCAAGGTATGCCCATATCTTCATGATGGAATAGCAGCACTTCACACGATGTCAGTTGGCCATCGCCTCTGTTTGAATCAACTGCAATGCGTTCGACAGGAGGAACGTTAATGATTGTTTCTATAAACTCAATGGATATCAAGCGCTACACTCAACCAGACAAATGAATGATACCTGCACGAATGCACCAGCTCGAATAGTATAAATCAACGCGCCTTGGTTTGTTCTGCCTAGGCACGGAATTGGGTACTCCCTGAAATATACACCGATAGAACATAATTAGTATTTTGGCTAAAAAAAAAGTTCATTCATACACAAGATATCAATGCACAACAAGAAACGTCACTAGTTGCCTTCTGTTGCTGCTTCTAAATAATAATTTCAGAAAATTACAATGGCCCCGTTAAGGCATCCACTAAAGGACACTCACTTATGATCGCTTGGAACTTTAGTTGTTTGGAAGAACGCCAAACAAGTCTTTCTTGAAAATAATCTAAAAGGAAGTTGATGATACAAAACTGCAAAATATTTTACTACACCAATACACATCACCTGCTCAGACTGGCAAGCTATTCCATATAAATAATGCATGTTGTCTTAATCTGTGTTTATTTTGAGCAATTACCAATTAAATAAGGTAGATATGGAAAAAGTTCATCTAATTAATCATCCAGATTAAATAACAAGGTTAAATAGTAACTCCGAGATAAAGAAAATTGAAATACCTTTGTTACACAATAGTATGATCGTCCTGATTCCCAAATCCGACGGCCTATTACGTATTCTCTGTTGCTACAAAAGAAAGGAAACTGGAAAAGGAAAAAATAAGGAAAACCATCAGCAAAGATCATAACCATCTTGATGGAAAGAAGTTGAGGAAGGGGGAAGATTTCTAACCTTACGAACCCATTTAACCATCATAGTTCCTGTAGTAGGGCACTCTTCCAAGGTTGAAGCATGAATAAGCATATCATCCCACTTTGGCCGGAAGATATCATCCCAAAAGAAATCCCTTACCAACTCTGGAGTAGCATCCTCAAAGACAGTTCTACTCCGGTATTGTGGAGGTCCAGTCTATATCCATCAAAAAATCACAATGCAAAACAAACTACATATCAAAGACCCGTGCCACGGTACAAAATCAATTGCATGTTTGTCAAAGACTTGCAGGTCTATATTAATAATCATAACATAGCCGTTTTACGAGATTTCATACAAAAGAACTACCTCGGGATCTCTTCGCCAAGCTTGATAGCTCATAGTTGGCATGGATCGATCCATCATCTGAATCCATGCAGGACCCCCATCTTTCATTTCAACAAGTCGGCATAGATGCTCTAAATCATCTTCTGTAACATGTCCTGATTCTTCTTTCTTGGATTTTGACGTACTGTTAAAGTATAAAGCAAGAAAAAATCAACACCCACGTCAGAACAAAATTACACTAGCAATATCAATTAAAGAATAATTGAGTCTATTTCACTTATAATAGGATAAACAAACCGTACTACAACATCACATTAGAACAATTACCACATTGTGCTAAAATTTTTTTACAAAATTCTATCTTCCGACCAGACCAGCAACATAAATCATATTACAGTACTAACAAAAAAGGCAAAACGCATGCAAATCTTCCTAATTTCAAATACAACAGAACCGCATCATAACATTTTCAAAACTGGGGGTTGCCATAATCTTAAACATGGTCCTTAATGGTACTTTCGACCAAGGAACAACCTTTATGACATCAATGCACTGTTAACAAACAAAAGGAGAAAAGACCATTCAATAGACTTAAAAGTAATAAAAAATAGAAACTAAACCTGCAAGCAGAAATGTCTGTTGAGGGCCGAGAGAAAGTCTTTCCCTTTGGAGCACCTTCCGATGAATTCAAGCTTATACCTTTACTTTGACTACTACAAGAAGAAGATGGAGATAATGGATTTGAACAAGTCATTATTGAACTATGATTGACTGATTCTGATTCTCTAACCAGATTTGCCCACTTGGGTCTCCAAACCCAACCCACCAAAACCCCAACACAAACAGCAATCCAGATAGGAACCATAAACACCATAAGCACAAACAACATAGACCCAATTGTGGGTTGTTGCAAAATCTCAAAAATACTTGAACCCAGAGCCATAATTCCTCTACAATTTGAACAAAAACTTCACCTTTTATCAAAATCGATCGAAAAAAAAAAAAAACCCTAAATTGAACCAAGTAGACTGTTTTATCAAAAACCCCAAATTGAACAACAGAGCTAAAGAGAATCAGTAAAAAAAGAATGGGTTTTGGATAAGACTGAGAGCTTCTGATACGAGAACTGAAGTTGCAGGAGATACAGATAAGGATTGTAAGACACAGGCGGCTGGTAAGGGAATACGTGTAGGGAAGAAGATGACCAAATAGTCAGTTTCGGTGATTGGTTACAAGATGAATCTCTCTCTCTCTATCTCTCTGTGTGGTGTGGTTGCTTTGCTCTAATTCAGTCCAAGGGACGCGAAATATAAATAGTGGTGTTTGGTGTTTGATAAATATGTGACTCCAAATCACATTAAGTTTTAAGCAAAATAAGAAAAAGGAAATTAAGTAGAAACACGAAATCTTAGAATAAAGTGTGAAAAGAAAAAGGTGGGGGTCAAAATCAAAACTGGGTCTTTCGTCGAGATTGATGCCTTTCAATGGAGTGGTATTGGAAGAAGACGTGTATTGTGTTTGGTAATTGCAACGTGTGGTTGAATTCTTACTTTAATTTTTTCTTTTGGGTTGAGGTACTGTTCCTTGTTGCTAATTAGATGGACATGGGTTCGTTGTTTTTTTGATGTGGTCCGTGGCGGTCGCGTTTCTCGTTTATCACGTTTGCTGACTTAAGGTTTAATTTTTTATTATAGCACGCCGGATCTTTTGTTAATCAGACGGTAAAAAGTCGACAAGTAGTATTGGTACTTGTAAATATATATAATTATTAATTATATTTAGATATTTAGTAATATAAATAATAAGATTTTAATTAACTATTTACTGTCAATTCATATATTCGAATTTAATTAATAATTATATATTACATATATTTTTACGTAACATATATTATTTATTAAATTTTTTCTCCACATTAGCATCCTCATATAACCACTTCCATATCAGCGCGTAAATTGTTAAATACATCGGTGCTATGTTTGGCCGAAAAGGTCTTCGAGAATAGTAATTTTTGGTTTGGTTGGTATAATGGTTATTTTATAAGATTCCTCATTTATTTTTTCACGTTAAATTGGTGCTCACTCTTTATAGAATAATAATTTTATTTCAAAAATATCATATCTAATTTAATATACAACATGCTCATGACGTGGTTTAGTTATAAGGGTCTGCCATGTACTCTCATAAATATGTTGTACACAAGGCTCCGTAACAAAACTATTTCGAAACTCATCACCGAGTGAAATTATAAGTAGATTTGTTTGAAAAATGTATTACTTTTATTTACATAAGAAAAAGTCATTGTATTTATATAGAGTCCAATCTTATTGCATAGCTAGATAGCTATCTATATTCTAATAAGAAATCCTATCAAACGACACAAAATAACAATACAAAGCAAAACAAACCTTCACTTCATTTAGCATCACAAATCTTCTATTACAACCTTAAGATTATAATCTAACGGCAACAATCCTATATGTTGATAGACCTTTTAGGCTTCGGCTTTGGAGGTCTAAGCCTAAGTGTTCAAGGAGCTCTCGAGCATCCCTTTTGGGCCAAAGGCTCAATCCCCCTTCAATAGGCTAACTTGCTCAACCCTTAACAAATGGGTCTGCTTAAGCTCGAATGTAGTCACATAATCGATGTATCGGGCACCAACATAACATGCTTGAGGTTTTCTACAAGCACTCCCTCAACCTTAACTAATTGAAGAGCTTAAAAGCTTCCAACAAAGTCCTCCGGTATCCAGCTCCTTGACCCCTAGTCCCCAAGGACCCTAAGTCCTCAAGGTAACCGAGTCCCCATCCCCACTAATCAAAACTGACCTTAATCCCCTAAACACATTTCAGGTGCTCAATGCTCAGGTTAAAGAGCATGATGCTGAGAGTTGTCTTATTTATTTTTCTTCTCTCTCCTCATTAAATGTTATGTGACATCCTAATACACGACCTAGGAGCCTAGTTGCCCATATTGATGTAACAAAAAGATTCACCAACTAGCAAAAAGGAGTTCTTTCTCAAACAGAGCATGCCTTCATGCCCTGACCGTATATGAGCCAATCATCATTCGATACGTGTCCTTAATAGGTGAGCTTCATGTCGTAAAAGTAGGGTATGAAGTTATAAGTATAAATATCTGACTCTTAAGCACTCTTCATACACTTGAACTATTTAAATACTTTCCTCTCATTTCCTTCAAAACTCTCTTTTACTAACTTTAGTATCAAAAGGCCCCTATTGGCAGCGTTATAAAGAGCTTTCTTATAGCTTCACTGTCACAACTAGCTGCCAAACCACTAAGAAACCACCAAAAAACCATCCTAACAATAAACACTATCACAACTATGGATATTCAGCTTCACTTTAGTTTGAATTGAGGAGTTAGGCTACCATTACTAATATACAAGCATTAGTTAACTAAAGTTAACCTTATGCAGTAGAGACTATGCTCTTCATCAACATTGAGATTGACGAGAGACAACCATCTATCTCTTCTAGATATCAATATTTAATTAATAGAATCTTAAATGTGTGCTTAACGGGTTGCAATGAATAGCTTATAGGCTCTCTACAACAACAACAACAGTATCACTTCAAAAGCCACCAAACAACATCTAAGACTACATACAAGCATCATAAATGCATAAATATAACTACTTACAAAGATAAACAAACATAATGACTGTTTCAAAGTGTACAAATATGTATTTAGGAATGCAGAGGAGCATTAAATCACCTACTTGAGATTGCATTAACTTGAAACAATCTATTGAGTTGGTGTTCCTTCATTGGGAAATTTTATATTAGTATAACACATAAATTTTAATCATAAAATTATGTTTCAGTTTTAAAATAATTGTCGTAAGACAAATTTTCTATAAATGCTATATTTTATCCGTAATATTATATTCTTATTCAAAATTAGCCATATTATTATGATTGGATTCGTAATAATACAATGATATTAAACATGAGTCAGTTTTTATTTTGAAAAATGATTATTCTGCAGTAGTATATGGTTCGACCAAGGGAAACAGTATTTAGTATTTATATCATGATTTCATAATGATTATATTTAAGTCTAGATATCAACATAGCTTGCTAGATTTGTAAAGTATATACACTTATCAATAACTTGTCGATATATTACATTTTAAGCTTAAAAAACCACAAAATTTATCAATTCCTATACATAATTAGGCAGATCAGCATTGTATTTCCATCGTAATATCAAATTTGAATAAGAAAAGATATTACTAGTATTACAAATAAATCCCTATTAGTATATTAAGCCATTTTACATGTTATTTGTATAATAAATTACATGCTTCATCAAATAAATCCACGGAATTTACTATATGCTCATGTAGATTACATAGATTGATTCAGCAATTTTTCATAATTAGACAAGTACATCACCAAACTTTTACAAATTACATCTTGAACCCTAATTAACTTTTGTTTTTTTAACCAACACTTTATTTCATTCTAATAAGCTTTAAATTACAACCTAAACAATATTTAGAACCCCAATCGTCATTTCAAGCAAGAAAAAGACTTCAAATAACCTTTCAAATTCCTTTTTTTTTTTTCCCTTTTTTTAATTTTCAATTTGAAATTTACCATGATAATTTAACTTCAGCTACTCATTTTATTCGGAAATATATAACTAGTTTAATTGAAATCAAATAATTATTGATTTTGATTGGTCAAGCTTTTATCACAAATTTGAAAGCCACTGGATTTTACACCGAAAATTCAAATGCTCGGCCCATCTTTTATAGCCAAATTCAAGATTTATTAAGGCCCGTTTGGTTCATCTTTTTATCATTTTTGTGGTGTCTTATCAGCGTCTACTCGAATTTTACGTTTGGTAAGAATAAGACATAAAAAAGATAAAAACATAATTTTATATATACCTTTCTTTTAAAATTAAAAACCTAATAAATCCCTATAAAGTTAAATTTATTTATTCTTTATTTTATTCATATTTACAAAAATATCAATTAGAATAACAATTTTCAATGTATAAATTATATATATATATATTTTTCAAATTTTCTCTTTTAAAAGTACGTTAATTTTCATTTTTTAACTCTGATATTCTAATTATTATTTTCATTATAATTATAAAATAGAAACAAATAAGATGATATTCCAAACACCATTTTTCAAACAAATATGGATAAGATACAGACAAAAAAAAAAGACAATATAAACAAAGCCTAAATTCAAATGTGCATAATCTACAATAAAATTAAAAGTCCCAGCTAATTATATACTTATAAAATCAATTTCCATATGCATGAAATACAAAGGTTTGAAATAAGCAAGCATCAATTTAGACTTTCTTGTTAAGCATTTCAATTTAACCATTCACGAAGATTATTATAACCTAATGATAGATAGATAGATAGATTAACCCAATAATAGCCATTCCTTATATATTTATAGGTAGATAGATTAAACATATTAGACAATAAGATGCAAAAAATGGAGACATCTGCTCCTACTCCGAAATTTCAAGAGGAATAGATTCTTGTAAAGTTTTGGTCTAAAATTATCATTGTAAAGTTCCCGTAGAACTTATAAATGTCTTCGCTAAATTTGTATATTTGTTCTTTTATTAACTTTTTTAATTTAAACAAATATATTAATGCCTAAAGGTTAGTATTCTTTTTCTTTTATGTAACTAAATATATTAATGCCTAAAAGTTAAGATTCCTCAATTTTAAGAATCTTAAATATAAAGTTAGTTTTGCTTTCTCCGTATTTTTTTACTATATATTTATTGTAAAATTTAAGAATAACTGAACAAACAAAAAATGATCAAAATTAAGAAGGCACTGAGCTCCTGCAGAACAGAAAGTCAGAAAGCAAAAATATGCCCAGCCGGCGGCTCCGAAAGTATTCAATATTAAATTGAAAAAACAATAAATAAGTAAATTGTTTAAAAATAAAAAATATAGACACTTACTCTGTTGAAGATAATAAGAAACGATCCAACGGCGAAAGAGGCCAGCCCAGCCTCATTCACATGAAGTTGGAAACAATTTTAATTGTAAAGAAAGAATGTATATATTAAATAGTATAATACATATCTATCAATTTTAAAAATATATATATAATCATAAATTATATAAAAAATTATTAAAATATCGTTACTATATCATATCTTAAAAATACGATATTATTATTTATATTAATATCGTATCTTTAAAATATGACATTAACATTTATGTATTATGATTATGTCGCATATTTAAATATATATACACTTATGTTGGATCTTGAAGATGTGGTAAATGTATATTTTAATAATATTTTTTATCTAAATTGTATTTATATAATATTTATTAATTTTAATAGTAAACACGTAAGTTTTTTATATATTATATATTTTATAAAATGAATTATAATATGATGTTGGCTAATTCCCGGTTAATGGTTCTGCTCCCATCGTTGGTCCCCCACTCTCAGTTGTTATTGATATTATTATTGACATTGAGAAAGAAAGGGAAGGAGGTCGGAAGAAAAAGGACAAGGCTGCCGAGCAGTACTCGGTTAGGTCACGAAGGATTATTTTTCCTGCCCTCAAATTCTGAAACCGAGTTTCAATTGAATCTCAAGAAGGTTTTGTTAGGTAGTTGTTTTGACTTCCATGATCATGCGGACGTGAAATTTCATTTAGCATCAACATAAGATTACAACGTGTGATTTAATCCTCAGTCTTAGAATTTAAACCGTAAAAATAGTTTATATAAGAAATCAAGCTAATTATACGATGATTTAAAGTAGAAAATTGATTGCAAAAAAAAAAAAAAAAAAAAAGAAGAAGAAGAAGAAGAAGAAAAATTGGTTGTCTGAAGATAGAAATTTTATCCTGCCAATGAAGGCAAAAGTGAGAATGGTAACTTCTAAATCTACTAAATGAAAATTATTTGATGTTTAGAAACTGTCATGGCCCAAAAAAAAAAAAAAAAAACGAACCATATTAAGAGCTAACTAAAAATAAATTTATTGAAGATGGTGAATGGAAACCATACCCCAATTGCAGTTTGTACGACTAAAAGAAAAAAGCTTCATATGACTAAACTAAACGGGAAAATCACAAGTAATAGTGATGGGAAATATTCTCACACCTTAAGCCAAAAGAGGGACAGCAAAAGCAAATTTTAAAAAACTACCTTCAAAATATCAATTGATTTATGTTTTGAACATATTTAAATTAAACTCAATCAAAACGTATGTAAAAAGAGAGTACAGTCTTGGACTACCCATCTGCAACAATACATTTCATTTGGGATATGATATATAGAAAAAAGAGGCTTACATAAAAATAAAAAAAAAAGAATATGAGATTACTTTTATGGGCTTGTTTGGATTGTCTTTTTTTTTTTTTTGTTTATATCTGTATCTAATTTGTATCTATTTAAAAATTGATATTTAAAATACTATCTTATCTATTTCTGTTTCATAATTATAATGAAAACGGTATTTAAAGTGTTAGAATTGAAAAACAAAAATTTATGTATTTTTAAGAGAAAAGTTTTAAAAATATATATTTTATGCATTGAAAATAATTATTTTAATTGATATTTTTTTAAAAATATATTTTTATATATTTTATATCTTATTCTTACTAAATACAAAAATTCAAGTAAATAAAAATAAGACGCCAATAAAACAGAAAACGAATGAATCAATTGGAGTTTATATATACCTAGAGATTGGCCTATGTAATTTTTTGGGAAGATAATTGACTTTTGACATAAATATAATTGACTTCAAGCATTCTTTTTAAAATCAATTTGATACCTTTCTTTCTTCTTCTTCTCTTTTTTTTTTTTTTTATAAAAAACGGTTTTCATATATTAATTCCATAAATAATTCATCTCATTGTCTCTCTTTTGTTGTTGCGCAAGTGCATGAGCTTATCAAGACTGCATAGATGATTATATTATGATAGACTTAGCCTTTACAAGACCTAGATAACATTAAACATAGGTGACTAATAATATTAAACTTTATTCATTATAAAAAAAATTATAATTAACTGAATTGATTGTCCTACAATGCTTTCTATCTATTAGTAGTATATTATAATAAAAGTTACATTTTCAATGCTATAAATGTTTCAGTCTTATTGCACAAAATATTAATAAATAATAACCATATGATTTGCAACATTCTTTTTACAATTAGAATAATTATGAAAAGGGATGTGGATAATTAAGTGATTGATTGGCTAATTATTTATAAAAAAAAAGATTTTTTACCTAATTATAAAGAAAAAAGTATTCTCATATTTATGTTATAATGCTTTTCCTACCCTGCTTTTAATTTTCTATTTGAATAATTTTTTATATATATATTTGTGCCAATAGCAAAACTTATGTAAGATTCATGCATTAACATTTTCTTTTACAAATTTATTGTTAAATTTCAATCAATAACGTCAACTCAACAAGTAAAGAAAATCGTAAATAAAGTACAAGTTTATGTATAGGAGTCAACTCCACTAATATTAGGAAATACAATGAAGAGTTAACTTTAGTTTATGATAATTATTGATTAGCATATAATACATTGATATTAGGATTTAAAGTTGCGTAATCTCAATTGATTATCCAAAAGCTTATCTCAAATATATAATTACTTGTTTATTGTTTGTGCTTGACTAACTAGCATTAAATAAACTTAAAGATTATTTGACTTCATATTGATGTGCTACTTAAGTAGGAGTACAGGTAATCTTGAGGTGGCATCTCGATGATCGGTGTATGACATTGTCATGAGTAGTCATGTATTAAGATGATTTAGTAAAATCTAAGTTGACTTTTGGACTCATGGGTGTTATAGAATACCTAACATTGCATATTTATATTATTATATGTGTGTACTTAGTGGTTAAGCTTTCTTCCAAGTCTTGGGATGCTAAATTTAATATGTGTTGTATTTCGTTAGCTAAAATTAAAAATAATAAATGGTTGATTGTACATCAACAATATGAATGCATATATGGTTGTTGTATGTGACATTTGTATGTGCGTGTGGTGATTATGTATTGGACTTCTATTCATTCCTTTTAAATATATGTTTTTACAAGTATTGGGTAAGTTTGATTTGGGTGTTGATTTATAAGTCAATTTTGGAGACAACGTTAGCTATGTAGGACTTTATGGAGATGTTTGAAAATGAGATTGTCATGTGTGGTTGAGGATCATTTTAACCTCTAGCTATTATTGTTGGCTATGTAGTAATGTAGTCATTCACGGATATGATTTTATTTGTTGGTTTTATATATCATTAGTATCACATTGATACCAATGGACTCCTTTTAAGTCGTATACAATGTATTTAAGGTGATGGATTAATGTGTTCCGTGGGTTTGTGTAATAATTGTGGAGCTTAACAAGTTCTAGACTGTTTCGTCGTGGGTTTTGGGGCATTATAGATTCCAATGAGTTATTCATATGACCACATACATGAAAACTGAATGACATTCAAACAATATAATAGCGAGTCTTGATGCAGGGATTAATGTATCTAAGCTGAATATGATTCAAATAAGACATGTTCACTTGTGATATAAAGCGACAGAAGTAATGCCCCTTATCACTGTACAGATCATTCTGTATATATATATATATATATATATATCCAAAACCAAACATTCTCTTAAGAATAAATGTAAGTTGAAAAGGTAAAGAAGCTCCTATGGGAATCATTAAATTATATATAATACCATGTTAAGATATACTCTTTAAAATGGTCATATAGCATGTATTCTCTCCTCTTTTCATAAATTTCAACAATTACTTTCTTTTTTGTTTTTCTTTTGTGTTTTTTTTTTTTTTTTGGAGTTTGAGGGCTTGTTCTAGATACTACGACGCACCCTCGATCATATCAATAGTTTGTTGTAAAAAGTCAAGTAGGAGCAGCTCAAGCCGCATATATATTCTTTTAATTAAGGGGCTATTATTGAAAGAAAGTGAAGGAGTACGCGACTTACATACCTTTTTTTGCACAGGCCGTCCACTAGGAAACTGATATGAACATACAATGCCTCCCTCATCTACTTTAGATGCATAAGTATGGTCATAATTAACTATATGTTCTCGCCTAACACCTTATCTTGGCATGAATCACTTGTACATACCAAAACGGAACCACTTCTTTGTTTTATTTCGTATTTCTTCTAGGAACTGCTTATCTTTTCCCTTTTTTCAGGATAAATGCTTTAAGAACTCTCTATGTTTAACCAAATCTATATCAAGTCCTTTAAACTTTTTAAACGATCATCTAGGCTTATATATTGAGCATAACAAAGATATATCGGCCTAATATTATGCCTTTGAAGATGAAATATTGGTTTCCTCTACATGAAAATGATAAACAATTACAATTTGATTAGAAATGACAATTACAATTATAAGATACTTTTTACTGGTATATTAGTGCACGTGGATAACAATAAATATAAGATTTAGGTGAATATTTGATGTCTTTCCTTTCTTGGAATGAGCCTTTAACTCCTATTACTTTTCAAAATAGTATCTTTTTTGCTAATAATTTTAGCCGTTCCACCATTTATTATTTTGGCATCATCATATTACCATTAATATATGTCGAGAGAGATTCTTACATGAAAGAAGACATTTAAGATAATTACCAATGTCATGATATTCAAGACGAACATAATAAGCATCATCTCAAATAACAAGAAGTTCACCAACTCATTGTTATTATCATCATTTCTTCACTTTTTTTTTTTTTTATTACTTTATCTTAAGCTTGGTTTTGTTTTCCAAAACTTGTTTTCTGCTTTAAA
Organism: Lumnitzera littorea; assembly: GCA_024138015.1. NCBI lineage: Eukaryota > Viridiplantae > Streptophyta > Magnoliopsida > Myrtales > Combretaceae > Lumnitzera > Lumnitzera littorea. The sequence continues at coordinate 1,862,550 of JAMXBB010000008.1, read as the reverse complement.
TGTCTTGACTTGTCAGGGTGATAAATTGATTTTTCCTAGATTTTGGATCTTCCCCTTGAGCTTGTTAGATTTATCAAATGAAACTGTGGTTTTGCTTCTCCTATGTCTTTCTTGCTTATCAATCACAGGAGTCTCGATGTTTCAATTAACACAGTACTCTTTTCTTTTAGCTTATTCATTCACCAAATTATCTTTCACTATTGAAATTGTAAGGTTTCCTTTCGAAGCAAAATGACCAAAAAATACCACAAGTGTCTTCTAATTATGAGGCAGTAAACTCAATAACAATAGTTCTATATCTCATCATTAAGCACTAGCTTTATGTAGTCAATTGATTCATTCACTAGATACTCGCTTTGTTTGCAGATATTTCAATGTAGAAGTCGCTTTTTATGAATCTCTATATACATAATTATATTGAATCCATCTTCCTTATACTTGAATTCAAGAAACCCTTAAAGTTTTATTCATGTTGATTTTTCTCTCATACATGAACTGTTACTTTGATTTCTTAAACAACAAGATTATAGATACTATGCTCCATCCATTTTTGGATATAAACAATAGTTTTTTTTTTTTTTAATGCACGATCATCCCTTCTAGAATAGATTTATTCTTTGATTTTTCTTTTTACTACCTAAAGGTGCATGTAAATCTTTACAATATCATTGACTTCTAATTTAAATCACTTAAAGAATTTAATGTTATCATAATATTTAATAGATTTCCCACGCTTATAGTACAAATAATCCATTTACCAATCTAGCTTTGATACCCCTTGCCTTTGACAATAAAATATTTTTCTTCTTACATGAAAGTCATAAAAAAATTAATACATAATATAAATAAAAAAAAATGCAACACTAAAATTTACATGAAAAACCTCATTTGAGGAAAAAAGCACATGACCACAAGAAAGACGAGTGAATAAAGATCTAAACCATCAACCTTGTAGCACTCCAAACCGCAAATCCATGTTGAGTTTCATCACAAGTGAAAGTCAATAGACCATTTGATCATATATCCATACTTAATTGAATAAATTATCTTTTCTTGAGTAGTTTATATGATATGTATAGTGGACTAATTTAGTATGGGCTTGACACAAATATATTTCATGGATTGATTCTTTGGTTTAGTAATATAGTCCAAGGATTAGACTCATTTTTTAGAGATATTCTAGAAAGACTAAGTTTAGTAGACTTGAAACAAAAATGATTAGACTAGTCCTTCGCTTTTGGCCTTTCTCAATAAGTTTGTGCACTCAATAGACTCGCCCATGGGCTATAGGAGTTATGCTAGTGTACATATATATAATATAATATACATATTTATGAAGGGTGCGCTCGGTTGTTCACCAAAGCCATCTGACAAATGTTATGGAAGACTCATTTTGTCCATTAATCTTCAGAGTCATTTAATGAACAACGATAAGCTTCAAAATCTATAGATAGGTTCCTCCTTCTCATGATGTTGCTAAGTCTTATTGTCAAGGATTAAAACATTCACTTTGGTGAAGAATGCCCAATTGATCAATGAAATTGATACTATAAACTCCTCCATCTATTATAAGTGTCAGTGAGCTGTTAAGATTGCCCACTATTTTTTCTATGCCTCTTTCTAACGATGTTAGCATGAAAACACAAGATTTGTGAAGAATAAACTATGCAATAAGTTATAAGATGATGGATACAATTGATTTATTAAGTTACTTATATGCCTAAACCTAGGACTTTTAAAGAAATATAATAAAATCAAAATAAAAGAAAATAGGAGATCAAATCATCCAAATACAAATGTTCTTAAACTATTGAGAAATTCTTAATAGCTCGATATCTTGCTAAAATGCATAAAATTGACGAGTACCCTCAAATAATGAAGTAATTTTCTTCAAGCAAAATAGACCCAAATAAGTTTTAACTAATTAATCACAGATCTCATAATATCTTAAAGTTAAGGTTAAAATCTGGTTTGCTCTAATTCCCATTCTAGTAGCTTTTGATTATTTTCAAGTTGTAACTAACTTCTGATAATTTCTTTCTTTTGCTCCCTTCCGATTTCACTAGCTTGCGATTACCCTCAAGTTCCGACCAACTTTTGATAATTTCTCTCTTCTGCTACCTTTGACGACTTTTGTCCTCGATTAGCTTCTGATCATGCTTCTAATTTTTTTTATTTAGATTTTTGTTGATCCAAAGGCTCAATAAACTGTGAGTGCATCAAGATTTCTCTATCGTCATTTAGAGCGCGGACCACATTTGTAACCAGCCACCGATCACATCACCCCCCACACAATATGCACGTTCTCTTTCAATTTTCCAATCCCCGCCGTCATTATGACAAACACTTTATAGAGCGCCTTTCTTTTTCCACCCTTTTCCGACCCAATCATGTAAATCTTTTATTTTTAGAGATTTTTTTTTATATATTCCATTTTGTTTTTTCATTTTAGCTGTGGGCCTATAAATATAGGCCATTCTTCCGATTGATGACCCTCTTAAAAGCAAAATCATCCTGAAAAAAAATCCATGAAATACATTCCACTTAAAACTGGTAAATTTACTTACCACTTATGATCGCAAAGACCTAATTCTTCTTGACATTCATATAATATATAGAAATTAAAAGTTCTTTGTATTTTGAGGATTTCTATAGTGTCATAACTCAATAATAAGTATATAATATAATCACCGGTCAGTTTGACGCATTAAGGGCAAAATCTCTTGAATTATAGCAATGCCCAATTAAAATTACAATAATTTCATGGAAGCTGTCACCCTCAGTTTCCCTTTCTTAACTACAAATCGCCCTCAAATTATAGTAAGTAAAGCCCATTAATAACTAAAATGATATAATCACATTTTAGTGAGTGCAATTTGGAGTTTCCCTTATGTTTTGATAGAGTCATTTACGTCCACTAAATTTCTGTTAAAATTTGGGTCATTTAAGTATATTATGTTTGTATAGAAGCACTGGTCAAATCCATCTATTAGTATTCCCAGATGAATGGCTCACTTGGTGCGATAATATAAATATGATATAATTAAATGTCCTTCTAAAGATATGAAAACTAAATTAAATTTTCAAGTACTTGGATTATTACTGTGGATTGGTTCCCCTTTATTAAATATTAAATTGTCTAACGCAAAAGAGAGTTCCAAAAGGAATCTTAATGAATTCTCCAATTATTCGTTAAACGATCTAAGTGGTTTAAAAAGAACTCATTTGTAGAGCTTTATGGATGTTACTTTGAAAAGAATGTCATCAATAAGTTGCATTATAGAGAGACTCCTTTTTAATCTTTTATTGTTGGTTGACACTAAGTACGGCATCCTTGTTAATAAATTTTAATGTTGTTTTGAGTTTAAATAAAACGGTATTGTTTAAGTTTTAATCACATAAAATATGTATGTAAGAATTGCTTCAACTTCAATTTAAACTTAAGTAATTAACCCTCTTTTTCTTCTTTTATATCTTATTGGGTTTGCAGATAAATCGAGCCAATGAATTCCACTACATCTGGTATGGTCACCATCTTCTTTTCGTTTTTCTTGTCTGCTCTCACTTCATCTTGACTCTTGAGATCGTGGGTTAAAAGGGCAGTGGGGCTGAAATTGCAGAATCTAATCATAAGGGTGAATCTTCCTCCGATTTCCATTATGAATATAGAATTATTAGAACTTGTCTATGCCTAAGCACGAGTACAACCTTTGAGTTACATAACATATATTTCTTTGTATGTATTATTCAAATTTAGCAGTATGTCAGCTGAATATAAGGGTCGTGCATAGATGGAAGAAATGATGCTCCCCAAGTAATCGCTAATACATAGTTGTAATTGATGTGTTTAGAGCAAGAAACTTGGAATTCGAACTCCCAATGTCATAAATCATTGTCTATATAATGATTCACTCCATAAACTTCAATAATCAATGTTGTACTCAACTAATATCTGTCAAATATCTCTTGTTGATCGGTTATGAAATCAAATTTAATAGCACTATACAATTACTATGCTATAACTACAAGTTTAAACTTTTAATACAATTTACTTTGAAATAAATTCAACATGATATCAAAATTGGGTATTGACCATAAATCTATATGTTATCATTTGATTTGCATTGGGAAAAACATAAAAAAAACTTCAACATTTATCTATTTTTCTATTTCAATCTTTTATCTTTTAATTTTTTTCATTTCAGTTCTCAATATTTTAGATTTTATCAAAAAAGTCCTTCAATTAGTTCTGCTAACTTTTTCTGTTAGTAAGGTCATATGGCAGTACTAAATTAGTTCATATGTAATTTTCTTAAATAAAAAATGAAAAATAAAAAAAACAAAAAGAAAATTAATAAAAAGGAAGAAGAGGGAAAAACTAAAAAAAAATAAAATAAATCCAGCCACCTAAGGTAAGGGGCGGCTAATAGTCAACAAAGAGAGTTGTGCAACTCACTTGAGATGGTTGTTGGCTACCTCCTACCTTAGGTGGCTAAATTTTGGTTAGCCAAAATAAAGTAGCAAGGTTGTGACCTACTTTATCAAGTGGATCATCGTGCAACTCGATAGCAACACAATTAGGTCTTCCTTCAATTTCTTTTTTTAAGAGAGCAAGCATGATTGCCCAACAAGTCGTACGACCCACTTGATAAAATGGCTCATGATCCTGTTATTTTAGTTGCCTCATTAATTTTTTTTTAAATTATATATATAAGTCTATATATATTATTGTATATATACAAGTGTATTTATTTTTCAAATTTTTCCTTTGCATATTTTTTAGGTTTTTTTAATTAATTTTCGCAATTTTTATTATTTTTTCATATTGCAATATTTTTTATTTAAAAAATTACGTGTGGATCAATCTATTGCTACTATGTGTCATCAATAATGGGAAAAAGGTCAACAAAACTAATAGAAAGACTTTTTTCATAAAATCTAAAATGTTGATGATCAAAATGGAAAAAAAAATGAAATAATAAGGACTGAAATAAAAAAAAAAAACTGTCGAGGACTTTTTTATACTTTCCCATTTCCATTTGATATAAATTGTCTATTTGGTGAATTCAACCAAAGCCTAGTCTTTAGAAAGAGGAAATGTTAATAATAATTATAAATTACCCACATTGATTTAAAAAATTTAAGCTTATAAATCAAAAGGTTGTATAGCTTATTTCAACATGATTTTAGAGCAGGAGATTAAGAATCCAAATTCATACATCATTATTTCATCTCTATTTAAGCGATTTATGATAAGCTTTAATCGAATTTTCTATTAATAATAAGAAGAGATATTAAGTAATAAAATGTATCTTTAAATTTAAACTTTTACGTGACTTCACTCACATACAAAGAGGGGGTTTGGATTTTTTGCGGTCGGGCGTTTTTGTGGGTGGGGGGAAGGTGGATGTTAAAGGTCGCACTAAATTTGCAATATATGTTGAAAAAATCTCTTCCATGAAAAGCTCAATTGCAACGAAGTTGTCCACTTCATGGGTTTTCGTGCTCATTTAAGTATAGTATTTATCAAACTGTTACAAAGAAAAAATAAAGATTAGGGCACAAATACCATTAAACTTGTAAATAATAATATATTAAAAGGTTTAGAAAATATCAAAATAAGCATTGCATAAGCAAGAACTTAACCATAAGAATAGTAAAAACTAAAAAGACCATATGAGGATGTTATTAAGACTAATGGAGATGATATAATACTAAGACGTCATTTGGCTTAAGAACTTAAATTTGCTTGAATTCATGTTAAATTTTAAATCAATTTTGTGGTGCTATTTATATAACTTTATATTTTCATAACTTTTAAAAATATCTATATTATTAAACTTGAATTGATCTTTACAATTTAATAATATTCGATTCGATTATAAAATCGGTTTAATTTAATATTGATTTAATTTCAATTGAATTATGTTTTCCTTTTTTAACTTTTAACCTTTTTTAGATTAAGTATTTGAATTGAATCTAATAATATTAAGAAATATATACATATTTTTTAAGCCATCGCTAAAATTTTAATTAGTTACAAGTTGCAATAATCTTTTAGCTTCAGTGATGGCGATAATCTTTTGGCGTCAGTGATGGTTTGAAAAGCACGGCTTTCTCAAAATCTTGTTTAATTTAATTGCATTTAAGTAAATATTAAATCAAAGTCAAATGATTTGTGGGATGACTGCTTCACTGCTGTTGTCTTGTGATGTAACTACATCATTACCTACACGATTTTGGTGTGAAAAGCGAACGCAATAATGCAGCATTGGCAATAGTACCGACCAACACAAGCTATTTATTTATTCATTTATTTTTTAACTGCAAAAAGCATGCATATTTTTATCGTGGCCGTGGAAAATGCACTGTCACAATTGCCACTTTTTGCTACACTTCTTGTTGAAGTTCATGAGGCTTGAGTACGTGTTTGACTTATAAAACCAATCCACTGTACGTCCGTTTGTATTGTCCAATGCGGACGCGTCCCTTTCAAAATCAAATGATTTCAGAATCATCATCTATTTATCGAACTTTCTTTGATAAATGCATATAGTTATATATATATGTACATGTACATGTATAATTAATGAAAATGTTTATCCGTATCATAAGATACTTGTTAAAAATAATAGGTAGAATATTTTTCATATTATTATGTATATTTATTTATGTTATATGTGTAAGTAATATTCAAAATCATATTTTAAAGAAATTTTTGAATATAGATTAGTTTTATATGAAATATGTTCATATTTTGTATTTTATTTATAAAGTATGAAGCTAATACACAAAACACATTCTTGAACTTGCAGAACATATATAATGTCCCCAGATATCATACTATCATAATTCGTCATGTGTTACTACTAACTCATTCATTTCATTGAATTGAATAAAGAGAGGAATGAAATTAAGATTTTTATGTAATGGAATAAGAGGATAATGCTAATTACAGTGTTTAGGTGTACAAAAATTCCATTAAGCATAAACTCGTAATAAAAATTAAAAAGTCAATTTTGTTCTCATCCTCTTCCTTTCCAGTATTTATTTTCTTTTCAAAACTCTATCTTTAACCAACAAAAAGAAGAAATTTAGTTAGTCTTTAATCCGATCTTTTCATCATCAAACCTTTGTCTTCAATTTTCTATTTTTTCCTCAATCTTCAATCTAAGGATTTACTTCAAAAATTTCTTCATCCTGTTTGGTTTCAAATAAAAGAAAAAATAAATGAATAAAAACCAATGGACGGCATATACTTGTTCGTACAATAGATATTGAAAACGGTGATTTTGCTTTTCCTTCTGCACGAGAGTTTACCATTGTTTTCATCCTAACTTTGATATCAATTTTTTATTTAAGACCTAATCTCAACGAATCTTGATGACGCTGGCTTGATTTTGTTTTTATTTAATTAAGAGCTTACCAAAATACTTTGATGGGCATGGGAGTTATCAAGTAACACCGATGTGCTCACGATATTGCCACACCTTATATATATACCGCATACATACTATGATGTTGGGAACTATCAATTTGGACCCTAATACTTATGAGTTATCTTAAATCTATAGGAACTCATCTTCTCTACGTATAGACAGAAGTTACAAACAGAACGATTCAACCTCCTTCGTCTGAGTCCTAAAATGTACAGGCAATAGTCATGAAAGAGAACAAACAGAAAATGAAAAAAATGACTATCAATATTTTGAGTTGTGCTGCAACGTATTTATAACAAATTGTAAGATATGTAACTAACTTGTTAACTAACTAACTAACTACATAAAAACCAAGAATTAAAAAATAAGAAAACTGAAAGCAAGTAATAAATAGCCTATTATAGTATGTGATGGAACATGAACAACTTTGATGAACCCTAAAGTAACATGATTTGGTACAAAATGCACATTAATATCAATGTGTTTTGTATGGGAGTGCAAACATGGATTGGAAGCAACCAGTACAGTGGAGCGATTGTTACAATGAACAACAACAGGTAAGTTCAATGAAATAGAAAGATCCTTGAGAAGAAAAGAAAGCCATAGAACTTCCTTAACAATAGCAGCAAGACTACAATATTTAGCTTCGATGGAGGAAGTAGAAACAGTAAATTGTTTTTTGGTTTTCTAGGAAACCAAAGAAGAGCCCAAAAACACAAAGTAGCCAGTGATAGAACGCTGATCAATAGAATTAGATGCCCAATTAGCATCGGAATATGTAGACAAATCCAAAGAAGATGTAGCAAAATAAAACAAGCCTAAAGATAAGGTACCTTTCAAGTACTTCAATACATGAAAAACAACCTTCAAATGGTCTTCACACGAAGTAGACATAGCTTGACTAAGGCTATGAATTATATAGCTAATATCAAGACGTGTGTGAGTAATGTAAGAAAGTTTGCCCACCAAGCAACGGAAATAAGTGGGATTTGACAATGGTGAGCCAGCAACAGAATGCATATGAAAACCAAAAGGCAGAGGAGTAAGAGCAGGCTTAGCACTAGACAATCTTGTTTTAAGTAACACATCAAGGATAAACTTCCATTGATGAAGTAAACAACCTGAAGAACTTCGGCAAAGTTCGAAACTACGGAAATAACGTGCAAGACCCAGATCCTTAATGGTAAAAGTATCATGAAGCTGTTGCTTAATATTACGTATGCTAGAATCATTCGAACCAGTTATCAACATATTATCTATGTAAAGCAAGATAATCACATCCATCAACATGATGTTGGACAAAAAGAGAATGATCATGCTTCGACTGAGAAAAACCATGAGATACAAGAAAACTCAAAATTTCTAAATTCCACTGCCTAAAGGCTTGTTTAAGCCCATATAAGGACTTCTTTAATTGACACACAACATTAGCATGTGTCTTGAGATAACCCGGTGGTGGCACCATGTAAATTTTCTCATGTAAATGGCCATGAAGAAAAGTATTGTTAACATCAACCTGATAAATAGGCTAAGAGGAAGCAACTACAATAGTAAGTAAAAGCCTTACAGTAGAAAATTTGGCTACTAGAGAAAAAATGTCATTATAATCCTCCCCTGCAACTTGAGTAAATCCCTTAGCTACAAGTCTAGTTTATACCTCTCAATACTTCCATCTGGCTTATATTTGATTTTATAAACCCAGTAACATCCTATAACCTTCTTATTAGGAGGCAATTCCATAAGGTCCCATGTATCATTACATTCTAAGGCCAATAACTCTTGCTCCATGGCTTTAATCCACTCATCATGAGTGACAGCTTGTGCATAATTCTTAGGTTCTTGAACAGTTAAAACGTGCGCAAGGGAAGCAACATAATTAGAAGGATAGTTGCTAAAGTCGGAAGAAGAAAATAAAGGATAACGAGTAGGCAAACAAGTGGAAACAGAATTAGTATCAAGAAATAAATTTGGAGGAATGTCAGATATAGAAGAATGAGCACTACTAGGTTGGACAGAACATACATAATCTTGTAACCAAGCTAGAGGATACTTAATTCTAGTAGATTGCTAGAAGGGCTAATCAATAGTTGAAGAAGGAAAAGAAGTACAAGTAGACTGTGACTGGTCAAGAAAGATAGACTGATGGTCATCAACACACTATGTTTGACCAATACAAGGAGGACCAATATCAGTTTCAAGTGAAACATGAGGAAGAGAAGAAGAAGACTCTGAATGATTTATAGTTTTATAGTAAAAAACATTTTCAATAAAAACAGCATCATAACTAAGGAATAACCTTTGTGCATTAAGGTCAAAGACCTTAAATGCTTTAGACTCATTAGCATAATCAAGAAAAACACACCTGAAACCTTTAGGGTCAAGTTTATCTTTTGTAGGAGATAAATTAGCTGCATAGCAAAGGCAGCCGAAAACTCAAAGGCTTGAGTAATCAGGTTTCCTTTGAAAAAGTACTTCAATAGGAGTTTTCCAACCTAAAGACTTCACAGGCATTCGATCAATCAAGTATGTGGAACCCAATACACACTCTCTCCAGAATTGTTTAGGTAAATTGGCATGAAGTCTTAACGCCTTAGTAGTATCTAGTAAATGACGGTGTTTACACTCTACTTTGCCATTTTGTTGCGAAGTATACGGAACAGTCCATTGATGAACAATGCCAAGTGTGAAAACGTGTTTGACATAAATGAGAAACAAATTCTCCACCATTATCAGTACGAACAAACTTAGGAGTAACCTTGAAATGATTGGAGACATAACCAAAAAATTGTTGTAAAAGTGCTGGTGTTTGTGACTTATGATGCATCAAGAAAGTCCAAGTGGAATGAGAAAAATCATCCACTACAATCAAGAAATATTGAGCATTTGTTAAGGAGGTCATATGATAAGGTCCCTAAACATCAACACAAATCAATTCAAATATAGAAGTAGTTTTACTTTGACTGACAGGAAAACTAAGTCTATGAAACTTAGCTCTTTGACAAGAGTCACAAACAAAATCCTGGAAACTCAAATGTTTATAGCAGTTTAAATGTTTGAGTTTAGAAACTGACGTATGTCCTAGTCTACTATGTATAAGAGCTCTATTTGTATCAACAAGATTTGCTTGTATAAGGAAAGAAGCTCTACTACTAGGAATAGGACAATTACTAGAATTAAGTATGTAAAGTCTACCTCTAGCTTTTGTAGTGGTAATAACATCATTAGTACTTGGGTCCTGAAATTGACAAGAAAACAAATCCATGATTACTTTTATGGAAAGATTAGAAACTAATCTGCTAACAAAAAGCAAATTATGTGTAAAATTGGGCACATACAACATATGTTTAAGCGATAGCTGTAAGCCCAAGAATACTGAACCTGAAGCCGTTGAAGACAGTAAGGTTCCATTTTGAAGTTTTATAGAAATCGGTTTGGCAAAAGTTTCAACATAAAAAAGTGTGTTAAAGTATAGGATTATATGATCAATTGCACCCGTATCAACTATCCAAATACCTAAAGAATCACGAACAGGTGTCAAACAAAAGGAATTAACAATTGCCATACCTACAGAAGTAATAGTATTTGAAACACTTGAAGACCCTTTTGTCTCCTTTAACAACTTTACTACCTCTTGACAAAGATTATGTAGCAAATCTTTGTCATAAAAACCTATAGGACTGGGATAAAGTGAATTATATTCCTCAAAGGGAGTAATCAATAGATTATTTGTTGCTTCAATACTTGACTAACAAAGAAAAGCTTGAGAACTAGCTTTAGTATTTAAATTCAACTTCTTACCTTTATACCAATCGGGATACCTAACAAGTTGAAAACAAGAATCAACAGAATGTCCTGGTCACTTACAATGTTTATAAAACAAGTCTCTCCTGTTTCTTCTTTTATTTGTACTACTATTCCTTCTAACAACAAAAGCAGCAACATTTGTACCAAGACTAATTCCTCCATTAACTTAGTGTTGTTTTTCTACTTGCTAAACTAGATAGTACGCTTTGTTTACAGATGGAAGAGGTTCCATTTACAAAATTTGATTACGTACTCCCTTATAAGCCTCATTCAATTCCATAAGAAACTGAATTAGCCTCATGTGTGATTCATAGTCCGTAATACATTCTTTAAAAGTGCAAGCACAATACTATAAACGACTGCATTCACAATGTGGAAATGGATGAAGCTCTTGTAATTCATCCAACAGAGACATAATTTATTATAATAGACACTCACAACCATATTTCCTTGTCTAACATTTCTGATTTCATGTCTTAACTAAAAAATCAGAGGTCCACTCGTTGTTCCATATTGCTCTTTAACTTCGTCCCACAATTCCTTGGTTGATTGAGTATAAAGAAAATTCTGAGCTAGATCACTAACTATAGAATTCAACAACTAGCTATGAACCATAAAATCACACTGCAACCACTTGCTAAAGTTTTCAACAGTTTCAATCAACCTTTGAATTAATCCATCAACAAAACTGATCTTAACTTTTGTGCCTAATCCCAATCTCATCTATTTACTCCATGTAAGGTAATTGTTACCATTAAAAATGATATAACCAATAGTCATCCCAAGATTATCCAATCTGGACAAATAAAAAAGATCATTTAACCCTAATTAGTTATAGTATTCATTACTTTATCTTCAATTTGATTCATGTACTTGTCTAAGTAAAATTCAGATAATAAGAATTGAAATACCTTAAACCTACTCTGATACCATATAGGAACTCGTCTTCTTTACATATAGACAGAAGTTACGAACAAAATGATTCGACCTCCTTCATCTAAGTCCTAAAATGTACAAGCAGCAGTCACAAAAGAGAACAAACAGAAAATGAAAAAAAATAAATATCAATATTCTGAGTTATGTTGCAACGTATTTATAACAAATTGTAAGATATGTAACTAACTTGTTAACTAACTAACTAACTATAGAAAAACCAAGAATTAAAAATAAGACAATTGAAAGCAAGTAATAAATAGCCTATTATAGTATGTAGTTTAAGAAAATCTACCTTGAATCAGCGAATCCTTTTGATACACGATTCCACTATGGACAACATTTACATTCTTGTCTTCGCTCTTTCTCCAATCATAATCGCACCACTATTATGTTTGCTTGACCAATACACACAAATCATTGACCACCTAGGTGACCATACAACCAATAGCCATTGTATGACTCCAACAGTACGTAGCACACTACATAGTCTATTAAATGCAACTCATACGCCACTTACAATACTCTTCTCAAGTGCATACTTGTTGCACACACTAGATAACATAACAAACCATAGTTAATGAGTTATAAATCTTTGATCAAGCATCATATAAAGCACCATTATTGGACTTGAGCACAAATTGTACCAAACTAGCTTAAGGAGTAACACAACTTGGAATTGACTGCCCAAAACGCTCATTCAAGTGCCTAACACAATTCCCTTGAATGCTCCTTAGTTAACCTCTATAACCCCGAGCTAACTTATTGTCAAGTTCCAACTTCCAAAAACATCTTTGAAACTCTCTAAGCATAGCATATACTAGGCATGCTCTAAACATACAAATGAAGTGCTCATAATAGGACAAACTGGGCCCCTTCACAATTCCAAATGTGACTAACCTAAAACTCTTGCTCTCAAGTTTGTTATCCACAAAAAGATGGCTTTCATTCAATTGTACAATTTCAAATCCATCAATTCTTTTTTTTTTTTCCTTATCAAAGATTAAAACTTTGGCACTCTAAATAAAATAGAAGACTAACATAACCCTAGACTCTAATACAAAGATGATATGAAATGGGTTTGTATCTATGTTTGAATGCATGGAAGCAAACAAAATTTAAGAAATAAAAATTGGTTCTTTTTTCTCAAATTCTTTGGATTTTTATTTAAGGGAACAAGAACGGAAATAGAAAAGGGATATGAATGACTTGATTTATTGGATATGACACATCAATCAGTTAATTAAGGTTAGTAAACATTAATTGATGCGATGTAGAATTAAGAATTAAACAAAAGGGTTTCAAATTACTCAAACGATATGATGTAAGACTGGATAAAATAAAGGATTCAACCTATTCAATTTATATTCCTCACAACTAAATAATCGAACAGCATCGTCGCAAAAATTCAACAAGAATTGAAGAGACATAAATATAACAAGAAAGTCTCAGGTTTTTCAATAAACTAGTAAAATTCACTAACTTGCCTTAACAAAATATTTATATAGAATCCCTAATAACCTTACAAGCATTATAGGTAATAAACAAATAATAATAATAATAATAATAAAACCTTTAATGAAACCTAATTTTAATTATTGATAAATAATAAAATAAAACTTGTAACTAATATCCTAAAATAAAATAAATTAAAATTTTTATGCACTAATATATCAGGACATATGATTCTGAACATAGTGTTGCTACCTACACCATATCATCAAACATCTGTTATCTCTTGCATCACTGTGTCTTAATTGGAACCCGATACATTATCCTGACTTTATTAAATGTTTGAAATACTCCATCACATATATGTGTTAACAATATGTAGATGGTAAGGTAGCGATGTGTAAGTTTCCTCCTCCTTATTTTTCTTCTACATGATCTTAAACTTAAAGGGCTACACTATTTATTGTCCTCCTTAAGGAGTTCTCAACCATATATTGAATCATAGAATGGACATTATGGCAAGGACATTCCATCGATTTCCATCTCATCTAATTTCTACCCTAGCGTAAAGCCATTTACACTATATTTCTAGAAAAAAAAAAAAAACACAATGGTAGTTATCTTTTATCTCTCTCCTTGAAAATCCATAAATAGTTTCCGATAGAATCCTTTGTATAAAATTTTTACACGAGATAGATTGGATCTGTTTCATTAGTGTATGGATGACTGATCATCAGAAGTTAGAGAAAATAACAAGTTGTTATATTATTCATTTAATATATCCTCATTATGAAATTTGTCTAAATCCATAATTAGGTCTAGGTTTAAGTTTAATTCAAGATATTCTTTTCTATTATTTAACATTTGATGGCTTTCATTGTAAATAGATGAAAACAATTCGATTTTATGGAAGTAATTTAAAATTTATAGTCATAAGATTGTATATATTAATAATATCACATATTATGATCACGACCAATGATTATTATACTTTGGTGTAAAAATTTTGATACTTGTGGTAGTCATTGAGATGTTAAAATGATGGTGTTATAAGGGTTTTGTCTCATTTTAAGAAAAGACAATCTCCGATTGATAATTGTAATAGATTTGGTTGAGGTTAAAAATGGAATAGCGTGCAAGCAATATAATATAAATGCATCTTGAAAAAGATAAAATTACAATCATGGGAATCGAACTCATTACCTCTTATTTAAAAAAGATATGCTTAATCACTAAGCTACATGTAATATGTTGTTCAAATTAGTTTTTAAAATTTACATGCAATATATATATTATATATATATAATTTCTTACCCCTCGACAACTAGAATTTGAGTTAAGGAAGAAGAGGAAAAGAAGAAGGGCACATTTGCTAGAGTTAAGGTTAGGATTATGTAAAAGCAAAAGAGAGACATTTTTCAATCAGTTAAGAAAACTATCTTACCATACACATGGTACCAACATGAAGAGTGTGGTGGCATCTTTCAAAAGTTCAATAAAGCTAAGATGACATGTGAGCTTTGATTGAGTCATGGTGATAATAAGAATGACAAAAATGTTAGATGATATGATACAAGTGTTTTTTCTAGCTTCTTCGTTATAATGGTAAGGTTTTCTTCTCGAACAAAATGATTAAAAGAAACTACAAGTCTCCTATAACTATCACGTAATAAACTCAGTAATAGTAGTTTGTACAAGCACTAGTTTTATGGAAGTTAATCGATTACTATACCATAAAAATAATTCAAATTCTTAGTTATTTTATATCCATCCTTATATTTTAAATTAAGAAGCTCCCATTCAATGAGGTTTTATTCAATACGGTTTATCTCTTATACATGAACTATAATTTCTTTCACAAAATATGGCTTTGATTTCTTCACCAACAAGAATATGGAGTCTATGTTCCACCATCTTTTGCTATAACCAACAATTTATGTATCCATGATCACCTATTCCTTGAACAAGCTTCTTCTTCGGCTTTGTTTTGTATCGACTAGAGGTACATATAAATGTTTACAATATAAAGGATCTTCTACCATCAAATTCTAACTTGAATGTTATAATAAAAATAACTAATGAATTTACCACGATTATTGTGCAAATAGCCCAATTAATAACATGGTGGGGTTCATGTAGATCTAAACTATCCACCTTATAGTACCCAAGACCACAAATCTTACGTTGAAGTTTTATTATTATCACAATTCAATAGACTGTTTGATTTAGATCTATCTTTGCTTGATTGAATAAATCGTTTTGTTTGAATAGTTTGTTTTATACACGTAGAGGACTAACTTGTTTTAGGCTTCGCCCAACTTTATTTCATAGACCAATTCTTTGGCTTAGTTGTAGGTCAAGAGAGTTAGATCCATTTATTTAGTAGATTCAATGATGGTATTAATGGAGGATGCATATTGTTTGTTGCACATAGAACCGTATAATGGATGTGATAGAAGATTCATCTTGTCCACCGATCTTTGGAGTCATCCAACAAAAAATGATAGACTCTAAAATCTATAAATATGTGCCTTCTTCTTATCATTCAGTAAGAAGAAGATATATATTTCAAAACTATATAGTTTAATCAAGTTTATAGTAAGTATATAGAGATAAGCTCACATTAAGTCAAATTCAAGTTGAACTTAAGTTTTGTAAGGAAAAGATAGACTAAAGAATAAGTCTAATCGTAGGTCCTTTGTTGAAGGACTTACATGTGGAGGCCCTTAGCATGAAAGTCAAGTCTTTTATGTAGGAGAGATCCTTACTAGAGAAGCAAATCCTAAATTTTTTTTTTTAAAAAAGAACCCCTTAAGTTGCTAAGAATTAGAGCTTGATTATCAATTTGATTGGTCCTATCGAATCCAATCAAATTTGGCTTAAGATTGAAAAATAACTTTCAAACCAAGATCATGCTTAAGAATCAGAGCTCGATTGAGCTTGAGTGTTTAGTTTTTAGTCGAGCTCAAGTTTAAGCTCGACAATGTATTGTGTAACTTGACCCGATTATCAATATCTCTTGTCACGAGCCATCTACATTAGGGTTTGGGAAAAAAAAAGAAGAAAAAACTAATGGAACCATAGATCAAATTGGAATGGATTCAATATGGAATCGAAAATTTGATTTTTTTAAATTCACTTCAATTCATAGTTTGATTCTTCTGTGGTAAGTTAATTCCCAGTTTAATTCAAACAAGTGAACGAACAAAACCGTTTGGACCAAACGATTTTTTCATATATTATTAAAAGAAATCCTAATGAGAGCCCGTGATTATCATGCTACAGATCAAAGGCCGTTCTATCACAACCGCGATAACCAAAACCAACCATGAGACAAGTCCGATCATTATGGAAGACTGAGATGCAAAGGACCCAGAATTTTCTCATTGAACCGGCCGGTTAAGATTTAGTCCCGATCGTTCGGTTCTTCTAAGGCTCAAGGCATACAAATATGCTAATAAAAATTTGAATTTTGGGCTTTTAGCCCTTTGGCAGCCCAGGCTGGAAACCAGGTCCACCATAAACAATTATTTCTCATGGCCATTCTTCCATTAGCTAGCCATGTCAAACAGAGAAGATAATAACGTGGGACAAGTTTGACCATTCCAGGATGCACAGTCCTCATTTGGGTCAGCTATACTTAGCATGCGACACGTCACGAGCAATGCATGTTGCATTTGCATGCGATGACAAAACCTACCCCCGTTGATTAGTCAAAAAGATAGAAGCGTCCTCCGACCGCGCTTCCCTAGTGTTTCCTAACTGAAATTGGAATCAGAAAAGTTATTAAATAAATGATAAATGACTAATGAGAAGCCAATGGTACCCTTACCTCGAGTGAACGCACAAATAGGGTTCTGGGGTCTCAAGAAAAAACATTGATACTAATATTCTACATATTAAATATTACCTTCATTAAATTTTACAACAAACCAGTCAAGCTTTTGTTAGGAGCGATATTGTTCCTATGTTTATATAGAGAGATTTTATAGAATTAATTGATTCTGGAGACATGGTCAAGAGATATTTGCTATTTCCCATCCTCATTTAACATGTGTTGATAGGAGATCTTGTGGTTAGAAATGCCTGCAAGACGAACATACATAAGTTAGCTAAGAATAGGTATTAAAGGTTACATCAACATTGACAATCTGATATTTCAGTCGGAAAAGTTAATTTTAAAGAAAGTATGAGAAGGGAGAGAGAGTGAGGGTTTCAAAGATGCCAAATTCGCCACCTTAGTAAGTATTTATAGGCACGAGGAGCGTGTAGTGTACTATGTCAGAAAGGTAAATCTTGAGCCATAATGCGATTTAGATTTGCTAGAGAATCTCTAGATTTTTCCTTAATGATCTGAAAGCTCATATGAGGTCCTGAAAGGGCTGTGTGAACTCTAGTAGCTCAAACCGACTTCTTTAAAAGTTGGCCGAGCTTTAGACAAGTCATCCATTAGGGTAAAGACATTATAGAGATAAAAGAGAATGGCTAGGCCTTCTCAATTCAGGCTTATGATGTCAACTTGGCTCGAAAGCTCAACTTATGGACTAAGAAGGTTGATTTAGTTTTAATAATGAAAAGAAAAAATAATGATAATGCTTTTTTATTAGTTAAAAGTAGCCTTACTTTTTTTTTTCGTTAACCTTTGTTGTGTATCTTTTCCTAATTCTTAATAACTCATAAGAAGAAGGTTTCTACGAAGAGAGGGAAAACAATGGGACAAAATTTTCTTTATGAAGACTATGATAGTCCTATAGCATCAATCAAACAATTGGTTCATTATCTTTCATATATGATTTTTCAATCTTATATTATGTTTTAGAATGTAAAATAATTATAATTGTCTTATAATTTAAGCTCGTCTTATTATTTTTTCCTATTATTAACCATACGTCACAATTAGCTTCCTCTTTATTTATTTTTTTTCAATTATCATCCATACTTGACAATTAGCTTTTTATTTTTCATTTAGAAGGGTCTGTTTAGATTTTTATCATTGCATACCTTACTATAATGAAAGCAACTTTACTATAAACATCTACTCATCAGAGATCATCCGTAGTGCTACTCTTTTCTCAGTACACTCTCCTAATCTTTAAATTGTTGAGTTCTTCTTAATTATCCCTAATCTGTAGATCAAATTCTCGACGGAGAAGAATCCATTAGATTAATCTTTACTTAGCATCCTTGTTGAAAACGAACATAAAATAACCGCATGATTAGTATAAACTATGACCTTATATTGTAATAGGTTGGGCCAAAACATCTCAAAAGCCAGTGATTCCTTTTTAGTTGTTGCATAATTCTTTTGTCTTAAGATGCCACCTACAAACATAGGCTCTATCATCAATATATCATCATTAATGTCAGTGACCATTTGGGAGATGTGAAGATTAGTGTAAAAACCACTTTTCTCTGGAGCCTTTTGAAAGCATTTATGCCATGCTCATCAAACTCAAAGGAAGCATCTTTAGCTAAAAGCTCACCATTGAAAATATCTTCGATAAATTGCATATAGAGTACTCCTTGCTCTTAGAAACTCCTAATCTATATCAACTTAATGGTGGTAAATTGGCAATTTCTCGATCAACTCAATTTTTACCTCTTTATCCTCCTATTCTTTTAGAAGAGATATTATGTTTGAGCAGTATAAATAAGCTAAACCCTTCTGGTGGGTTACTTTAATTCGACTCAACGTTTACTTAAGAATGATTCAGCAACATTTAAGTTAAGTTCAAACTTGAGTTACTCAAATAGCTTATCAAGTCAAAATTAAGCTTTATGATATTTACTTTGATTAATTTATGAGCCTAATTAACTCGAGTAAAAGTTAAATGTTAGGCAAACTCGAGTAAAGTTTACATACCGATGTCACTTTTAATTAAAAACAAAATATTTTTTATAGGAAAAACAACCTAAACAAGGTTAATAGAGTTGAGTTGGAGTTTATTGAGAGCTACTTCAGGTTGAGGTCTACCTTAAAGTTTTAAGCTTGATCGAATTGAACTCAAGTTTGAGTTTTGAAATTTCAAATCAAAAGCTCTAACCTAAATTTAATACTATATTATCTCAATTTGACTCGTTTATAGTCTTACTCTAAGCAGTATGTTGTATGCTGTATGCCCCATCCACCATGGAGTGACATTTTTCTCTAATTAACACAATGTTCGAATGCTCACATCTTCAAAGAATCGTATCTTAATCACATAAGCAACTAGGGAATAAATCCTTAAACATTAAATAAGTTAATCATGAAAACTTCTATTTATATCTTAATAAAATTTAAAAAAAGAAAGAAAAAAATAATGGGCATCACTGCATCTTTGGAAAGCGGTTGAGGCTTACTTGTGAGCTCCGTAATTTTACGTAATTGTTTGAACGAGTAATTTAGAGCGTTAGTGAAATTTATCTAAAGGACCTAAAAAAAAATTATTATGAGTAGACTCGATATATTTGATGAGGACATCCCATAGACTTGGATGTTAGAAATATAATAAAATAAGAATAATATAGCCAAAATAGTGAAAATTAAATGCGAGCCCCCATAGTCGGCAAATAGGAATTGAGTAGGTAAATTTAGGGTGTTGGTAAAATTAATCTGATTAACCTAAAATTTTATGTATAGGCTAGAGAAATTAAACGAAGAGATAGCATGAGCCTGGATATTAAAAAAAAAATAATATAGCTAAAATAATACTATTTAAATATATTAAGTATTATTTGCTTTAATCGTGTAAAATAGATTTCGTTAGTTTGTAAATTTTTAGAGATAAATTATATATCTAATAAAATTTATATGGGACATAAAGTAACACATATTATATTTAAGTATATGTCGTATGTAACTTTTAAATGTGTACATACACTCGTATTTAGCTAAAATATCCTAATATATGCATTTAAGGCTAAAATATTTAAGAAAATCAATAAGAAATCATTAAAAAATTATCAAAAAATTCATTACAGTTGCAATGAGGTGGTTTAAGGTGTATGTAATCCTAAGGACAGGTGTTTATGTCTTATGGAAAGGAAATTATGAAAATTGGGCAAGAGTATTTATGTGTAATTGCAAGAGGAGAGAGAAGAAAATCTATTTTTCATCTAAACAAATTGGGAAACTTTTGAAAACACTCTCCAACTTGTAGTTCATTTAAGATAGAGTTTAGAAAAATTAGGTGTTGAGTTTAGAGAATTAAAGAGGGAAATTAGGAAAATATTACAAAATCATGGTGTAATTTGAGCATCGAAGAGTACGTCAGCTTAAGAAGTTACTAGAGTGTGACCATCACCACCACCAAAAGCCACAACCATTGCCTAGTGCTACTGATAAGAAGGGAGCAGCCGCTAGTAGCCGTAGCTCCAATTACAAGTCGGTGTCCATTCTTGTCCGATTTTAGGAAAATTATTAAAAATATTAAATATACCCAAAAAGATATGAACAAAAATTATTCTTATATATTTTTGTGTGTAGAATCTAGAAAAAATATCAATTTGTATAAATTTGGTAGCTAATATATACATCCTTAGGAGATCAAAAATATCAGATGATTTTCGAAGTTGAAATAAATTGGGCAAATGATGTGATTTCTATCTCAAGTTTTTTCTACAAATTATCCTAAGTTAATACTAAATTTCTATATCAAAGTTTCTCATTATATTAATTTTCATTTTTTTATTTGATTTTTGAGCTTAAAATGATATTTGAAACAGTATTTTAGTGAAGAATATAGTGTTTCCTTATATAATTTCATTTAGCTACAGGGATTGAATCATATTTTGGAATGTGTATACCGATCTAGAGTATTGTTGAAGTGATAAGTGATGAGAAGTTGGTAGTAGGCTTTAAATATAAAAGTTGGTATTTAATTAATCTAGTGTATTTAAAACAATTGATGAATTGTGATGGGAATGGGGAAGAAATGAAGTTAAAGAAGGTTTGTTCAAGTGTTACTTGTGGTTAAAAAAAAAAAAAAATTGATTTCATTACTATAAATTTGAAGAAATTTAGGAAATAAACTAATTATAAGATATTAACAAAAGGTAGGGGATGATTTAAAGACTTTTGATAATGAATAATGCACTAAATTGATGCTTGAATTATAGGTTAAAGGCAAAAATTAATAAGTAAAAGTGAAAATAAGGGAAGTAGAGGATTAGTCCGAGGATGATGTTATTAAAACTTCTATAGATAATAAGGTTAGAAGGTAGCTCAAAGGATTTTGTAACAAGGACTTACCTTGGAAGAGTTCAAGAGATATCTTAGAGGATAAATCAGTATAATGAATAACCCTTGAATAGCTTAAAGGGAAACTTAGAGGATTTCTAATTAAAGAAAATTATTGTAAATCCACTTAGAATGAAACTTAGAGGATTTTTTTTTACTAAAGGAAAGTACTAAAAAACTACTTAGATGATAGCTTAGATGATTTAGATTAAAGAAAACCATTATAAATCCACTCAGATGATAGTTAAGAGAATTTGGCTGATTGGGGTAATTTGTAAAAACATTATTAATTGATCAAGACATCATGATTTTTAAGTGCAACTAACTTATAAAAGTTATGACTAAACAACTAAAAACATATAAAAAAAAACTAATAACTAATGAATCAAAGCTTGAAAACTAATATATTTTATATTTTAGGGACACTTGAAGATCAAGAATACAACGGTCAGGAGTAAAGTATCTATAAGTGCAAGTAAGTGGGATCAATACTTCGTTGTACTTTAAAGTATTATGATGAATATTTGGAGGCCTTAGTATGGGTTTTGCTTGTGAATGTAACTTGGTAACCTATGTGGATGTGTGTTTGAATATTGCATTATTGTTATGGGTGCTAAATTATATGTGTTAGTTGTTTTATGGTATTACCTACTGTTGATTGTATGAAATTGCTTGATTACCTTAAAAACAATCTAACACAAACTCGACTTAACTACTAACTTGACTTACATTACAATCCATTAGGGGAAATGGTTAGGAGGTTTGGCTTAAATACGGACTCTTCAATGAGTATAGTAGAAATAGTCCTTTTCTCACCCTTAGTTGAATCGGGTAACTAGAGAGGAGGTTTCAATGAGATTGGGAATTATGGTTCGAAGGTAGCTTCAGGCAAAGCATGTTTTTCCATGGCACAAGCTCGGGTTTGGTGACTGATTCATGAATTGCGCGATGTGAAAGTACTCAAAACTTAGATTAGAGTGGGTGCAATTGCTTTGGTCTCATGACGATCAGTTAACATTGTATGATGGTATTTATGTGAACATGCATTACATCTAATTAACCTTGCTTCAAAACCCTAGTTATTTGATGACTAATATATGCTATTGTCTCTATCCCATTTACTGAGTAAGATGTTGCTCACTTTCCTATAACTGTTTTGCAAGTTTTTAGTAGAATCACCATTATTATACTAAGTTCCAAATTGCTAGAGATTGAGGTTGAGGAGTGAGATTCAAAGCTAATGGACTGCGTTCTTAATTATTTGTCAAAATTACTAAATTGTACGTGAACTAATAGGGTTTCTATTAATAACCCTCTAGTTTCCAATTATGGATACCGTTGTTATACTTTGTTAACTTGTGATCCTTTTGAAGCTCTATTAGTTATTGCTCTATTTCCCCAACTTAGATTGCTTTTGGAACTTTTTAGTGAAATTGAGATTTTATACTTTAAATGATTTGTAAAGCCTAATTTTCTCGATTATTTAAGCCATAATTTATTTTTTGGAGTTATTTGAAAAATTATATTATAGGTTGATATTTATTAAACTCAGAATTGGATGGCTTGAAGTAGGGAAGTGGTAAATGTTTTGTGTAAGCTATACTTACGTTAGTGGAGATTGGTTTACATGGTAAGCTTGTTATGACTCTTTAGCTTGAGACATGACATTAGTTAGGAGACTTACGCTAAATGTGTTGGCAAAGGTTTTTAACTCAAGAATGGTAGGACACTTAATAAAAGGTAGTGTTGATGGCTCATCTTCTCTTGATCTTTTAGAACCAAATGTAGGCATGCTATAAGCATATGCATAGCCTCTAATTGGTGCTTCACTAGCACCACTTCTTGACTTTTCTTATATCGACCTATCTCCATGCAAAAAAGTAGGTAGACATCATGGAAAAGTGAACAATAAGATAGGTCAATCACTTGTCCAACTATCTATTATTCCTCCTTAAGTACATCTTCCATGGTGTCTCTCCCTCAAAGTGTCTCTAACTCCCCTTTCATGCAATCTTCTAATGCTTGTACTCTCAAACAATCATCCACCATAATTTGGTATTTCTTAAGATATTGTCTAGCACATATGAAATCAATTTCCTCTTCTCTAATGTTGAATTTCATCATACTCTACTTATTATCAATGATAGCCTCACATTAGCTAATAGAGAATGGTATCCAAAACAATAAACATATCTTCATCCACTTCCATGTCTAAACTATTAGGGACCTATCCACTTGCTTTAACGAAATTATGGTTTGTTCTATTCTCATACAAGGCAAGACTCTTGGAAAATGAATAAGGTTGTCATATAAGATACCAAAGATCTAAACTTCTCACTTTAGGAGGTAGAGAGCTTGTCTAGGTTTTTAAGAAAACCTACGTCAGGAGCATTTTAGAGTAACATTATGTTACCGTAACATAATAATAAATTACATTCGGTTTTAGTAAATCATATCATAAATGGTAAAATAATAGCTGTAAATAACTTTATTTATTCATAACATGATTTATCGAAATTAGGTGTAATTTATCATAACATTACAATAACGTGTTGTTACCATAAAATCTTCCCAATAATAGGATTTTGTATCTACTCTATATATTACCATTACCAAATAATAGATTGTCAACCAAATCTCAAAAACTATATTTTCAAGAATTAGAATAGATTCTAATACTGGAAAATGAATATGACTTTATAGATAATAGAGATGGAATGCCATTATTTTGTTTGGTTAACTTGATGTAAATATTGAGAACTAAACATTGAAAACATAAGTTATTGAGAGTAGTAGACATGAAGTTGGTGATGGAGGGCGGTAGGTATTCATGGAGTGGAAATAATTGAACTTAAGAGAGGGTTAGATAATAAATTTATTATAAGAGATAATGTTTAATAGAATATTAATCAATGGAGGATGAAAGTTGATTTATAAAGTAATAAAAATTTTTACTTCTACTTAGGAACCGATTAAGACATCGTAGGGTTTCCTAAAGACATAACTAATAGGTTTTTTGTTTATCTAATCATTCGAGTTATTTCCTACTCCAAAAAAGCATAAGTAAGGTCCAAAATATAGGATAGAATTACTTAATAAGTACATGAATATATATAAAGTGGTCACATGAAATCTTAAAAGATACTCTATATATGATAATTTTCTTTTTTAACTAGTTTTTCGCTATAGCTATTTCGATGACTACAATACCGATTCCCAAAACCCATTTAAATTGACTCAATAAAATTACATATATATGTGCATATTGTATGTATATAATTCATATAAATCTCCTTTTTTTTGATTGATTTTCACAAGCGAACACAAGACTTTTAGCCACTTCACCCTGAAATTATTGAGAGGGAAGAAAAAAGAAATGATTTTTAATTTTTTTTCAACCCAACAACTGGACCCGTCCATTTGACTTACAGCATACAAACGCACCTCCATTACAACTACCCCCTATTTCTTCCGGATGATTTTGGCGCCTGACAATTCAAACTGTAATTTGCATTATTTTCCTATCACCCAACTTGTTAATTGACCCTTTTTGACAGCATCTCATACACATCGACAAAGACGTACTACCGAATTAATATATTATCTTCTTATCAAGACGTTATTATGTAGACAAGACATGGCAATGGAAGCTAAATGAAGCAAATAAGGTACTTTTGAGAAAAATCCTGTTTCCAAGTTTTTCATTTTTATTGGATTATACGATAACATAAGAAAAAAAAAGATAACTTTTTATCTTTTCAATCACATACCATTGCAGAAATGGGTAATCAGTCTTAGAAATACGAGAATATATATAATATACACATTAGACACTGTTAATTAGTAAGTGGTTCTCATTAATGAAACCATTTGCATTTTCTTGGTTAGCCTAATACAAACCCCACAAAGCAGTGTCTGTTACACTCTCTTTTCTACCAGCTTTCGTGGGTATCCCTTATTTCATTAATTTATTGCATGGGTTTTGACTGTATTAGAATAATATAATTGACACCTGCATGATTATATTGGTGAGTTGTCTTGTTAAGTATCTAGAATTCCTACATGGGTACAAAATTAATGCCTTATTTATTGCTGGTATGATATTTTATTCAGCAGCCAATAATGCAATCCTACTAGTTTAATGTTTCCTTGATCTAGATGTGGTGATAAAGAGTTGTGTTTTACAATTGGATTGTGATTTAAAGGTTAAAGGGTGGTGTTGGTGACAGGATTTTTGAGAGGTTGGTGGTGAATTGGTGTGATGAGGAGGTATAGTTTCGTTGGTCAAAGAGAAAGGGATGAGCTTGCATTGCTATCACAGAAGTTGATACAGGCAGCGCTTAATGGGCACATAGACAATGTGTCTGAGTGTTTGGAATCCAAGAATGTCGATGTGAATTACATAGGAACAGTGAGCTTGAGAGTCAAGTGTGTTGAGGCTGTACCTCGAGAAGAAGAAGGCGATGAGTTGGAGATTGAGTATAGAGACTTTGTGACTGATGTCACGCCGCTGTTCGCTGCTGCTCATTCGGGTCAGATTGATATAGCAAGGAAGCTGCTGGTATGAATAATTTATTTGATTCATCTTTAGCTTGGGTTAATTCTGGCTTCAATTAGCTAAATGATATATAATTTTTTCTTTTACTAAACAAATGCTATTGAATTGAATGATCATGTGTTTTATGTCATTTCTTTAAGTTTCAACCATTAAGTTTAGCACAATAGACATTTTAACTTGTAA
Source organism: Lumnitzera littorea (assembly GCA_024138015.1). Taxonomy (NCBI): domain Eukaryota; kingdom Viridiplantae; phylum Streptophyta; class Magnoliopsida; order Myrtales; family Combretaceae; genus Lumnitzera; species Lumnitzera littorea. The sequence continues at coordinate 1,835,960 of JAMXBB010000008.1, read as the reverse complement.
ATATGGTGTGTGCTTAACATTCGGGCAGGAATCTTGACCAAAACCCATCAAGTGAACAATTTAATTGAATAAAAGTGAAGACAGCACAAGGATTGATATTCATGACTTCATGCTATAATACTACATTGAGTTTAGTACTACAACCATCTAATCTAAAAGTTTAAACTTTTAGATAAGATGGTTATGATGATAACCATAACATTACCGATCTTATATGTGGTAGGAGGAAGTATTGCTACTTGTACTGTTTGCCAAGTTGAGTTTGAGATATTCAAAAGAGCAGTCGAGATATATTTAATATTTTCACACTTGGGCTGGATTGATAGGAAGTACAAAAAGGAAGAACCAATTGAAAAGAAGTTTACAGACTACACCTGCTTAGTTGTTTTGCTGTCTGACCGTACACGTTTTTGCTTATGAGGATGCTAAGTTGTAGAACCAAGTTGTCAAGATTCCCTTGCACATATAGGTTAAAAATCCATTCTACATGTACCTCCAAAAAGTATTGTATGTTAACACCATTCTTATGTCCTTTTTCACTTATTTTGTTGTCTATGTATTCAGTCAGCTGGAGCTGATGTCAACCAAGAATTATTTCGAGGTTTTGCAACAACTGCTGCTGCTCGGGAAGGTCACTGTTCCCTTCTTGATTTGCTACTCAAGGCAGGCGCATCAAAGTCGGCATGTGAAAGTGCTTTATTGGAAGCTTGCCTCTGTGGTCAGGCTAAAGCTGCTGAGTTATTGATCTCCTCAGACATGACTGGACTTGATGTTGCTCAGCATGCACTTGTATCTGCATGCTGCCGAGGATTTATGGATGTGGTATCAACTTTAATTAAGGTGCGAAATAGTTCAGTTAATATAGCATCTGCTAAAGCACTGAGGGTCGTACTTAATACGCTTATTGCTACAGAATGGAGTGGACAAGAACTGCATAGACCGGGTTCTTTTGCGTTCAGTCAAGCCCGCATTGCATGCTAATGTAGACTGCACACCTTTAATTGCTGCAATTGTAAGCCGACAAGTGCATATAGTCAAGTATTTATTACAGGTAATGACCTTATGATGCTTAATTTGGCTTTTATTTAGAAAATACGAGTACAAAATGCACATTCTTTTTATTGAGATCAATGATGAACAATTCATGCTCCTGTAATTTATTTTTACATTGAACTCATGCCCTAAGCGAGTGCCATGCATCCCTTGATAATTCACTTATGAATTGATATTCACAGCCGTATACTATATATATAAAGTTCAACGGGATACATAGAGACTTGGTTATGAGAGGATATTTATTATACCTATCTTGCTTGAATTGAACTTGAATAGTTGTCTACATAGAGACTTAGCGAGTATATCAGCTTCTTGCCTTCAACTGAGAATGAAACTCTTATTGATGCAAACATTTGCTTTTTTTTTTTTTATTTTTGGAACAAGATTCTTCATAGTACTAATTGCCAATGTACTGTCACTATAGACATGACTAGGAGCGAAATTCAAATCCTTCAACAATCTTGGCGACCAAATAATTCCTCACATTTGGGCTGTCACCTCAGCCTCAGCACTACTTTTAACTACTATGAAATGTTTTTTACTCCAAGTCTCGTGACTTCGTAAAATACCCTGACATTGATTTGCAGTCACTAACACCACCCCAATCTTCATTATCACGATTATCAGATTTCTAGAATAGTAGGCCTTTTCTTGCAGTCCCCTTTAGATACCTGAAAATATGGTGACGAGCATCTAAGCGAGACTCCATAGGTGAATGCATCACTTAGTAGATGGGTACTTTGGAGTAAGCAATGTTAAGTGAAAGTTAAATCAAAATGTCCCACCAATCTATAATAATGGTCCTTGTCAACAGGTTGATTATCCATAGTAGCCATAGGCCTTAAGTTCTACTTTTCCTGATAAGTAGTATAGTTTATTCCGTTTCTCAGCACTGCCAATCATGTTTCTCGAAGATAAATTTAGAAATTCTCACCGATGAGGAAAGAAGATCACACTACAATTGATATCATTCATCAATTACTCACCAAAAGCGTTACTTTTTAGATGTGGCACAAAAATTGTGGAATTCAACTTTAAATTTAATACACAGACTAATCCTTGCCCTCTCAAATGTGCGATTTTCATTAGCAACCTATACCTTTGTATCACCATCATCCTCTTCTTATGTCTTAAATCACTTTGAAGAATTTGATATATGTTCAGATGCACTAATATAAACAATCCCGCAGCTTTCACGAACGTAGTAAGAAGACTAGTGTTGTTCCCTTTGTGGGCTGGCAGCAATGAAGAGGGGTCGAGTACAGGTTTCGTACCCATTCATCAGATTTAGACTTGACAATTCTTGGAATCAATTTCTGTCACTTGAGTTGTTCATGACTTTGGCTTCTCACCTGGAGGGGCTTCTCTTTTCAGTTTCCTCAATGTTCTTGATTAATGTGCTGGGCTTTCTGTTTCAGCCCCCCTAGGATAAATTCTGGAAGCACAAGTATGAAAAAGCTTAATGAGCTTGTCAGTGGACATATCAAGAAGACCATCTGGATTGACTTCTCCAGAACAGAATATCCTAAATGTTGGCTTCCTTGATTGTCTTGAAACTGCAATATTAGCATCCGCAAATGCCATTGTTGAACCCTTCTTGCAGGACTTAACTGGCCTACGGTCTGGAGTGGAAATGTAATGGACAATGTGTCACCCATTAGACGACATTAACAAAAACCAGTTAGGATTGACTGTGCTTCGGTACCATGAATAGATTTTGGGGTTTAATTCATGTTTTTGTTGATAAACACGCTGATGTATATAGATGTGTGCGATTACAATTGGCACCAAAGAAGAAAAGAAGATAACTTAAATCTCTAATTGAGACATATCTCCACAGACTCGTAAGCAGATCAAAAAACAAAATATAAATTTTAACATATGTAATTTAAACAGCTAGCTGAATGTGTAACCAAATATAGATATAATCTTAAACTGCATAAGATGTTGATTTTCTTTTGAACATTCGGTGGCTTTGCTGTTGTAACAGTGAATTGTTTGACATGTTAGGCAGGTGCAAAAACGGATTGCTATGTCAGGCTTGGAGCTTGGGCATGGGACATCTTCTCTTTTGAGGAATTAAGGGTGGGTGCATGCCTGGGGGAACCATATGATGAAGCATGGTGTGCTGTTGAGTATTATGAAGCAAGTGGTCAAATTCTACGTCTCTTGCTTCAGCACAAAGGCTCATATCTCACTAGTCAAAAACAAGGAAGAACCCTTCTTTGTCATGCCATTCTATGTCAGAATCATGATGCTGTGTCTGTTCTTCTTGAGGCTGGTGCAGATGTCGAGTTTCCTATAAGAACTGAAAAGGGGCATAAATCTCGTCCTATTCATTTGGCTGCTAGAGTGGGTTCCCTTCCCATTCTAAGACAATTGGTCCTATGGGGATGTGATACTGACTCAAAGACAGAGTCTGGTGACACAGCCTTGATGATTGCTGCCAAGTTTGATCACCAAGAGTATTTCCTTGAATTGATCATTGCAGGTGCTGACTTGGGCCTTATTAATGACAGTGGGGACAGTGCTGCACATTTAGCAAAGAGAAGTGTATTTGGATCCTCTTTGTCAGACATTCTTGGGCAAGCTATCAAATCTGGAAAAAACATATACTCTAGTGAGCTTGAGGTATTTTCTTTGCTTCATTTTGCCGCAGGATATGGCAATGCAGAAGTTCTGCATATAGTCCTCCCAAATCAGATTGGAAGTTTAAATAAATGTGATGGTTCAGGTTTGACACCCATCATGATAGCTACAAAGGCAGGTCATACAGAGGCATTCCGTCTCCTCATCAGAGCTGGAGCTGACATCAGTTTGAAGAGCAGGGATGGACAGACAGTTGCATCTCTTCTTCAGCACTATACACATGCTGGAGTAAAGACGAGGTTTGAAGAAATAATGCTTGATGCTGTGCTTGCTCAAACTTTAATTGGTGCCTCAGAGTTCAAAGCTCTGCACTTTGCAGCACATGTTGGAAATGTACATGCAATACTTCAGATCTTGAAGATGGGACATTGTCTAAATTCTTTGGATGAAAATGGGCGTTCTCCTCTCATGATTGCAGCAAAGGAAGGCAATGCTGCTGCTTGCAATCTTCTGTTGCAAAATGGTGCAGAATGTGGAATCGTCAATGGTAAAGGAGAAACAGCACTGTCACTTGCCAGGAAAAGCAGTAAATCTAAGGCTGCAGAAGAAGTAATATTTGATCATTTAGCTCGTGCTCATGTTCTGCGAGGCGAAGAGTTATACAAGCACACTCGAGAAGGAAGAGGATTACCTCACTTGAAATTTCTGCGAATACTCAAGTCTGGAGTATTAACATGGGGGAAATCTAGCAGGAGAAATGTGACGTGTAAAGAGGCATTGGCAGGGCCAAGCACACGTTTTCTGAAAATCCACAAAAACAAGACTCCTGATGCAAATGGGATGATCTTTCGAGTGTTAGCAGGATCTGGGAGAGAGGTGCATTTTGAAGCATGTTCTTCTTCAAATAGGGCACTGTGGGTTCGAGGCATCAACCTTGTTTCTAAGGAGGCTAGCTCGAGTGGTTAATTGCCAAATTCTTCAGTCCAGAGTAGACTTATATAGCAATGTGCTTGCACTGGCCACTGGGATCCACAATAAGGGCTAAATGTCCTCATACATGCACTCATAGTAGTGCCATAGAGCAGTTTAAAAATAAAAAAGGGCAAAAAGAAAAACAGTTAGTTCATATGAAGTAATTTTACTAGTATCAGAAATGGGGAATGGTTACATTCCCAGAAAGGAATTTCATCATGATATTGTAAAGGAAATGGGTTTGTATGCTTTTGATTTGTATCCGTTATCAGTCATACGGGATCCAGAGACTCTTCCCCCAAGAATTTACCTACACTAGTCTTCTGTTCTTCTCAACATTGGACCTCATGTCCATCATTCTGCAGATTTAGGATAGTATTTCGTGCAATGAAGCTAACACAATAAAAGAAATTACACTCTGTAATATGATCACTGAAACAGCAATTCTAGGGTTAATGCCCAATATTTTTTAGGCATCAGCTGAGCATATTTATACAACAGGCTCCTTAACAAGAGCTTCTAGGACACTTGAGGACACTTGTTGAATGACTAAAAAGAATAAAATGAAAAAAAAAAAAAAAGACACTATTTTATTTGAAATTTGAGCCAAGAAGCATATATTAGTGTTTTTCTTGCATCATTAGCCACTTTTTTACGGTTGCTAACCTGCAAAGACAATTAGGGCGTGTTTGTCATGGTTAACCATCATCATCAATCGTTGTCTATAACCTTCGCACTCACTATTACTATTACTAAATGTCATTAATAATTGCAACATTTTGATATCAGTGGATAAAATTTGACAATTCTAAGGTAAAATTATGATGGTTGAAAAAACGTGGAAAAATGCATCATTAAATCCGCATTGTTTATTTCCTTCACTTTTACTTCATCTTATCATACGCCTTTGGAGGGAAAAAAAAAAAAAAAAACTTATATATAGATTAAATATCCCAATGTTGCATAACAGCTATTGTAGAAAACAAGATATCACTATATGTAACATGAAGTTTGTTTTCAAATCTACAAGGAGGAGCAGAATCGGCAATTGGATAGAAAACAAGTAACTAGTCTTAAAAAATTTCAGCTAAGAAAGTATGGAAATGTTTTGGCATGATACGTAAAGTTCTTTATTTTGACTATTACTATATTGGTGGCTCTACTCTACGTGGTCAATACAAGCTTCCAGCAATTGACATAGCTTTTTTGGTGTCCTACAACCGCGTGCACATGACATGGTTTTCTTAAAGTCCTCGGGAAGAGTTCTTTCTCTGATTAAATTTATTTTAGTTTTAACAGGAATGACTAAGGTTTAAAGTTACGACATGTGAGTTTTAATCTGTAGACTTCAAGCTAAGAAACCATGTTGTCTTTGATACTAAGACATGGTGGCCCTTATTGTAAGTTTCTAATATTAAATTAAATCTTGCAATCAACCTACTTTAGTTTAAATGGCTTCGTCTCATTATCTGTATAATTATCAAATATTATATAAGAGCCAACAAACAAAAAGAAGAACAATTTGCCTTTTATAATCACCGTTGACATTGTATTAAATGCCACTGATGATGAGTGCTTAAGATGGTGTGCATTTAGTTTGACCTTGCTTGTGATTCAATTCACACAACTTTTTCTCCAAGCTTGCAAGTTTTCTCTAGGATTTCTGGATTTTTTTCATTTTGTCGGTCACATAAACATAATTTTCCTCATGCTTCAATCTTGATCAGAAAATCCATTTGGAACTGTTTGTGGAAAAGATATGAAGAGGCCAAGAATACCCTTTTCCCTTTTATGTTTTCTAGTTCTCTTCATTAACCAGAACATAGTCATACCGAGTGTGGATGCAAAGAGCGCTGTATGTTAACTTTCTGAGATGTGTGTAGCTTTCCTCTTCCAGAATGGATGTAGGGTGTCTATGAGTTTATTGATTTTTTGATCTATCAACAGGTCCACATTGTATACCTTGGAGAAAGGCATGAGAATGATCTTGAGTCGGTTACCAATTCCCATCACAACATGCTGGCTTCTGTTGTTGGGAGGTGAAAATTTCAGAGCTTGTGTAAAATTAAAAGCATGTAGCGTTTTTTGGGTCATGGCTAGCAATTAGTTTCTTGCATATAGTGTTGATTGTCAAATTGATCTTCTTGGTTATGTATCTTGCAGCATGAAAGCAGCAGCTGAGCGCCTTGTTTATAGCTACCGGCATGGCTTCTCTGGTTTTGCAGCCAAGCTGACACAGTCTCAAGCACAAAAACTTGCAGGTAAATTTAGATGAATGTATCGAATTCGCTAGTTTTATATGCATACTCCCAGGATAGAGCTGCTATACTATCCCTTACCTTCGGTTGACATAGCACTGCCGGGTGTTGTTCGGGTGATACCAAATACCTTTCACAAGCTGCAAACGACAAGGAGCTGGGATTTCCTGGGCCTATCTACTCCGTCTCCCACTAGTCTTCTTCATAGAAGTAAAATGGGTGAAGGAGTTATTATAGGTATCCTAGATACAGGTAATTCATTCTTTCTCTAGTCCTGTTCCATCTTCCTCTGAGCTATTCTCCAAAAATCTGAAGTGATAGCTGGATAATCGAAATAGGAGTCTGGCCAGAGTCAAAATCATTTAGTGATGAAGGCCTTGGACCGATACCCCAACGCTGGAAAGGTTCTTGTGAATCTGGAGAGCAATTTGTTCCAACAAAACACTGCAACAAGAAGATCATTGGAGCACGTTGGTTTGTGGACGGTTTTCTAGTGGAGTATGGAAAGCCATTAAATGCATCTGGAGACAGAGAATTCTTGTCTCCTAGAGATGCCAATGGACATGGCAGTCATACAGCTAGCACAGCTGCTGGATCATTCGTTCACAACGTTAGCTACAAAGGTATTGGGTATGGAACTGCAAGAGGTGGTGCCCCTCGTGCCCATTTGGCTATATACAAGGTCTGCTGGAACGTGCAAGGAGGTCAATGCTCAGCTGCTGATATCCTGAAGGCATTTGATGAGGCTGTACATGATGGGGTTGATATCCTATCCCTGTCTATTGGATCAGCTATTCCACTTTTCTCAGATATTGATGACCGAGATGGGATTGCTACCGGCTCCTTCCATGCTGTGGTTAAAGGCATCACCGTTGTTTGTGGGGCAGCAAATGGTGGACCATCTTCTCAAACAGTGCAAAATACAGCACCATGGATATTGACTGTTGCAGCAAGCACCAGTGACCGAGCCTTCCCTACTTATATAACACTAGGAAACAATGAAACTTTAATGGTAAATCTTAATCGTATTGAATTTTTGAAGTTTCCTGATTCTTGCAAGGATGCAGCCAAAAATTCTTACATTTTACTTCGGGCTAATGTATAAAGTTTGTTTCTTAATTATTCTCCAAGGGTCAAGCAATCTATGCTGGAAAGGAGATTGGTTTTACGAGCTTGCTGTATCCAGAAGGCACAACACTGGACCCTACTGTATCAGGGTAGATCCATTTTTAACTTCATCATATTGTTGTTTACAAGTTGCAAGTACAACTCATAAAATTGTGTCCTGAATGATGTGCAGAGTTTGTCAATTTCTTTCACCTAATACCACATTGATGGCCGGAAAAGTGGTCTTGTGCTTCACTACTGTAACTGGTAGAGCTGCCGTGGTGATTGCTGCTGCAGCTGTTAAAGCATCTGGTGGAGTTGGTGTGATTGTCGCGAAGAACCCAAGTGATGGATTATCTCCATGCAGCAATGACTTCCCCTGCATTGAAGTTGACTATGAAATTGGCACTCGGATTCTCTACTACTTTCGTTCTGCAAGGTATTGGTTTTGTTGTTAACAAAAGAATTTTTGGGCTTTCAGCTTAACTGGGAGTTGCTTCTTTATCCTAGAAAAATTATTGCCTTTTGTGGACTCTGAACAGGTCTCCTAAGGTTAAGCTGAGTCCAACTAAAACGGTTGTCGGCGATCCTGTGCCTGCTAAGGTTGCATTTTTCTCTTCTAGGGGACCAAACTCCATTGCACCTGCAATTCTCAAGGTAAATCCACATTACCCCAAAATGTGAGCCTCTTTTTATTCTGTTATATTCTGAATGTGTGTTAATGTGAATGTTATGATACTGTCAACATTCCTCCATAGTTGATAAACATTATGTAAATGTCAGTTTTTCCACATTATCGTTGGCATGCAGTCATGTAATTTATTAGGTATCAAATGTAAAACCTACATCAAATCTACAAGATTAAACCTTTACATTAGACGACTGAGGTATTAATTATAAGCAAGAAATCCTGAATTCAAACTCTCGCATCATCATTCAACCCCTACTTAATTGAGTTAAATCCACTTGATTGGCTTAGTCACTATTCCAACCTACAAGGGAGGGGTGTATCGAGTATTAAATATGAGAAGAAATTATAAATAACCCCTTCTAAACTTTTGATTTAAGTGCAGATTTATCTTCTAAACTTTCAAATATTGAAAATCACTCCCTAAATTTTGATAAATTAACAACATAAAAGATATTTCCTCTTTTAAAATAGTCACTCTATAGTTAAAGTTTAGAATAACTTAAAATATACCTTGATAAGTTCAAGGAGTGTTTCATACAAAGGTCAAAGTTTAAGGGATTCATTTACAACCCATTGGAGTTATTTGTTAATTTATGAAAATTTAAGAGTTAGTTTGCAACATTTAAAAGTTTATAAGTAAATTTGCACCTAAGTTAAAATTTAAGAACTTATTTTCCAATGTGCTAGTAGCTAATTGAATAAGGATGAAACTCAATTGGGATAGGCAAATAATACCAATAAGCAAGGGCATAAGGTGATTCACCAGAATTATTATAATTACCTTATAAATGGCATAGCACCATAACCATTTTAAGCTTATAAGTTCGATGTGTACTATTTATTTATTATATAACATATACTACATCTATAAGCTATAAAATGGTAAGAGGTTTTAAGTTTAAACCCCTACATCGTTAGTTAACTCTTATGTAATTAAACTGTGTATTTGTAAAGTCTTTGCTAAAGTTTAACTTATAAGTAGAGGAAAGTGTTATATAATAAATATAATAGTCTATATCATACCTACAAACTTAAACTTTTAGATAAAATGATTGTGGCATTAATCATAACATGATATAAGAGTAAGAGGTCCTAGGGTTAAACTCTTGCATTATTGGTCACCTCTTATTTAGTTAAAGTTGTCCACTTGTGGGCCTTAGTTAAAAGTTTAACTCACAAATGAGGGAGAGTGTTATATAATATTTATAATAATCTATAAGGTATCTACAAGTTTAAGCTTTTAAATAAAATGATCGTAGCACTAGTCATAACAGTCTAGACTATATCTATAAATTTAAATTTTCAGATACAACATGGATTATTATATATTTATTATATAATAATGTAGAGGCTAATTGAAAGTCCTTTAATCTATTAGCTTGGGAATTAAAGCCACCAATGTTTTATTAAGGTTTAATGGAATACAATTTTGATGAAAAATTTCACTAATAGTTTCAAACATCCTATCTCCAACAATATCCTAGCACCATTTGAAGAAACTAACATGCAACCTATCAACCTTAATATTAAATCCACGAAAGTGCTTTTTCTAATATCTACCTTAATCATGATACTTGCAATTTTCTTTTGGCATCATTAGATAGAAAATTGCCTTAACCACTCTAGAGTGCCACAATATGTTTCAGTTTTGAGACTTAACTTGATTGCCATTGCACCAATTACCTTGCTTATCTCAAAGTCCTAGAATTCTAAACTTTGACCTTCTAGCTACTATACTTGCATGGAAAACTATGTATTTCTTCATCCCTCTAATATTTACTTAGATCCCGGTTTTATAGCCTATTGATTCAAAATATGGATTAATTTCTTGGATTAAAATACCTCCTTTTGAAGAGCTCTTGATTTAGTCTGCATAAGAGCCATCTTCTTATGCTGGTCAATCAAAATTCTTTTTTCTCAAGAATGAGACCAAATACTTCTCTACCTAAACTTTTGCCCTAAAAGATCCTCTAGAAGCTTGAAGTATGGGTATGCATAATTTTCTCTAACAAAGGATATAAAATTTGAGTGGTATAACCATATAGGCTGAAACCTAAAAGGTCTTTAAGTTCCTTGTTCCAAAAAAATCCCAAAGTTTCAAATTGAGGAATGTTCCAGTTGTTGATTAGATAAGTGTAATAACTCAATTCAAGATATAACCTCCTCTACTCTATATTTGCATAAGGCCTATCAATTTTTATCTACATAGGGTTAGATAGCTTTCACTTCTACTAGACCAAGTATCTCTTGGTCACATGGAATCCTAAGTCAACCATACTATAATTATTCATGCAATTTTGGTATTCTTGACATCAGGATCGATATATATTCTGCCTGACCCACTCTCTCTTATTTGATAGGACATCATTGAAGTTCCCAATCATTATCCATGGCCTTTACATCAAAGGACCTACCATTCTCAAATTATCCCAAAAACTTTCTTACCCTTAAATCTAGAACTATCATAAATAGCAGTCACAAACCAGTGTAAGTTGGACAAAGGCACCTTAATATCCATATAGCATGAAGCTTCATATCAATAAGCATATTAAGTTCCACAACACCATAATGCCCCTACTAAATCACCTAACTGTTGAGCAAATCATTCTCTCATACCTAAGAGCCCTCTCTATTAAGTCTAGTCTTCATGATCATCATAATATCATGAATAGGACAAGAGACTAGGTCAATAATTGCTTGCCTTTTATTAGGTGTCATCGCATCTCTTTATTCCAAGCTAAGATTTTAAAGGATTTTGTCCGCATTTTAAAGTATATAGCATCAATTGATTCCAAGTCCATTGTTGAAAAAGTGAGGTGTTCCAAAAGTTGTTCAAAGTCTCCTTGCTTAAGTTAATGAACCTCTAATGGGAACCAACATTCCTAAATGGTGTCTTGATCATTGTTTCCATCACCTCTTATGACGTGAATAGCATCTGTTTAGTTTCCTACATTTGTACCACTTGCAGGATAACTTACATCCTTAGAGGAGTTGATGCTATCATTATGAATTGCTTCACGACTAAATAAAAATTCTAAAGAGCCATTATGACTGTTAGTACTCCTTCATTGTTGTAACTTGCTCAATCCAAGTTTTGGTTATGCTTTCCCCTAAAATAGTTGGATGGAAGCTCATGGATGAAGCTTGCTCTCTTTGCACTCCTGTATTAGTTTGCTTTGAACTTATCATTTTCACTACTACGTAGCCTGTAGGTTGTATATTTCCCTATATGCAAATCTTAGTGTTAGTAATGATCTAGGTGGGGAAACTCTTGGCTTTCATCTAAGTACTTTTAGCAGAATGTGAAGAGAAAGAGAAAACCCCATTTTTTTTGCATTAGGTTCCTTCATATGATCATCTTTGCTATTACCTTACTAAGGAACCATCATGTTTGACTCATTTATAGTGTCTTTCACACTTCTCGAAGCCACCTAATTAGAAAGGGAACCTTCCCTATTTTCCTTGGAACTATGTTTATTTCATCCCTTTAAGCTTCTCCTCTTATTATTAGGTTTACTTTGACTATTCATGTTATTGGCCAAGTATCCATGAGCAAAGCCATATCCAATGTTTTAGAATCTTTAGGAAATCTTGTCAATTGTGATTAGCTAAAGCATCATTAATTATAAGATTAGACTTGAGTTTAGGAACTTTATAGCCTCTTTATGGATATCCACATCACGAACACAACCATATACACTAGTGGAATGTTTAACTTAGACACATATTCCAACAAAATTTCCTCACTTCAAACCAATGGCGAAAGCATGACATTATAAAACAGTACAATGGCTTTACTAATCTCTCTCATGGTTAAAGGGATTAATATTTTATTGGTAAGCTTTTGAATAAAAGCCAAGACTACCACCAGTTTAAGATAATCATGGAAACCCTAAAGTTTGGCCCCTACTTCTTTATTACCATGAATAAACCATTTATAAACCAAGATCCATTATGAATAATCCATTGCAAATCTTCCACAAATTCGAAAGACACAATATAATCTATCGAACCTACATGAACCATCTTACAATTACTTAAAACAGCTTGCAGAGTTGAAATTCCATTATTTTTAAACCTTAAATGCGGCCATAGGCTTTGACAATTAACTTATTCCTTCAACGTGCCTAAATCGTAGCTTTTTTTGTTTTGGAGAAGGCCCGAAGAGCAACCTCTAAGGGGTCTCTTCGCACTAATATCATAATAAATTTAAATTTACAGGAACCGCTTAAACTTGTAGATAGGTGAATTTTTGCTTATCATTGGTTTTATGAACGAGTAATCAAGGCACTTCTTCGGCATGATTTATATACAAATTGTAATTGTTAATTTAAATTCATTCTATCATGTTCGTCATTCCCTTCTCTTCCCTTCAATTTTCTAATTTAATCATTGGGTTGTTTTAAGACATTATTGGGTTCATAACAATTTTTTGCTCTGTTTGTCGGAAAACTTTGCACCTAAACCCATTCGAGTTACTGTTTAATCATGACTCGCATGGAACTTGTTTGGGAGAATTGGAGCATAAATCAAGTGAAGCGCATGAAGAACTTATGGACGTGCAGCAAAGATTAATGGTTTTCAATCTAAATTAGAAGGATGTTCAATTACTGTGGGGTGATGTGAATTTATTGAGGGGTGATATGAATGCTCTGCGAGGGGATGTCTTGGTTATGGAAGGGCCATGATGAAATTGCAAAAGATGTTAGAAGAATCAATGAATTCGAATCAATTAGGCAATAATCTAATCGGAGAAGCTTCTAATATTGTGGTTTCTGGTGGTGGGGAGTATTAATTTGTTGGGTTAGAATGCAAGGGGGAAAAATCATGTGTGGGAAACCTCAAAGACTTTGATGGAAATGGGAAGAAGTGGTGATAGGTGGAGTGGGTTTGAAGAGGAATTTTTGATAAATGTATCACGTGTAGTGCTACTCTTATTTGAAAGAATCGACCTTGCTGTTTGGATTTTAATGGTCGAGTAGTATTTTGAAATACAGCGGATTCGAGAAGATTGAAAGGTTGATCTAGCCATAGTGTATGAGAGGTAGATGTGTTTACTGGTTAAGAGCGGTACGTAGATGACTTCCATATCTAGACTAGAATACCATGAAAGAGGAGTTGATGAAAAGGTATGGAGAACAGTGGGCTTCAAACCCTTAAAATTCTTTTGCAATTATGTCGAACAGATTCTGTGAGTTAGTATATAGAGGAATTTGAATCATTAACTTCCCAAGCCCCATTTTTGCCGGAGATCAAACAATTGGATTATTTCTTTGGGGGATTAAAGGAGGAGATTCAAAGGAAAATGGACACTTATACTCCTACTATACTTGAGAAAGCTATGGAATTAGCGATTAAAGTTGAAAAGGAGTTTGAATGTGGAATATTCTTAGCCCCAAAATTCTCCAATCGTGTGGAATATAGAGCTTCTTCTCCATTAGCGAATTATCAAACACCTGTAAGAACTACTTATCCAACAGTAGCTTATATTAATTATCATGCTGTATCGCCCATGTCTCCCTAAGTTCAAGTACAGAATGGTAATACTAAGTACAAGAGAAGTCCAATTACCCAGTCAACCTCCCAACCCCCTGCTTCTTCGAGTTTTCACAACGGATCTCCATCTTCGGGTTCTAATTCCCACTCAATAGCAATGGCAAGCTCTTCTCTACCTATGGTTAACATCAGCTTCCCTATGCGAAATATATGGACAAGAGGGCGAAGGAGTTGTGCTTCCATTGTGATCAACCTTTCTCTCCATCATATAAATGCCTAAACAAGTCACTACGACTTATTTTGTTGGAGGGAGGTGCTGAAGCTCTAGAGAGCGAATGGGAAGTGATCGATGGTGAATAGTTGTTGCCAGTAGTAGAGTGCAAAGTCGAAAATATAAGTTCTGGTTTGGAACTACCCTTGTTAGCTTTAAAGGGATTTGATGATCCCCAAACAATGAAATTCAAGGTTAAAATGAATGAATGCAGGTTCTGGTTTGGAATTGTCCTTATTAGCTTTAAAGGGATTTGACAATCCCCAAATAATGAAATCCAAGATTAAAATGAATGAATCTTGCTTTCGGTTATGATCAATAGTGCAGACAACTACAACTTCATCTCTAAGTCTCTCATAGAATCCTTGAATTTACATATGAATGCTACTGCGGTTCTCAAAATTACTTTGGGGGATGATGGGCAAACTTTTTCTTCTTGTGGAGTGTGCCGCAATGTGAAGTTACAGATAATTGAGGTTGAGTGCGTTGCGTTGGGACGATAGGTGTCTGTGTTACATCAAAAGGATTGGCTAATAGCTTATTTCAGCAAGGCTTTGGCCGCCAAATCTATAGCTAAGTCTACTTATGGGAAAGAACTTATGGCACTAGTGTTAGCAATTAATCATCGGTGACCCTATCTCTTAGGTTGTAAATTTGTAGTGTTGACAGATCAGCAAAGTTTGAAATACCTTTTAAAACAGCAAATTGCTACTCCTGACCAGCAAAACTAGCTATCTAAATTATTGGGGTATGATTTTGAAATCCAATATAAGAGAGAGTAAGAGAATGGTGTGGCTGATGCTCTTTTTAGGGCATTTGATGAAGGCAAACTGTTGGCTATATCCCATCTAAGCTGGATAGATCTATAACAGATAAAAGATGCAGTTTTACAAGATGAAAAGTTGGCTACCAAGGTGAAAGTATTGCACGAAGGTAAGGATGCAGGTGAAGGGTACCGCTTAATGAATGACAGGTTATTCTAATTTGACCGTTTGGTGATTCCGCTAATTCTAAATGGGTTACTCTTTTTCTTCATGAGTTTCATTCATTCCCAATAAAGCGGTGTGTGCTGGATTTTTAAAAACTTATAGAAGGATCGCTGCAAATGTTTATTGGCTGGGACAAAAGAAGGATGTGTAGAATTTTGTCGCGCATATTAATGTTAGAAGGTGCAGAACATTAGAAGAAAGTGGGCCTCCGACCATACTATTAACCCTAGATACAGCTTCTTTTGAAGCTCTAGTTCTCACGCATTCTAACCCAAAAAATATCATACCTTGCTTCCAGATGGATTTCTTACTCCTTTACCAATAGTAGGTGCTATTTGGGAGGATATTTCAGTGGACTTTGTGTCTGGACTTCCTAAATCTAAAGGGTTTAATGTTATTCTAGTAGTAGTTGATCATTTTTCCAAGTAAGGACATTTTTTTGTCGATTAGAGATCCATATACAGCAAAGGGTGTAGTTGATCTTTTTTTTTTTTCTAGGAGATTGTACATTTACATGGGATGCCCAAGACGATCATGAGCGATCGCGACCTGACCTTCCGGAGCAATTTTTGGAGAGATGTTTCGATTGCATGGAACAAAACTACATTTTACTACTTCCTACCATCTAGAAGCTAATGGGAAAACCGAGGCTCTTAATCGCAATTTTCTACATTAATCATTGCGTTGTTTTAAGACATTTATTAAAAGTTCATGATTTATATAGATATGTAGTTGTTAATGACTCATCACACATTTCAAGAAGTGGACAAGTGCATAGGAAGCTAGATATTTCTTTATCATGTGTGCTAAGTACGTAAAGGCATCATTTAGCAAAAAACTTAATTTTGGATGACAAATTTCCTTTAAATGCTGTCAGATTGTAATAACTGTCAACAGCTTTATTGATATCCTAGCTATGGGTTGGTTGTCCATTCTATATGCTGCTATGCTATTTGATATTTCTTTGGTGGCACAGCCAGATATAGCAGCGCCAGGGGTAAACATTCTAGCAGCTACATCCCCTTTTGATCGATTAGCAGACAATGGATATGCCATGCACTCTGGAACATCAATGTCAACTCCTCATGTAGCAGGCGTTGTTGCACTCCTCAGAGCTCTACATCCTGACTGGTCCCCTGCAGCCATCAGATCAGCCCTTGTCACCACAGGTATCGATCTCTTATGATTCCAACATCAGATTGTTCTTAAGCCATTCATCCTTACAAGGACAATTATTTTTGAGAAACGAAATCGACCAATGATGCAAAAGCAGTGCTATTTGTTCATTGCCAATTTATAATACGACAAAAGTTGGCCTTTGCCATAACCTATATCTCATCAAAGCTTAATTACTAAATTGCAATCATGGATCATGTGAAAGCTTAGAAACTTTAACATTATTTTTATCGTGAGTTTTATTTGCACCCTCTATTAAAAAAGAACGTGATACGATTGTTTCCTAAATTTCTGCAGCTTGGAGGAAGCATCCATTAGGTTTTCCAATCTTAGCACGAGGATCTCCTCAAAAGCTAGCTGATCCATTTGATTATGGTGGTGGAATCATGAATCCAAACATGGCAGCAGATCCTGGCTTAGTATATGATGCAAGCATGACTGACTACATTAACTACCTTTGTGCCATGAGTTACAATGAATCTTCTATCTCTCAGCTTGCAGAAAAACCAACACTTTGCCCAAACCCAAAGCCTTCGGTTCTTGATGTAAACCTGCCATCTATAACGATACCAAACCTTAGACATTCCATCACCATAACCAGAAGAGTCACAAATGTGGGATCTGCCAAGTCCATTTATTGGCCAATAATCGAGCCACCATCGGGAACTTTCGTGGAAGTGAGGCCTCATATCTTGAAGTTTGACTATAAAACCAAGACGATAACCTTCAATGTCACAGTTACTGCCACAAGATTGACAAACTCGGGATACAATTTTGGGAGCTTAACATGGACAAATGGTGTGCATTTAGTACGGAGTCCACTAAGCGTAAATATGGATGCATCAATGTCTTACATAGGTTGAGTGAGTGATGTATATTAAAAAACTCTCTTCTTAAGAAATTTATCAATCCATTTTTTCTATTCTGACTTCTTCAAACTAGGACTCTCTCTCTCTCTCTCCCGTGTTTAACGATTCGAAAATACTTATGAGTGATGTAATAAAGAGACGCCAATTCAACCATTCCCCTTCCATTAGATTAAAGCCGACAGCTATGGACTAAATGCTCTTATCCTGACAGCATCATAAAATAAAACATAATGATCAAATATATTATTTGATTGGTTAAATAATTATATTAGGACCAACAAAAACTTTTAAAAATATATTAAGAAACTTTTATTAAAAAATTCATGAATGAAATTATAAATTTTCATGAAGAGAGTTTTTAATATATTGATATAGATTCGGATTCTTTAAAGTTTTTTTTTTTAAATTATTCCCTTAAATACAAATACATATAATTAACGGTAGATGTTATAAGGAAAAAGATGACACTAAGATAATATTATTTGATAATTCAAAAATCGAAATAATCACAATTATTGAATTTATAAATTTATTTAAAATATTTTAAGGGATTTATTTTTTATTAGTGTAACATTTAGAGACATAAAATGAGTGCTTTACCAATATATATAGTCTTAAAAATGATGGCATCTTAACTTCCTTCGACATCATTATTACCGACAGAAGAATTACAAAATTTTCCATAGAAGGTTAATGAACATCGTATGGAATTCCTGGTCCTCTCAATGGTCTTCCCAACTTTAGTTTTCAAAGTCGTCGAGGAGGACGCATAACGAGGTATACCCTATTCATAGTGGGGTCACACTTTATCATATGCTCTTGTTGATGAAATATTAATATGAATAGTAATAAGTTAAGTAATTTTTAAATCAATTATTATTCATAAGCATCATCTTATTGATATTTATATAATATATTTATATATATATATAACATGTTGCATGAAATATCTAATTTTTTTAACAAATCCGTATTTTGATTTACCATGTTATCCTTACCCAAAAATAAATGCATGTATACTCCTTGGGAAAAAAAAAATGTATCATTCATATATACATACATATATATGTATATTCCATTCTAAACATTTAGTTTTCAAAAGTTTTTAAACCAAAACTGAATTGAATAACCAATATGCAAAAATGTTAAACTTGATTTGGTTTATAATGACTTATTTTTTTTTTTTATTTTAATTATCATGTTAGGTGCTAATTATTCACAATTAGTAGAAGACACATTTGTGGTATGCGTACATTAAAAAGGAAAATTTTATAATAATATCTATTATAATATTCTATGTGTATACATATAAGACATTAGATTCACCCCAATTTCTTTAGTATAATAAATTAACAAACTTAGTATACGAAACACTAATGCATTTTTTATTGGTAACTATTAGTTTTGGTCGAATAGAGAATACAATATTTAAAATGCAAAAGATCCAAAACCACCATCAACAAAGCGGTCCAAGAGAAGAAAGATTAAAAATAAAATTTTTTGCAATTGAAATTAAAGCCAATTTAAAGGAAAAAAGGGATAAAATAAAAATGGATGAGTGAGTTGATCTTGATGGTTATTGAGATAGGGACTGATAGTTTGACGGGAAATTCACTGAGTTAATGTTTAGGATATCTTCAATTAATAGGTAGTAATTATTTTTAAAAGTATAATTCAAAGGTAATTAATTAAAATTGTGTAGACACGAAACTTTATTAATGAAGATACTATTTCATTGGCACTCAATTTGAAGGTATGCTGTGACTAAGGTGGTGGAGGAATGATCACTACTTAAGCCGCTATAACCGTTGGATACAAACCAATGACGGTCAAGATGAACACTTCTCATCTCACACGAATCCACTTCATACACCGTCGATCTCCACCTAATCCAACGTTCAGAATCCACTCCCCTAGCAAATGTACGAAAAGACCGCCAAAACCAAAACTCAAAATCCCGCAATCCCTCCCACTATAAAAAAAAAAACTTTACCCCGATCGTTGTCAACCTCATTGTTCCCATCGCTCTCTCTCTCACTTTCTTTTCAGATCTTTACATCTTTCACAAAATCATCAAAAAGAAAACTCAAAACTCAAATCTTGATATTTCCTGTCTACGATGTCGGGGAGAGGAAAAGGAGGCAAGGGCCTGGGCAAAGGTGGCGCCAAGCGTCACAGGAAGGTCCTAAGAGACAACATTCAAGGAATCACGAAACCCGCCATCCGCAGACTCGCTCGTAGAGGAGGTGTCAAGCGTATCAGTGGTCTTATCTACGAGGAAACTCGTGGTGTTCTGAAGATCTTCTTAGAGAATGTGATTCGTGATGCTGTGACTTATACCGAGCATGCCAGGAGGAAGACAGTTACCGCCATGGATGTTGTTTATGCTTTGAAGAGGCAAGGAAGGACTCTCTATGGGTTTGGTGGTTAAGAATGTTGGAGTTTATCTTAGAGTTAGGGTTTTGATCATGTTTTGGATGTTTGGTGGGGCTGAAAGTGTATTTTGCTGTGTTAGTAAGTGCTTGCGGGTTGTCTTACATTGTGTGTAAGACATTTTCATGAAAATATAATGGTAATCGGTAGAACTTGATAATTCCTTGATGATTTAATGTATGGGATGTTTAATTAATTAACACGTATGTTTATATTTTCGTTGTAATTATGATGTCAATCATCATTTTATTTAAACTATGACATGCAACGTTGTAGGTTAATATATATATATGGAAAACTAATTGAATTTTTTATTGAAAACTGGAATTATTTTCTCAATAGTAATGAATTCAACCCTCGAAAATCTTATGAGAAACATCTTTATTATGTATTGACTGCTTATGTATATGGTGGTGAATAAGGAAAAAAATGTGATGCCATTTCATTATGGCAATTTGATACATTGAAAGACTGCATTGGATCTGCATTTTAAAAATCGATGCATGTTCAATTCAATTGGGAAAAAAACGGGGATATTTAGACCAATCATTGCAAATGACAACGAAAGACATAAATCACAGAGCAGACATAAATCATGAAGCAAAAGGGGAGATTGAGCTTAGGATTAAGAAACAAAGAGCAGAACTAGATTTGCGGAACAAATAATAGGTGGCAACAATTGCTAATACTTGATTTATATATGGTGAAGAAATAAATGAGAGGAAGAAAGGAAGGGTGAAATATAGAACTGAAAATAAGAGACTACTTTGATCATTGCTATGTGATGTATTTATACAAGTGTGATAGAGGGACAGATTGCTAACTAAAGACAGTTGTAAAAACAGAAAGCTTAATAAACCTAATTAACTAGAAGATATTCTAAAATATACATGCATAGAAGAAATATACAAAACATAAAAGAAAATAAATAATATAAACATATCCCTCCTTAAGTTGGATTTATTGAAGACTTAACTTGGTAATGAGATATTGAAGAAAAGCTTTAGATAATTGCTTAGTGAGTAGGTTAGCTAATCTTAACTTGGATGGAACATGAATTACTTGCAAATTTTCAACTTAAACATGATCTTTAGTGAAGTGCATGTTGATAGAAACATGTTTTGTCCTATTGTGAAGATAAGGATTGTAAGCAAGAAACTATGTAAATCGATTGTCACAATAAAGAGGAAGTGGAAAATGAACATTTAACACCTAAATTGTGCAAAACATATGAAACCCAAAGCAATTCTTTTGTAGTAGAAGCTAAACTTCTATATTCAACCTCTACGTAATTTGATGGAAATTGTTGTAAACTAGACATAGAAAACAAAGGATGGGCAATAGATGAGTTTGGAACAATAGATAGAGTGATTTGAATTCAAACAATGAGGACCATGAACAAAGTTGTCTAACCACTTGGGTAGATGCTTGATACGAGTAGAACAACGAGAAATAGGTCGAGAAGAATTTGCCAGAGTTATTTTTATCTAAATGTATATTAGAAATGTAGTTTTGAACATTATAAAAATCTTTTGTAGCCAAAGGAACATGTGAAGGATTGTATGATTGCAATGAAAAATCTACTATATCATCTTTAAAAGGGAAGACACTCAAAATCTCACATCTTTATCGACAAAGATTTGTGTAGTGATTGGATCAAAAACTTTGTATCCTTTTTGTCCTAAAGCGTATCCTAAAAACACACATTTCAAACCTTGTGCACTCTATCGGTTGGAATAGGTTGTTGTACAACATAACATAAACACCTAACAATGTAAAGATGATCATAATCATGTTTTTGTTGAAATAAAAGCTCATATGGTGATTTCCAATGTAGAAGAAACATAGGCATGTGATTAATCAAATATGAAGTAGCTAAAATGCACTTACTCCATAATTCTTTAGGAATGTTGGCATCTAACTTGATAGCTTTAGAAGTCTCTAACAAATGCCTATGCTTTTGTTCTACCTAACCATTTTGTTGTGGTGTATATGTTGTTCTTTCATGATCTATTCCTAACTTAGTAGACAACTCTTTATAAGTAGATTACATAGACTTTGTGCCATTTTCTATTCTAATAGTTTTAGGTGTAGCATTGAAATGAGTTTTCATGTAGCTAAAAAAATTTGCTAAAACAAATTACATTGGAGATTTGTTATTAAACATGAATGTCCATATGCATCTACTGTAATCATCTAGGACAATTAAAAGATAGTTAGCTTCGGTCAATGATGTAACCATATATAGCCCATACAAATTAGCATGCATTAAGTCAAAGACATGTTTCGAATATGAATTACTTCGAGGAAAAGGAATTCTATGAATTTTGAAAACATTACAAGTGTCACAACATAGATCCTTTGCAACAGAAACATTATAGATACCAAGTCTTTGAAGCCTATCAAACAAAATATGTCCTAACTTAGCATGAATAAGTTGGAAATGTTCTACTTTATTACAACTCGAAGTTGAAGCAAGACACCATTTATTTGAAATAGGAAAAGAGTCAAGAAAGTAAATACCACTAACTGTTCTAGTCGTAGCAACAATTTTATTACTCTGGTCCTGTAAAATACAACAATCATTAATGAATTTTGCAATCAGACTTTGGTCTTGTAAGAGCTTATTCATTAATAACAGATTATGTGAAAATTTAGGAACAAAAAATACATCCTTCAACTCAAGACTTAGAAGTTTGATTGTGCCAATTTTAGTTACATGCTTATACAATCTATGAGGCAATTGTATAGGTATAGGCTTATTTAAAACTTGTTTATATGAAAACATGATCCATAGCTCTTGTGTCTATGATTCAAGACATATGATTGATACTGGATATGGCTAAACAACTAAGTTGTGAAATCGAATTTTCAGTACAATGAAATGTACTTGTTGACTAAATTGAATTAACCGTAGCATCTTGACCTGTAAGGGATGCTTTTCCTTTCATCATTCTCATCATCTCCTGACAAACCTTTTGCACTAGATTATGATCAACAATTACACTTGTACCACTAATATTAGAATCAATGTTAGCAAATTCAAATCAAAAGGAGTTTCAAAACAAGATTCATTCCTTCTCTCCTTGTACGAAAAATGAGTTGATCTTAAATTCTTGTTCCTTTTAGTAATCCTTTTTCATTTGTACCAATCAAGATATCCTATAATTTGAAAGCGTGTTTCAATTGTATGTCCATCTGATTTGCAGTGTTTATAGAAACCTTTATGCCCAACTGATTGTGTGATTTTCTTCTCAACATTTTCTTTGTTTGATAGGCAAACAAATGAATTGGATTCAACATTCAAACTTGTAGTTATTTGCCTCTGAGTTTCAAGTTATTGAACAAATTAAAAAGCATGGTTGATAGATGGCAAAAAGATCCATTCCTAAAATTTGACTACGAACATGCTCAAAATCTTCAGACAAGTCCACGAGAAATCGTATTAGTTTATGTTTAGAATCAAATTCTGCAATTCTAGTTCAAACATCATAGATACAATAAGCCAAACAGCCATAAGTATATTCATGATATGGCCTCAAAACTTTCAATTCATCCTAAATCTTCTTAAGTTTATTATAATAGCACGTAACATAAGCATTTCCTTGTTATAGATTGCATATTTCTTATTGCAATTGGTAAACTAGCGGACAGATAGGGCGTCCATATTGCTCTTCAATCTCAAGCCAAAGATCTTGAGTTAATTGAACATATAGGTAATTAGGTGACATTTCTGAACTCATTGAGTTTAAAAGCTACGATTGAACCATGTAGTCACACCTTACCTACTTGATTAGATCAGGTGAGTTATCCCTAGGTTTTAGAATAGAACCATCAATAAAACTAAGTTTTAATTTTGCACCTAGACCTAGTTTTATTGATCTACTCCAAGTGATGAAGTTCTTCCCATTAAACACTACATTACTAAGCATTATGTTCAGATTATCTGAACCAAAGAGATAAAATGGATTTGTGCTAATTTAATTTACCAAAGCTATTTTAAGAAAGACTTACAGTATTAGATGATATGAATTTCAAAGCTCTTACTAATGACCGATTAACTTCTAGACAATCGAAATGCTTTTAGACAATTGATCTAACACTAGGCGACTACTCTGATACCATGTGAGTCCAAGATTTCTATATTGTAATCTACGGAACAAATAACATAAGGCAATAATTGCTAGTACTTGATCTATATACGGTGAAGAAACAGAACTAATAGGAAGAAAGGAAGGACGAAATACATTACCGAAAATGAAAGACTACTTTGATCATTGCTTTGTGATGTATTTATACAAGTGTGATAGAGTAACAGAGTGCTGACTAAAGACAGTTGTAAAAATAGAATGCTTAACAAGCCTAACTAACTAGAAGATATTTGAAAATATACGTACATAAAAGAAATACAAAACATTAAGGAAAATAAATAATACAAACAAATATAGATATATTTACAATTCCAATATTGCAAAGGAAAAATATTTCATGTCCATGTGTTTCTTTACCAACACTAAAACACAATGCAGTACCAACCTCAGAAACTTCAGTTCCTATTATTCCCTTACCACAAGATAAGTCTTCTAACTAACCAATTTTCTTTTCTTTCAGCTTCATGGACTCCGAAATCATCTCACCATCTACCATCGTTGCTTAACAGTAAACATACCACGTATAGAAAATACATGCTCTCTCATAATTATTGGGCTGAAGGCACAATTTCTTTCATTTCAAAACTCCGAAGCAAGACAGACTCGCATAGATAACTCTATATCTCTATTTTAGTGACCAGAACCTGCTGAATCGATCGGAAAATTTTGATTCCCCCTCCAAAACTTGACATCGACTTCGTCTTCACTTCTCCAATCGGCGAAACTCTCAAGCCCTTTCTCTTGAACCTCACTGGTATTTCCATCCTCAGTTTTTTGATTTAGAGCCTAACGTGAGTGGTACGGGATTCGGTAGATTGGGTGTGCCGAAGATAGAGATGGTTTTGTGTTAAATTGAACACAGGTAAGACTGTCCATGTCAGCAAACTGAAATGACGTAGCATTTGGTTTTTTTTTTTTTTCTTTTCACGTGGGCATCAGATAAGAAGCCAATACATAATAGAAGTAGGTCCCACAAGATTTTCAAGGGGTTGAGGTGCTGAGTTTTGAAAAACTAAAGGGTCATGCAATTTTAATAGCTTTGAATTTACCTTTCATAATCTATATTTATTTTATCAAAGAGTTTAGAATCTTAACTAACTATTGAAATAATATTTTAATTATTTTTACTTATTTAAATTTTTAAATAATTTTAATTATTGATAAATTTTTTTTAATACATTCGATTATAATTATAAAACAATTTATGGATTTTAAGAAAATATAACCCTTCTTATATCTCTTTCCCTCTTTCAATATTCTCATTACTCTCTCTCTTTCTCTCTCTCCTTCAACATTTTCAATACTCCTTATTCTTCTCCTCACCATCCCTATTTCTCTCTCTTCCTCATCTATTATTATCTTTTATCAATATTATAATATATTTAATTATATTACATAATTTTATTTATTTTGTGTACATGTAATGCGAGTACATCGTTTGTTAATATATTATTAAAGCCTTTGAAAGTTTAAATAACCGTTATAATTGAAATTACTATTTAGATCAACAATTAAATATTATTTAATAGAAAAACCAATATTAAAATAATATTATGAAATTATATATAACTTATGTCATAGGTAAATTTCCCTTTCCTTACAATCCTCTCTCTCTTTTTTTGATTTATCTCTTTGCCCCAAATCTATTCCTCAATCCCATCAATCTCTCTCTCTCTTTTGACCCATGTTTATGAAGAGAAGTTACATTTGTAAGTGATATCTACTCTTTTTCTCTCTCCATGTTGAATAAATAACACTAATAATTGAAATTTATTAGATTATTCTATTAATCTCGCCATCTATTCTTTGTGTCGATAAAGCTTTTATTCTATCAATCTTGCTATTTATTCTTTGTGTTGATAAAGCTTATTTTATCTCTCGACATACATGTTAGCAATTCATTTTTAGTTTTATTATTTTTTTCCCTAACTAATACATATAATTGGATTGTCATATTGTATTATGATTTAATTAAATTTGCATAGTCTTTTTGTTATTGTAAATATTGTGTTTGCATGAAATTGTTAAGATAAGAAAAAAAACACCACTTTTCTTAAAGTTGCTGAATTTTATTTCACACTTTATTAATTATATTAATTGATTGGATGAATTTTGATGTTACATTTTTTTTAAAAAATTATCTATTAAATCAAACAATTAATTTCTATTTGTCAATTTATTTATAGTTTCCCGATTATTGATGTAATTGTCCTTTTCTTTTGTAATAAGTAAGAATTTTGATGTAACTTTTTTTTACTAAAATATAATCTATTAAATCAAACAATTAATTTTTGTTTTTCAATTTATTTACAGTTTGGTGACTATTGATCTAATTGTTCTTTTTGTTTGCATATGGTTCCATAACATATAAGTAGAAAAGAAAGTAATTATGGAATTTTTTTTATGGTTTTATTTTTATTTTTTACAAGATTGATGCCACCATATATCTTACCTATAATTTACACTCTTTTAAATCTAAATTATTAAACAAATTTTGAATTCAATAGGTTAAATTTTAAAACATGTGAATAAATGGTGGGACAGAAGATGAAGGATAGGATCGATCTTGTCAAAATAGTGGAAGGTATGGTAGAATTTCTCGTAATTACTAAGTTATTTCTATTATTTTACTTTTAGAAAGACAGTTCCGTAATTCTATGCATGTCGGAATGTTATCTATTAGTTGATTGTTGACATGAAAGTTTTTGAGATATTCATTTATCTATAATATTTAAATGAGCAACACTGATCAATAATACAATAATAATTATTTATTTATTTACATATATTTTCAATCTTAGAAGAATTTTTTGTTTGGAGATCTTTTCATAGGTAATAGTTATATTTCTTTTTTATTCCACATAGTTTTTATATTGTTTGTGCATTAATTTTTTTCTTTTTTACATTATCAATTATGTATATAATTTGATTTAATAATTACATCATACTCTAAATTTTATTATATTTTTATATGTATTCTTTGTACATGCAACGCAAATGCATGTTTGCTAGTATTTATATAATTAATTATATGAAAGACAAAATATAAAACTACAGAAGTTTTTTTAACATAATAATTAAAAAATCTAGAAAATTATACATTCTTATGTTATATTTGATAAAATATAATTCAAATAAAACAATAATATGTACTTAATAAATTTATATTCGGAGAGAGGAAAAATATTTTTTTTTTTTGGCGTAAGAGGAAAAGGATATTAAAAATGAGATGTGTAAACAAGTGTAGAAATTTGGCTGATATAGAAAATAAATGTATAGGAAAGTGTGACTGTGGAAGAGGGAATGTAGTAGAAATTGGAAAGGTGAATACTAAAATTGTAGTTGTTTTATACATGAAAGTGAGAGAGCATATTAAGAAAAAAATAATAAAAAAGCGAAAGTGACAGAGGGAGAAAAAATTGAAGTTGAAAAGTAGTAAGGAAGAGAAAAATCTGGTGGAAGAAGAAAGAGAAAGTTTATAAATTTACCGTATTTTTGTTGAATATTATTAAATTAGGATTAAATAGGTAATTTACGAAGGTGACAGTTACATAAGCTCCTTAAGGCTTTAATAATATAGAAGATATATAAATTAATACAAAACTTAGAATCATGTGAAATAATCACTTTATCACGCATCAAACTTGAGAAAATGTAAAATTTTAGCCTTTTTTAACTTTTGGTACATCATGATAGTACCAAATAGAAATATGCGTGGATTTTCTAGAAAAGAGAAGAAATGGACTAAGGTTCTGTTTGATTCATTTTTTTTTTATCTTATTGACTTTTTTTTGGTATTTACTTAAATTTTGTGTTTGGTAAAAATAAAATACCAAAAAGATGGAAATATGATTATATATATATATATATATCCCTTTTTTCAAATAATGACCTAAAAATCTCAATCAGGTTAAATTTATTTATCATTTAATTTATTCATTTTTGTAAAAATACCAATTAAAATAATCATTTCTAATATATAAAATATATTTTTTCAAATCTTTTATCTTAATAGTAAGTGAAATTTTATTTTTCACTTTTAACATTCTAATCATCACCTCTATTATAAATATGAAATAGAGATAGATGGTGTAAAGGGCTAAATTCAAGTTTGAACTTTAAGTTCATTAATTAATTGGGTTTTACTTTTTAGGCTAAGGTGACGGGGACTAAAGAATTAAGTTAAAAAATACGAGATGATTAAGGGAGTTTTGACATAATATGCTTGGAATAGGGCCTGTTGGATTGATTCACTTGATCCAACCTTTCTTGGTTTAGCTCACACTAAACTAATAAATAAAGCTTTTATCTGAGTTTAAACTCATAAAAATAGCCCATTTGATATTCATTAATAAAATACCCCAATTTTAACCATTGATCACCATTGTGATTTGACGGATGGAATTAACTACTATTTTTTATAAATATCTTATTCACATTCTCATTTGGGAAAAGAGAAAACCCCCTATTAATGCTGTTACTTTGCTAGAATTTCGTCTCGAAGATCAAACACCTAAACATCTCAAGAACTCTATTTTGTTCTTTATTAATCTAGGTGTTTGATGTTATCGTGCTCTTCTACCTATTATTATATATGTTAGAGCTTTATTAAGATTGTCTACTCCCCATCTCTATACTTTTCTCTTGGTTATCCCGTACGAATGACTTAAGTTATTTCCTTAGTCATGTGTAGCGCGATTACACATGCGATACACATCTAACCCTTGCATTATAGATGAAATATAAATAAGATGGTTTTTAAAATATCAGATTTCAAACAAATATAGATTAGATACAAAATATATAAAAATAAAATATAGATAAAAAAGGACATTCTAAACAAGACCTAAAGAGGGAAGTTAGGTAGTATTAGCGTAATTACTTTGATACATAAATTAAATGATAGATAGAAGTAAAAGGTGGTTAAAAATGTATGTGTAAAAGAGAGAGTTAGAGAGATTTACTTAGTGGCCTTATGCAATATTTATACATGATGAGACTCAACTGTTCTTATGTAGTAGTTGAACTACTTTAGTTATGTCTTGATTTTGCAAAAATGGGAGCAATTAGTGGTTAATGGATGCAATAATCATCGATCAGTTTGTGTCCTTGTCTTTATTTGAACATTTAAATACATGAGCTAGGCTTGGTTAACCTAGGCTTGGGGGTTGAAGTCCTTAAGGTCTTTGCTTTAACCTTTTTTGAGCTCATATAGAAACTAACACATGACTTGATGAACCTTAATTGAGCTTGTGGAGGATAATTAAAGTTTTGCTGAGGCCTAAGATGTAGTAAAATATAGATTGATAAAAGAGATTCGATTGGGCCAAGCCAAAACGACTCGTTCCATACCTTAGGAAAAGTTGGTTTAGATCTAAATAGTCTTACTCAAAGTAGCCTATCAACAAGATATAATATTCAATAAAAGGAATACAATAGCAATAACTGTGGGAAAATCACTTTATCAATTATAAAACTTAAGAAAAAGATAATTTCAATTGTTTTTTTAACTCTTATAACACGGTATCTCTCATCTAACTTAACTTTAAGAACTTAGAAAAAGCTCTTTATTTTTTTTTTTAAAGAGAAATCTTCAAAGTAAGATATAATTTTTGCTAAGGCCGTTGTAGTTTAATGGTAGAAACTTTGGTTTGCTAATATAATTGATTTAGGTTTGAATCTCCCCTCCCTTAAGTTGTAATATTATAATGTTGTTTGATTAAAAAAAAAGTAAGATATAATTTTCCTTAAAAATATCTTCTAGATCAATATATGTCCAAGAATCGATGAAAACAATTTTATCACTTGTTAAACTTAAGAAAACATAAATTTTCAACCGTTCCCTAACTCTTATTACACGATAATTGTAACAAATCTAAAATATGAATTGATCTCATTGATCTCCTAGCATAAGAAAAAAATTAAAAAAATCATCCTTTTTCTTGATAAATCTTGGGAGTGGGACATTATATAATTCTCAATAGAAGAAATATGGACAAAATTTAAAACAATGCAAGAACCAGAATCGGGCGGGATTCACTTATCAACCGTCTTTTAAACTTTTGTCATGTGGGGATAACAACGAAGTTAAAATATGCAAGGATTTCCCTATATAAAAGAAAAAATAAAAAATTAAGAACAAGTCTCATATATAATATGCATGGTTTTGCTATATGAATGAGTGGGTAATTGATGGATAGGGTATGAGACTTTACTCGTATCCTACTTTATAGATATAGGTTTCTATATTTTTGTATCCATAACCTATTATATTTGTATCTTGAAACTATATTATATTTGTATCTTATATCTTATAAATTTTATAGAGTATAAAATATCTTATGGAACCTGTTATTTTTTTTTTCTTTATCTTCTTTCAAAATTTTATATTGGATGCATAATCAATATCTCTTAGTAGACTTGCCAATAATAATTTTTAAAAGTTACAATATCATTTTGAGTTGAGATAATATAAGACTTTGGTAGGCAAAATAGATAACATTTCTACAGTTGAAAATGTTGTCATATTTAACTTTTTTTTTAAACCATCAAAATAAATTTTTATTAAACTATAAGATTATAATTGATAGAATAGAAAAATCCTATGTGTGTAATTCTAATGTAATATGTTGAATGATAACTTAATAACTAAGATCTCTTTAAGATCTCACTAGAGTAGAGTTAGTAAAAAAGGAACGATGAAGAAAAAAAAAAAGATGGTAAAAGAAGAGAGGGGTTCTTACAAGAAGAAGATGAAAGCGAGACTAGATAGTAAACATAAACTGTGTATAGTCTCAGAGTTTTATTATAAGTTGGGATTTTGTTATTTTCTTTAACTCTAAAACAGAAAAAGTAATGGTGTTAATTTTCTTATTTATTAATATTATTTAATTGTTGTTATAAAGTAGGTATAAAGTATCATAGAATTTATACCACGTACATATTAGAGTACAGGATTTAAGGTGGAACAAGGTACTCTCCACCGACTTCATACTCATACCCTACTTTGTGGGAGTAGGTTCTAATAAACTACTATTTGAGACCTATCCTGTGACCCATGTTTCCAATCCGAAACCTATTCATTATAATAGATCCGTCTGGGTACTTTGTATGATAAGATTACTCACTCATTTCTAATATCCCTAGCTATATAAGAAAAAAAAAATAAAAAATGTCTCATCTTTTTTATTATTTTTCCCTAAAGAAATCTTGAGAGTAAGATATTATACATTTTTCAATATAAGAAATATGGACAAATATTTTTTAAATCAATACAAGACCAAGAATCGAGGGAAAAATCACTTTATCACTTTCAATCATAAAGAAAAAGAAATTATTTTCGACCTTCTATTTTAACTCTTGTTACATGGTGATAATGATAGTTATCGAAAATATGCATGAATTCCAGTATAAAAAAATTTAAGGAAATCTCATCTTTTTTGAGAGAAATTTTTGGAGGAAGATGTTATATAATTCCAATGGAATAAATTTGGAGACATATATATCAAATCAGTACGAGACCGAGAATCATGGGGGATCAAATCATTTTATGGATTATCAAATATAAGAAAAGATAAATTTTCGATTGATTTTTAACTCTTGTTACATGGTGATAATGATAGAAACCTAAGCATATGGAAAAAATATAAAAAAAATCTCATCTCTGTTTTTCAAGAGAAAACTTTCGATAGAAGAAATGCGAATAAATATTTTTAAAATCAATATAAAGCTAAGAAGCATGAGGAAAATCACCTTATCACTTATCAATCTTAAGAAAGTATATACTTTTAACCTTTTCTTTTCTTTTTTCCTTTTTTTAACTCTTGTTACATTGTGGTAATGGAAATCTAATATAAGTATGGATTTCCCAGCGTAAGAAAAAACAAAAAATGTATCCTTTTTAAGACAAATCATGGGAATAAGACATTATATAATCTTCAATAGAAGAAATCTAGACAAATATTTTTTAAATCAATAAATAAACAAACAACAGCGGGAAAGGATCACATCATTACTTTGTTAAACTTAAGAAGATATAAAATTTCAACCATTTTTTAACTCTTGTTAAAGATCTACATTTGTTGGGAATAAGGGCTACTTAAGATCCTAGAAGATGATTGGGTTTAGTTCTATCTGAGGAATAAAATTCAAGGATGGAAACAACAATTTCTTTCCCATGCAAGTAAAGAAGTGCTAACCAAAGTTGTGGCCAATGCTATAACAGTGTATTCAATGAGTGTTTTTGAATTTCCAAAGAAGTGGTGTAACGATGTGAATAGTTTTATTGCACAATTTTAGTAGAGGTAAAGGAGATATGGAAGGAGGATATATTGAGCAAAGTGGGAGATGGTGGTGAAGTTGAAGTATTGGGGTGGAATGGGGTTTAAGGACATGTACAAATTCAATGTTGCCCTCTTGGCAAAACATGCATGAGGCTTATTTAAAGCCTGAATACACATTGGGCTTGGATTCAGAAAGGCAAATAAATTTGCCAATCATTGGGCTACTAAAGTAAAGAGAGGATCTAGGAATTCTTGGGGTTTAGAGAAGCATGTTAGATGGGCTAGACATCATCAAAAGAGGAGTAATTTGGAGGGTTAGAAATGGTCGTTTAATTAATGCTTGGCAAGATAAGTGGTTACTCAGTATAATTGATAACACTTCGTACCCTATTGTGGATGATGTGGACAAAATTTTAAAGGTTGCTAACTTGATTGATTTAAACTTAGGCTCTTGGAATCTATAAGTATTGCTCATGCCTTATCTAGGGAAGAGGAGGTTATTATAAATTAATTAGACCAACATTTGCAGATGTGGAAGATTGATGGGTATAGCCCTGTTCAAGGGATGGGTTTGCTTACATATGCTTATATATGGAATTTTTCTCAAGGATGTGCATCTTCTTCTTTGTTGATTCCAAAGTTCTTTTGGAAGCTTATATGGAATAGTAAATATTCCTCTTGAATAAAACATTTTATTTGGAGAGCAAGCCTCAATTACCTACCATCCTATGCCAATCTTGTTCAAAGAAGGGTTGTGGATTCCAACCCTTGTAAATTTTGTGGTAGTTGAGAAACGATTAAACATAACTTATTCGAATGTCGTTGGACTAGATTGGCTTCATGCAGGTGCTTAGGTCTTTACGTGGAGTTTGGGAGGGTGTAGGCTCTTGACAAATGGTTTTGTGATTTGCTGAAAGTAAATGTGGTTGATGATAAAAGAAGTTTACCTATAGATGTTATGTTGATCTGTTGGTGTTTGTGGAAAGAGCATTGTAGAGCGGTTTTTAATAATATTCTTCTAAACTCCTATGTTATGATTAGGAAAATTTATTTAGTAAAGGGAAATGAGGCTATTGTAGCTAGTAGAAGTAATGAGTTTTATGTAGATAGTGGCAATGTGGGAGTGTCCAAAGTGGTGGAGCTTATTAGGGTAGTATGGAGATCTGCTATTATGCCCTTTGCTGATGTTGTCAGTTGTCAGGTACTTTACCCTAATACAGCTATGGATATTACAGGATCGGGCTTGGAAGTAGATGGAGTACCACTCTAAGCTGTAATGGAATATATGACTGATGTGAACCATATGTGTTGGGGATGACTAGGATAAAAAATCTTATTTAAGCACACTAATAATGGACAACAACAAAATAAAGAAAATAATACAACACAAGAATTTACGTGGTTTAGCAATTAATCTACGTCTGCAGGCGAATGAGAGAAAGAAATCTACTAATAATCAAAATAAAGTGGTGCAAATGTAAGAGAGAATAACACTCAAAATGCTTAACCCAGTTATACTCAATTGTAAAATGAGTTATCATGCTTGCCTAATAATTGGCATGTGTGAATTACTGTGAATTACAAAGTTAATAATTTTGGCTTAATAATATGTAAATTCTTCATTTTCTTCAACAAAATGTGGCTATTAATTATGGCAAGAAATTTACCCAACAATTTTGTCAAAATAGCCCATTATAAATCATGGTAAATCAATATTCATATTTACCATGTCAAATAAGCCTACCATAAGTCTTGGCATTTACATTTATCATCAAAATTTAAGTCATAATAACAATCTCCACCTTGACTTAAATTTCTTTGTACCATAATTAGAAGATTTTCTCTACCTTCTCCACATAGCCCCCAAAGAACAACCTCAATTACCATAGATGCCAATCATGTCCAAACATAATTAGACAATGTTTGAACTTGTTTAATGAAAGAGGTTTAGTTAACATATTAGTCGAATTATCTGTCATATCGATTTTCTTGACTACAATATTTCCTTGAGAAATAATATCTTGAATAAAGTGGTACTTCACATCAATATGCTTTATCCCTTTATGAAACATTTGATCCTTTATCAAGTGAATAGCACTCTGGCTACCATAATGGATGATGGTCACTTGCAATTCTAAGTTAAGTTCACTAAACAAACCTCTTAATCAAATAGCTTCCTTTACAACTTCAACAATTATCATGTACTTAAATTCCGTAGTGGATGGTGTAACTGTTGACTGTAAAGTAGCTTTCCAACTAATAGCACAATTGCCAAGGGTGAACACATAGCCTGTGATGGATTTTCTTTTATCAAGATCACCTGGATAATCTAAATCAATAAAACTAACTATATTTCCCTTACTTTTCCTAAATTCCAAACATGCATTAGTAGTGCCCTTTAAATATCTTAAAATCCATTTCACAACATTCCAGTGCTCCTTATCAGGATTTGACATATATCTATTAACAACACTAACGGCATATGTAATATTAGGACATGTACAAACCATTGCATACATAATACTACCAACAACAGTAGAGTAAAGAACATGTAATATATGCTCAATATCACCATCAATTTGTGGTGACATAGCTACTGAAACCTAAAATGAGTAGCAAGTAAAATACTTATAGGTTTAGTGTTATTCATTCTAAAACACTCTAAAAATTTCTCAATAAAACTCTTTTGAGTTAAATAAAGTTTACTTATAGTTCTATCTCTTTTAATCTTTATACTAAGAATTTTCTCAGCTGCTCCAAAATGTTTCATCTCAAATTCACCACTTAACTCTTTCTTCAATCTGTTGATCTCAAACATATCCTTGGTAACAATAAGCATGTTATTAACATAAAGCAACAAATAGACGAACGAGCCATTATTAAATTTTCTAAAATATACACAATTGTTGAGGAGACTACTTTAAACCATACAATGTTTTCTTCAACAAGTAAACATGGTCTTCCTTGTCTTCAATTTCAAAACCTTCTAGTTGTTACATGTAAATCTTCTCCTTAAGTTCACTATGCAGGAAGACAGTCTTAACATTTAATTGCTTTAACTTTAAATCATGTATAGTAACTAAAGCAGGCAAAACACAAATAGAGCTATGTTTAATAACAGGAGATAAAACATCATTAAAATCAACTCTTTGTACATGACTATAGCCCTTTGTAACCAATCGTGTTGTAAATCTAGCATCTTCAACTCCTTGGATGCCATCTTTCTTCTTAAAGACCCATTTGCAACCAACAATCTTCTTATCTTTTGGTGATTTGTCCAACTCCCAAGTTTAATTCTTGTCAAGAGACTTTACCTCTTCTTGCATAGCCACCAACAATTTTGCAGAATCATTACAAGAAATAGCAATTGAGAATGTTAAAGGCTCACTGACTATATTTGTAACATTTAAGGCATATGAAACATATTTTGCCAATCTAGTAGGTTTTCTTTTCTCTCTTTGTGTCTTACTTCTAGCAATAGAGTAATTATCTTTTTCTATTGATTCTTCTACTTTTGCAAAAGTAGGCAATTGAAGTGGGGTTTGTATGGAATCTTCATGTGGTGAAGATGTACTATCTACCTCAAACTCAACTTCTTGCTTGTTATAACTCTAGGATTCTGTTTTGGAAGCAATAGAAGACTCCTTTCTTAAGTGAAGTACGTCGGATTTGTTAAAGATAACACCCCTACTAATGATAGACTTATGTATTTCAGGATACTGGACTTTATGTCATTTAACACCAAAAGGATATCCAATAAATATGCCCCTTTTAGATTTAAGTTCAAGTTTTTTGTCATTGACATGAGTATAGATAAGATACCCAAATATCCTTAAGTTTGAATAATTAGCAAGATTTCTTGACCATACCTCTTTTAGAGTTTTACAATCAATTGATGTAGATGGAGAATGATTCACCAAATAGCAAGCTGTAGAATTTGCTTCTACCTAAAAGTATTGTGGTAAGCCAGAATTAGATACCATACACTAGACTTTCTTGAACAAAGTTCTATTCATATGCTTAGCTACACTATTTTACTGAGGAGTTCCTCTAACTGTGAGATGTCGCATGATACCTTCATCTTTGTAGAATTTATGGAACTCATTATTGCAAAACTCTAGCCAGTTATTAGTGCAAAGATGCTTAATCTTTTTGCTTATCTAATTTTCTACTAGAGCCTTCCATTGCTTGAAAATAACAGACATAATTTTTCTACTTCAAAAAATAAACCCATATCATCCTAAAATAGCCATTAATGAAGGTAAGCGTGTACAAAGCACTACCTTTTGACCTTTTGAGGGAACAATTGCTGACCCCCAAAGGTCTAAATGGACATAATTCATAGTACCTTTAGTTTTGTGAACTCTTGTATTGAAGTTGACTCTTTTGCGTTTGCTAAAAATACAATGCTTACAAAACACTAATTTGGATGTACTTTGGCCACAAAGAAGACCCCTCTTACTTAACATTGTTAAGTCTTTCTCACTCATGTGTCTTAACCTCATGTGCCACAACTTGGTTACATCTGAGTCTAACGTAGAAGAAAAAGTTGTAGCTAAACCAGTAATGGTAGATCCTTATAGCACATATAATCTACCAATTGTCTTGGCCATCATGATAACAAGAGCTCCTTTTAGAACCTTTAAAACTCTACCTTCACCATCAAATTTGCAACCATTTTCTTCAAGAGTAGATGAGGAGATGAGGTTCTTTTTCATGTTTAGAATATGATGCAACTTGATTAATGTTCTTATAATGCCATGATGCATTTTGACTTCGATGGAACTGATATTGGCAACTTTATAAGGATGATTGTTGCCCATCAATACAACTCCTTTGTCTACTGGTTCATAAGAAGAAAACAAATTTGCATGGAGGCATATGTGGAATGAACAAGTAGAATCTAAAATCTATCCTTATTTAGCACCATCCTCTATCACAACATAGACATCACATTTGCACTCATCTTCTACAACGTTGGCTTCTGCAAGCTTGTCATCTTTCCGATTCTTCTCTCTGCTTTTATTTTGTAACTTGAAGCAATCAGTTTTGATTTGTACCTTCTTTTTACTGTAATTACAAGTCAAATTATTGTATTTAGATTTTGATTTCAATTTAGGTCAACTATTGCTACTGGGAACTTTTGAAGTAGGTGTTCCTCTAACAAGTAGACCTTCCGCTGGGCCATTAGAATAGCTTATGGAGAGCTCATTGTCGAAAACCTCTTTGGAATGCAAAGCTGCTTTCACTTCTTCTAACTTTAGAGTTTTGTTGCCATAAATCAAAGTCTCTTTAAAGTTTTTATATGATGGAAATAGTGAACAGAGTAGCATTTAAGTTTGATCTTCATCTTCATAATTGATTTTCATATTAGCTACATCTACAAGAATAGAGGAGAATTCATCAATATGTGACTTAATTGATGCCCTTTCCACCATACTAAGGATTTATAAATGGTGCTTGACAATCAACTTAGTAGTGAGATTCTTTGTGATATACAAAGATTCTAACCTGTCCCATAAGTCCTTAGTTGTCTTTTGATCAAGGACTTCATGCAAGACTTCATGCAAAACTTCATTCAACAAGCACAATTGAATAGTAGATAAGGCTTTCTCATCAATCTCTTTCATCTTCTCCTCATCTATCAAACTAGGCATTTCATCTTTCCTTAGTAGCACCTTATGTAACCCGTTTTGTGTCAAGATTGCACACATCTTGACTTGCCACATAGCAAAACTCATGTTGTGCTCATATATCTTGATATCGAATTTTGTTTTTGCCACTTTCAAAACCTAAATAAGAGTATTAACCTGGCTTTGATACCAATTTGTTGGGGATAACCAGGATAAAAAATCTTGCTTAGGTACACTAATAATGAACAACAGCAAAACAGAGAAAATAATAAGAAATAAGAATTTACATGGTTTGGAAATTAATCTATGTCCATGGGCGAAGGAGAGAAGAAAATCTACTGATAATCAAAAGAAAGTGGTACAAATATAATAGAGAATAACATTCAAAACCCTTAGCCCAATTATACTTAATATCCTTACAAGTTAAGGATTTTCTCTCTATTCATTTCAACTCTCACACACTTGAACTTAGTCACCACTCACTCTTGGATTACAAAATGAGTTATCATACTTACCTATTTATATACTTCAAATTGGTATGTGTAAATTGTCATGAATTACAAAGTCAATAATTTTGGCTTCATAGTATGTGAATTCTTCATTTTCTTCAACAAAATGTGGCTATTAATTGTGACAAGAAATTTATCTCCAACAGTATTAATCATCAAAATTTTGTAACTAATGTTTTCCCTCATGTATTATTTAGTACAGGTGCTAGAGAGCAGGGTAAGGGAAAGAAGGATTCGATTGGCTCCAATATTGCAGCTTTGTGTGATGAAGTGGAGGTGCTTTTAGAGTCGATTTAAAGGATGGAAGTTACTGATAAATCATACCCTGTTACACTGTTTGAAAGTAGAGAAGGGTACGTGCACAACAGTTCTAAGCAGTTGCAATTTTTGGAAGCAATTGAGCCTTCTTTAGTTGAGAATGCTATTGAACCGTATCCTTTAGATTCTTAGTTAACTCCATAGTGTAGAGTTACTAAGCTTAATGTGAATGGATTCTTTAATCAAGCTAAGCATATAGCATCCATTGTTGTAGTTGCTAGAGATTAGGTTAATTGATTGGTGGATATGTCTTTAGTAATATTATTTTTGATCCAAAAATGGCAGAAGCTAGTGCAATGTTAGGTGCCATTAAATTCTCTTTAAAAAAAGATTAGAGACAGGTGTTGATGAGATCGGATGCTTAAAACACATTCATACAAGCTTAGTTTTGGATTGTTTTATGGTATCATGGATGATGATTTCCATAAAGAAATTGCTTGCTAGACATTCTTTTATTACTTTATCTTAGAAGGGGAGGATGATGAATAAATTTTCTAATTAGGTCGTGGTTAGTCATAAGAAGGAGATGTGTCGAGATAATTGGGTTTTAAACCTTCATCCCCCCTTTTGTCTTTGTTATTTGCTGATTCTAGTGTTGTTTGTTTGAACTCTATTTATGTTGCGCAACATAATCAACCTTATGAATAAATTTCAATTGTTATTGCTGGTTGGCAACAAAAGCAAAAAAAAAAAAAAAAAAAGTCTTTTTAGCTTTTGTTATGTGGTGATAACGATGAATCTAAGATATGCATGGATTTTCCCTATATAAGAATTTTTTTTTTAAAAAAGTCTCGTCTAAAATATGCATGAGTTTCCCTACATAAGAGAAAAAATACTAAAAAAAAGTCTCATCTTTTTCATTATTTTTTGCCCCAGAGAAATTACGGGAGCAAGATATTATACATTTTTCAATATAAAAAAATATGACCAAATATTTTTTAAATCAATACAAGACCATGAATCGTGGGAAATATGACTTCATCACTTTCGAACTTAAGGAAAGAAAAATCTATTTTCAACCTTTTTCTTTACTTTTCTTCTTCTTCTTTTTTTTTTTTTTTTAAACTCTTGTTACATAGTGATAATGATAGTCATCTTAAATATGCATGGATTTCAGTGTAAAAAAATTAAAGAAATCTCATCTTTTTGAAGAGAAATTTTTGGAGTAAGATGTTATATAATTTCAATGGAATAGATTTGGATAAATATATTTTAAATCAATACAATACCAAGAATCATGGGGATCCAAATCACTTTATCAATTATCAAATATAAGAAAATATAAAA
Source organism: Lumnitzera littorea (assembly GCA_024138015.1). Lineage (NCBI taxonomy): Eukaryota > Viridiplantae > Streptophyta > Magnoliopsida > Myrtales > Combretaceae > Lumnitzera > Lumnitzera littorea. The sequence goes on along the minus strand of JAMXBB010000008.1, from coordinate 1,795,873 downwards.
TTTCGATTGATTTTTAACTCTTGTTACATGGTGATAATATCAGAAACCCAAGTATATGAAAAAAATTAAAAAAAAAAAATTCATCTTTATTTTTCAAGAGAAAACTTAGGTCTAAGATATCATATAACTTTCAACAGAAGAAATGTGAATAAATATGTTTAAAATCAATATAAGGCTAAGAAACATGGGGAAAAATCACCTTATCACTTATTAATCTTAAGAAAGTATATGCTTTTATTTTTTTTTTCAACTCCTGTTACATTGTGGTAATGGAAATCTAATATATGCATGGAATCCCAGCGTAAGAAAATAAAAATTATAATTTTTCAAGAGAAATCTTGGGAATAAGATATTTTATAATCTTCAATAGAATAAACCTGGGAAAATATTTTTTAAATCAATTAAAAACCAAGACCAGCGGGGAAGGATCACTTCATCACTTTATTAAACTTAAGAAGATATAAAAATTCAACCATTTTTTTAACTCTTGTTAAAGATCTACATTATGATGAAAAACTAAAAAAAAATCTCACCCTTTTTCTATATATAATTTTCAATAAAAAATGGAAAAATATATTTAAATCAATAGAAGATCAAAATCCTGGGAAACATTATTTTATCACTTATCAAGCTTAAGAAAATATATACATTTTCATCTACTTTTTAACTCTTGTTACATTGAAAAAATGACATATCTAAAAATAAGCATGGATTTCCAGCACAAGAAGAAAATAAATATAATAAATCTTATATATTTATTGTAGAAATATGACAGACATAAATCATGTACCGAATTTTGGTAGAAGCAAAGAAAAAAAACAAAGTATCAATCTTTTTCTTAGAGAAATTTTAGGAGTAAGATATCGTAGAATTTTAAAGATGGGGGAGAATCACTTTAATATCTTATAAACTTAAGAAAATGTGATTTTTCGAATTTTTTTTTGTGGATTTCGCAGAGCAGATGAAAAAGAAAAAATGAAAAGAAAAAAAAAAAAATCTCATCTTCTGTTTTCGGTTATTTGTTTTTGGTTTTCCTAAACCTAACTGTATAAATAATATTCCACATGGCGCTTTTTCTCTTTCCATCCCTTCACTTTCCCTGTCTTTTAACTGTAAGTCTCCCTCCCTCCCCCCCCCCCCCCCCCCCCCCTCTCTCTCTCTCTCTCTCTCTCTGTGTACTTTATTTTTCATGTTTTAACAATTTAGTTCAGTTGTAACAAGCATTAGCTTCCAAAGGAGCCAAATACTACATGTTCTTATGAATTCTCGGTATTGCTTTTTCATAAATATCCACTCATATTTGTTTTCATGCACTTATTATCATGCGAAATTTGTAAGCATTGGCTTCAGGATCAATTAATTAAATTATTTCTTTTCTTTGCTATATTTTTCCAGTGAGTTTGATTCCTTGTTATATGAACAATGAGTTTGGATGGCTTAAATTTTAATTTGTAAATTGATTTTTTATGATAACTCTGGTTTTTACACTTTGATCGTGCAGATACATGTGGTGTGGTGGGCTAGAGGGACAACAAGTATACGGTTCAATGTGTTTTAGGACCCAAGTTTCTAGAATTGAACTAGACTTCAGAATCTTGATTGGTGAAATCGGGCCTTAATTGGATAGTAAAGATGGCAAGTGATCTAGGTTCCATCTATGCTAAATCCGATATGCTTTCGACATGTGATCACACTTCAGTTGCATCAATTACCCTCTTTGTTGCGCTTATTACCGCATGTGTTGTGATCGGTCATTTACTAGAGAAGACCCGATGGCTGAACGAATCCATAACTAAACTCATCATTGTAAGTCCAGTTGAGGTTCTATATTTTTTCATGATTAAAACATCCAGAGTAGCTGGCGTTTGCATAGTTTTCATACTAAACGTAATCATATTGCTGTGAATCGAAATTCATGTACTAAGCTCACTAATGTTTGCAGGGTCTATGTGCTGGTATTGCTATTTTACTTATTAGTGGAAGGAAGAGCTCTCATCTATTGGTATTCAGGGAAGATATCTTCTTCATATACCTCCTTCCACCAATTATATTTAATGCTGGGTGAGTTTGAGCTTCCTGTATCACTCATGCTTGCGTGTTTAAAAGTTGTGGTGAATTGACCTACTCCCTTGCGAATTGATGCAATACTCTCAAATGGATTTTCAGTTTGTTAGTCTACTAGAATAGAACTCAAACGATCTGGTTCCAATTCGGGAGAAAAAAAAAAAAAATCTTCTCCCGACCTCAACTTCTCAGGTTGAGAAAACCAGAGCAATTTGAATTGCCATCAAATGGATGACATGTTGGAAAGACATGCTAATGGATGATAACTATGCTTTGATCTGCTATGCGAAAATTTCGGGTGTATTCATGTGCTATTGCGATGATGATTCAGGTTTCAAGTGAAGAAGGACCAGTTCTTTAGTAACTTCATGACTATCTTGCTATTTGGAGTAGTTGGTACTCTAATATCCTTTGCAATCACATCATTCGGTAAATATAGCATTTTCTCTGAAATAGCTTTTATCTCATGCCTTCCCTTTTTATAATGAAATGTTCTTCTTTTTTGTTTATTTCAGGTGCTATATATCTATTTGAAAAATTAAAAGTCGGTTCTCTTGATATAACAGATTTCCTTGGTACTCGTGTTCCTTTATTTCGGCTTATTGAAACTCCTTTTCTCTTTAGTTTTGTTTAATTGTCTCTGCCCTCTCTCCTTTTTATTCATTAACTCGCATGCTCTACTGCAGCTATCGGAGCAATATTCTCAGCAACTGATTCTGTTTGTACCTTGCAAGTATGAATAACTTGAGAACTCTAATCTAATTACTAGAATGGGAACACCTTATTCTAACTTTAGGCGCCGTGCCAATTCTTCAAATACTTACAATTCATTTTCTTTTTCACCCTTCACAAATAACTAATATCTTTACATTCATGCAATGGGGAAGTTTTATTACTATTATCACTTAGAGAAAATCACCTTTTTTTAACATATGATTGCAGGTACTAAACCAGGATGAGACACCTTTCCTATACAATCTAGTATTTGGAGAAGGTGTAGTAAATGATGCCACATCCATTGTTCTTTTCAATTCCATTAAGAAATTTGACCTTACTCACATGAACTCAAGCATCGGTTTCAAGTTTATGGGCAGTTTTCTCTACTTGTTCATCTTGAGTACCTTACTGGGAATTATGGTAATTATCTTTCTTGTATGATTTGATAGTTGAGTGTAATTGAGTGTATTATCCTAGAAAGGGTAACCACAACGTTTTTATATAATGATACAACACTAATATAGATCTAATATTGCAAGGAAATGACTAGCATAACCTTATACAATAAGCTATTAAAACATAAAAATAGAGATAGAGTAATTCACCCCTTCAAGTCAATGTGAGAGTGGATCAATGATTAAGAAAGAGATTCTGATAACATATTGGTATATAATGAGTAAGGCTAGGACCAATAGCCACCATTTCTTAGATAAAGTGATAGTGATGTCAACATGCTTGGGGTGTGATCATGTTGAACAGGACTTGTTAATAGATAAGTTGCTTTAAGGTTGTCACAACATAATATAATGGGGCATCGAAGAGGAACTCCAAGTATGTGAGCAAGGTGATAAATTCAAATAGATTCTGCAATGGTATAGGCAAGAGCTCTATATTTGCCTCAGTAGAACTTTGTGACGTAGTGAGTTACATTTTAGTTTGACAGGAGAGGAGGTTGCGATTAAGATAGATGGCATAACCTATCATGGAACAATGAGTGTTATAAATCTAGCCAATTTAGTAGATGCAAAGGCTATAAGAGAGGTAATGAATGTATGAATGATTGGAATTCCCGATATTGGTATCTCAAAAGATATTGAAGAACTTATTTGAACACTTGCCTGTAATTTACGATTTGACTATAAATGTATTAACTCAATTGATTTACTACAAAATTAATATTTGGTCAAGTAATTTAAGGTATTATAGTACAATAGTAGGGTTTGATAGTGAGAGCATGAGCACTAAGATGATCCTAGCAAAATAAATAGGTTGTAATAGGTTTAAAGAGATGCAAGTGATGACATTTGCGATTAGGAGTGGATCTAGATTGATACAAGTGGATGCTTTAAGCAATACAACTAACATAAATGCTAAGAAATAAGTCTAGATGATTAAGGTCTTTCATAGCAAACTGGCAGGAGAGAACCAAGATATAGTATTAACTTAAAAAGAGTAAGTACAATGTTTTGTATAATGATACTGTTGATTGTTAATTTTTACTTCATTCTACATTCACATACAAGACAAAGCACGGTCATAGGGTGTGTTGAAAGGTGCTTTGGAGGAGTTATTTCGATGCTTAAGTTGACCATTGCGATAAGGGAACCTAAAACCTTGATAGAGCAAAGTATGAGAGAGAGAGAGAGAGAGAGAGAGAGAGAGAGAGAGAGAACCTACTTAAGGGCCTTAGGTAGGTTGATTTGGGCTTGGAACTAGGGCCAAAAGGCCTATCAACATATACAACCCTAATGTAAATGTAATATTATAAGGAAATGACTAAAGTAACCCTACACAAAAAGCTATAGAAATATCCAAATATAGATGCAATAATATTTCTCTCTTGCCATTGAAAGGTGGGTCTTTGCTCACTTAGACTCTTATTAACATGCTGTGATAAGTGTTGTAGCATTCTTGATGTATCTGTTATTTGCAGGTGGGAGTGGTTACAGCTTTCATAATAAAGAAACTAAACTTTGACAGGTTGGTTGCTGAAATCTATCATGTGAAAGATCATTACTAGTCACTTAAATCGTGACTAGTCTGATAATTCTTCTACAAAAAAGCTACAGTTTGGTTTGATAGGGTTATATACATTAAGGTTATTCATGAAGATGATATCTGTTGTGATGTTCTACACCATGATTTCGAATTTGTCTTACAATGTCTCGTTATTTTTCTGAAACAGGCATTCTATTGATCGCGAAGTTGCTCTCATACTTCTCATGGCTTACTTGTCATATATGCTGGCTGAAGTATGACGCTTTGTCCTGAATGCTCGACAACTTTGATCTTATTTTGTTTTTCTTCTTCCTCCTTATCAGTGGAGATTGGGGATTGATAAAGGGGAGACTAACCTGATTCAAATCTTATTTTGTATGAGCAGTTCTTTAATTTGAGTGCCATCCTTACCGTGTTCTTTTGTGGGATTGTCATGTCACGTTACACATGGAAGTTTGTCACTGAAGACGCAAGGGTAACATCTAAGTGTGTCTAATCTCCCAAAAACTACATATGAGCTTTGTCTTGAGTTTAGCGATCTCAATTTTTGTTCCAACCATTGCAGGCATGCCTTTGCCACTTTCTCTTTTGTTGCGGAGACTTTTCTCTTCCTTTATGTCGGAATGGATGCCTTAGATATGGATAAGTGGAGTGTTGTCAGCAATAGGTTTGTCTACTAATTTTTGATGAAATTTCATTAATTTTGCTAATGACATATTCCAAGTAGGAATATCCGTTCCCGGGCATAATAATAATAATTCCTTCTATTCATATCAGTCCTGTAAAATCAATCAAAGTGAGCTTGATATTGATGGGATTGGTTATAATCGGAAGAGCAGCCTTCGTTTTCCCTCTATCATTCTTGTCCAACTTGACTAAGCCATCCAGAAATGAAAAGATCAACATAAAGCAGCAGGTGACGCATCTCTGTCCTTCACTTGTTTTGATGTTTTGTTTTTTCTACGATTCTAGCACATTCTCAAACATAGAGCTGGGTTGAATCTCACATCACATAACTTGGTAGGTTATTATTTGGTGGGCTGGTCTAATGCGAGGTGCTGTTTCAATGGCGCTAGCTTATAATCAGGTACAAGGATAGACAGCGTAGATCTTATAGGATAACCTCTGAATTTATATAACAAACTTAAAACCTGACACAATGAGACATGCATAATAACGATTTTGATCATCTCCTTCTTCTTTCTGCATACAGTTTACTGGGTCTACTGCTAAATTGCATGGAAATGAATTTATGATCACAAGTACCATTACAGCTGTTCTTTGTACTACAGTGGTAAGTCATTATCTTCTTCTTTTATGCAGATGCTGGAAAATAACATTTGCTTTCTTTTATTTATTTATGCAGCTCACAGAATTGTGCTTCTTTATTTTCCATCTTCTTGCCATTACTTGAATTTCCTTTTATTACTTACTTGGTTAAGTACTTAAAATTCGACAAACCTGACCATCATAAGAAATATTATGTTTGGTTATTCATCAATGTTTTGTTGAATCCCACAATACGATAAGAACTAGCCACTTAAAACTTGAAAGTAGTCCATCATTAGAAGTCGTTGGTTTTAACCTGTTGAGGTTAGCATTCCAACCAATGGATGTACATGACTAAATTAAACAAGAAAAATATTGCTGTTTGGAATGCTTTGAATGGAATAAAATATGAGGATGCTTTACTTATTGGTAATGAATCTGATTCAAACTCATTCAATTTTTTGTAATGAATTAATTATAAAAAAGTTGACTAATAAGTTATTCTTATTGCTACTCTGTGGAACTATATATGAGATTTTTACCTTATAAGCAAATAAAAAATCTTTTTAGGCAAAACCAATCATTAGTTAGACTTAGAATAGAGCAAATAAAGCAGCCAGGGGTATATCAGAAAGTTTTTCCTTCTTTTTTCTTTTAAACGCTACGGACTTAATTAGATTAACTTTGATATGGAAACCTACTAAGTTTTTGACATCACGTTGAGATTACTACTATAATTGTATAAATTAAAAGCTTTAACTTTTAGATTTGCTATAGATTTTAAATTTATTATTCGATATAAGCCATCGAAATTGGGTTCTTGACTAGAAATTTGGGACTTAAACAGGCACGTGACATTAAAAGTTCTCTATCCATTTTTATGAGAAGGAGAATTTACTTGGACACAATTTACTCTGATCAACGCAGGTACTTGGGATGCTAACAAAACCTCTTGCGGCAGCCTTACTTGGCGCCGACGACATTACTAGCACGATTCCTTCAGAATCATCAACTCCAAAATCCTTGAACCTCCCATTTCTCTGCGATGAAGAGGATGGGGAAGGTGATCAAAATGGTGAAGCTCCGCTCCGACCAAACACGCTACGCATGCCGCTCTACTAACTCCTAGCCACAAGGGTAAGGTTTTGTGCCATTTATTCGAATCTCACCATCTGATCAAATTGTGAGCCTACATGGCAGTCACAATCCAAGCAAAAGCATAGAGAAGCACTAATTCCTTTTTTTTTTTTTTTAATTTATTTTCCTTATTATGTATATATGAAACAACACCAGATGCTGAAGTGTGAATTTTATCCATTTTGAAGAAATAGGTGACAACTGACATGAAAGGGATTGATTAGATTTTTAATATATATTATCACATAAGTGTTTTTTTTTTTTTAAATTTCAAATATTGATTATTTTTAACATTATTTAAAAAAGTAAATCGAGAGAAATTATGAAAATATAAACTGAAATTGAAATCTTCCAAATTGAAAAATTAGTTGCAACAATTTTATCTAGGAATGATTACTAATTTCTTTTTCGTTTCTTAGTTCAAGTTGCATGGTAGATCTGAGAAAACAACACGAAGTTTTGATGTGTAAGGTGCATCGCTCAAGCAATTTGCTTGAAAAGGTTTGAATCAGATGAAGAGGGTTTATAGACCATTTATTCATATAATATTATATGTTGATAATTTAACAATTACGTATATACTATTATGTATAATAACATAATACCGAAATGCAACGATTATATTTATTAATGTAAATATTAATTGATTAACGTATGATAAAACATAACTAATGATGCATACTTTAGGTGCTCCTTATATTAATAAATATTATTTAACTTCATTTTCATGTTAATACGATATTTTTACTTTTTAGATATATAGCCTTTTGGAAATATTACTTTATTGGAAATTTATTTCATTTCATCTATAAACTTTAAAACGAAAAAGGAAAAAGGAAGAATTAAATTTCGTACATTTCCCAATTTCATCCATATTATAACAAAAACACGTTATTGAATCCATTTCATTTCGTTTCATTCTTGAATCTGATCGGAGATCTTGTTCCTCAAAAAAGTGCCCGTTGCTTTGAATTCTCCGAGGATACTCTCCACAGCGATTCAGGTCCTCGATAGATGGAAACATAAGAGACCTACAAATAGGACAAGTCACCTGGTTCTTATCCACCCAAGTCTCCAAACACTGCCTATGAAACACACGATCACAATTGCACAGCTCTCGTATGTCATCCCTTTTCTCCAAGGAACTCAAACATATAGCACAAGATGTAGACGATGACTCATCATCGTCGTCGCCGTCGTGTTTCTTAAGGAATTCGCCGTATTCTAGTATCGGGAGTCTTGCCTTGATAGATTTTGTAAGAATGTAGTGGGGAACAGGGACTGGTGATGGTGATAATGTGTTGATAGGAAGGAAATAGTTTGTGGGTAGGAGTTGTTCTGAAACGTCATGGTCTTCTTCTTGATGTTGTGGGAGGTCTTTGAGTTTGAGGTCTAAATAAGATAGTGTCATGGCAAGTATGAACTTGATGTAGGAGAGCGAGTTCCTTAACGTCCAAGGGGTGGTTATGCATCCAGCAACCTTCATGGCAACACAAGAAATTCCCATGACTTTGTGTGAGGAAGAGGAGAGAATGTCTGCCTGTGATGGTGATGACTCGTGAAGTGGAGCTTAGGCCTTTAAATAACCTTCACCAAAGATGAGTTGTGATTGTTCTGTCAGAGTCATTGTGTGGTTTCATACTTGGATGCTTTGGGGCCATACAGAATAAACCAATTAACAATTCGAGAATGATAATTATATCTCTGTATTATCGAAAATTCGAGATGCTTGTTAAGGGTTTGATCATTTGCTATATAAAGATAATTTTTTTTTATTTGATTTTTAATAGGTATTATTAGAGTACTTGTTAATATTTATCGTAATCAAGCAATGTCTTAGATTTTGTTTTATAAATTATATATTTCATTTGATAGAATACGAAGACTTTGGTAAAGCTTTTCTTATTTATATATTAATCGAAATTCGATTATGGAGACGTCGATGATCTTTTTTTTGTCAAGAAGATTGGAATGCATTGGTAGTCGGGGGCATAAAGACAAATGTAGAGGGTTAGTAGTCAATACAGAAGCTTCTAAGCTGATTCTTGAAATGGAAGCGGGAAGCGTGCACTTTGCAAACATTTAAAAAAAGAAATTATTTGTTTTCCTGATTTTGCTAACTTCTAAGAAAAAAAAAATTGAAAATTTAGTAATCTCAATAGAAACATCAAATTGTTAGTAAGCACTGAGGCACTTAATCGAGCTCAAGCAATACACTAGAAAAGGTTAGCATAGATGGTGGTGATTGATATGTACAAGTGGAGAGAAAGGGGTGAAAAATATGTATACTACTTTTTAAAAAAATGTTTACATAAATATGGGGGTAAAGAAAGGTATTATATAAATATAGAGCTCAAGTTACATTTAAGAAATAAGATATTAAAAATAGTAAAAGTATCGCATTTTATAAAAATGATTTAATATTTTGCTTATAGTAACTATATTTTATTTAAGAGATACAACATATATTAATTATATATATATTGTATCTTTTAAATGTGACATACTTGTGTCACATTTAAGAAATGCAATATTAATGTAATTAAATATATATCGCTTATATCGCATTTTAGAGATGCGATATTAATGTAATTAAATATATATTGCTTATATCACATTTTAAAGATGCGAGATAAACTTAGTAAATCAATAATATTTTTTATGTAATTAATAAATATATAATATTTATTATATATAATGGTAAATAAATAAAATTCTAAGAGAAAAGGGGATATAAAAATGAAAAACTTATGAAGGAAAACTAATTTTTCACTCTTAATAGTTTGATGGATGGGAGATCAATGACAATAATATTATATTACAATGGCTTTGACTATTACCTAATTACCTAACTAGTTTTAATTTCTAACTAATCTATTTGCTTAATAGTTGTATCGTAAGTCGGGGTTACCAAATTGTCGTTATTAGAGGAAACAAATCGACTTCTATGATGTGGCGAGAAATGTTCCTCAAGTACATTTGGAATATCTTCATTTTCTACATAAGACGACAGGTAATGTTTGATGAAGTCCACATGATGGAATTTCTTGAAAATTAAGTTGCAGAGTTGTTTTAATCATACGATCGATAAAGGTATATAAGACCGATTAAGTGTTGAATTTCAGGGATAAAATAGGCACACGAACTTTGTTAATAAATGGAAAAGCAAATTGCATGGACGAATTTTGAAAACTTTGAAAATTAGGTAGATCCTAACTTTTTTAAAACTTAGTATTTACCATCTTTAAAACAAGTATGGGTCCTATTTTATTTTGACTAAGCTATCATGTATAAAATAAACTTATATAAACGTCTATAGGGTGGTTTATCCATATATTTAATTAATTAAAGTTAAAAAAGAAACTAAACAAGCTTATGTTAATTCAAATATATGAATAAATTTAAAATTAATCAGAAAATTGCCACATAAGTGTCTACATAAACTTATTTCACGTATGGTAGTTTAGTTAGGGGAGAAAAAGGGAGAGTTAACACTTATTTTAGGGGTAGGAATTGTTGATTTGTAAAAAAATCGAGGACTTGTGCGATTTTCCTTAAATCAAAGGGGGGTATTTTGGGATTCGATTTTTATTGAATATTATTTATATATGTTCTATATTTGATATGTATTTATTCGAGATACAACATTTATAATTAATTTTTTTTAGATATAATATTTGGATAAATGATATTTTTGTACCTTATCATAATTATAACAAAAATGGTAATTGGATAATGAGACTTGATTAAAATAACATACTTCCAAAAGGGTCTTAAAAAATATGCTTTATCACTAGATAATATGATTTTCTTTTATACAAAACTAATTAAATAAAAAGGTAAAATATGTCTACTTTTACCAAATGTTGTTTGGTATTTAATTTATTATGTAACAAATTTATGTGATTATATTTTCATTTTTTTAAATCTTATTTTAGCAAACATATGATTTAAAAATTGTGATATAATGAATTAGAAATATGAATAAAAAAAAATGAAAGGAAAAGGCCATAAATTCCCTTCATCATTGAGAAATTAGGGACAAAATTTGATATTGCAAGACTTAAGCTCCTTTGTATTGTAGTCTATGTGATAGGAATAGTGCTAAAAATAAGGCCTTTATTTTTCATTCTTCCAATTGAAGTTTAAACCTACTCAATACATATTTATAGTCAGACCTTTACTTGTAAATTTACACAAAAAATTAATTCATTAAATGTTATATCCAGTAGAACTTTTACTTATCTGATTTACTAAAAATGTCATAGTGAATACTTATTGATTGAAGAGTAAAAAGCAAGTCAATGAGAAATGACACAACAACAAATTTGATAACTAAAAGTTCAAATAGTATGATATTTAGCAATTTTCAACTTTAAGTAGAAAGTTAAAAAATTACACAAAAACTAGATAGTGAAATTTGTTGAGGTGCTTAATTCTTATTGGTTGTATAGTATAGTTAAGTTTGTTAAGAGTGGTTATATTGATATAAATACTAGTGCAAGTTAGAGGGTGTGTATTAGTTAAGTGTAAAGTGATAAAATAAAATATGTGAAAAGTGTAGTACGGTGCGTGCGAAAATAATGTAGAAGAGTACATAGTGTTCTATTGAAGTGAGTGTACAAGTGAAGTATTGATCATTCAATAGTGAAAATTTGATACAAGTGATATATGTGTGTGTACTTTTTTTATTCTACTTTTAAGTTTTTGTCCAACAGTGGTATCAAAGCAAGAATATAGATTAAGATTCTTTGGGATTGTCGATCATTTGACACTTCTTTATGCTACAAGCTATCTCAATTGGTGTTGGTAACATTGTAGCTTCACTTCTTATTTTGGATGGTAAAAATTACAATAAATGGTGCATCCAAATGCGAGTAATCTTTGGTTTTCAAGAGGTTTTAGAAATTGTCAATAATGGCTTGCAAGAATTGGGTGACGCTCCCTCTGATGCTCAACGTGCAGCATATAGAGATGCTAAGAAGCAAGATTGTAAAGCTCACTTCTACATTCATCAATGTGTGGGTTCTTGTAACTTTGAGAAGATAACTAATACCAAAACCGCTAAAGAAGCGTTGGATACCCTTGAGAAGTGTTATAAAGGGGAAGGTCAATTGAAGAAGGTTAGATTGTAGACATTAATACGATAATATGAGTTACGTCAAATGGACTCAAGTATTAGTGAATACTATATGAAGGTACTATTGTTGTCAAACCAGATGAAATTAAATGGGGAGACAATCATTGAAGTAATGTTGATTGAGAAGATTCTTTGCATTCTAACTCTAAGTTTTGATTATGTTGTAATGGCTATTGAAGAATCTAAAGAACTTACTGATTTAAGGTTAGAAGAATTTTAGAGTTCCTTAGAAGTATACGAGTAAAGAGTGAACAAAAGAAGTCTAGACAAACCATTTGAACAAGCCTTACAAGCTCAAACAAAGAAAGGTAATTTCAATGTCTCACGAGCTAAGAGAGGTAGTGGTAGAGGAAGATTTTGAGGTTGAGGAAGAAGGAATAATACCTAAGTGTGAGGATAGGATCTACTAGGGAATCAAACTTAAAATAGAGTTGATCATGTTGTTAGTTATCAGAAGTGTGGCAATATACGTAGTTGAAAGGGTAGAAAAGTGTTTGAGAAGTGGAGTATGTAGTGCTATAATAGTCAGAAGTATGACCATTTTGCTGATCAATGTAGATTTCCAAAGATGACTCAGAGGAGTCATGATGAAGCTACTGCTTATGCATAAGAAGATGATGGAGAGTCTGATTACGTGCTTTTGATGGTGAGCATAGTAGCTAATACTACAACGACCAATTCTTAGTATCTAGGCATTGGGTGCTCAAACCATATGTCAGGTAATAAAAACTAGTTTGTAGAACTTGATGAACAAATTAAAAAAGTAAGGTCAAGTTTGCTAATAATAGCATAATAATAGTTGAAGGAATCGGAAAGATTCTCATTTGATAAAAGAATGGAGAATATTCTTATATTTCTGAAGTATTGCATGTGCCCAAGATGAAAAACAATTTATTGAGCTTAGGATAGTTATTAGAAAAGGGTTATAAAATGGATCTACGAAATAAGATTATGATAGTACATGATGATAAAGAAAGAGTAGTATTGAAATCCCTCCTCAACAAGAGCAAAACATTGAAGATTGATATCCAAACAAGTATTGGTAAGTACTTCATTGCTGTGGTAGATGATGTAAGTTGGCTGTGCCATAAACGCTATGGTTACTTAAATTTCCATAACGTGAGTTAATTGAGAAATGCTAATATGGTGCAAGGCTTGCCTCAAATTCAAATATAAGAAAGGAAATGTGAAGATTATCAATTAAGTAAGCAAACTGGAGAATCTTTCAAGCTTTAAATTAGTTAAAGAATTTTTAATCTGTTAGAAGTGGCCTACTCAGATGTTTGCGGGATATGCCTACGCTTGGTGGGAACAAGTATTTCATTTCATTTATTGATGATTTTAATAGAAAAAATTTAGGTATTTTTGATACAAAGAAAGGTAGATGTGTTTGAGACTTTCTAGAAATTTAAAGCAAATGTTGAGAAGCAAAGTGGTAGAATGCTTAAAGTACTTGTACGAATGGTGGTTGTGAATATGTTTCAAATGAATTTAGAAAAGTTTGTGATGATGAGGGTATTGAACATGAAATGATAGCTTCGTATACTCCTCAACATAATGGGGTTACGGAAAGAAGGAATAGAATAGAGCTTAATAAGGTAAGAAGTATGTTGAATACTAGGAATGCTCCTAAATGTTTTTGGGGTGAGGCAAAGGCTATTGCTGTGTATGTGTTACATTAATGTCTCATGAAGAAGTGTATCTTAGATAAAACATCTGAAGTTTAGTATGGTAAGAAACTAAGTATAAAGCATCTGAGAATATTTAGGAGTTTGTGTTTTTATCATATTTCTAATGATAGAAGAAGAAAATTAGATGATAAGAGTGAAAGAGCTATATTACTTGGTTGTCGTCCGATTGGAGTGTATAGACTCTATAATCTAGACACAAAGAAGGTGATTATTAGTTGCGATGTGGAGTTTGATGAATCATAAGGTTGATGTTGGGAAGAAATGAATTTGATACAGGTGAAAAATCTGCAACTATCAAATGATGACAAATGATGAAAGGAGTAATCAGGGGTTGTATCATTTATATTTGAATTGATAGCAGCAACATCATGGAGGAATGAGGACTGAAAGACTACGACAAAGGCCAAGACGAATGGAAGACTATGAAGTTTTTCCTAATAGTGTAATTACTAAAGAAGGCGACTTAGTACTCATGGCTCTATTTACAGATATAGAACTAGTAACTTTTGAATGGGTAATGAGTGATTCAAAATGGATTACTGTGATGGAAGAAGAATTATAAGCTATCTTAGTGATCTTGCTTAAGCACAAGAAGCTTATAGATGTTAAGTAGGTGTTTAAAGTGAAAATGAAGCTGGATGGAATTGTTTCGAAATACAAACCCAGACTTGTAGCAAAAGAATTCTTGTAAAAGTTAGGTCTTGATTTTCAAGAAGTGTTTTCTCCAATAGTAAGAATAGAGACTATTAGACTACTTGTTGCAATTGCAACTTTGAAATCTTGGCCTATGTATCAAATGGATGTGAAGTTCACTTTCCTCAATGGATCTTTGGAAGAAGAAGTTTATGTTATGTAACCACTTGGTTTTAAAGTGCAGGGTAGTAAGGATAAGGTTTACAAACTTGAAAAGGCTCTCTATGAATTGAAGCAAGCTCTTAGAGCTTGGAATAGGAGAATTGACTCCTTATTAACCTAGTAAGGATTAGGAAAGTGTAGTAGTGATTATGGAGTCTATGTAAAAGAAAATGGAAATGATTAGATTTTTGAAATGTATTGTGGCATATCAGATACTATTTTTTTTCTTTACAATTTCAATTATTAATTATTTGTGTCACCATCTAAAGGGCAAACTAAGTAAAAGTATAAGGATATAAATCGAGATGATCTAGATCTAAATCCAACATGAAAAATTATTTGCAACAATTCTATTTGGGAGTGATTACTAATTTCCTTTTCCTTTCTTAGTTCTAGTGGCATAGTAGAACTGAGAAAACAACACAAAGTTTTCATGTGTAAGGTGCATCGTCTCTTTAGTAATTTGCTTGAAAAGGTTTGAATCAGATGAAGGGGGTTTATAGACGATTTATTCATATAATATTATATGTTGATAATTTAATAATTATGTATATACTATTATGTATAATAACATAATACCCAAATGTGACTATTATATTTATTAATGTAAATATCAATTGATTACCTTATAATAAAACATAACTAATGATGCACACTTTAGGTGCTCCTCATATCCATTAGTGTCATTTGACTTCATTTTCATATTAATACCATATTTTATATTTTCATATTAATACCATATTTTACATTTTAGTTATATAGCTTTTCGGAAATATTACTTTATTGGAAATTTATTTTATTTCGACTATAAACTTTGAAAAGAAAAAAAAAAAACCAGAAAAAATTAGATTTCAATCATTTCTCAAATCTATTTATATTATAAAAAATAAAACGTTATTAAAATCGTCTCATTCTATTCTATTCCATTTTCCATTTTTGAATTCCATTCCGTTTCTGAATTCGATCATGTGTTATAGTACTACGATCAACCAGACGATTGAAGATCTTCTTCCTCAAAAAGGTACCCATTGCTTTGAATTCTCCAAGGATACTCTCCACAGCGATTCAAGTCCTCCATGGATGGAAACATGAGAGACCTACACAGAGGACAAGTCACCTGGTTCTTATCCACCCAAGTCTCCAAACACTGCCTATGAAACACATGATCACAATTGCACAGTTCTCGTATCTCATCCCTTTTCCCCAAGGAACTTAAACATATAGCACAAGATGTAGACGACGATGACTCATCATCATCGCCGTTGTGTTTTTTAAGGAAGTCGCCGTATTCTAGTATCGGCAGTCTTTTCTTGATAGATTTTGTAAGAATGTGGAAGGGAACAGGGACTAGCGATGGTGATAATCCGTTGATGAGAAGGAAATAGTTTGTGGGTGGGAGTTGTTCTGAAATGTCATGGTCTTCTTCTTGATGTTGTGGGAGGTCTTTGAGTTTGAGGCCTAAATAAGATAGTGCCTTGGCAAGTATGAACTTGATGTAGGAGAGCAAGTTCCTTAACGTCAAAGGGGTGGCTATGCATCTACCAACCTTCATGGCAACACATGAAATTCCCATGACTTTGTGTGAGGAAGAGAAGAGGATATGTCTGCTTGTGATTGTGGTAAGTGGAGGAGCTGAAGCCTTAAAATAACCTTCACCGAAAATGAGTTGTGATTGTTCTGTCAGAGTCATCATGTGGTGTCATACGTGGATGCTTTGGGGCCATATAAAATAAACCAATTAATAATTTGAGAATGATAATTACATCTGTGTGTACTGGTTAATGGTTTAAATTGAAATTTTATTTTATTTTTTTTGTGTTTTTGAATATAGATCACTTGCTCTGCAAAGATAATTTTTTTATTTGATTTTTTAATGGGTATTATTAGAGTACCCGTTAATATTCATCCATGTTCAAGTGGTGTTTTAGATTTTGATTTATAAATTATATATTTCATTTAATAGAATACGAAGACTTTGGAAAAGATTTTCTTATTTATATATTAATCAGAATTCGATTATTGAGACGTGGATGATCTTGTTTTTGTCTAGAAGATTGAAATGCATTAGTCGTCGGGGGCATAAAGACAAATGTTGGGTGTTATTAGTCAATAATGAAGCTTCTGAACTGATTCTTGAAATGATTCGGTAGTTACCACTTGCCAGTACCCTCAACCATCGATGTTCATCGGCAAATTTAATTAGATGGAAGCAGGAAGCGTGCACTCTGTATATATTATAAAAAAAAAAAGGATTTTTTTCATTTCTTGATTTTACTAACTTCTTAAAAAAAATTAACAATTCAATGATCTCAATAAAAGCATCAAATTGTTAGTGGACATTCAGCGCTTAATTGAGCTCAAGCAATCATAAAAAAAGGTTAGTGATATAAAAAATGGAAAATTTACGAAGGAAAACTAATTTTTTAAGGGGAGAAAATTGACGATTTTATTAAGTTACTATTAACTAATTACCTAACTATTTTTAGTTTCTAACTAATCTATTTATTTAATAGTTGTATCGTAAGCCGGGGTTTCCAAGTTGTCGTTATTAGAGGAAACAAATCGATTTCAATGATGTGGTGAGACATTCCTCAAGTACATTTGGAATATCTTCATTTTCTACATAGGACGACAGGTACTGTTTGACAAAGTCCACGTAACAGAATTTTATTAAAATTAAGTTGTAGAGTTGTTTCAATCATACGATGGATAAAGGTATTTTAGACCGATTAAGTGTTGAATTTCAGGGATAAAGTAGGTACATGAACTTTGTTAATAAATGGAAAAGCAAATTGCAAGGGACAAATTTTGAAAACGTTTGAAAATTATATGGATTCTAACTTTTTTAAAACTTAGTATTTATCACCCCTAAAATAAGCATGGGTCTTATTTTTTTTCTAGCTGTCACATCTAAAATAAACTTATATAGATGTTTACATGATGGTTTATCCATGAATTTAATTAATTAAAGTTAAAATATAATGAAACAAGCTTATGTTAATTTAAATATATGAATAAATTTAATCAAATTAATTAGAAAATTACCGTATAAGTGTCTACATAAACTTATTTCACATATGGTAGTTTAGTTAGGGAAAAAAAGGGAGAGGCAACGCTTATTTCAAGGGTAGGAAGTGTCGATATGTAAAAAGATCAGGGGTTCGTGCAATTTACCTTAAATCAAAAGATGCTATTTTAGGATTCGATTTTGATTGAATATTATTTGTATATGTTCTATTTTTGATATATATATCTATTTGAGATACAACATTTATAATTAATTTTTATTTAGATATAATATTTGGATAAATGATATTTTTTGTACCTTATAATGATTATAACAAAAATAGTAATTGGATAATGATACTTGATAAAAACAACGTACTTTCAAGACAAAGGGTCTTAAAAAATATGCTTTATCGCCGGATAATATGATTTTCTTTTATGCAAAACTAATTAAAGAAAAAGGTAAAATATTTCTACTTTTACCAAAAATATTGTTTGGTATTTAATTTAATTTGCAACAAATTTATGTGATTATATTTTCATCCTTTTATTAATCTTATTTTAGCAAAAAAAATGATTTAAAAATGGTGATATAATGAATTAGAAAGATGTAAAAAAAAAAATGAAAGGAAAAGGCCTTGAATTCCCTCCATCATTAGGAAATTAAAGACCAAATTTGATATTGCGAGACTTAAGCTCCTTTGTATTGTGGTTTATGTGGTAGGAATAACGCCAAAAATAGGGCGTTTATTTTTCAATCCTGTAATTGAAGTTTAAACCTACCAAATGCATATCTACAGTAAGACTTTTACTTATAAATTTACACAAAAAAATAATTTATTAAATGTTATATCTAGTAGAACTTTTACTTGTCTAATTTACTACAAATGTCGTAGTGAATACTTATTGATTAAAGAGTAAAAATCAAATCAATGAGAAATGATACAATAACAAATTTGATAACCAAAAGTTCAAATGGTATGATATTTAGTAATTTTCAACTTCAAGTAGAAAGTTGAAAAATTACACATAAACTAGATAGTGAAATTTGTTGAGGTGTTTAATTCTAATTGGTTGTATAGTATAACTAAGTTTGTTAAGACTGGTTATATAGATATAAATACTCGTACAGGTTAGAGTGTATGTGTTAGTTAAGTGAAAAGTAATAAAAAAAGAGTGTGTGAAAAGTGTTGCATAGTATCTATGATAAACATTGTGCAAGGGTGCAGAGTGTTCTATTGTGGTGAGTGTGCTAGTGAAGTGTTGATCATTCAATAGTGAAAATTTGATACAAGTGATATATGTGTCTGTACTTTCTTGATTCTACTTTTAAGTTTCTATCCAACAGTGGTATTAGAGTTAGAATATAGATCAAGATTCTTGAGGATTGTTGATCATTTTGTGTTTCTTTATGCAAGAAACTATGTCGAATGGTGTTGGTAACATTGCAGCTTCACTTCTTACTTTGGATTGTAAAAACTACGATAAATGGTGCATCTAGATGCGAGTAATCTTTGGTTTTCAAGAGATTATAGAAATTGTTAATAGTGGCTTGCAAGAATTGGGTGACACTCTTTGATGCTTAACGTGCAACCTATAGAGATGCTAAGAAGAAAGATTATAAAGCTCTCTTCTACATTCATCAATGCTTGGATTCTTTTAACTTTGAGAAGATAGCTATTGCCAAAACTGTTAAAGAAGCGTGGGACACCCTTGAGAAGTGTTTTAGAGGGGCAGGTTGATTGAAGAAGATTAGATTGCATATGTTAAGACATGCTATCATTATAGTACCCTTTTTCAATTTAAGTACAAATAGAACATTAGTTAAAAACAAGTTTTTCCCATATGTAAAAAGGAGATTTACCAAACCTACTCCTTACACTTTTGCTGATTTTGTCATCAATACCTTTCCCTTTTTAACATCATCAATATGCTTCTTTTATTGTTTTTGGTAATCATTTCGATGTATAGAGTGATATACTTCAGTAATCAACACATAAAGTTAGTTCTTTCTAAATTTGCAATGCTTTCTAAAGATCTCCCTTCATTATTTTTGGGAGTTATGCATTTTTTAGTATAGTATCCCTTCTATTACCGTTGTTTGATTTTTGGATTTTTCTTATTTGCACTTGTGTTTTCAAGCCTTTCTCTTACCCTTTCTCTTTCTACTATTACCAACAAGAATCACATTGCTAAGCATTATGTATCTCTTCCTCAACACTAAGATGATAAAGAATTTTCTCTATAGTGAAAACCTTCTATCATATATAGAAGTTTCTTAAGATAATCATTCCACATGGACGGTAATTTTTTTATTATTGCTTCCATTCACGAGTACTCTAGTTTAAGAATCATCATGTTACATAAAAGATTCATTGAAACTTAAAATTTATGCACTTTATCAATAACCTGAATGTTATCAACCATCTTAAACTCAAAATATTTAATTATTGGGAACTTATTCATGTTTGAAATTTGGTATATATAGTACTTTCTTCAAGTGCCTTTTAGATCTTTTCATGTGTTTAGAATATGACCACGAAATGCAAATTCATCTTCCTATTTGTATTTTTCATAGCTTCTACTTTGGCCTTCATTCTTCTTTAGATTTACTTCTTTTGCATCTATAATTAGTTCAGTTTATGAAGGTTGTTGCTCGCAAATATAAAATTTTGTTGATGTGTGCTACAAGACCTCCTCTATGAACAAGTTGTGTAAAAACTTATTGTATTTGTATGTCAAGAGAAAGAAAAAATGAATAGAATACTTAATCCAATTCCTTAGCCTTGTATTTATACTACTATACTAATCTAACTACCTAACTAACTAATAGTATTAGTTAAAATAGAAAAGTATAGTTGGAAATAAATAATTGTTTGTAATTTGTATATGTAGAAAATATAAATTGGAATATCTTTACACCACCCCCACCCCCCCTGTCAAGTTGCAGTAAGGGAAGCACACAACTTGGATAGCAAATGTTGAAGTTGAGGTACCAACAATGATGGTAAAGAGATAAGCTACTTGATCTTTGGAAGGAACAAAGACAGACTTGAGAAATCTATAGTGAACATGATCACTGACAAAATGTATATCTATATCAATGTGTTTAGTTCTAACATGTAAACATGGATTAGATTCAATGAGCAAAGTGGACTTGTTATTACACATAATGGGAACTAGCAGAGAAAAAGGAATATGTAAATCATTCAATATATAAGAAGTCCATAGTAGCTCCTTGGTTGCATATGCAAGACTTTTGTACTCGACTTCAGTTGAAGAAGTTGATACAGTTGATTGTTTCTTGGATTTCTGTGACACGAGAGCATCACCCAATAGATTATAGTAACTAAAGATGGACCCGTAGTCTAATAAATTAGATCTCCAATCGAAATCTGTATAAGCATGCAACTTTAATGAATTAGAGCTAGAACAAAAAAGTCCTACAGAAGCCGATCCCTTGAGATATCGCAACAGATGAAATAGAGCATGCAAGTAGGGAGTCTTGGGTTGCTTTAAAAATTAGCTGAGAGTATGCACATAATATGTGATATATGGCTTGGTAAGAGTTAGATACAACGGCTTACCAACTAATATTCTGTAAAAAGAAGGATTTGCCAACAATTCACCTATAGTTTTGTCAAGCTTGACACCATGAAGAAAATGAACATAATTTGGCTTAGTAGAAGTAAGGCTAGCATCCACGAGAACATTTATAAGAATTTTGCATTAATTCATTAGCAAACCATAAAAAACTGAATAGAGGTCATAAGAAATTTTTACGATGATTCACTAGCAAATAATCAAAAACTGAATAGAGCTCAAGATCTAAAAAGAATCGAGGATAACCAAAATCCTTAATTGTGAACCCCTTGTCTAAATCATGCTTAAGAGTAGAAATATCACATTCATTTGTTCCTGTAATGAGCATATCATCAACATGAAGTAAAATAATAATAGAACCACTATCCTCATATGAAGTGAACAATGATTGGTCATGTGTGGATTGGTGAAATCCTTTAGATAGAAGAAAACTAGATATTTCAAGATTCTACTGCCTAGAAGCTTGACATAAACCATAAAGAGATTTAGTCAACTTACACACTTGATTAGGTTATGCCTTAGGATAATCCTCTGGAGGATGCATATAGATTTCTTTATCAAGATGCCTATGTAAAAAGGCATTATTGATATCTATTTGGTGTAACTTCCAACTAAGTGCAATAGCTATAGCTAATAATATCCGAATAGTACTAAGCTTAACTACTGGTGAATATGTGTCATGAAAGTCTTGGCCTTCTATTTGAGTAAAACCCTTAGTAACTAATTGAGCTTTATATCGCTTAATTATCACGACCTAACAGTATCGTTGTCATGATAGATCACTAAATACTATATGAAGATATACAATCAACCCCCTTGTTGATCATAGGCCTTTCATACGATACACAAGGCTCCTTCCATTATACGTTATCACTAGGCCCATAGATAAACAATATAGAGCAATTTATTTAAAATTTACTTCTTTGATGTAAATTACTTAAGTAAACGTGTAGATTCATTGAATTTTACACTAAACGAATATTACAAACGAATGCAGTTTGTATGGGAATCTGCATTAGAAACTGCTATCTATAATGAGCAAAAATAAAGATAAATGGTTATTTACAAAAGATTATTATAAAAATCTCCTCTCTTTTTTGCTCTTTGATCGCTCCATCCCGTCTCCAAACGAGACTCACCTTGGGCGTTCCTCAGCCTAGATGAACGAAGAGATTTCCCTACAACAAAAGAAATCTATTAGGATATAAGCTTAAGCTTAGCAAGATAAATCCCCTTATCAATACCGCATGACAAAAGTTTATTTAATGTATAACATATGAATGCATGAACAATTAGTATATCGAACAATGCATGTAGTGGCTTAGGTACTGTATATAACTCAGAATTACGCCTCTTGTAGTCGAGGTTGGAGATAATTAACTGATACAAACCAAAATCCAGGTCCTAGCACTTAGGTTTTACATCGATTTCACTATTGTGCTTAAGTCAAAACAAAACCATATATATATATATATATATATATTTCATGAATGAGATTCGAGCTCAGATATATTTCTTTGAATGGCTTGAAGAATATTATCTGAAACCCAAAGAAATTAATGTAATTAATGGATGTTTCAAGCAGAAACTAAGTGATGGACAGATAATAGAATCAAATCATCCACCACTAAGTAATATAAAAGTTGTTCACAAAAATACAGAAATAGCTCTTACTCCTTGTATTTGATGTCTGATCTGGTTTGTAATCGAATCACTAAGCCATGACTCAAGGTATTCCAATGTGAACAAAATATAACATCTTATTTTGAAAATTTTTCTCATAAGGCGTAGGATTGTATTCTTTCATGAAAGTGTTGAATCCATTCTTAGCATTTTCATGAAGAATTTTAGGAACTGCACTAAATTGTTCCCACCAATGTACAAACTGGTTAGGAAGATTTCGAGAAGAACAATTGTCTTTGTGACGATCTAAATCTTATATTTCTAATCATTAGAGATGAATCTATTGTGGAAAATCTTTATATTATGGTAAGCCTACTGAGGCCTAGTGTAAATCCGGATTTTGTTTAGGGTAGCAAAAAGGTCATAAATTGGAAATCACAATATTAGATCCAATTTAGTCTTGTGAATTAGAATTATAAGATTAAGGTAAATTAGTCTTTTTTGGAAATATAAATTTATTTAGAAGATCTATGTCCTCTTCTAGGTTTGCTCCCACCGAGTAGTTAGAAGAATCTATGTTAAATAATAAGGATGAAATATACATAAAAGATTTTGATAAGGTGATAGATGAATGAAAAATACTAAAAACCTCTTATAATCAAATATACTAAATAGTCAAATGGAAAATTTTTGGAAAAAATAATTATGTTATAGCCACCGAAGAAAAGGATATTCTTGTTTCTGATAGCTTAACAACAATAAAACTTTTGAATACAGATTCAATAAAAAAATATGCAAAAGATTGGAATTATATATAGTTAGATTTAGTCCAAGTAGGAGCAAAACCTCTTACTAAACTAGGTTTAAATACCTCTATCTTTATGGTTCTTAGAGATGCTAGAGAACTAAAATATGAAAGATCAATTTATGCTATCATTGAAATTAGTCTTAGTAGTGGACCAATACAATTTGAATGTCATCCCAACATTACTCTTGCTCTTAGAGATAAGACAATAATGAGTTTATTAATCCTCCAGATTAAAACCTATAATTATCGAATGATAGAAGGATCAATACCAATAGTTGTAATATATATAATATATTTCAAATTAATAAAAATTGCTTTTGGTTTTAAAGCATGTAAAATGGATAAGAGAGGGCAAACTCTTCTTATTCAAACAGATTTAACCAAAGCTAATGTGTCTATCCCAAAAATGATTAAATAGTCCCAGGTTAATTTACCTGAACATTAGGAAGTAGAAAACCCACTTCCTAAAAAACCAATATACAATATTGAATTGTTAAATGTGATTCAACACCCAAATGGTAAAGTCACCATCCAATTCAATAGAAGATCTTTTGATTAACCAAATAGGCCCTTGGAAATAAGATTAATGTCATCTTTCTCTAGAAGATCAGTAGATCTTCCAAATCCTCCACCAATAATTTATACACCATTTCCTCCTCGATCCAATGATCAGCCAGATAGATAATCAAATATTCATGATAACTTATCCCTTTCAGGAATTGTTCACGATAGGTTTGGTATAACTTAACCAGTTTATCAACCAAATGAGTTAGAACATGGAGAACGTTCATTATCAGAAATAGGCAATCCGGAACTCAATGTCATAGAAAAACCATTCGAACCAAATAGGATACTTTTAAATAAAGAATTCAATTCACCCAAAAATGAAAAAAAATTAGAAAATGGTACTTTGAAACATTCAGTAAAATTAAAATGAAAATAAAAGATGAATATTATAATTTCATGAATGAGATTGGAGCTTAGATATATTTCTTCAAATGGCTTGAAGAATATTATCTGAAACCCAAAGAAATTAATGTAATTAATGGATATTTCAAGTGGAAACTAAGTGATGGACAGATGATAGAATCAAATCATCCACCACTAAGTAATATAAAAGTTGTTCACAAAAATACAGAAATAGCTCTTACTCCTTTAAAAATGCAATAGAAAGGTTTAGGAATAAAGAAAATAATAAATCAAAATAATTATACTAACTAACATTTACATACGATAGAAGAACAATTGAATAGAATGGAAGATACAATTAATATTAAAATTAATAAGATAAGCGAAAAATCCTCAAATAATAAAAGCAACAAAAATGCACCTTTATTTTAACCTTTTGAAATGCCCAAAAATCCCAATAATGAATTTTTAAAAGCCTTAGAAGATAGGAAAAGAATACTAAAAAATAAAACAATAAAAGAAGAAACTTCCTTTTTAAAACTAATAAATTTTTTAAATATGGATACTCCAACTCTAATTAGGAAGGGTATTGTCATTAATGATACACCTTTAGAAAAAATTAATGTTTTAGACGAAACAGATATTGAATCAACGAATGAAACAATGTCCAATATTTCTTTAAAAAATTTAAATATTAATGAATCAAATGATGAAATTAATAAAATTAATTGGAAAGAACCACAAAAGTTGTATTACTAGAGGGCAATGCCTCCTGATATACTAATTGAAGAAAAAAATGATAATTATCAAAATAAGTATTCTATAGGATCTACATATGAATGGAATATAGATGGATACTCAGAATAGAAAATTCTCAATGTCCTTAACCAAATGATAATGTTGTCAAATACTAATAAAACTGTTCTAAATATTACTGATTATCAAGTAGCACTCCTTTTAATTTCTGGTTTCATTGGACAATGAAAAGGATGATGGGATAATTATCTGAGGAACAAAGAATTAATATCCTCACTTCATACAAAATTGATGAAAATAATAGGAGAATATTAGATGATAATAATGAACCAATCTAAGATATGGTGAATACTTTGATATTTTCAATAAATAAACATTTCATAAGAGACTCCTTGCATATTAGGGATAAAACTTTAGATCTATTATCTAATATGAAGTGTAAATCCTTAGGAGAATTTAGACAATATAAAGATATTTTCTTTCAAAAGATTTTCCTCAGAAATGATTGTAATCAACCTTTTTGGAAAGAAAAATTTTTAGCTGGTTTATCAAAATTAATAGGTGAACAAGTTAGAAAATTACTCAGGGAAGAAAACAATGGTGAAATCCCTTATGATAATTTGTCATATGGGGAATTAGCATCATATGTTAATAAAATTGGAACCAATTTGTGTAATACAATAATATTACAAAAACAATTAAAGAATGAACAATGCTTAAAATGCCAAAGCCTTAGTGATTTCTATGTTCAATATGACTCTTCTTTTGTTAATAAAAAATTGAAAAACAATAAGAAATTTTCTTATACTTCTTCAAGTTGTCCTTAATGTTCACATAAAAAACCTTGAAGGAATTTTAGGAGAAAATCCTTTAAAAAACCGGAAAGTGAAAAGAAACCTGAAAATAAAAAATATAAAAAAAAAATCATACAAACAGCTAAGGTGTTATAAATGTAAAAAAATTGGTTATACAGCAAATTTTTGTAAAAAAAATAATAAACTTAATGAATTAAATTTAGATGAACAAACAATGGAAAATATCTTACAAATATTTTGTGAAAATAAATCCTTTTCATCAAAAAATGATTGTGATGATGGAATCCAAGTTAATGACATGGACTCTACTTCATCTTTATTGGCTGAAGAAAAGGATGAAATTAATGTGTTAACAAATGAAGAAGAAGAAATTCTTAAAAAAATTGATCAAATGACTAATGATAATGAAAAGTTTGAATATATTAAAATTTTAAAACCAATACAATTCTTGCATCAAATTTACTATATAACCTGAAAACATAAAAAATTAATAACAATTAGTGACCTACAAAATGAAATTAATATCTAAAAACAAGAAATAAAGGAATTAAAATTAATGCAAACAAAATTTCAAAAAGAACTTCTTGAATTAAACCCGAAAATAATTCTAAAACTTCAAATGAAGAAAATCCAAAAATGTTATCAACAATTAGGAATGATGATTATTTGATGCATTTTGTTCAAATAATAACAAGAAAATGGTTGATTAATATCTCAATTAGAATTAATAATGAATTTATTTTACAAACACCTGCTTTATTTGATACTGGTGCAGATTTAAATTGCATTAGAGAAGGCTTAATCTCAACAAAATATTTTGAAAAAACTAACCAATCTCTAAGTTCTGTATCGGGTAACAAATTATGCATCAAATATAAATTATCCAATGTTGAAGTATTAAAAGATAATGACAAGTATAAAACTTCTTTTATACTTGTGAAAAATTTGAATAAAAATGTTATTTTGGGAACACCATTCATAAATCAAATCCAACAATTTTTTATGGATAAAGATAAAATTAAGACACAATATCTAAAAGGAGAAATTATGTTTAAATTCTTTAGAAAACCACAAACCAAATATATAAACTAATTAAAGAATGATGAATTAAATTGTTAATACAATGCAAAGAAAATCATTTGATGTATTTAAAAAATGATCTTTAATTTAAAAGAATTGAAGATCAACTTAACAATAAAAATTTAAAGATAAAAATTTTTCAATTAGAATCAGAAATAAAAAATTTAATTTGTTCTACACTCCTAAATGTATTTTGGAATCGAAAATCACATATTGTAAATTTGCCATATAAGAATAATTTTAATGAAAAAAAATATTCCAACAAAAGCCATACCATTCCAAATGAACAATAAAGTCTTGAACCTTTGTAAAGATGAAATAAAAGACTTACTTAATAAAAAATTAATCAAAAAAAGTAAATCTTCGTGGACTTGTTCTACTTTTTATGTTAATAAAAATGCAGAAACAGAAAGAGGTGTCCTAAGATTAGTAATCAATTATAAACCTCTTAATTCTTCTCTTAAGTGGATAAGATATCTAATACTCAATAAAAAGGATTTACTTAATAGGTTGAATAATGCCAAAATATTTTCAAAATTTGATATGAAATCTAGATTTTGCTAAATTCAAATCAAAGAAAGCGATAGGTACAAAACTGCCTTTACAGTTCCTTTTGGTCAATTTGAATGAAATGTAATACCATTTGGATTGAAAAATGCTCATTCTGAATTTTAAAGAATAATGAATGAAATTTTTAATGATTATGCTAATTTCATAATAATCTATATAGATGATGTTTTAATATTTTTATCTAATATAGATCAACATTTTAAACATATAAAAATCTTCATTAATATAGTAAAAAATAATGGTTTAGTTGTTTCACCTTCTAAGATTAGTCTCTTCTAGACTAAAATTAGATTCTTAGGATTTAATATCCACAATGGAACAATAATTCCTATACAAAGATCTATAGAATCCACCGAAAAGTTTCCTGATGAAATAAAAGATAAAAATCAACTCTAAAGGTTCTTAGGAAGCTTAAATTATATTACAGATTATTTCCCAAATCTTAATACAATATGTAAACCATTATATTAAAGATTAAAGAAAAATCCATCTCAATGGACAAATGAACATACAAATGCAATAAAATTAATTAAACAAAGAATTAAAGAAATTCCTTGTTTGCATATAGCAGACCCATTTCTACCAAAGACAGTAGAAACTGATGCTTCTGATATAGGATTTGGAGGAATCCTAAAATAGAAACAAAACAATAAAGAATAAATTGTTCAATTTGTGTCAAAAAATTGGAATGATTGTCAATGTAATTATTCTACAATTAAAAAAGAAATTCTAGCTATTGTTTTAATAATTTCTAAATTTTAAGGAGATTTGTTAAATCAGAAATTTCTTTTATGAATTGATTGTAAAGTAGCTAAAAATGTTTTATTGAAAGATGTTCAAAATATTGCATCAAAACAAATTTTTACCAGATGGTAATCAATTCTTTCTGTATTTGATTTTCAAATAGAGCATATCAATTGATCTTCCAATTTTATTCTTGATTTCTTTACTCGTGAATTTTTGCAGGGAGATACTTCCCAAGAAAGAAAAGGATAAAAGGATAAAAGGAAAGAAAAAATTTCCTTAACCTTCAATAAAGGATTAACCAATATTAAATCATGGTTAGATGTATGTAAATCATCTAACATCCCATTAACAATTAAAGAGGACTCTTCTTCTAAGGCCTCTAAACCAATGTTTTCAAATAATCTATCCATTTCCAATTCCAATCCAATGAAGTCCTTTCAAAATTAGCAGATATGAAACCAACTCCCGGATTGCTTAAAGTAATCTCAATAGTTCTATAATCAGAAAATAAAGTCCCAATGCTGCATGGAATTCCTCAACTAATAGAAAATCAGAGGAAAAATCAGAACATTCAGCTTACTGAGATATCAACTCCAACATCTTCTGGAATAATGCCTGCAAATCAAAGATCAAAATTTTTTATAAAACTTATTTCTAAATATGTTATCTCTGTAGAAGAAAACCTAGCAGAAAAAGACCTCTTTGAATTTACAAGGAAAATTTTTACAAAATATTTTTATTATATACCATATGATATTTACAAGATAATCTAGTTTTATGAGAAAATTTTGATTGAAACTGGATCAATAAGATTTAAACATTTTGAAAAGGAAGGAATGATGAGTTATTTTACAGCCAAAATACTGAGAGTAATCAATTTGAAGGAATGACAAACTCATCTAACCACTCCAATAAAACTCAATATAGAACTATTTTCTGCACAACCAAGTCATAGAGCCTCTTATAATTATTATGATTATAAACAAGTTTGGTGGAATGCTTTTTATCAAATGAATCCGAAAAGATCACATACTTGTGGGAACAATTTGGTATAGTTCCTGAAATTCTTTATGAAAATGCCAAGGATGGATTCAACACTTTCATGAAAGAATACAATGCTACATCTCATGAGAAAAATTTGCAAAAAGAGATGTTATATTTTGTTCACATTGGAATATCTAGGGTCATGGCTTGGTGGTTCGATTACAAAACCAGATCGGATATTAAATACAACCAATTTGGTCAGAATGTACAAAGTCAAATGGTAGGATAGTTTCAAAATGTGGAATAGGATTGAAAAAGACTCGATTATAAATTGGGTCAAAACCAATTCCTCAATACCACCATCCAAGCTCTCAACTCCACAATACTACAATAAAGGATTTTTAATTTCTTCTCTGGCAAGTGTAACTTCTTCAGATCAAATGAAGCAAATTCTAGAAATAGCATTGACAAATTTCAATGAATTAACCTAGGAATCAAGTTTAGAATCGGATTCAATATCTCATTACAGCGGGAATACCAATAAAGATGACTTCTATGGGATAGATTTAAGAGATCCATAAATATCAAATATTGTACACTTCTGCATTGTAAGGTAGAAATACGATATTTTGTAAAAATATACATGTATTATAGTGCACAATACTGTTAACATCCACCATCTGGCATATTACTGTCATACAGTAAAATGTCACAAAAAATTCATCATTTCCACAATACCATGTCTGCCACAATATCACTGTTTCTACAGTATCCTGTCGGCCACAATATTATTGTTTATAACAGTAACTGGTCGAGACTTTTCATTATAAAAACAAACCTCTTGAATCATAGGAGGCAGGTCAAACACACATAAAGCCTCTTCTGCTTCTCTCATCCTCTCTGCTTCCATCTCTTCTCTTGTCTCTTCTCCTCTTCTCTCTCTCATCTCTTCCTCTTTCTCCTTCCACATAATATCTTTTCTTACTACCGACCTTGCTTTCAACAATCAACTTAATACTTTCTTGAAGCATAATTGTTTGCTTCTTCCTATTTCTTAAAGCATAATTGTTTATTTCTCTTTGTTCTTGAGGTAAAATACCATTACCTCTCAATATTTCAATACTTCTTTCAATATTTGTTTATGCTCTTGTATTTTGTACAAATTAGTTTCAATTAATAAAGTTTCAGTTGTTTATTCTTCTTTTACATTACATGTCGTGTGGGGAATCTCTAATCAATTTGGGTGTAATTCCACAAGATCATATTTATCTATTTAAATTATCAATTGAACAAGACCCCATAATCGGCTGGTATTACCGCCTTTGGAGGTTTCATACTTACATAAAACCCTATTAGTCTTGGCACTACTGCTGTGGTGGTTCTGATTATATTTTGCATGCATATTTATGTCATAATTTATTACTGATATTTATATTTATAATTATCTAGATAGTGCAATAAAATTTCTTGAATGGTATTATACTAATATAATTAATAGCAAATGGTACTAATAACATGTTTTGTTCTGTAGATGTCTAAACAATATAATCCATAAAATTGGGAAGAAGAAGTTGAAGCTTTACAATATTGGTTCAATGCTATAGTTTGGCTAGAGCACTTTCATAAGAATTAGCTTTGGCTTGCTTTTAGTATAATCAACATTCTTGATCATTAATAAAATAATTTTGTAAAATTAATGTTTGTAGATTATAATCCTTTTCGTGAGAACGAATAGGATATCGAATTGTTCTATAATTATTTAGGAGATTGTATAATATTTCTTGAAAGATTCTATAAGTTATAATTTTGGCTACTAAGTGTCAAAAATATTTTAGATTATAATAATTAATTAAATGTTTAATGTCTCAAAATACAAAAGACAATAGTGAAGAAGATCTCATTGAATATAATTAATATTTAGAATACGCAGTAGAATTTTTATTTTATATAATTTGGGCTTATTCTCTACTTGGAGATAGGTTTTATTTAGCAGATATATATTTTAGACAATAATTAGGTAATCTTATATAATAAAATATAATATATTTAACTCTATTACTAAGCATAGTATCTCCTGGGTGTAAACAAAACTATTATTTTTTACTATATTAATGAAAGTTTTTATATGTTTAAAATGTTGATCTATATTAGATGAAAATATTAAAACATCATCTATATAGATTATTATGAAATTAGCAAACCTATCTTCAAGTAGAGAATAGGCCCAAATTATAAAGTTTCTAGATGAAATGTATGTGATATTTTTGGATTAAATATAACCAATCTCTAAGTAGAGAATAGGCCACACCAAGCTTGTTTATAATCATAATAATTATAAGCGGCTTTATGACTTATATATATATATATATAATGTATATAATATACTTTCATTTCAAGCGACAAAACATAGTTTCAAAATCTTAAGTTTAGGGGTGTGGTAGCCTTCGCAATCTATAAACACACGCTCTAAGTAAAAGCTACAAAACACGGCCCTTCGCTAACAATTAACATCTCCTGACACCCAATAAGCCCGTCAGCTTAGGATAGAGACTCAATTAAAATGATGGCATTGCTAGTGCTCAATTTTGCAGGAGGCCCTTCTCTTGTGAGTCTCCCATCTTCTGCGTGAAGTGGCAGTAGGTGTCGTCTGAATGTAATTATAGAGAATGCATGATTCTTTGAATTTCTTAATCATATAAGTGATTAATCCGATTTTCATTGTGATCAGATAATTTCATTCCATACAATTATACGTATGAGTTATCACAACCAATTCTCATTATTATGGGATTAACAAGTCATGGCATTCAATCATAAATTCACACACATGCATTTTCTATATCTCACAAGCATCCAATTTTCATATATATATATATATATGTATATATTTAGGTGCATTTAAACTACAAGCAAAGTCAAGTAAGGAATTATCAAGAATTCACTCACTCAGCCATGTGGATTAATCAAAATAATCAGAGAGCAGGTATTCTCTAAAAGCTTGGTCCCCTGGACATTGCAAATATAATACTATAAGGATTTAAAATAGAATTTTGAAAACTAAGCTAAAACCTTTTAAATTATACTTGTGACTTGATTTCATATTTTTTCCGGTTCTACTTAAAATTCAATCGCATATGATTTTTTCGTTTTAAATCTGATTTTTATGATCTTATAGTCAATCTTCATAATTTTTGAGTGTACTTTAATGTGGTGAGATTATATTTTCAAGATGAGGCATGCAAAATTACCTATAGGTTAGAACAGTAGCAATTTTCATGATTTGGAGTGCTTTTGGGCTTTGTTTGGTTAATGGGCTTTTGATATTTTGGGAAATCCTTTGGGCTTGGGCTTTAGGATTCCATTCTAGGCTTAAAATACTTCTTAAGGTTAGATTTTCAAATTTAATTTACACTCTTAAGGCTAACAGCCACTTCTTAGGCTCTTAAGTGGGCTTAAGTTGCTTAATGGGTTTGTTTTATATCCAAATTAAGAATAGTTACTTTCTTAAGCTTTGGGTGTGTTTTGTGAGTTTCTTGAAAGTCTTAAAACAACTTTTATTGTTGTGTTAAGTTGCTGGTTAGAAATTTAATGAGGGTTTAACCTAGAGTTTGAGGTTCGTTTTAGAAGTATTAAGCTTGGTTTTGAGTTTTAGGCCTAATACACTTATTGTATTTGCCTTGGTTGGTCTTTTCACTTTATTTACTTGCTTTCATCATATTTTTAAGTGTCTTTCAACTCAGCTCCAGATTTGGTTGTGGTGAATCTTAAGGGTTCTTGCTTGGTTTTTTAATTTGTTTCATTATTTCCTTAAGTTTAGGCATTAGATCATGAATTTAAGCTATTTATATTCAAATCTTAATTTGACTTCTCTCCCATGAGATGATTATTTCTCTCATTCTTTATATGAAAATAGTAGATTTCATGCTTATCATAACTTCTATACCATAGTTTATATCTTACAAAGTTGGTTTCTTCATAAAAGTTTCATGTAATGGATTTTCCTTTACTTAAGTCTAGATTTGAGTATGTTTAACTTAATAGAAGTGAAAATAACATTCATAGGACCTACAAATACTTCATGTGCAGCATGCTATCCTCTCATTCAAGTGCTCATTTTATGATTTTCTCAACTTAAAATCTTCTATTCTAAGTGTTAAACAAGTATCTCTACATATCACTAACTTTACATGCTCATATTTCAACTTTTATGTAAGGGTTTCATGAGTTTGCTTCTTAGAGTAGTCTTAGATGTTTCATCAATTTATGATCACACTAATATCCTTAAGAAAACTTGGTCTTTAAACATGTAATACTAAGCTACTAACACAAAGAAACACTTACTCGTCCACAAAGCTAAAGTATGGTGGTTATGCACTAAGTTTCCATCTAAGCTTCTTGTTTTACTTTCTCCTTCTTGCCATCTTTTTGGAAACTTGAGTTTGGGTCCTTTGAAGTGGGGTTTAGGGGGAGTGTTCTAAAGATCCTAAATGGAGCTTTGAAAGTTGACAAATGGAAGACACAAAGTAGAGTTGAATGCCGTAAGTTTGGGAGCCTTGTTAGTACTGCTAATGTTGAGATTTGTGGGGTTTTGTTGTTTCCTCCTTTGAGTTGATTTTAAAGTGAGAGGAATGGAAGTGAGAATGAAATTGAAAGTGAGAGCAATGAGAGAGAGAGTGGCTGGTTGCATAGGGGTAAGATAGTATGTTTAAGAAGCTTGATTTTGTTGTATTGTAGAATGCATAAAAGTCAACATTTGATAATACTAGATGATGTAAGTATTAAGGGGTAAACAGTGGTGTATAAGATAAAGCGATTGATGGATAAAAGATAAGGCATGTCTACCCCCCCCCCCCAGCTATGTAAGAACCGGCCATTAGGCCTTCCTTTTGTGCATGGAATTGTTTTGTTTACTTTATTAAAGTTGAGCATGTAAAATCTTGTGATAACTTGTCCATATGTAGTATAAGTTATGGAGTGATAAGGAAAGTGTCTTATCATTAGTTTTTGATAAGTTATCGATTGATAAATGATTCAAACTCTCAATTGATAAGTCATTTAGGGTGATTTGTTGGTTTACTTATTCATATGTAAGGCTTAAGCATAAAGATAAGGAAATTATCTTATAGGAAATTCTTTTAGAATTTGTTTCTTAAATTGTTTTATAGATTATGATTTAATTCTTATAAAATTATGAAAATTTCTAGAGTTAGATAAAATTATTCAAATCAAATTATCAATTAGTCACTTAAGGTTAAAAGTACTTAATTGTTTTAGGGTTTAGGGTCTTAAGTGACTTTAGAATCCGCAATTTTCGTATTCGAGTTTTTTTATATATATATATTTTTATCAATATTAGACCTTTGAATTGGAAAAATAGGTTCATTTTTAAATGTGAACTTAAATTCTTAGTTTAGTTGATCATTGGAAACGTTCAGGAAGTACTCTTAGTTGAACTGTAATCTCGCTAAAAATAGGGTTTACATTAATACTACCCTCAGGCTTAGATTTCACTTTATACACCCACTTGCACCCTATTAATTTCTTGTCCTTGGATAAAGTAGTAAGTTCCCTAATATGATTAGCTTCTAAAGCATTAAGTTCTTTTTGCATGGCTTCTTACCACTCAGGTTGCTTAGCTACTTGAGCATAATTATAAGGCTCCTAGACAGCTAATACACTGGCTAAAGAGGCTACATAATCAGAAGGCAAAGAACTAAAATGCATGGGATGAAACAAAGGATAAGAAGTAGTAGCATAAGTGGATAAAGCATATGCATGATTGGGTTGAACAAAATGAACAAAATCACTTAAGCACCCTGGTATTTGTCTTATACGTGATGATCTACATAAGTTGTTGTCAAGAACTTACATAATTGTGCATCGGTATATTGAGAAACATGTGGAGGAACATGTATAGATGACTGGACATTACTAGGAGAAATGCCATTAGAAACAGGAGGGAAAGACTTAAACAAGACATGACTTGTTGGAAAGACACTAAAATCACCATTGTGTTTTAGCTTGAAAAGAAAAACATGTTCGAAAGAGACCACATCTTGACTAACATGAACTTATCTAGTTGCTAAATCCATGACTTTATATCCCCTTTAACCATGCTTATAACCTAGAAAAACACACTTTAAGCCTTTTGAGTCAAATTTATCCTTTTTAACCCCAAGTTTGGTGATGTAGCACAAACATCCCATTACTTTGAGATTATGATAAGAAGGTTTCTTTTCCATACAAAATTTCAAATGGTGTCTTCTATTGCAAACTTGCAATAGCATTTTATTAATTAAGTATGTAGCTATAAGCAAACAATCACTCTAGAATTCCTTTGGTAAATGAGCTTGTATCCTTAAAGCACTTGAAGTTTCTAACAATTGCCTGTGCTTTTGTTCAACTTCGCCATTTTGTTGTGGTGTGTATACCATAGTTCTTTGATGAACAACACCTAGACTATGAAAAAGATCCTGAAAATCCTTAGATAGAAACTTAACTCCATTATCTGTTTGAACAAATTTGGGACTTACATTGAAGTGGTTAGCAATAAACTGGAAAAAGTGTTTAAGGACAGTGAAAACTTGTGATTTATGATGAAGAAGATAAGTCCATGTGGCCTTGGAAAAATCATCAATAATGGATAGAAAATAACGAGCACATGATAAAGAAGCAATATGATACGGACCCCATATATCTACATGTAGAAGTTGGAAAGAAAATTCAGTAACAGTATTGCTTCTTGGGAAAGGAATTCGGTGAAACTTAGCCTCCTAACAAAGTCACATAAGTAACTACTAAGATTGAATTGTTGACAAAGACCTAAGTGTCGAAGTTTAGATACAGAAACATGACTAAGATGAGCATGCATTAATTGCGATTACTCAGGTTTATTACAAGTAGAACTTTAATTACAAGCAAACAATAGCATAGTCGATGCATTTATGTGTGAAACTAATTATGTTGCAAGGGAATTGAAGATATAGAGTCCTTTATCAACTGTAGCTATTGCCACAATTTCATAGGTGTTTAGGTCTTGAAATTGGCATGAAAAGGCATCAAATGTTGTTTTAAGTGAATTATTGCTTACCAATTTATGAATAGATAGCAAATTATGAGTAAAACTTGGTACTAACAAGATATTATGCAAAATCAATGTTGGTATAATATAAGCAGATCTAACTTTGTTCACTATTGTAGTTTAACCATTTGGTATTTTAACAAGGATTAGTGGATTCAAGGGTTTAACATTGTGTAGTAATGAATTGAATGGGGAAATATGATCAGTAGCCCCTGTATCAACAATCTAACATGCCAAATTATTATACTTTGAGCTAAAACTAGAAGAGTCACAAGTGTTACCTACAAACTAAACAACATTTGTAGCTACTTCTTATACCTGTTGCTCATCTTTGACCTTCATCATTTGCATCAACTCTTAACAAACATTATGAATAAAGTTCTTATCAAAAGACAAATTATAATCGTCCATCGAACAACCATCCTTTATGGGCCTAGAAGCACCATTTTCTGTTTGCTAATTAATAGTGTGCTCAATAGGTGTTCTAAATCTAGTAAAATTTGAAACATTAGCTGTCATAACAAAACTCACATTCATCAATTTTCCTCTTTGTACCAATCAGGATATTTAATTAGTTAAAGGCAATTCTCAAGTAGATGTCCATCGGATTTACAATGTTTGCAAAATAACTTCTTTCCTTTCCTTCTATTTGATGAACCCTTAACTCCATTAACAAAGAAAGTTGACATTTCAACATTCTGATTCATTATGCCAACTACTTGTCTTTGTTTCTCAATTTGTTGGACAATGTAAAATGCTTTATTGACTGATGGTAATGGCTTTGAGGCTAATGTTTGATTCCTAGCTCCTTCATACGCATCATTAAGTCCCATCAGAAACTGCATTACTTTACTTCTTAACTCAAATTCATTCATCTTGTCCTTCAACTCATACGTACAATACTCAAATCGACTACACAAACACATAGGAAATGGATTGAGAATGTTTAACTCATCTCAACAATGCTTAAGCCTATTATAATATAAACTCACTAATTGATTTTCTTGTTTTAAGTTGTTGATTTCTTGTTGCAACTAATAAACCAATGGTATACTTGCTACACCATATTGCTCACTAATTTCTTCTAATAATTCTTGTGTAGATTTCATATATATGAAATTTTGAGCCAATTCATTCGATATGGAATTCAAATGCCAACACTTAACCATATAGTCACTCCTAATCCATTTTATAAGATTTGGTGAATTATTAGCTGGTTATTGTAAATAACCATTAATAAACTTAGCTTCAATTTAGCGCCCAAAGCAAGTTTGATCGACCTACTCTACAGCAAGAAATTACTACAATTGAAAATTGAATTGCCTATACTCATGTTAGGATTATTAGATCTTGTAAAGCTAACACTCTCCATCAACATATTAGTTGGATCATAGACATGCGACAAATATAACTAGTTTTTTTAGTCGAATAGTTATATTTACCAATTTAAAAAAGTGATCATACGGATGATAGTACACAAAGTAATTAGTCATTCAACAAATAATTGACATCAACTAATAAGCAGCATACAAATGATAAACACCAAGCAGATAGTAGATCATAAGAATTTCCTTACCTTGGTTAATGCTTACTTTTCCAACATTTAGGATTTTTAAGTCTTGATATTTTGGTACCTAAAAAGTAATAAAAACTTATAAGTACCTTGAAAAATTATATTTTCTAATTAACTAAATATCTATTACTATTTACTAAGCTTCCTATTATAACCTAAGTATAGTATAAATATAATTTAATTTAAATCTTTTACCTATTTTTCTCGGTTTATCTTAAATTTTTAATCGTATATAATTTTTTCGTTTTAAGTTCACTTTTTATAAACTAATAGTTCATTTTTATGGTTTTCGGATGTACTTTCTCATAATGGGATCTGTTTTGGATGTCGTAACCCGTATTTTCTATTATGCTATAAAAAATGTTATAAATTTTATTATTTCAACTTAAGTAATTATAAAATATTACTTTAAATTTTTCTTCATATATTTATGGTTTAATAAATGTTTAAATTTTTATATTTTTTAATTTTCTTATTTTTTTGAGTTATTTAATTATAATTTTTGTATTTTTGCTATTTCTAAGGTTTAAGACTTATTTTATTCATATTTACTATTTTAATAATTTTATAAATAAATAATTATTTTATTATTATTTTTAATTACAAAATTAATTAAAATTAATTATATGTTGACATGGTATTATGGGGAGGTACTATGTGTCATTTTTGAGATTTTTTGGGCCTATTCTCAATATTTTTCCTATTTTTTATTTTTACGTGATGTGTATATAATTACATTTATTATTATATTTTGTTAAATTAATTATTCTTTCCTCTAAACCTCATGGCCTACTTACATATTTATATATATTATCTTATTTATTAATTTTAGTATTATAGTATATTGTACATATAATATCTATGTATACCCATATATTTAGATATATACTATACTATTAATATACGTATTTTATACATGTATATATATACTTTTGTAATTAAATAATATAATCTTAATTATATCTCATGTGCTATAAGTATACATATATATATATATATACATAATACCTATATACATATTTACATATTTTACTTGTATGTTATCTTTTATACATACATACGTTATAGCAGTATTTTTTTGTACTTTATACATACATATTTATATATGTATTTTCGGCCATATATTCCTTCATATATCTATACAACAAAAATACCTATTATACATATGTACATATATGCTACATATTTATACATATACCTATATATGAAAATACATAATGTATACTATTATTTATGCATATATGTATATACATTTACATATGCACAATTCCTTTATACTAAATATTGAATAATCAAATATACATAGTTATTTCTAAATAATTATACATATGTGAACACATGTACATAGTATAACACTAAATCTCATAAACTCCAATACATGTACATGGATCTTTCCTTTGTAAAGTAATGGATACAAAGTCCATGTACATGATAGAATACCCTTAATTAATTATTAAAAAAATATATATTATACATGCTAAATACTCTTACTTTGATGTCTTGAATATATATTCCCAATATTCTTTTTCTTCTTGCTTGGTTTGTTGGCTTTGAAATCAAAGAAAATTAGAATAAGAATTGAGGAATTGGCTTCATAATTGTGGAAGATAAGGAAATGAAGTGTTTTTGGTTCTTGTGTTTAAAAAAGTTTTAGTTTGTTTCTTTTTTTTTTTTTTTTCTTCTTGCTTTGTTTGTTGGCTTTGAAATAGAAAAAAATTAGAGTAAGAATTGAGGAATTGGCTTCATAATTGTGGAAGATAAGGAAATGAAGTGTTTTTGGTTCTTGTGTTTAAAAAAGTTTTAGTTTGTTTCTTTTTTTTTTTTTTTTCTTCTTGCTTTGTTTGTTGGCTTTGAAATAGAAAAAAATTAGAGTAAGAATTGAGGAATTGGCTTCATAATTGTGGAAGATAAGGAAATGAAGTGTTTTTGGTTCTTGTGTTTAAAAAAGTTTTAGTTTGTTTCTTTTTTTTTTTTTTTTCTTCTTGCTTTGTTTGTTGGCTTTGAAATAGAAAAAAATTAGAGTAAGAATTGAGGAATTGGCTTCATAATTGTGGAAGATAAGGAAATGAAGTGTTTTTGGTTCTTGTGTTTAAAAAAGTTTTAGTTTGTTTCTTTTTTTTTTTTTTTTCTTCTTGCTTTGTTTGTTGGCTTTGAAATAGAAAAAAATTAGAGCAAGAATTGAGGAATTGGCTTCATAATTGTGGAAGATAAGGAAATGAAGTGTTTTTGGTTCTTATGTTTGAAAAACTTTTAGTATGTTTCTTTTTGATTTCCAGGCATGAATGCAATAAGGAAATAGCAGAAAATGTAATGAAAAAAAAGAAAAATCAAGATAAGATATTGTGTTAATTTGACAAGACCTCTCCCTTATCTTATGAGATTTGCTTTACACACATAAATAACATATGTTGGAATTAAAAATACACCTTAGCAACTGAAAAGAAAAAAAAAAAAATCTAGACAGTCATGTGGTAGGGAAAAATTTAGGAAAGAAAAAGGAAAATGTAAAGGAAAATAAAAAAAAATAGAATTTTCTAAATACAAAAATTATAAATTTATTAATTATAAAATAAAGTTGAATTTTTATAAAATTTATTAATTTAATTGTTAATTGTTACATTTACAATATTTAGAAGTTATCTTTATATGTTTGTTGATGATTTTATGCGATTGCGCGCGTACATTGTTAATTACATCAAATTAGGCTTTTATCACCATTAGGGTATAATTATTCATATATGCTTAAAATAATAGTTTTAAGATTTTTATTAAGTTTGAGTTTAATCTTGGCTATT
This sequence comes from Lumnitzera littorea, assembly GCA_024138015.1. Classification (NCBI taxonomy): domain Eukaryota; kingdom Viridiplantae; phylum Streptophyta; class Magnoliopsida; order Myrtales; family Combretaceae; genus Lumnitzera; species Lumnitzera littorea. The sequence goes on along the minus strand of JAMXBB010000008.1, from coordinate 1,754,652 downwards.
TACGTGTACATAAGATTTAAGATTTTCATATGCGATTTAGGGTTTTTATATGCGATTTAGGTTTTTCATATGCAATTTAGGTTTTGATAGAAATTTTAGAGTTTTTATTACTTATAATATATTCGATTTTATAATTTAATAAAATTTTATCTTACTTAATTTTATCAACTTGTGATATTATCTACAGTATTAAAGTTCAATTCTATTCTTAAATAGTTAAATTTGCAGGATTTACATAATATATATATATTAGTAAATATAATATGACTAATTGAGTAGAAAGTTTTGATAATATAGAAGATGAAGATTCTAATATATATTGTACAAAGCCTTTCATTAAACAATTTAAAAAACACAAGTTATATTTTCTATAAAAATTTTTTCTTCGATGAAGAAAATCCATATATTTTTTCAGGAGAAACCTTTATTTCTAATATATTCACCTAAGCACTTAGAACAATTCCTATAAAAGAAAGAAAAAAGACTAAGTATTGGGAAACATTTGAAGATGAAGATGCTTCCTATATATCGCAAGATGATGAAGATTACCATGCATTAATTGATGTAAAAGATTTTGAGCTATGAAAATCATCTTTCTAGGCATTTGACAAATAAGGATCTATCAAAAGGACAATAATATGTAGACTTTTTATCCTTCATCAATATAGCTTTTTATCTTTTGTTAGAAGACAGTACAATTATTGGTATAGTCTTCATTATTTTGCTAAGTGAAGGACAATAAGTGTAAAGTTTACTTGTATAGCTTTGTTTTAGATAATTTTTCCCTTCTTTTGGTTTCCAATGTAAGGGTATACTTGGTCCATTGGAAATTTTGTAGATACTATAAATAGACATATCATCTCACAAGTAGAGGACATGTGCACATTGTATATGGGTTCTCTCATAATAAAAGCTCTCTTTTAATATCCTTTCCCTCTATCTCAAAAACATTCTTATGGGTTAAGGAATTTGAAAGAAATGAGTAGCTAATAAGAAAAATTCTAGATACCAAATAATTGTAATAGGAATATGGTTTATGTATAATATATAGTTCTATATATCATCTATAATTATATATGTATAATATTATGGATATTCACACACACAGATATATATATATATATATATATATATATATAACATAACATATACATATACATATACACATACACATATCTATAAATTGAGGGCATTTTCATCAAATTCTACCATATGCTCATTTCAATTTGTTTTGAATATGATAAAATCAAACATAATTATAAAATGAAATCGGTGATTCTGTTGATATTTTCAAATATAGAAATGGATTTATTATTCCCTTTCTGATTTTATTCAATTCCAAGTTATTTAATTTCGAATGATTTATGTATACCAAACGTAACATTTGTTCACAAGATACTAAAAACAAGATTCCGTTATTTAGTTGACATGGGAAAATAGAGGAATACATTTTGTACGGATATTACATATGAGATTTAAATGAAGTGCTCACCTTTCACTTTCACTTTGCTAATCCATTCGGATTTATGCACGAGATTTGGATGCTCTTTTTATCATATCAACTCTTAGCTTAAAATTTGTCTCGACTAAACATCGAGCTCCTTTTTTTACCGAAAAAACATCGAGCTACTGATAGTTTGGGAGTACATTTAGACACTTATTCAATAGTCTAAACACATAATTAAATAATTTTGTACGGCTATATAATATCAATTCTTCATTTTGATAGACAACCCCAAATGTATTTATTATTAATTTCATTTGTAGCCCATTTACTTCATTGAATTGAATGAAAAGAGAATGTAATTAGAATTCCGCAAAAATATAATAAAGGTGTAATATTTATTATTTTGTTTAGTTAGATCTATAAATAATTTAAAAATAGATCGTAATAAAATATTAAGAATTAAATTGCTCTTAGTTCATCTTCTTTCTCAATTAACCCTAAAGTAATAGATGATAATAGTAATAACAATGATGATCAGTAGTGGCAGCTTTGAGTTAGTGGTGGTGGTGGCTATAGTGGTGTTCGATGGTAGTGATAGTGGTAGGGATAAGGGTTGGTGGCAGTGGTGATAGTTGCGATTGGTGGTGGTTGGTAGCGGTGAAGGTAACAGTGACGGTGACAATGTTGATAGTTGTTAAATTGGAATAAAGTTATTTTTGAGAAAAATATGAAATTTTTTAAGTAATTATGATTTTTTGATTGAAATAATAAATCATTATTACTTAATTTTAAGTAATAAAGATTTTTACATAATTGTGATTCAGCGATATAAAATAAAGTGAACAACATAATAAGAAATAATAAAAGAGCGAATGATATGTTGTTGTTAAGCAAGTAAAATATAAGAAAATCACAAAAAATATGATATAGTAGTTACATTATAGTAAATCAATCAAATTGTTGCAATTAGTAACTTTTTGTTTATTATGATTTAAATATGGTAAAGATTCAACGGACAGGATATAATCGATGAATACCAACTTTGCATTGTTTAAGGAAGAATAATTTGGAGTGATAAATTTTTTGTCGGTTTCAATATTATTATATAATAGTAGTAGACATCATACGTAGCAATGATATTACTCTTTTGTCCTTTCCTTTTGAGTTTTCTGACCAGCAATAACCTATAGGTGGAGTGGAGCTTTGTAGGCAAGTCCCCGTCAGCTGACATCGCCCAATAAACCCTAACAATTCACCTTAAAATATTTATTGTTTATTACATGCTACGTCGTAATATATATTATGTAAAAATATTAATAAAGTTTTCATATGAATCATATATTATAATAAAATGGAGCTTTCAAAATAACTATTATCCATATTTTTTATATAATATATATTAAAATTTCCTTAATATATATATATATATATATATATACATTATAGTTGAGTTAGTAACCCATTATCTCTTATATCTTATAATACCTTGCTCAATTGAGTGGGTATGGGTAAGTCTTGAGATTTTGAGTACTTATTTAGACTCTTTTCCTATAAGATATGGTACAAATATAACATCTCGTTATTTTATACTTGTTATAGAATCTGTATATTAAAGTATATAGAATATAAGTTTTAAGATATTTTCAACTTATTTTGTAAAAATTATTAAATAAATATGAAATAATATTATATTCTACTTTTAAGTTCTACCCCAAAGGATGAAAAAGACAAAGAAATGAAACATAAGCTATAGCAAAATCTACGATCCATAAGAAATCGTAAAGAACTTACTTTTTTATTTCTTTTATTGCTCTTTTACCTATTTTTCATGTTTCTATTTTCCATCATTCTTCTTCTTTATTAACTGATGTATCCATAAACTTATTATAATAGATTTGGTATTGTCTGATTTAAATAAGTGGACTAAATTTTCTAATATATGGTAAATTTTGCACAAATAAAGGGTGTGCTTTGTGCATGGATGCACTATCTTATCACTCCCGTAACGTAATATTTCTTTAGCTAGATATATATGAATTGGTAACGCGACTTTTATAGACTCGAAGAGAGTGTGGTTACATGTGATTTGAACGAATACGAAGATATACACACGTTATTACGTCAATAGGCTTCAAACGATGAAAATTTACCTCAAAATTTTAAAATTATAAAAACTTACTAGAAAAATTTATAGGGAAGTTGCATATCCAACATTCAACAGCATATCACGGTCAAACCCAGTTAGAAGGATACTTACGGAGTCTTCCCATCTTCCACGAAGAACTCATGTACAAGTGAACAGATCACAAAGTATATTATAATATCCCCGTTGTCTGCCACTCCCATTCCTCCTTTTCAGTAATAATTAGTCAACAACAACCCCAATCCAAAAACAGTGATGATAAAACCTTCCATCTTCTTCTTCATATTCTTCCCTTCATTCTCGAAAGCCGAAACCATCGTATCTAAAAATTCGTCTCACTTAACGATAAGGTTTGCATTTCTTACCCATTTTTTAATTAATATTTATGGTTTGTCTCTCTTAGTATCTAATCTATGGTGTCCTGTCTACTGTACTATATTACCATATCGGACTGAGATTTGATATTCGGATGTTTTAGCCTCGTTTATATTTGCATCCGTTTATGAGGTTGTTCCAAGACCCAATCGGTTTTTCTGTCCTGAAATTAAGGACGATGGTTTTTGCTTATTTCGTTCCTTGGTCTTTTGGCTGTTTTTTTTCCATTTTTTTTTAAATGTAAATATGTGTGGTTTTGATTAGCTGTTCTTGTAGCTGGGGTTTCTGTCTGCCTTCGGAGAAAATATTTTCTGTGCTTTTGTTGCTTATCATAATTCTAAAACCGTCAAATGTCCCGCAAATTGCCTAGATTTTTAGGGTTATGATGTGATCCTTACCTTATAATCTCCATCATCGGTTGCAAGCGACAGCAATTAGAGGGGGAAAGTTGATGGAAATATAAGAAACTCATTTCCGATTTTCCTCTTATAGTCTAAATATGGATTAAAGTGATTTTCATCATCATCAAATGATATGTGAACAATAACGATTGATTCATTAGGTTATATTGGGATTTATTGGATTTTGCATGGTTAGTATTATATAACATAGTTGAATTATGTGTTGGGGGATTTGTATGGTATGTTGAGGTGACCAAACTAGTGCCATTGCTATGGATTCATGGTAAGGTTGTGTAGGTATTTGGGAGATTCATTGGCGTGTACATTAAATTAACATGATTTTGCTTTCTTTTTCTTTCCCTGCAGATGAACAGACAGAGTTCCGAAGATGGACATATAATCGAAGTGTCTGGAGATTTGGTGGCTACCGAGACAAGCCAGAGTGGCTCTAAGGTCTGTGATGAGGCACCTTGTGGATTTTCAGATGCTAAAACTGCATCTAGAGATGCAACAGAGCGAACATCAGCCATGAGAAAGCTTTTCACTGCGGTTGTGCTCTGCATCATATTCATGAGTGTTGAAGTTGTTGGAGGCATTGAAGCCAACAGTCTCGCTATTTTAACCGATGCAGCCCATTTGTTGTCAGATGTCGCTGCATTTGCTATCTCTTTATTCAGTTTATGGGCAGCTGGATGGGAGGCGAATCCTCGTCAATCTTATGGTTTCTTCAGAATTGAGATACTTGGTGCTCTTGTGTCTATCCAGTTAATATGGCTTCTTGCGGGTATTCTTGTTTATGAAGCCATTGACAGACTCATCAATGGAACAACCAAAGTGAATGGCTTTCTTATGTTTATTGTTGCTGCTTTTGGTTTAGTAGTCAACATTGCTATGGCACTCTTGTTGGGTCATGATCATGGGCACGGGCATGATCATGGGCACGGTCATGGTCATGGTCATGGTCACAATAATGGGCACGATGATGATCGTGGTCATAGCGATCATGTCCATGACCATGATCATACGAAGCATGGTGGTTCAGATAATCGTGGAATAACAGTTTCATTGCACCATCATAGCCAGCATCATCATGAAGAAGATTTGGAGCAGAGTGATGACCACCATCATGGTCACGAAGCGGATCTCTCTGTGCCTTTGCTCAAGACATGCTCAGAAGCTAAAACTGACGAAAAATCTGGATCTAAGAAGAAACAAAGAAATATCAATGTACAAGGTGCTTATCTTCATGTACTTGGGGATTCTGTTCAAAGTGTTGGTGTGATGATTGGTGGTGCTATTATTTGGTGCAAGCCCGAATGGAAGATTATTGATTTGATATGCACACTTGTATTTTCCGTAATTGTGCTGGGTACAACAGTCAAGATGCTACGGAACATCTTGGAGGTTTTAATGGAGAGTACACCAAGAGAGATTGATGCAACAAGACTGGAGAGGGGGCTGTGTCAGATGGATGAGATAATTGCAGTCCATGAGTTGCACATATGGGCGATAACTGTAGGGAAGGTCTTACTGGCTTGCCATGTTAAAATCAAGCGTGAGGCCAATGCAGACATGGTGCTAGACAATGTCATAGACTATATAAAACGAGAATTCAATATCACTCATGTCACAATTCAAATAGAGCGAGAATAGACCTTAGAAGGTAGAGAAGCATCGTATTGGACATAACCAAGTTGTTGTCAAGTACGATGTCATATCTATAAGCCTAAACCTTTAGATGAGATGTTTGTGGTGTCAGTCTTTACATGGTATCAGAGCGGCATGTCCTAAATTCGAATATTTGTGCTGTCATTTCACTCCCATTTAATTTGATCTTCCACCTGAGGGGCTTTGGTCAAAGTTCGGTCCATAGGTGAGAGGGAGTTTTAAATAATAAATATAATAGCTCATGTGATATCTATAAGTTTAAGGTTTTAGTTGTTGTAGCATTAAAGTTTTTATTGATCCTCGTGTCAATTTAGTGAGATATATTCAATCTATATTTTGTTAGTTCTCTCAGTTATTCCTATTCTGCTAGGATGAGGATTCTCTGTGTATCCTTCGAGTAGAGGGGCATCGAGCATCGTGGATGACTTCAATCGCAGTGAATATTATTGTCGAGGCTGATACTAAGCCTTGTGGTAGTCCGAAGGAAGAATATTGTGATTTCATGTGCTTTATGAGTTAATCATCCGAATTTCCCAACGCAGTCGAAGTTGCAGGATTTCAGCATCGTAATCTTTAGTTATCTCCAAAAGTGATGAGGCCCATGTATTAAATTACAGCTGATAATGTACACAATCTATGGTTCAAATATGTTTAAGATGCCAACATTGAATCCTCTTCCTTGTATTGGGTAGGTGACTAAATCCATCTAGGTTGTTTCTATAGTGAAACAGTAGTATGGCCTTGGTGCTTTTTGTCTGATCGAAGTTTGGATGTGATTTGTTCTATTTTGTAATTGGCTTGTAAATGGTTTTAATAAGACAAAGTGATAGGTTTTGGACAAGCTGAAGTGGAGACACCAGGGTAGACCTTCAAGACGTACCCAGTTTAAGTTTCTAACATCATAACTCTATAAAATTAGTTCCAGGTGATATGCATGTGTCTTGGACCATATTTAAGTGGGAAGTTAAGATCAATGTTGTCAAATCTAATCTGATGAGAGGGTTAAGGATTAAGGGAAGGAATCGAGTTGTACTAGGAGTTGAACTAGGAGTTGAACTAGAGTTGAATTAGAGTTGAATCATATTGGAATGTATGAGTTAATTTGAGTTTGACAATATTAGTTAAGATATAGATTTAAGGTTATAAAGTCTTTGGTTATATATATATATATATATATATATATATATATATATATATATATAGGATGTAGACATTAAGAAAATTTAACAGATTTAGGATGACTATCATATGGTGAAAAAAAAAAAAGGAGGGATGGGAGGAATCATATATATATTACCTATCGTTTTTTGAATGACTCTCGATATTTACCTATCTTTTTTTGAATGATTCCCAACATGGCTATTTGGTTAGATAATGTGTGGTTAGAAAATAAGGATCCACTTGTTTAATACGATATGACCTGAACTTGTTGCAGCAGTTAAATAGTGCTATTTTCTTATTAGTAGGCACACAAGAAATAAGGCTCAAATAACTTGCAAAAAGCATAAATGTATAATGGGAGGGTAAATGCATGTAAAATCAAATCAAATCAAATTTTACAGAAACCAATTGGTTTATGGATAGAAAAATGAAAAATGTTCATGGCAAGGTTTGCTTCAATTTAAGACAATGCAAATGGGCTATAGATTTAGGAATGAAGTTGGTTGGGATTGGAACTTCCAATAGTAGTTAAGACTATTCTCTTATCAATAACCTCACACTAAGTAAGTCTTAAATTAAGGGAGAAAGGAAATGGAAGCGCCTGAACTTTTAAGTTGAGGTAGTTTAGCATTCAATGATGAAAAACTTATATTTTAGTACCAAAAAATTGAAATTGTGTTAACATTAGTGCCTTTAGCTAACAAATGTTAAGATCCATCCAAGTTGGCAAATGGATATTGCTTTTTTCCACTAAGATTGACATGAAAATTATCTACTTGGCATGTACAATAAAAATCAACCCAAAAAAATTCCCTCTAAACTCAATGTAATTACTACACTCATCTACTACCCTCACTTTCCCTTATTACTCATATTAATTTCCTTATTGAATGTTCTTACTACCTTAAAGCCTTTTGGATGGTACTTTCACTCTCCCTCCAATTAAATAACGCTTCTCTACATCCTTGCCTTTACTATCTCCATCCGAACACATTCTTTTGGCCCCATTTACTTCACTTGGCATTGCGAAGGAAGAAACTCCAAGGACCACTTATCAGGCATAGCAAGACGATATGGGTGAGTATTGTTTGTCTCTTTCGATATGTATTCTGTTTACTGTAGTAGTGTGTTTGGTTCTGTTAGTGGGGCATACTAGGTGGTTAGATTATGACTGTAGCCTATACGATTTCTTTAAAATGTGGTGACTGTTGTTTTCGTATATAACATTTGGTAAGCTCGTAAAATTTGTTGGTTAAGATAATGGAAAAATGAGGTTTTTGTATTTTTAGTTTAAGTGTCAAAATAAATAAATAAATAAGATTTCACATATAACATTTGATTAATGTATTTGTCAGTTAAGAAAAGGGAAGAAAATTTATATCAAATAGCTACTATACATTCCTAGAAAAGTCATGCATGTTGAACCATTAGAATACCCAAGTAAGAACTGGACATTTGATTTGGATGACATGTCGTCATGTTTAGGCAAAAACTCATATAATAGGAGTAACATGTACTTTTGTATTGTGACAGGATTGTGGTCCTTATACAACTTGCATATAAGATGAATGGCATGTCTATTATTGTGCATCATGGTGGCAAATTTGTGAAAGACCCTCCGAATGTTTCATACATCTTTGGCAGACACAATGTCATATGGGTTGACATTTATAAGTTCTTGTTGGAGCTTCTAAGAGCTAAGTTGGTAATGGAAGTTAGATGTAATGACATTGAGTTATTAAGATATCGCATCCCCAAGACAACACTTGTTGACGGCTTAAGAGTTCTATAGGATGAGAAGGATGCTACAGAAATGTTGAATATGCTATAGAGTCATAGAACCATCGAAATATATGTACAACATGGGGTTCATGTTGGTGCATCATTTAGAGTTGGGGGAATATTAAAGGTTATAGGAGATGGTGATGATAATCAGACTATAGATTCAGACGATGAAGTGTTAAAGAGTTTAGATGAGGTCGTTACTTTGAGTGAGGGGGAATTAGATGTGGAATTGGTTGAAGCTTGAAGAAGTGTGAAGGAGTTCAAGATGGGAGTGTGGATAAAGAAAGTGCAATCGAGTAGTAGCTCAAGTGAATGGGTACTTGGGTTACATGAGTTGAGAGAGAAGGATGATTCCAATACTGATTATGGAGAAGATTGTTTGGCTAATGAATTCATATCTGATAGGGAGGAAGAGGGTAAGGTAGGGTATAAGGGGAAGAAGCATGGTTACAAGGTGTTTGATTCAAATGTGAGAGAGGTGCATTTCACACTTGGAATGGCCTTTGGGGATTCTATAAAGCTTAAAAATGCAGTAAAGAGGCATACAATGGTAGAGTAGAAAGACTATGCGTATGCTAGAAATACATGTAAGAAAGTTACAGTTCAGTATGTGAAGGAGGGTTGCCCATGGCTCATGTACGCATCCTTTGATAAAGTTACTCAAGCTTTCCGTTTAAAGGCATATAGAAGGTAACATACTTATGGTGTGTCCTTTGTTAACAAACTTGTGAGGAGTAGTTTGCTGGCTAAGGTTTTCTTGCCATCTTTAAGGGCTATGCCATATATCAAGCTGATGGATCTGAAGACTTTGGTTCGAGAGCACTTAGGCATCAATGTGATACTTTATCAATGTCGTAGAATGAGGGAAAAAGCACATGAAATCCTCATGTGTTCTTATAAGAAGGAGTCTGCTATATTATGGGATGATCTTAGGAAGCTACGAGAAAGGATCCTCGATTTCACCATATTGATGTAGGTATAAAGTGATGAGGATGGTGGAAACCAAATTTTGATCAGCTCTATGTAGGCTTAAAGGGGTTAAGGGAAGGGGTTTTGAGTGGATGTAGGCAATTGATTGGGTTTGATGGATGTTTTTTGAAAGGAGTATGTAAGGGAGAGTTGTTGGCTGTAATAGGGAGAGATGGTAATAGATAGATGTACTTGATCACTTGGGTAGTAGTGAAATTTGAGAACTAGGACACATGTGATGGGAATCAGGTTATTGGACCGCTGACCCGCAGTCGAGCCTAAGGACTAGAAAGGCTGACACAATGAATCCTTCTATTTTAACTAATCCTTATCGAGGCCGAGTACTTTCTTACTGAGTCACCTTTAATGATGTTCCGTATGACTGTCCATTATTCTGTGGTATGCCAAATTGGTGATTACTCTTTAGTATCGAGCCGATTAATTACTTGGCATCATCCTTGCTAAGAAGCCGAGAGATAGAGAATTCGGACTGACTAAGCCATCCCTATTTAGACAAGCTCATTTATCCGTACTTTTTGTTTGTATCTCCTAACAACCTCACCAATGCAGCATCACCACTTGTATAGTATTATATATAGAATATGTAGTACTAATGGTTGTTTTCCTTATATATTCATTTTTACCTTTTGTATTATGTACATTACTTCTTTAGGAAATGTCCTTTTTGTCTTTTCCCTTTTGCATAAGTTGTCTTAACTTACCGGTATGAATACCCTTGTATTTGTAGCTGTAAAAGCCAGATTACTTTCAATATACTTGAGTACTTTCTTTCTTGCGTAAATATTGTTTGTTTATTTATTTATTCTTTCTTAGCATAACTCTTATCCTTTTCCTTAAGAAATGTTAGGTGGCGAGTAACCTCATTAGACCAATTCGTGCATCATATCAAGTTGTGTCGTGAGTCTTCGGAAGTTCGACTGGTACGTCATATCCTCTAAGTTTTGCTTATTGTTTTCATTCTTTACTTTCACTCTTTCGCACTTTTCCCCATTAACCCTTTTCGAGCTTTCTACAAGCTTGGACCCATTCATCGATCAGCCTTATCAATTCTTGCTCATGATTCGCAACATCTTGGTATCATAGTAGAGGTTTTGAGTGAACTGTAGTTAGTTCTTGAAGTTCTATTGTACTTTGTTTTGCGTGTGTGAAACAGAGTTAGTTATTATGTTCATTTGATTGCTGTGTTATTAGCTGTTCACTTCTTGAAGTGTTGTTTGAGTTTTGAATCTGTAAAGAAAAATGACAGACCCAAGTATGAATTTTAGTACTGGTGATGAGAATGGAGTTGTCCACCATAAACGATAATCTTAGGGAACTCCTAAAAGCACTGATGAGAGACTTGATGAGGTAATTAACCTCTTAGTAAATCTGACCCGAGTTGTTCACACATTATCTTGCTGACCAATTAAGGCTACGTAAAATACTCTACAAGCTGCTCAACCTGTTAGAGGTCAAAACCCAGCTTGACCAGTTTGAGGTGGAGGAGTTGGTGGATGAGTAAGGTAAATAATAGACCTGAGAGAGCTTGACGAGGAAGAAGAAGAGTATTTTGAAGAGGAGTGTATACGAGTCTTTAAAGCATTCGACTATGTAAAGCTTCGGATTTTGAATTTCAATAGATCTAGGAATGCTAATGAGTATCTGGATTAGGAAGAGAAGATGGAGCATATGTTTGATTACTATCAATATGAGGATTACGAGAAAACGAGGACTACTGTTGTTGAATTCTTTAGATATGCCGCTATGTGGTGGAAGAATTTTTAGGCCATGAGAAGAAGAGAGGTGTATTGAGAGATTAATACTTGGCTTGAGATGAAGAGAGTGTTTAGAAATAGATTCATACTAGAAACATACCTCTAAGATACTTTCACTTGGCTTCAAAAGTTGAGATAAGGAGGTTGAACTATTGACAAGTATGCTCAAGAATTTCAAATGCTTATGATGCATTGCAAAGTAGAGGAACCATCAGCTTGAATAGTCTCAAGGTTCGTTATTAAATTGAGAGGAGATATTCGAGGTGTTGTGGAGCTCCAATGATTTGATACAGTGGATGAAGCTGTTCAGATTGTGTCACACCCCGAAGTGGCAGAGTCATAACAACCCTACCGTGTAAACCATTCTAAGATAGAAGTTGGCTTTACAACCGCTATCTTAGACCCGATCTACATAAGGCGTCCACGACTAACCCGCTTTGAAGTAAATAGTTTGTAATTTAAATAAATCATTTACCTAAGAAAGTGAGGAAATATATATATACACTATAATTTAGTTATTGCAATTAAAGTTTATAATATTTCTTCGTAATATATTTCCTAGTTATTACATTATTCAGAAATGAAAAATAATTCTAAAATAAAAACATAGACCTTAAAAATATGTGTTTGTTCTTCAATGTTTTTCCTCACTCCCCAGGATCTAGCAGTTGTTAGCATTAGAGTAGTTGTTTGTCGCTTCTTAGCTAGCACCTGTACGACGTTTATAGGGATGTGAGCAACCATAGTTCAGTAAGTTAGGATGGAGGACTTAAAACTATACCATAAACATAATAAGGTTTTCAATCAACTTATTAGGTGCAATGCATATGTAAGCAAATGCTATCACACGACGTTGTCCGGCCTGTCATAAGATTAGAGCAATTGCGCTTGCTCTAATTCGGGTTGAGGAGTTGCCGTTAATGCAGCAGCTCACGATCAAACTCAGGCTTGTGTAATGGAGATCTTGCTCCTCCCGCGACTACCTTCGAACCATTGACTTCACTCTCGCCGTGACCTCTTCACCTATCACTTAGTTCGTCTAAGGATGAAGAAGGGACTCTTTGCAATCCTGCGATATCCCTTTCGAAGGGGTTGGTATTTGGCCGGAGAATCTTAGGTTTCCCCTAATAGGTTGCCATGCAAGTCCGATTGTGATTACAAGTCGTATATTTGATTAGGTCCAGTTTAGGGTGATAATTTATTTCATACAAATTATATAATACATGTCAGAACAATAAACAGAATCATAGAATCACTCATAATCAAGTACATGCACACATTCAATTATCTAACAAATACAATCAAGCATAATTTTAAGCCTCCAAAATACAGCATCATATTAATTCCAACTTACCTCGACTCCTCGCTTACTCACTCGAGGTTCGACTTGCTCAGGCCATCGCCGATCATCCCTATAACATAAACGTGGTTTTAGTTTTTCATATAACTATTATAGGTTCATTTTATCCTATAACATTTATTGTTATGTTTTGTTTAGGGTTTAATATGCCTAATTATCTAGGTCTTAAGTTTTTTATAATTATTTTAGGTTTGGGTTTGGTTTTCGCATCAATATCTAAATTAGGTTCTAGTTCGATTTCTAAGTATTGTTTTATACTTGAACCCTAGAAATTCGTTTCAACTCATAATGTGAAATTAATCACATTACTTCTTGATCTCCTAAATACCATCATTAGCTCTAATTAGTATTTTATTCTACCTGGCATACTTAAATCCTTATTAGTGTATTGAATTTACTCTTGATGTGAGAAAGTTTTACATTTTTCATCTAATTATGTCAATTCAAGTTTCCTATCAAATTTATTGTACATTTTTATTATTATCATAATATCAATTTTTATTATAATATTTTCTATCTATTATATTTCTAATAATTGTGTATTATGTACTATTATTTATTATGTACATAATACATATCTAATATTTCTATTACTCTAATTACCATCTCCTAACATCAATTATCATTTGAAAATGTCTAAATTCATCCTAAATCAGATTTTACACCTAATTAACCTAATTTACCTAATTAACCTAATTTACAACTTAAAATTTACTATTTTTCCTTATTACTTATCTACTACATAATTAACCTAATAATTACATCTAACACCCTAAATGCTACAAGTATCATACTTCATCAGATTTTAACATCCTAAAACATATAATTATTTACTAAATCAGTAATCAACTATTTAATTACTTAATTAACCCTAAATTATCCATTTTATGCCTCATTTTAAGGCCTAAAAATTATCTAAAATTTTTGAATATTAATTTTTGAAAACGGGATTCATAGCACTATTCTATATCATCTAAATAGTCTACACAAAAATTTTGGGTTCAAAACCACACTCCTATGGTCATTTATTTTTAAATCGAAATATGTTTGGTTTTGCATGATTTTTTAAGAACCATATATTACGGGACATATTTTTATCTAAATAATATTTTTCCTAAAAACTACATATAAAAATATTTCAGAATAACAAAATTCATAATTTCCTAAGAATATTTACTATTTTTTACAAAATTACACAAAATTGGGCTGGAAATCAAACTCACCGATTTGGGTGGCTCCAGCCACTGCTGGCCATCGTGGCCTTGTCGGCTGGTCTGGACACTGCTACCACCGTGTGGTGGTGGCGACCATTCACTCCTAGCTGCTCGTCTGGTGTGGGTTCCTTTCAAAGGTCTTAATTGCATAGTTTTTTCTATTTTTTTTCTAACCTTAATTTTTCTCTCAATTTTCACCTCTCCCTAATTTTCTCTGATTTCTAATTGTCCCAATGAGCTTTTAAATTTTTCTTGCTATTTATAGAGCTTTAGGGAAATTATTGTGCATTAATGAGACAAGACAATTGCTTTATCTCTTCTTTTTTCCACTTTCTATTTATTGCATTTTAATTGGTTGATTTTTTTTCTTCAATATCAGATTGCCACGCCCTACTTCTAGACTTTTCCTCATTTTTCTATATTTTTCCTTAATTAATTATGAATTTTCTTTAATTATTTCTTATTATTTTAGTATATTTCACATATTTTAAGTAATTACGCATATTTCTACATACATGTAAATTCATATGTAGTACAAATAAATATTTCTAAATATTATTTAGATTATTTTATGATTTTTAGTATACATATAATTTATCTCTAGCGATTCGTTAATTATCGAAATGCATTTTACGCATTTTTAATAAATAATGAGTTATATATTTAAAATTTGAAATTTTTATAGTCTTTTATTTTATTACTTATTTTCTTAAATTCAAACTTATGGGATCATTTTTACTAATTTTTCTAGTTTTACTTATAATTTAGGCTTGATCGGATCTTTCAGCCGATCGAAACCTTGAGTGGTTGGTTGTGGGATTTACAGATTGCCTAGCGAGTAAAGAGGCAAAGAAGGAGTTGAGTAACAATCAAAATGCCGACTAACCGACCTGGTTAAGCAAGTTACCAAGTTTAGTTGAGTATAGAGCTGAGTAGAAAGATTGATACAAGAGCCGAATAGAAAGAACTTCTCAGTACGCCGTATATCCGCATAATCTCCTATAAGAAAAGAGAAGTAATAGCCGAAGCATCGTTAGTTTTGGTGCAGGGCATGAAGTGTGCCATCTTATTGAACCAATCGACAACGACCATTACAAAATCTTTGCCTCGACAAGTTCACGGCAATTCGAGAACAAAGTTCATGCTTAGTTCAATTCACGGCCTCGTTGGAATAGGTAAGGGCATTGCTTTCTCTTATTCTGCTCGGTACTTGGCCTTTTTGCACCAACTTTGTGCACATCTCTCTGCATTCTTGGCCAAAAGAATTGGCGGTTCAATAGTTCACAGGTCTTTCTCTCTCTAAAGTATTTGGAGAGTCTTTCATTGTGGGTTTTTCTAATTAATAATTTCCGTAGGGAATAAGTTGGTACACATAGTTTTCTCCCTTGGAACAGGTAGCCATCCTCCACATAATACTTGTTTACTATCCTTCTATCTACGCATCGCGAAATTATTGGTCCAAAGTGTAGGTCCTTGGAGTATTGTTCTTTGATATTTGCAAACCTAAACAGCCTGGTTTGCAGTTCTGATAAAAGCGTATGTCTCCTTGAAAGAGCATATGCAACTACGTTACTCTTTCCCTGTTTGTACTTAATTACGAAATTGAATCCCTTAAGGAATTCAATCCATCTCACCTGTCGCTTCAACAACTTGGTCTGACTTTAGAGGTACCTCATCGATTCAAGGTTAGTATATATGATAAATTTTTTCAGCTATAAATAATGTTGCCATACTTGCATCGCTTGGATCAATGCTAAAAGTTCCTTGTCATACATAAAGTAGTTTAGCTATGGTCCTTAGAGCTTCTCACTATGGAAGGTAATTGGCTGGCCTTCTTGCATCAGGACAACGCATATTTCAATGCCCGATGCATTGCATTCCAGCTAAAAAATTTTGTCGAAGTCAGGTAGTACCAATATCGAGGTGAAGGTTAATCTTTCTTTTATGTCGGAAAAACTCCTCTCCTCCCTTTCTCCCCATTGAAAGTTGGTGTTCTTCTTTGTTAGCTTGATAAGCAGTACGGTGATGGTATTGAAATTCCTGATAAACCTTTTGTAAAATGAAGCTAGTTTGTGGAAGCTTCTTACGTCGGCATAAGTAACAGGAGTCGGCCACTAGACAATTGCTTGGATCTTTTCATCATCATCTCGCAAGCCTCCTCAACTGACTACGTAGCCTAAGAATACCACTTCCTCTTGGCAAAAACAATATTTCTTTAAATTACTGAATAATCTCTCGGTACGGAGAATATCTAGGACTGCTCTAAAATGTTTACAGTAACTCGGTATATCGGTACTGTATATTAGGATGTTATCAAAGTACACCACGACACACTTCCCAATGAGATGTCTTAACATATGGTTTATAAGCCTCATGAAAGTGCTCAGGGCATTCGACAAGCTGAAGGGCATGATCATCCACTTGCAAAGTCTATGTTGAGTCTTAAACGTAGTGTTCTACTCGTCTCTTGGTCTCATGTGGATTTGATTATAGCCAAATTTAAGATCAATCTTGCTGAAAATCTTGACTCTACTCAGTTCATCCAACATCTCTTTTAGCCTGGGGATTGGATACTTATATTTGATCATGATTTTGTTCACAGCTCGGCTGTCAACACACATCTGCTAGGTTCCATCCTTCTTCGGCATTAGAAGTGTAGGCACAGCATAAGGGCTGAGACTTTCCCTTACATAACCTCTCTCTAGCAACTCATTGCCTTGACGTTGGAGCTTAGAAGCCTGCTTGGGATTCATCCGATAAGCTAGCTTATTCGGCAATGCAGTATTAAGTACTAAGTCAATATAGTGCTCTATTCCTCGAGTTGGGGACAACCTTTCAGGTAACTATTCTGGAAATAGGTTAGCATATTCATCTAGCAGCTCCTTAATTTCCTAGGGAAGCTCATCCTACTCCATTTCTAATAGTCGCCATACCAACAATAGGATTGGCTTGTTAACATTGATGGCCTCTTGGAGTTCGGCTCTGTTCATCATCAGAGCCTTCTTCGATCCGTGAGCAAGTTTTGTCTACAACTTGTTAACTTCTCTTGGCGACATCGGATTCAATGTGATCTTCTTGTCATCCTTCTCGAACATATACGTGTTCCTGTAGTCATTATGTATAACTCTCCTATCAAATAACCATGGCCCATTAGCAACATGTGGGAAGCACACATAGGTAGTATGTTATAGAGAATTTAGTAAGAGTAATTTCCAATATTGATCGGCAGTAGTATTTACCAAGTGACATGTAATGCTCTTTTCTCATTCAACTAGTGTAACTTGTACGACTTGGGATGTGCAATAGTTAGCTTCTTCAGTTTGGAAACAAGATTGGCCGATGCCACATTGGCACAACTTTCATTATCTACAATGAGAGCACACATCTGATCATTCACCTTATAGGTGGATTGAAAAAAATTCTCTCTCTATTCCTCCTCTCGTGAGAGTTTCGTGCTAATAGTGTGTCGGATAACCATGAGTAACTAGTTTAAGTTCTTAGGAAATACGTTCTCCTCAATCGGTTCTTTCTTGGCATTTTCTTTCTTGGTAGGAACCATCTCCTCCTTGAGTTCCTCATTCGTACTCTCTATCTCTAAGTTCGAGATGTCTCCCTTAATGACCATCGTCCTTCGATTCGGGTACCAAGCAGCCATATGTTTGAACCCTTGGCACTTGAAGTAATTGATCTAGCTTGTCTTCTTGCCAGGCTCTTACCCTTTCTCATACATTTGGGTTGGTACTACATCTTTAAGTCGACCTTTTTACTCGGCTCTTGTATCAATCTTTCTACTTGGCTTTGTACTCGACTGAGCTCGAGGACTTGCTCAACCAGGTCGGCTAGTCGGCATTTTGGTTGTTACTTGGCTCTTTCATTGCTTCTTTATTTGCTGGGCAATCTAAATAGCTTTATCCATTGTATCAAATCGTTGGAGTTTCACAACATCTCGAATGTCTCTGTGAACTATTGAATGGCTAATTCTTTTAACCGAGAATGCGAAGAGATGTGCATTGAGTTGTTGAAACCTGTATTGTATGCAAAAAGACCAAGTGCCTAGTCGAACAAGGGAAAGCAATGCCCTTACCTGTCCCAGCAAGGCTGCAGATTAAATTGAGCATGGACATTGTTCCCGAACTACCGTGAACTACCTGAGGCAAAGATTCTGTAATGGTCTTCGTGGATCGGTGTAGTAAGATGGCACACTTCGTACCCTATATCAAAACTAATGACTCTTCGGCTATTGCTTCTCTTTTCTTACAGGAGGTTGTGCGGATATACGATATGCTAAGAAGTGTAGTCTTCGATAGAGACCCAAAGTTCTTGAACCATTTCTGGAGAACCTTGTAGCATTGGTTGGGGACCAAATTACTTTTCAGTATCTCATGTCACCCTAAACTGAAGTAGTTAATTATACTTTGGGTTCATTGCTCCGAGCTGCAGTAGGCAAGAAATTAGTTGATTGGGATGTTTGTTTGCTAGTGGTTGAGTTCACCTATAATCGAATTGTACATGACACCACTAAGCAAACTCCCTTTGAGGTGGTCTATGGATTCAATCCCGAGTTACCCCTCGACTACGCCCTTGTACCAGTACCCATGCAAGAGGACCCCTCAGTAAGGAACAGTTCTCGAACAAGAGGAAGATTAAATTATTTGTAAGGGTGGAAGGACCTTTTAGAATCCTCTAAAAATGAGGACTATGGGGTTTTTGATGCCTTCAACATTGCCGACCTTAGTCTATATCACCCTGGTGGAGAATCGAGCGAACCATATTCAAATTTGATCCCTAATCCAAAATAACCTGAAGGGAATGATGGAAATCAGGCTATCGATCCTTTGACTCACAGCCGAGCTCAAGGACTAGATGGTTAGTACGATGAATCCTTCTGTTCTAACCAACCCTTATCGAATTACCTTTAATACTATACCGTATGACCACCCATTATTCTATAGTATGCTAAGTTGGTGATTTCTCTCTAGTGTTGAGCTGACCAATTACTTGGTATCATCTTTGTCGAGAAGCCGAGAGATAGAGAATTTGAACTGACTAAGCCATCCTTGCTCGGACAAGTCCATTTGTCTGTACTTTTTGTCTGCATCTCTTAACAACCTCGCCAATGCAGCATCACCATGTGTACAGTATCATATGTAGAATTTGTAACACTAATGATTGCTTTCCTTTTATATTCATTTTTACCTTTTTGTATTATATACTTTGCTTCTTTAAGAAATATCCTTTTTGTCTTTTCTCTTTTGGGTAAGTTGCCCTAACTTACGGATATAAATATCCTTGTCCTTATAGTTATAAATAGTATATTACCTTCAATATACTTGAGTACTTTCTTCCTTGCTTGCGTAAATACTGTTGTTTATTTTCGGTATCACTCTTATCATTTTTCTTAAGTAAGGTTAGGTGGCGAGTAACCTCATTTGACCAATTCTTGCATCATATTGAATTGTGCTGTGAGTCCTCGAAAGTTCCATTGGTGCGTCATATCCTCTGGAGTTGTTCATAGGTTTTGTTTACTATTTTCATTCATCGCTTTCACCCTTTCGTACCTTTTCCCATTAACCCTTTTTGAGCTTTCTGCAAGCTTGAACCCATCCAGCAACTAGCCTTGTTTGTTTTTGCTCATCATTCACAACATCTTAATGTCAGAGCGGAGGTTTTGAGTGAATTGTAGTTAGTTCTCAAAGTTTTGTTGTACTCTATTTTGCGTATGTGAAATAGAGTCAGTTATTGTGTTCATTTGGTTGCTGTGTTATTAGCTGTTCACTTTTTGAAGTGTTTGTTCAAATTTTGAATTTGTGAAGAAAAAAAATGACAGACTTAAGTATGAATATTGGTACTGGTGATGACAGTAGAGTTGTCCACCATAGACGACAATCTCAAAAAACTCCTAGAAGCACTGACGAGAGATTTGATGAGGAGCTAACCTCTTAGTAGATCTGACCTAAGCTGTTTTTGCACTGTCTTGCTGACCCATTAAGGTCACGTAAAACACTCTACAAGCTGCTCAACTTATTAGAGGTCAAAACCCAGCTTGACCAATTCGAGGTGGAGGAGTTGGCGGACGAGTAAGGCGAAGGATAGACCTGAGAGAGCTTGAGGAGGAGGAAGAAGAGTATTTTGAAGAGGAACGTGTATGAGTCCCTAGAGCATCCAACCATGTGAAGCTTTGGATTCTGAGTTTCAATGGATCTGGGAATGCTAATGAGTATCTGGAGAGGGAAGAGAAGGTGGAGGTAAGAATTGCTGTTGTTGAATTCTTTGGGTATGCCGCCATGTAGCGGAAGAATTTTCAAGCTATGAGAAGATGAGAAGGGTACCGAGAGATTAACACTCAGCCTGAGATGAAGAAAGTGCTTTAGTACCGGAAACATAGCTCCAAGCTACTTTCACTTAGCTTCAGGAGTTAAGATAAGGAGGCCGAACTATTGACTAATTTGTTCAAGAATTTCAAATGCTTATGATGCGTTGCGAAGTGGAGGAACCATCAGCTTGAATAGTTTTAAGGTTCGTTACCGAGTTGAGAGAAGACATTCTAGATGTTGTGGAGCTCTAATGATTTGACACAATGGATGAAGCTGTTACAATTGTCCAGCAAGTAGAGAGGCAAAGAAGGAGCCAAGTAACGACCAAAATGCCAACTAGTCGACTTGGTTAAGTAAGTTACTGAGCTCGGTCAGCAGAAGGGTTGATGTCAGAGTTGAGAAGAAAGGTTGACCCGATGGTGAAGTGCCGACCTAAACTTATGATAAGGGGTAAAGGTCTGGTAGGAAGACGAATAAGATCAAGTGTTTTAAGTGCCAGGTGTTCGGACATATGACTGATTAATGCCCAAACCGATGGATGATGGTCATTAAGGGAAACATCTCGAAGTTACAAGAAGAGAGTACGGATGAGGAGCTTGAGGAGGGGGTTCCAATCGAGAAAGAACTAATTAAGGAGGATGTGTTTCCCAAGGATTTAGACCAGTTACTCATGGCTATCCGATGCATGATGAGCGTGGAACCCTTACGAAAGGAGGAGAGAGAGAGAATTTGTTTCATACTACCTACAAGGTGAATGATTAGATGTGTGCTCTCATTGTAGATAGTGGAAGTTATACTAACGTAGCATTGGCTGATCTTGTTTCTAAACTAAAGTTACCGATTGTTGTACATCTCAGGCTATACAAGTTGCATTGGTTAAGTTAGAAAGGAGCATTACATGTTACTCGGCATATATTACTGCTAATCACTATAAGGAATTACTCTGACTAAATCCTTTGCAACGTACTACCTATATGCATTTCCCATGTGTTGCTGGATAGGCCGTGGTTGTACATGACGGCTATAGGAACATGTATATGTTTGAGAAGGATGACTGGAAGATCATGTTGAATCTGATGTTGCCAAGAGAAGTTAACAAGTTGCAGACGAAACTTGTATGCGGATCGAAGAAAGCTCTGGTGATGAGTAAAGCTGAGCTTCGAGGTCATCAATGTTGACGAGCTGATCCTATTGTTGGTAAGGAGACTATTGGAAATGAAGGAGCGGGGTGAGCTTCCTTAAGAAATCAAGGAGCTACTAAATGAATATGCCGACTTTTTCCTAAAATAGTTACCTGAGAGGTTACCCTAATTTGAGGCATAAAGCACTGCGTTGACTTAGTAGTCGGTGCTATACTACTGAATAAGTCAGCTTATCAAATGAATTCTGAGCAGGCTTTTGAGCTATAACGTCAAGTTAATGAGTTGCTAGAAAGAGGCTATGTGTGAGACAGTCTCAGACTTTGTGTTGTACCTACGCTTTTTGTGCCAAAGAAGGATGGAACATGGCAGATGTGTGATGACAGCCGAACCGTGAACAAAATCACGATCAAATACAGGTATCCGATCCCGAGGCTTGAAGACATGTTAGATGAATTGAGTGGAGCCAAGATTTTTAGCAAGATTGATCTTAAATCTATCTACCATCAAATCCGCATGAGACTAGGAGATAAGTGGAAGATTGCGTTTAAGACTTGACATGGACTTTACGAATGGATGGTCATGCCCTTCAACTTGTCGAATGCTTCGAACACTTTCATGAGGCTTATGAACCATGTGTTGAGATATCTTATAAGGAAGTGTGTCGTGGTGTACTTTAACAACATCTTAGTATACAGTACTGACATGACGAGTTACTATGAACATCTTAGAGTAGTCTTGGATATCCTCTGTGTTGAGAGATTATTCGGCAATTTGAAGAAATGTTGTTTTTGCCTAGGGGAAGTGGTATTCTTGGGCTATGTAATCAGTGGAGGAGACTTGTGAGTTGATGATGAAAAGATCCAAGAAATTGTCGAGTAGCTGACTTCTGCTACTTGTGCTGATGTGAGAAGCTTCTACAGATTGGCTTCATTTTACAAAAGGTTTATTAGGAATTTCAGCACCATCATCGCGCTGTTTACCAAGCTAACAAAGAAGAACACCAACTTTCGATGGGGAGAAATGGAGGAGAGGAGTTTTGCTGACATAAAAGAAAAATTGACCTCTACCTTAGTGTTAGTACTACCTGACTTCGACAAAATTTTTGAGTTGGAATACGATGCATCGAGCATTGGAATAGGTGCTATCTTAATACAGAAAGGCAGATTAATTGCCTACCATAGTAAGAAACTCTAAGGATCGTAACTGAATTACTTTGTGTATGACAAGGAACTTTTGGTACTGATTCGAGCGATGCAAGTATGGCAACATTATTTATTATCGAAAGAATTTGTCATATATACTGACCATGAATTATTAAGGTACCTCTAACGCTATACCAAGTTGTCGAAGTAGCAAGTGACATGGGTTAAATTCCTTGAGGGATTCAATTTTGTAATTAAGTACAAGCAAGGAAAGAGCAACGTAGTTGCAGATGCTCTTTCGAGGAGACATGTGCTTTTATTAGAACTACAGACCAGTTTGTTTGGGTTTGCAAGTATCAAAGAATAGTACTCCGAGGATCCACATTTTGGACCAATAATTTTGCGATGTGTGGATGGGAGGATAGTGGACAAATATTATGTAGAGGATGACTATTTGTTCCAAAGGGGGAAACTGTGCATGCCGACTTGTTTCATACGGGAATTATTAATTAGGGAAGCCTACGGTGGAGGACTTTTCAGACACTTTGGAGAGAGGACGACCTATGAACTATTGAATGGCTAATTCTTTTGGTTAAGAATGTGGAGAGATGTGCACCAAGTTGTCGAAGGCTGTGCTGTGTGTAAAAAGGCTAAGTGTCGAGTTGAACAAGGGAAAGCAATACCCTTACCTGTCTCGATGAGGCTGTGAACTAAATTGAGCATATACTTTGTTCTTGGATTGCCGCGAATTGCCTGAGGTAAGGATTCTGTAATGGTGGTCATGGATTAGTGTAGCAAGATAGCAAACTTTGTGCCTTGCACCAAAACTAACAATGCTTTGGCTATTGCTTCTCTTTTCTTATAGGAGGTTATGCGGATATACGATATGCTAAGAAGTGTAGTCTTTGACAGAGACCCAAAGTTCTTGAGCCATTTCTAGAGAACCTTGTAGCATCGGTTGGGGACCAAATTACTCTTCAGTACCTTATGTCACCCCAAATTGAAGTAGTTAATTATACTTTGGGTTCATTGCTCTAAGCTATAGTAGGTAAGAACTTGGTTGATTGGGACGTCTGCTTGCCAGTGGTCAAGTTAGCTTATAACTGAACCGTACATGACACCACTAAGTAGACTCCTTTTGAGGTAGTCTATGGATTCAATTCCGAGTTGCCCCTTGACCACGCCCTTATACTAGCACCCGCATAAGAGAACCTCGATGCCTCGGCCAGAGCACAATCTCTTCAACACATTTATGATAAAGTCACTCGACACATCAACCAAGCTACTAGAAGAATGCGAGGAAAGACCAAGGGTAGGTTAGCCAAACAATTTCAATTGGGAGACTCAGTATGGCTACACCTCAGTAAAGAATGGTCCTTAAACAAGAGAAAGAACAAATTATCTGTAAGGGTGGAAGGACCTTTTAGAATTATTTAGAAAATCAGTGACAACACCTACAGGTTGGAATTACCTGAGGACTATAGGGTTTTTAATGCTTCAACATTGCCGATCTCTCAATCCATATCACTTTAATGGAGAATTAAGTGAACACCATTCATATTTGATCCCAAATCCAAAACAAACTGGAGGGAATGATGGGAATCAGGCTACCGAATCTTTGACCCATAGCCGAGCTTGAGGATTAGAGGGGCTGGCACGACAAATTCTTATGTTCCAATTAACCCCTGCCGAGGTTGAGTAGTTCCTTGCTGAGTCACCTTTAATGTCGTGCCGTATGACTGCCTATTATTTTATGGTATGCCGAGTTGAAGATTTCTCTTTAGCACCGAGCTGACCAATAACTTGACATCATCTTTGCCGAGAAGCCGAGAGATAGAGAATCTAGATTGACTAAGCCATCTTTGCTCGGATAAGCCCATTTGTCCGTACTTTTTGTCCACATCTCTTAACAACCTCGTTAATGCAGCATTGCTACATGTATAGTATCATATGTAGAATCTGTGGTACCAATGATTGTTTTCCTTATATATTTATTTTTACCCTTTTGTATTGTATACTTTACTTCTTTAAGAAATGTCCTTTTTGTCTTTTCTCTTTTGGGCAAGTTGCCCTAACTTACGGATATAAATACCTTGTACTTGCAGCTGTAAGTAGCAGATTACCTTCAATACACTTAAGTACTTTCTTCCTTACTTGCGTAAACACTGTTGTTTACTCTCGGCATCACTTTTATCCTTTTTCTTGAGTAAGGTTAGGTGGCGAGTAACCTCATTGGACCAATTCTTGCATCATATCGAATTGTGCTGTGAGTCCTTGGAAGTTCCATTGGTGTGTCATATCCTCTGGAGCTGTTCATAGGTTTTGCTTACTTTTTTCATTCTTCACTTTCACCTTTTCGTACCTTTCCCCATTAACCCTTTTCGAGCTTTCTACAAGCTTAGACCCATCCAGCGACCGGCCTTGTTTGTTCTTGCTCACAGTTCGCAATAACCTGGATATAGATGAAGGGGATGGGCAAGAGTAGACTTTCATTATCGATTAGCAAAAGTTAACAAATCAGTCTTTTGTTCTGTATATCTATTGATTTTGGTATGTATTGTATGAATGATTATACATGTATACTAATTCAATTTTTGATGGTTTGCAAGGGTTGTTACTAGTTAAACGAGAACTTCTCTCGAATGCTGAGCGTAAGATGTGTAGTAGATACATTCATGCTTATTGGGGGGAAGAGGCACTAGGGTCATTTTTACAAGAAGTTATTTTACATGTGAATGATTATAAGTGTCGAGGCCATTTCCAACTGGTTGGTTGGGATTAATAAGGAAGCATAGGGAGATTTGATGAAGATAGATTTGAGACACTAGTGTAAGGCTTTCTTTAGGATGGATGTATGTTGTGATATTGTGGATAACAATCTCTATGAAGCATTCAAAGGCAAGATATTGGAAGCTAGGTGTAAGTCCATTATCACTATGTTTAAGGACATATGGCAATGGGAGGGGTTGGTGAAGTGGAATGGCAAGTTATGTCATATAATTGAATCTAAGCTGGAGCAAAATAAGCAAAAGACTAGATGGTGCCAAATATATTTTGGAGGTGAATCAGATTATGAGATTCAACACTAAGGACAAATGTATGTTGTCAATGTTGAAAAGCAAACATGTGTGTGTTGGGAATGGGGCTTAATTGGCATCCCTTGTTGCCATAGCATAACTACAATTGTGAACTTAGGCCATGATCCGGAAGATTTTGTGGCTGAATGGTATAGTAAGGAAACATTCAAGAAGATTTACACCTACAACATTGCAGGTATAAGGGGTGATAAGTTCTAAAGGCATACTAGAGTTGCAGGTCTTGAGTTATTACTGAAGTGCTCAAAGAAAGGGAGGCTGCAAAAGCAAAGGAGAAAGGAAGAGTTAAGAAATCATCTACAGAAGGAATGAAAGGGAAAGGGAAAGGGAAAGGGATAGCCACGAAAGAATTGTTAAGGAAAGGACAGATAATGACTTGCAAGTTATGCAAGCAAACTGGTCACAGTGGTAGGAGTTGTTGCTTGATTGAGATTTCCTTGCCATGGTAGTATGAGTAGGTAAGGTTCTTATAAAAGAATATTCACATGTGTCTACTACTTTGGTTCCATGTAAGAGAATTTTTTTTGGTGTTATAATGCAGCATTTGAAGCTCGAAGAGGATCATATGCGAGTTAGGGAAGATGGATAGGCTAAGATGAAGAAGAAATAGGGCACCTCAATGGAGCTACTCATAACTTTGGAGTAACAGACAAAGCTATGTTAGATTTACCAACATGTTGTGCAATCTATGTGGTAGTTTGATTTTCCTAACTTATTTTGTTTATTTCTTCTAAATTAAAGGAATGGATTACATGTTCTCTCAAGCTAGAGTAGAAGGAGAGGATATCTCGAAGGTGTATGCAACTATTCGAGCATACTTTAAGAGGACACCATTCCCATTAGAGGAGAAGCAACAACACAACTAGCAACAATACTCCTTTACTAAATTTGATGGCTAGGCTCATAGGGTCAACAATATGAAGATTGTCATGAAGGATGCCATTGAAGATGAGTGTTGTGATGAAGATCATATTATGACTCATGTTACTTAAGATCATAGTGATGAGGAGGATGATGCGTACGAAAAAAATGATGGTAAAAGCCCTACTAAGGTAAAGAAGGAGTTACTTATGTCCAAAGTTGTTTCGTTTATAAGAACGAAGAGTTCTTAACTTATGATGACACTATATAAGAATTATTCGAAGAAAGGGAAAGTAGTCGAGTGGTGTTGTGATAATTGAAAAGCACATTTATATGTACTAAGTGAAATGAAAGTTTTTTGTTGAAGCTTTTGGTAGT
Organism: Lumnitzera littorea; assembly: GCA_024138015.1. Lineage (NCBI taxonomy): Eukaryota > Viridiplantae > Streptophyta > Magnoliopsida > Myrtales > Combretaceae > Lumnitzera > Lumnitzera littorea. The sequence continues at coordinate 1,727,422 of JAMXBB010000008.1, read as the reverse complement.
AGGTTGGAGGAAATGATTTGTAGTAAGGTTTGGTATGAGGGTTTTTTGTTTTTGGCTTGTTGGGACATCACTAGCAACTTTAGGGTGCTCTAATAGTACTAGGATGTAGCAAGGGTTGCTAGGTGTTCTAGATGTTTTTGTTGTCCTACTATGACTCTTATGGGAGTAAGTCGAACTTTTGTTGCTCCTCTTATGACTAAATGCATGGTTAAGTAAGCTCTAATGAGAGCTTATGTTGTTAGACTCCTATTTTGATGTTTTTATTGAACTCTTGCTGTCCTTAAATTTAGTGCTTTAGCTCTTCGTCTGATGGGATGCTATTGCTACTTTTTCTCTTTTTAATTTTTTATCCTTTCTTTAAGAGATCAATGTATTGGTTTGGGATGCATTAAGTTAATGTTTGAATTCCTAACTTTAAGTTAATAATAAATCTGCTACTGCTATTACGTAAGGTTTGGGATGCATTGCTCATGCCTTCGAGTGTTTGTCGTAGCGTCAGTGGTGATTGAAGCTGATCAGATCATAATTGGGTTGTTTTCAATGAATTAGCCTATTGTAAATGATTATGAGTTGCAAATTTTTTTTTAGTTACTGAATTTTACATGTTTTCTAAAAGGGAAAGAATTTTAGTCTATTTTAATGAATTATTCTGATGTGCTCAGTAGATGATTTTAAATTAGAATGTAGCTGTAAAGGGTGTTAGTATAGATAAGGTATTAGATATTGGTAGTTGAAGGGGGCTGATGGATTCGCCTATAGGAGATAATGCGGTAGATTAAGATGAGAATTAGCAGGTCTCTTACACATATGTATTAGTGTTTGAATAAACACATACGATAACGTGCTTTCTATATGTAGTCTTGATACTTTAACTGCACATTTATGTAGCTATTCTTGATTGCTAAAGTTTATAAAGGCCAATTAATTGATATAAGTATGATGAATGGTTCCTCCTTTAGATTGTGTTCTCGGAATAGACTTGTAAATTCAACATGATTAGCATCTCTTCTCTCTATATAAGTATACATTATGCATGAACATGTGTAAATATGTGCCTTTATAGTTAGTTCTAGTGTCCACACACTACAAGTGCAACTTTCATACTATAACCATGCTTTTGTAGAGCAAGGATCTCAATTTCATTATCTTAGATAAGGTGCTAGATGTTAGTATGAAAGTTTTGTTGTTAGTTTGGTTGAGGGGTGGAGAAGCTTTTCAAGCAATTGGAGGTAGTAGATGGGTACACAAGTGGATGAGGTTGACATAATGGAAGAAATTATTGTAGATGGCAGGTTTGTATTCATCATTTTTTAATCTTTTGTTTAATGTAGATTACTGCATAGTAATTAAATTTAGTTGCATGACTTTATAGATGCAGAATTTTTTTTTCCTTTTTGGAGAGGGAAAGAATTTTAGTTGTTTTTAATCAATTAGTCGAACGTAAATTAATTTTATTTAAAGAATTTATTAGTTATAGAATTTTAGTTGTTTCTCCATAGAATTTTAGTTGTTTTCGTGTATACATCAAAATTGCTTTCTTCTAGATGGCTATATCTTGGCTTGAATTCATGAGTACCCAAATGGTTTACACATGGTTTAAATAGAAAATCAAAAGAAAAAGAAAACACAAAGGTATACAAATTGGGATCTCCATTACCAAGAAACACAAATTCATTTGATGGAAATAGGGTTGTTACAAAACACTCCATCACCAAGAAGGGCCTCATTCATCTATAACAATCTTAGTCCATAAGGCCCCAAGAGTAAAGAAAAAAAAAAAAGCTATAGAAAATATAACTAACAAGATTCATTGACACTTCAAGGTGTACATGACAACAATCACCAAAATAACAAAGTTAATAAGTAGCTTTAATCTTTTGGAGTAAGCAAAGTAGATGTCCCATTGTAACTAAATTGGTACACCATATAAGTCACGCATTTGCAATGGCTTCTTTTTCGGAAGGTGATTTATCACCTCTTTTGCCTTATTAGGAAACACGGGGTCATATCTTCTAAAATATTCACATTGGCCTTGTCTATACATTAGACCTTTGAAAAATTGCTTACCCGGATTATCACACGTCCATAATGTCAACAATATAGCAATCACCCCACATTTACACCATGGGTTGGCCACATTGTCGTTCTCATTGGTGATGTTAGATGATATCGTCAATGATGAATCATACACACTTACATGCACATTGTAGCTTGATCGGGTGACCATTATACTTTTCTCTATGGTGTGTCACGTATTCTTATAGGATTGAAATAAAAAAAAAAAAACTATCGTTGTGAAGTTGGGATTTTTAGTGTTAGGGTTTCTAAATTGATGAAAATGATTTTGGGATGGAGAGAGGTTAAAAGAAAAAAAAGGAAAAGTTGCATTGTTGTATATTTATTGTAGGTGTAAAAGTTTGATTGTACTTATTATTTTTTTTTCCCTTTTTCTATTTTTAGTGTATCCACCTACCAAAAATAAAATTGAATTGTTAGCCATATTAGTTCTATCCTAACGTTTGCTATAAATAGACACTAATTCGAACATCTTTTTAATTTTTGAGCACTAAAATGTATGTTTTCAAACATGGAACATCAAATTGCTCAAATTCAAAAGTTTAAGCACCTCCCTATATTTTAACCTCCCAAATTAACTTTCATAAGTGTAAATTTATTGTGAGAAAGTGAATGCATGTAATTATGGCTTCAACGTTGTAGGTTGTGAGACTTCTAATCTGCTCTAGATTACAACTGACACGGACGAAGGACTAAATTGAGGTACGAATCAGCATGACGCAGCACAATTAAACAATTGATCTCTTTAGAAATTTATATGGATATAATAAAGAAAAGACATATCTTTATGGGATTTTTGGTTTTTTATGAAAATAATGAAGACAACGAAGTAAAATGATATGGATAATTATCCATTGACAGATCAGTCGATAATTGAACTGCAAATTACTGAATCTTTTTTTTTTTTGTAATTTTTTGAGTAACTTCATGAGAATAGAAATCAATAAAATAAAAACTATAATTAGACTTGATGATATTATTCATAGAGTAATCCAATTATAAAACACAAATTAAAATTTAAGAGAAATCTATCTCTTTTGAATCTAACCATATGATAAATAAAACGTTTTACAAACCCATAGAAAATAACAATACTGGTAATTGAACCATCTTATTTGTTAGTAATACCATGAAACCCTAGCTAATGGTATAAATGGAAATTTAATAACTTTAATAAATAAAATAAAATAAAATAAAAGAAAAGAAAAGGACTCGCACTATATGTACTCGGCGTATACAGTAGCCTTGCTCATAATAACCAGCGTGTCTAATAATTCTCAAGCAAATACACGGCGTGTCCCTTCCCTCTTTCACGTACACACGGCATGTATTCTCTCGTCCGAAGCCCAGTACGTATTTTATGGGTCGTTGTCCTCATCACGACTTGTCAAAATGTTACCTTTTGAGACTTCTATCCTTTACAAATCTCCACAGCTGAAAAATTGTAGGCAGAGAAGGCCACATTGACGCAGGAAAACCCTGCAGCTCTTGCCAATGTTTCGAATTCTTTCTTCGTCCTCTCTTTCCCATCTAGGTTGGTATTCAGCATGAACGTGTGCATTTGAAACAGGCTCTGAAGGGCAAGGCTAGCTTGAGGGAGCTCTGGAATCACCAAATCGATAGCTATGATTTTGCCATTGTCGGGTAATGCTTCATAACAGTTCTTAAGTATCTTGATGCAGTTTGTATCGTTTTGGCCATGAAGTATCCACTGTTTCAACAAAGTAAAGCGAGTCAATAATCATCAGAAGCGCGCGCAACAAATAAGTACTGATAAAATCTGTGTATCAGTAGAGCAAGGAGAGATGTTTGGTTTATCATTACTTGCCTTCATGAAAATGGCATCTCCTTTAGGAATGTTCATAAACATATCCCCCGCAACATGCTTAATACCTGCATTTCAAGAACAAGTACTTTTCAAGCCATATTTAAATTCTAAGTCGTAGTTGATGCCAGATACTAAACCACCAATTGAAAATGCTCATATGGACATATACTCGGATAGGCAGGCGATTTCTCGATAACCTGAGGCAAGTCATAGTTGATGCCCTCAATGGAAGGGTACCTTGAAATGATCATGTTAAGAACGGATCCAGTACCACCTCCCACATCAACCAAATAGTTGATACCTTCAAACCCCTTGTAACACTCCAGAAGCCTTTCCATAAATAAAATGTTGAAACCTCCCATTGAGCCCCTGAAAGTTTCAGAGAATCTAGCATCCTGGCCAACATATGTGACAACGTTCATCCCGTACGCCCTTTCGAATGGAACCCCCTGCCCTTCCATGACTGAATCACTCAGATGAAACCTGATCCATAATTTAACGAGGTACAAGTCATGATAATAGAATAACAAGAAAATGTACATGGGAAAATGAATGACTTGGCCTGAAAAAGTAATATTACCACATATCTATCATAACCTTGTCCTGCAACAAGAACATCAGAGGACTCAACGACCCTCCATTCTTGTTTCTGATAAAGTACATAGAAACAGGAGCCAACCCATATTACCTCAGGTCATCAGGATCACCATTTTCTTGGTGTTTGATAGAGCATGTGAGGATAGAGTGACTGGCAAGAAGTGACAGCATTTTGTCCAATAACTCATGGGAGTTCGGATTATGATTATTAGGAATCTGAGATGCGATTTGTAAAGATGAAACCATAGCTCCAGGACCTGCTTTATCGATTATCTCAAGCACACCGAGCTCAATCATTGATTTTAGTACCATGGGAAGAATTGAGGAAGTCACCAGTTGCATAGCTTTGTCATCTTCATTGTTGGGTACTCCATGAATTTGGTTTTCCATAGGAATTGCTAATGTTTCTGATTCTGAGATTAGACAGGAGAAAATATGAAAATTTACAAACAAGCTTACAGAGTTTTTCCTGTTATATAATCCTAAATATCTTGTCGGTTTTGGTACATGTGTTTGGTAGGAAAAATCGAAATTGTGTTTTGTAATATATGAAAGCTAATATGAGCATATTCCACGGGCTGAATATTCTATCAGAATTTTCCACCTTTATTATGTAGCCGCCATGCACTTCTCTATAGCGACATGGCTGCATATTTGCCGGTTGTCTTTTAGGAATTTTACACTTTGATTTATTTATACAAAAGCTAAAGCTTAATTAAATAAAGAAAATTTAGCGGTTTATTGAATAAATTTTTAATTTTTAGTGAGATAAGACAAGTGAACTTATAATTTTGAAGGACGATTGAAGCAATTTATTGGTTAAAAAGTATAACTTTTGAGAGGTGTGATACTAAAGTTAATTTACAGATGATATAATAAATTTGTTAATTTGTGGGGGGTAAAAGAAAAAAAGATAAAAAAAAGTCAAATTAAATGATACTTTCAGTGCGTGAAAAATGATTTATTAAAAAAAAAATTCAAAATTGACACAACATGACTAATATATATATGATTCATGTATATATGAAATTGAATTAATGATAATAATTAATAAATTACTCATTTATAGTATCTAAACGTTATGTTTTTTTCTTTTCTCTTTTAATATGAATCCAAATTTACTAAGAAATCACGAATTACATTTTGAAAGTGTTTTTTTTTTTTCCTTTTAATCAATTAAATTGTTGTTGTCATATAAATATATATATATATTTTATTTTGGTTTAAAAAAATTATATAACCAAAGCCTTAAAATCAACTTTGAAAGTGGTCCACATATGATCCTAGGAAGCTTAGAGATATTTAGAAATTGTAGATACAACCCCATGAGTGCTAAAATCATTTTAAAAGTGTATATTGAATACTTAAGGTCATGTTTGAAAGTATGAATCTTATTGGATTACTAGAGTTGGCTTTGAAAATATGGGTTTAAGTGTTCCTAAAGAGTTTATGAGACATTTTGAAAATATAAGTTCATACTCTTTCTCTTGACAAAAAAAAAAAAAAAGAAAAGATAAAAAGGGAAAAAGGGTACGAGTTCATGCAACCTCATCAATTCATGGGTCTTTTTGAAATTATAGGTTCATATGATACCAAAAGTCTATGAGTCATTTTAAACATGTGGAGCCGATTCTTACATTCATTTTGGAAAGTATAAGGTCTTAACAGTTCCAAGTTTCATAAAACTATAGTTTTTCGCAATCACAAATGTCAAACAATGCAATTGATAGCTAACCAAAGGGGAAATTATGGATTCATGAGACTTTCATTGATGAAAGTTGATTTGGTGGGGCACCATCGTTCGATGTTATTGTTTGAAGGTGCTGGAGGTCTAACGGTTTGGAGTAAAGAGAGAGAGGATGCCATGGTAGCTTGTTGTGGTGGTGCGTACAGGACCAAAGGGTGTCGAATGAGTGTTTGAAGGTGAAAAAGTTTGTGGTATGGTTGGTTTGGGCTAAGGAGAGGCAGTAGGTTGTGGTGCGTGAACAATAAATCATAGTAGTCAAGGTTTGATAGAGAAGGTGGTTGGAGCCACGGTAGGGGTCCACAGTGGAGGAGTTGGAGAGCTCTAAGTGCGAGTATTCTCTTTGATAAATTATCTCAATTTGATAACACCTATATTGAAAGGAATTCTAGAGAGAGAATTGGAGATTGTGGATGGGCATGGCAAAGAGATAAAGCTTGAGATTAAGCATGGGAAGTCAAAATTCACAATGAAGGATGGAGGACGAGCAAGCTTGATTTTTAAATTTGAGCACCAACGAGTTTAAAAATCTAGTCAAATGTGCATCCTAGATGCTCATTTTTGCCAAAAATGTTGAGTGGAAGCTTGATTCTTACAAGATCGACATTGAAAGAAAAAACTGTAAATCAAGTTTTCTTTTTCAAAATTCTTTTTAGTTGATTTCATCCTTTAAACACATGAATCTATACTCAATTTGGAATTCAATTCAAAATAGGCTATATGGAGAACAAGAATCATCCATTAATTTGTGTATTTATACATGGAAATTACATGAAAAATGAAGCCAAAGTAAGTAGTATGAATTGTTCATGCATGAGAAAATTGCGGAAAAGAAAGGAAAAGGAAAGAAAGAGGAAGAAAAGGATGCTGATGTGGTGCTATAGCTATGTGATTGTGCTAGATGTCACCATGTATCACTGCACACCTAGTAGCTGCTCGACATGTAGCTGTTTGATGACACAAAATTAAAAAGGCACAAAGTGCATAATGTTAGAATCGAACCTAAGTCTCTTTAATGCTAGTCTAAATGCTTAACCATTAAGCTATTGACCTATATCTTATCTTTTTATGCAAATAAATTGAATGTAAGGCTTAAATTGGTTTGGGCTAGATTTGAATTTTGAACTTAGCTTGGGCCTCAACTGATCGTAAATAGATTATCACTTTAAACGAAACAATCTAAACACTATAATGAACGCCTAAGCTCTTATTATTTCTAAAATTTATTCTATCATTTCCTAGAGTCCTAATTAATTGAAAAAAAAAATTTGTATACTTTTAAATTTTTGTATTTCTTTTGAATTTTTTATACTTTTCTTCTCTTGAATTTTCTTTCTTTCTTTTTTCTAAATTTTCTAATTTTTTTAATTTTATATTTTTTCTAAATTAGGAACCTTTTTTTCTATTTAAAAAAAAAAAAAAACTATAGGAGGCAAAAGCGGGGTGTTTGCAAGGGATAGCAACTCCTAGTATTGAGGCCATTTAGGACGTAGGGAGTCATTCCCAGGGGCATTCAGGGGGAGATTCAAGATTAGGGTGACCCTACTACCAGCTAGACCATTGAGACTCCTCTTCCCTCCTCCATCCTCCTTAGCTTAAGATCCTCTTACTTTATCAGATCAACCCTTTGAGCAAAATTGGTGCCTAGGATATTTTTGAACTACTGGTGTTGGCCAATCTAAGGTAATCGAGCCATTGTTTCCTTTCCCTTTTTTTTTTTTTGTTGCACTTGTTTTCTCTTCATTTGTAAAGGATGCTTATATCAATCAGGCTAGTATGTCAGACTTTATCCTTGTAAATGTATTGAACTTTTGTAATGAAAAGTTTAGATCTATAGTTACTTTGTACTTTGCTGCTTCATTCACATTTCTGATTGATTGTTGTGGTCGATTGGAGGTTAAAATTACTCTTTTCAAATTTTTGAGTTTTTGATGTATGCATACTTAATTGAAGATTTAGTATCACTCCTCTTGGAGGACTGTTTAGCCGTCAGTAGCTAAGGTCGTTCTACTCAAGGAAGAGCTAGGGTTGCTCTTTAGAGGATCGTTCAGCTATTAGTAGCTTAGATTGCTTTACTTGAGGAAGAGCTAAGGTTGCTCTTGCAGTGGACCATTCAGCTATTAGTAGCTTAGGTTACTTTGCTTGAGGAAGAGCTGGGGTTGAGTTTTTAAAGAATTGTTCAACTGTTAGTAGCTTAGGTCACTTTGGTAAGAGTTAAGCTAGTGGTGTTCTAACAAATATTATGAGAGTCCCTTGGTTATTTAAGGGATGTTCCTTGTTGCCAAGGTTCCTTAATAAGGGGTTAGGTCGGTGGTGTTTTGAGCTGCCTATGCTTGAAGAGGTATGTAAGGCAAGGGTCCTTTTAAGGACTTTTGTATTTATGGGTTCATTCATCCATTGTAGGCTAGGACAGGTTAAGAACGAAAAGGAGATAAATAAAGATACACAATGAATTTGGGGAATGAATTTTCATTAATACAATATGAAAAGTACAAGCAAATTTATATCAAATTAATCAAAATATTGGTACAGGTTATCGGCATTCCATGTACGCAGGATGAGCTCTACATCCAATCTTTCTAACTTGTATGCATCATTCCCTAGATTCTCTCTAACTCTGACATGGTCTTCTTAATTGGGGCTAGCTTCCCTTGTCCCTTACGTAAGCTAGTTGCTTAAAGTCTTCGGCAGACTAGATCTCCTACCTTGAATTCTTTATGTCAGACCTTTTTATCATAATATCTAGCTACCCTGTGCTAATAGGTGGCCACTTGAGCTATAGCAAGGTCTCAAGTTTCCTCAATGGTGTCCACATTAGCCTGTAAAATGGACTCATTCATGAGAGCATCGAATGACTATTTCTTAATGTACTCTTTAGGGAGAACTACTTCCAAGCAGAAGGTTAGATGGAATGGACTTTCTCTTGTAGACATATGATGAGTGGTCCTATATCCACATAAGAAGTTGGTAGCTCGTTTTCCCATTTACCCTAAGCTTGGTTGACCATCTTCTTGATGTTGTCCAAGATGATCCTTGTTGGTTGCCTCAACTAGGCCGTTGGATTAAGGGTATGTGATTGAGGCAAAGTTAGGTGTGACGTAATGCTTAGTGCAAAATTCCTTAAATTTAAGGTTGTTGAATTGCTGCCCATTATCTATTATAAGGGTAAGTGGAATCCCAAACTTAGAGAGGATGTTGTTTTGGATAAAGGATACCATGCTTGTCTCTATTATCTTGGTGATGGCTTTATCCTCGACCTACTTAGTAAAGTAGTTGATGGCCACTATGATCAATGGTTGTCCTCTAATGGCCTTTAAGAAAGCACTAAGAATATTGATGCCCCATTGGGCAAAGGGCCATGGATTTGTTAGCGGCTAAAGATTAGAGTTGGGGGTGTATATGACCAGAGCATGCTTCTAACATTGGGGACACTTCTAAGCTATTACCTTTGCCTTCTACCTTATGTTTGGCCAATAGTATTCGAGTCAAAGAGCTTGAATGAATAAGGCTTGTGATTGGATGTGATTGCTATATACTCTAGCGTACAGCTCTTCTATACATGCAGCCCTTCCTCAGGTAGTAAGCATCTTAGTAGAGGGAGGCTTACCCTTCTTTGCCATAGGATGCCATCAATTAAGGTGTAGTTGGTGGCATGGTATCGAAATTTTTTTACTTCCTTCTTATCTGCTGGTAATGTGCCATGCTCCAAGTAATTTTTGATGAGGTCCATCTAGCTTGACTTTGTTGATGTTGCATTGAGCTTGAGGATGTTAGTGTTGCTTAGGTTGATACTTTTCTCTAGCAAATACTTAATAAATATCTTCCTATCTTTTACCTAGGGTATCTATATCCTTATAGAGGTTAGCTTGGATAACCAATCAACTACTGAGTTCTCAATTCGGGGAATCTTCATGATATTCCATGAAGTGAACTTAGCGAGGAGGGTTTTCACCTTCTCCAAGTATCTTACCATGGTATTGTCCATGACTTTATATTCATCTTAGACTTATTGGACAACAAGCATAGGGTCCAAGAACACTTCTAAGTACTCAGCACCGATCTTCTTGGCTAACTTGAGATTGATGATTAATGCCTCGTATTTGCATTTGTTGTTGCTCATGTTGAATCTGAACTTAAGTGCATGGCAGACTATAGTATTCTGTGGTCCAGTTAGCACCAAACTAGTACTTCCTCCTCTGGAGGTAGAGGGATTGCCGATATGGAGAGTCTACACTAGTTTTTCATCTCCATTTAGTGCTTCCTCCTCTCCAGTATATTCTATGATGAAATTGACTAACACTTGTGCTTTATATGCCGTTCATCGTTGATATTATATTCCTTACGTGCTTAGCGCTAGAGCATGCTTAACTACTCGACCAGGTGCATTAGGCTTTTGTAGAAGTATGCGAAGCAGCTAGTTTGTTGATATGAAGATCTGGTGTGCTAGAAAATAAGGTCCAAGTTACCATATAGAATTCACCACTTGTTGATAATCGAATTTCATTCACTCAGTCACTCGGTTGTTGGCATGCCTAGTGACTTAATTCTCGGTTAAGACCGAATAACATAGATCCATATCTGATTTAAATTTAAGAAAGGTGGTATGAACAATTATCAATGGGCACGGTTATATTATATAACTACCTACTATTCCTATGTTTCAAGAATGAACTTGATCAAGAGGTCTCTACGTATCCCAATAATTGTGTGATTAACTGTTGCTTTAGATGCTTAACATTCGCTTATAAATACAGAGAGGAAGCATTGTAAGAAACATTTATAACCCTACAACTACTCACTTTATTTTCTCATTAAATTCATTTTATTGACTGAGGCATTGGACTGGCTACACTAGATTGGCTCTAGTACCTTATAGCCTTTTCTTTCTTTGCAGGATCAAAGTCCTAACCCAAAATCACCTAACAACATTTGGTGTCGTCTATTTTTTCTTACCCATCCACATGGCTAGGACAAGATTAACTAAAAATGCAGGTGTTGGTACTTCATCCCACCACCTTGAAGGGGGAAGTACGCATACTGACGAATGTTTGGCTAAACTAGAGCAACTTTGCCTCGACTTGGCTAAAGAAAACCAGGAATTAAGCAAAAAATATGAAGAGATCCTTAATCTCCTTCTTAATAATGTTTACCTAAATCAAAACAAAGAGTACAATGATCACAACATCAAAAATAGTAATGACTCAATCTATTCACCCGAATTGCCAAAAAAGCAAGATGAAGTTATAGTGGGACCTTCAGCCTTTACGCTCAAGAAAAATGACAAGGGTAAGCAATCGCAGCAGGTACACCATGCTGGACCTTCGCATGTTAGCACTCTTACTACAACGAGTAAACAGTTTCAAATTAAGAAGAGCCCTTTCATCCTTGAGATTTTAGAGGAGGTTATACTACGACACATTAAGTTGCCATAATTTGAAACCTAGGATGGGACGAGAGATCCAAAAGATCATTTAGAGTACTACCGCACTTTAGCCAAGTTGCATGGCTTGAGAGATGTCGTAGCTTGCTGAGCTTTCCCTTTGATACTGAGGAATATGGCAAGTACATGGTTTAAACACTTAAAGCCAAACACTATTTTGTGTTTTGAGGATCTGGTAGAAGTGTTCCTTTAGCACTTCCCTATAAGTAAGCTTCTTGTTAGGGATTCTTCAATCCTTAACATGATAAAGTAGAGGTTATATGAGTCCATTAGAGAATATCTAGCCAGGTTTGTGGCTGAGATGGTCCAAATTCTAGAATTGGACATGAGTGTAGCTCTTAACGTCATCATTGATGGTGTTAAGGCCTATAGAGACTTTTTCAAGTCTCTTGCTAAAAATAAGCCGAGAACTTTTGTTGAGTTCAAGGCTAAAGCCACCTTTTATTTCTGACAAGAGGATACTATAAAGGTTCGGCGAGAGGTCGATCAAAATAGAGGAGATAGGAAAAGCGACAAGAGGAGAAGTGCAAAAGATTAACTCGGAATGGATGATGACCAATGTCCTAACTCCAAGAATAAAAGGCCACAAATTCCAACATATTTTGACATATTAATGAAAGTACGCGGACAGAGAGGTATTTTGTAGTGGCTAGAAAGGATGAGAGCAAACCCATCAAGGCCAACAAATATGTGATTTCCATCGCGACAAAGGTTATAACATTGACGAATGCATCCAACTTAAGAACACAATTGAGGATGTAATTTATAAGGGCACTTGCGTAAGTTTTGGCACATGATGCCGAAAATATTGAGCGACCATCTCAAAGGAGATAAGAGGACCAAAAGAATGTTACTCAACTAGCTATTGTTGAGAAAGATGCAAGAGATGGTAACACTAGTAAAGCACCTAATGGAATAATCAACATTATTGTTAGTAAACCTTCTGCCATAGGCCGGTTAAGCCCTTTGAGTTTGACTAACGCCATTAATTATGTTTGCAATATTCAAGGCAAGAAGATCAAAATCGACAATATGATTTCTTTCACAAAAGAAGAGTTTGAAGGTAATCAAAGGTTGCATGATGACTGATGAGTTCCTAATTGTACATATTTTATTTAGTGATTTTTCATGATTTTCCCTTGATATTTGAGTTTATTTTTAGATAATAATACTTAATTGAGTAAAATTTTATTTTCTAGGTTTTGAAATGATCTATGTGAGAAAACGAGAAGATAGAAACAAATTTCACTCAAATTGAAACTAAAATAGGCAAATTATAAAGGTTTGAAGATCAATACAGCTGAATAACACGACTATGTCGTTTTCAAGAAAAATTAGAGTTGATTTTTTACTATTACAGCCGAGGACACAACTAAAAGACATGACCATGTCGTTAGTCATGTTGTTTCCACTTTAGAAAAAAAAAAAAAAAGAAGATAAACGTGAAGCACAGTTAAGTACATAACCAAAAGATACGATTATGTCCTCGATCGTGTCTTTTCCAACCGACTTATTTTTTTTATTTATTTCCTATATAAAGCCTTGTTAAGGTTTGTTTAAGAGAAGAACCTTTGGCACGACTTTGAGGAAGTTTTTGAAGCTAAGAACAATTAAGAAAGCGAAGAAAAAAGAAAATTTCAAGATTTAATATTATTTGGAATTCATGATGTTTTTGTCTATAATTTTCTACTTTTTGTTTTTAGATCTTTATTTTACAATTTATAGTGAGTAGATCTTTGATATCTAAGCCTTGTAGAACCTAGATCTATTCAGGTAAGATGATTAGTATTTGATTAATTTAGTTCTTTATTATTTTCTTCATTCAACAACGTTTCCTTCATGATTTAGGTTATTATTTTTGCGAGTAATAATTTAGAGTTTGATATCTTATAAGAGAATTGAAAGATTTTTTATAAGATTAGATATAGGCATAATTGAGTAGAATTGTTGCAAGATTAGAAGTAATTTGAAAGATTCTTTTGGAATTTCAAATTAAAGCATAAAGAATTCATTGTTTAATAATGCAACCTCAGATCATGCTATTAAGAAGAGATTCTAATAGGCAATTTTAGGGTTAAGGTTAATTGGCTTGAGAAAGTGATTAATGATCCGCTTAAACTATGTATATAAAATTAAATCGTACTCCAGCAAGTATATTGGGTTGGAATCAAGTAATACAGAACGAGTAAGGTTATTAATCCCTCGAGGGCTAAGAAATTACTAATCTTATATTAGTTCTCATCAATATTTAGGTAATCAAAATTAAATTAACTAATATAATAATTACCCTAAAACTATCAAAAAGGAAATTATGTTAAAATATCTAAAACTAAGCAATCGGTTGAGAATTGTGGGAAAACATAATCTACCTTAGTTATGCAAATCAAATTGTTATCATGTTATATAGATTAATAGCTTTATGGTCATTTAAATGAAATTATTATTCCTTAAAATTAAGGACTTAAACCTCTAATTAATTGGTTAGCTCTCGCATCTCCAATTAATCGTGGATTCTAAATTATAATCATACACTTCTCGATGCTATGATTGTCTAATATCCTAAATCAACTATCTCTAATGTCTTAGTAGATAATTAATCGTAAAACATCGCATTATTCTCTAGATAATTTCTAATTAATCCAATTAATACTACTTCCACATTAATCAATCAAATTAATCAAGAATTTTTAACAAACCCTATATTAACTCCTGTATCAATAAGGTTTCTAATAATTATAATCAATTAGACAACTATAATCGAAATGATGGAAATTACAATTATGAATCATCTATATATCTATTAATCCTATAACATGAATACAATTCTCATCTTAGCTACCTAGGGTTTCATCAATTCCCACAAATAAACTTAGCTAACCATGGAATTTGAAACGAAAGCATAATTTCTAATTGAATTTGCAAAGAAGATCATAATGGAAAGTAGGAATAAATTATAGAATTGCATAAACAGAAATAAAATAGAGGTTACCAATTCTGAAATTTGAAAGAATAAACTTCAATTACACTCCAAAGTTGATCTCTGCAAAGTCTTCTCAACAATCCAAGGAATTCTACAGAATAATTCTTCAAAAACTATCTATTGATTGTTCTAAGACTCTTCAACTCTAAAGAAGATGCAAAATTCTCTCTAAACTATGGAGCACATGACTATTTATAGAGAAAACTAAGGTTGGCTTTCAACTAGCTCTTTTTCACTCAAGGCTACAAGGTCGGCTGCCTTCAATTCCAAATTGTCGTAGCTTGATTCGGGCTTCGTTTGTTTGCGTAAAACTCCTCTAAATTGATCATATTTTCACTCTAAATCCTGCAATACCTGAGATGTCCAAATGAAAATACTTAAGTACCATTTCTTAATTATTTCTATAAAGTAAATAATAATTTTATCTAATTTGCACATTGAAACATGAATAAAATATGCCTTTATCAACTAACTTTAGTAGAGAATTCTCTCAATTAGGAAAGATTAAAGAATAAATTAGATTGTTTTTAGGAAAATCACATGTTAGATCTAGGGGAAACTAGATCTAGGGGAAACAAGATTTAGGTACAACATTAAATCTTGAATTAATTTCTAATTGAATTGCTTTTTTGTTAATTTTTGAAATGCATATTAGTTAATCTTTAAATTAGTTTTAGTAGTAATTTAAATTTACTTATTTAAGTTTCTTGAAATTTAATTCGCTAGTTAGATAATAGAGACATCGTGAGTACTAGTAGTAAGAGTCTTTAAGGGATCGATACTTGGACTTATATTTACTATATTATAAATTGATAGATGCACTTACTTACATTAATGATGCACTTGCCTACATTAATGACGCACTTATGATTAGTGCGAAGATTGGCAACTTTGAGGTCAAGAAAATTCTTGTTGATACTGGAAGTTCAGCAAATATTATTTTTCAACACGCTTTTGATCAAATGAGACCAAAGATCAAAGAACAATTGAGATTCTACAACTATGATTTGTATGCCTTCAACAATCAACCTGTTTGGATAACCAGAGTAATTTCTTTACCAATCCAAATTGGAGATGACGAGCATGTTGTGGAAGACAAAGTGGACTTTTTTGTTGTCAAATGTTGGTTCCCATATAATATTATCATGGGACGGCCGTGTCAACACTTGTTCGATAGCGTACCTTCCACTACTCACCTCTAGGCTGAATTCCCCACTCCTATGAGAGTCGGTATATGCAAAGGAGATCAACAGTTGGCAAGATCATTGTATATAAGGGCATTAACGCGAGAAGAAGTTTTTCAAGGGAAAACTTGTTTAGAAGGAAAGTCAGTTGGCATAGATAATGCTGAGGATGAAATCGAGGAAATTTCATTAGGAGACGATCCAGAGAAGATGACCAAGATAGGGAAACCCTTGCCGACAGACATCCATCAAGGTTTAATTAATTTTCTTTAGGATAATGCTGATGTATTCACATGGTCTTCTTTGGACATGTCGGGTATCCCTAGAGACATCATTGTATATAAGCTTTAGATTGATCCAAGTACAAAAGTGATTCAATAAAAGAAGAGGCATTTTGCCCCTGAGAGGCAGGCAGCCATAAAAGAAGTCCAGAAACTCTTAAAGGTAGGATTCGTTTGAGAAGAGCCTTATCTAACTTTGCTAGCCAATTGTGTATTAGTTAAGAAGTCTAATAGCAAATGGTGTATGTACATAGACTTCATAGATCTTAACAAAGCATGTCCTAAGGATTGCTTTCCCTTGCTGAAAATTGATCAGATGGTTGATTCAACTGCTGAGCATGCATTGCTCTCTTTCATGGCTGCATTTTCAGAACATTCGTTACTAATTTTAGAACATATTGTTATACGGTGATGCCCTTTGGGCTAAAAAATGCCGGTGCAACCTATCAGCGGCTTGTCACTATGATGTTCAAGGCTTAGATACATCGAAATGTCAAAGTATATGTTGACAACATGATTTTGAAAAGCATGATAAAGGATCAGCATGTTACTAATCTTGAGGAGATACAACATAAAGATGAATCCGTAGAAGTGTGTCTTTGGTGCTACTTCAACAAAGTTCTTAAGGTATATGGTCATTAGGTTCAGTATTGAAGTTAATCCGAGAAAGATTGACGAAATCAGAAAAATGAAATCTCCTTATATTGTTAAGGAGGTTCAGGAACTCATTGAGCGAATAGTTGCCTTTAACAGGTTCATCTCGAGAAACGTGGACAGGTGCGTAGAATTCTTTAAAATTTTAAAGAATCCCAGAGATTTCAAATGGATGGATGACTGTGAAAAGGCATTCAGTGAACTTAAAGAATTTCTCTCATTACCCCCAATACTTTCGACACCTATCCTAGGAGATAATTTGTATTTATACTTATCAATCAGTTACCCAACACTTTCTTTTATATTGGTTCGAATTGATGGCAAAGAGCATCAGCCAATCTATTAGGTGAGTGATATCCTATAAGGATTGGAGTATTGATATATCAAAATAGAAAAAATTGTTTTAGTAGTGGTTCTATCGGTAAGGAAGTTGAAACTATACTTTGAAGCTCACCAAATCATAGTCCTTACTGATCAACCTCTATGCTAAGCATTGCAACGGCCAAATTCTTTAGGAAAGAAGATGAAATATGCCTTCGAGCTAAGTGCCTATAGTGTACATTATAAACTTAGAATGATATTAAAAGCTCAAGTACTGACGGATTTTCTGGTCGAGTTCACTAGTGAAAAGGAGTGCGTAGAAATTGATGAGAAACCGATGTGGTATCTTTATGTTAATAGTTCTCTTATTAGAGAGGGAAGTGGTACAGGCCTTATTTTGTAAGGACCCTACGATGTCAAGGTTAACTATGCATTGAAATTTGGATTTCCAGCCAGTAATAATGAAGGGAATAAGAAGCCTTAATAGTTGGACTCAAACTGGCAAAGGAAGTTGGTGCTGAAAAACTTGAAGTTTTCTTTGATTCACAAGTTGTGGTGAATCGAGTCAAAAGAAGTTATGCGGTGAAGAAAGAGGAAATGAGTAAGTACTTATTGATAGTATGAATGCTCCAGGAAGAATTTTAGTCCTTTTGGAGTCATAAAATATCAAGGAGTAAGAACATTGCTGCCTACAAGCTATCAAAGTTAGCTAGTATGACATTTCTTGATTTGAGCGATAAATTCTTTATTGAGTTTCTCTCGCACAAGAGTTTATCAATTGTCCCACAGAGTTGTAAATTAGCTCCTTGCTTGAGATGGAGGTCATGGATGGATCCCCTTGTAGACTATCTCAAGGACGATATCATCCTTGATGACAAGAAAGAGGTTCGAAGACTGATTTATCAAGTCACAGATTACACATTGATAAATGATCAGTTGTATACGTCCGACATTTCCCAACCTTATCTTCGATGCTTTCATCTTGAAGATGCGCGACGGGTGTTATCTGAGCAATATGACGATGTATGCAACACCATGTGAAACCATAAACATTGTATATCCGTGCACTATGACTCAGCTATTATTGGCTGACAATGAAAGATGACGTGAGAACTACTGTTTGGCATTGGTTAAAGTACTAGAAGCATGGGGCGCCAAGTCATGTGCTTCCTACTGAATTATGTTGCTTAACCAGTCCTTAGCCATTTGCCCAATGGAGATTAGACATACTTAAACCATTTTCGAAGTCTACATCCTAGCGACAATTTGTTATTGTTGCTGTGGATTATTTCACAAAGTGGGCAAAAGCCGAAGCATTGATAAGGATCACTGAATAAAAGGTTGAAGCCTTTGTTTTCAATCGCATAATATTAAGGTTTGGAGTTCCATTTATGATAATTACGGATAATAGACCACAATTTGACAATGACAAATTTTGAGCGTTTTATGAGAAATACAGCATCTGCTTGAATTATATGTCTATAGCTTACCCTTAGAGCAATGGGCAAGTTGAAGCTATAAACAAGATTATCTTATATGGCTCGAGGAGGAAGGTTAATCAAGCCAAGGGGAAATGGGCTGATGAATTGCTAGATGTTTTATGGGGATATTGAACTACCTACAGAACTGTAATAGGGGAAACACCCTTTAGATTGGCATATGGTACAGAAGTAGTGTTGTGAGTAGAGTTGGACTTGCCAAATCTATGCACATAGAATTTTGACGTGATGATCAATCATGTCGGTTTGATGGCTAATTTGGATACAATTGAAAAAAATTAGAGATGTCGCAAGAGCAAGAGTTGTAATGTATTAGCATAGGGCAGCCATTTATCATAATCAGAAGGTAAAGCATAAGGTTTTTCAGCTTGGTGATTTGGTTTGCCAAAAACTAGAAGCTTGATGCTAATTAGGAGGATCCTGTTAGGGTTTGGGAAGTCATTGGCAAGGGGCCTATTGACTAGAAGGGTTAGATGAAATAGTTATCCCTAGTTCATGGAATGTTGAGAACTTAAAACTTTATTCTAGTTAATTCCCTTGATGTCGTAAAGTAATTTCATTTGTTTTGTAGTGATAGCCTACCTGTTTCGAAAAATAATTACGTTCGTTATTTCTTTACCTAATCTTTTTATGATTAATAGATTATTAATATGTTCAAATTGTATGGTGAAAGAACTAGTATTTAATAAGTTCAAACTTGTTGTGGTCATCGAACTTTATAAACTAACCAAAAATCTGAATAACAAGTTCATTAGTTCAGAGACGATCTCATGGCTCAAGTAAGACAACTAATCCACGTCTTCAATGACTAATGGACAATGTCTCTAAAAAGATAAATTTGGCATGTGAAATAAAACATACCAACAACATAAGGCATGTGAAATAAAACATGCTAGGAAACGATAAAGCGCGTGAAGTAAAACACGCTAAAACTACTAAATTACGCATAAGGAAATGTGCATAAGATTAATAATGAATACAATAGTAAATTTTTGACCACCCGGCCGAATACTGTCCATACAAAAGATAACAAACTAATTATAAGGAAAACAATCTTATGATTTATGCTCAGATTGAGCGGAGGCAATCTCTTGATTAGAAGATGGAGCCTTATTGGAGCATATTTCCTTTTTGGTGCTTGGAGTTTTGGAACAGATGGATTTCTCTTTGTGCATGTTACGCCCTGAAGAGGTAGAGTCATAACAATTTTTCCATGCAAACCATTTTAAGATAGAAGCTGACCATACAGTCATTATTTTAGACTTGACTTACATAAAACGTCCACGATTAACTTATTTTGAAGTAAACAGTTCATAAATTTAAATAAATTGTTTACTTATGAACTTAAGCAAAATACATACTTACATTAAAATAATCTGAGTATATTTACAAGATTTAGCAACCCAACATAATTTACTTGAGTAATTCATAAATTAATACTAAAATCTTAAAAGATAAATCTAAACATGAGAATGTATTTGGTCTTCAATTCATATTCTCACTTCCTTAAGATCCAGCAGTTGCTAGCCTTAGAGTTATTATAGGCCGCTTCCTCGTTAGCATCTACAACAACGTCTATAAGGATGTGAGCAACCATAGCTCAGTAAGTTGGGACGGAGACTTAAAATTATACCGCAAACACAAACAAGGTTATTAACCAAATTAATTAGATGCAATGCATGTTCAAGTAAATACCATTGCATGACGTTGTTTGGCCTGTAGTGAGATTAGAAAAATTACACCTGCTTTAATCCGGGTTAAGGAGTTTCCATTAATGCAATAGTTCATGACCAAACTTATGCTAATACAATGGAGATATCACTCCTCCTCCAACTATCTTCGAACCATTGACTTCACTGTTGTCATGACCTCCTCACTTGTTACTTAGTTTGACTCGAGATGAAAAATGGATCAATTATACTATCTAATGCTATTCTTTTCGAAGGAGTTGGTATTTGGCTAAAGAACCTTAAGTTTCCCCTAGCGAGTTGCGATGTAAGTATGATTTATGTTTACAAGTCATATATTTAGTTAGATTTGGTTTAAGGTGTTCAGTCATCTCAAATAAATCATACAAATACAATTTAGAGCAGCAAATCAAAATCATATCATCAACTTAGAACAAGCACATGCGCACAACCAACTATCTAATTAGCATAATCAAGTATAATCTCAAGCTTTCAAGTACTACAATTTAGTACTTTGAAATATTGCAACGTATTAATCTTAACTTATCTGGACTGCTCGCTTGCTTACTTAGGGTATGACTTATACAGGTTGTTGTTGCTAAATCCTATAATGCAAATGTTGTTTCAGTACATATATAGCTATTTTATATAAACTCTATTATGTATTACTTTTATGTTAGCTTTAGTTTAGGGTTTAATATAGTTAATTATCTAGTTTTTCTTTTGTAAGTCTTTTACAATTATTCCTAATTTAGGTTGAGTTTTGATTTAGTTTTTGAAGTCAGTTTTTAAATTAAGTTTTTAACTGAGTTTTCGATTGGGGATTTTATATGTAAACCCTAGGAAATCATTTTGACCCATAATGTGAAACTAATCACATTATTTTCGAGTATCCTAAATATCATTTTGGGTCTCTAACTAATGTTTTAGTCCGTATGGTACATCCTAATCCTAATTTAATTACCGAATTTACTCTTAATGTGATAAAATTTTGCATATTTCATATAAACACCTAAATTTGAGTCTCTTACCAAATTTTGTAATATCAATTTTAATCGAATATTTTCCTACTCATTAATTTCTTTTATTTATATATTATAAATTATTGCCTAATAGGCACATAATGTATATGTCTAATATTTCTCTCACTTCAAATATCATCTCCTAATATCAATTAACATCTCAAAATATCTAAATTCCTCCTAAATCAGAATTTATACCTAATTATCCTAAATTATAAAATTAACTTAAATTTACTATTTTTACCTATTATATATATACTACATAATACTTTAATAATTACATCTAACACCCTAAATACTACAAATATTATACTTCATTAGATTTCAACATCCTAAAACATATAATTATGCTTTAAATCAGTAATTGTCCTTTTAATGACTTAATTAGTCCAAAATTACCCATTTTATGTATTATTTTAAGGCCTAAAAATTATCTAAAAATTTTAAAAATTAATTTTTGAAAAAGGGTTTTGTGGTACTATTCTATATTATCTAAGTAGTCTACATAAAAATTTTGAGTTCAAAAATACACTTTTAAGTCTATTTATTTCTAATTCGAAACATATTCGGTTTTGCATGATTTCTTAAAGATAATATATTTCTAGATATAAATTCATCAAAATAAAATTTTTCCCTAAATTTACATACTAAAATATCTTAGAATAACAAGATTCATAATTTTTTAAATATTTTTAATAATTTAAGAAAAATCATGAGGAAATTAGAAATTACTAGAGTTGGCTGCTCCGATTGCCGCTGGCCTTGTCGGTCGGCTTGGGCGCTACCACCACCATGTAGTGGTGGTGGTCGTCCACTCTTATGTTGCCTTTGGGTGGTGGTTCCCTTCTAAGTCCCTAATTATACATAATTTTTGCAAATTTTTGTAAAACCCTAATTTTTTCTCAATTTTGGAGCTCTCCAATTTTTCTACTTCAAAAACTATCCAAATTAGCTTTTGGTGAGATTTAGCTATTTGTAGGTATTTATAGGGCTCTTGTGAATTTTTAGTACATTAATTAGATTAGACATTAGTTTTATCTTCTTCCATTTTTCTTTTTTTATTGTATTAATTTGATTGGCTAAAATTTTTCTTTTTTTCCCCAGTTGCTATGACCTTAATTTAGATCATTCCACACTTCTTTGATTTTTTTTTCTTCTGATTTTTATTTTATTTTTTTATAATTTTCTAGCATTTTAGGCAATTTTATGTATTTTTACCTACACATAAATACATATGAAGTATAAGTAAATACTCCTAAATATTATTTATGTTATTCTATGATTTTTAGTGTGCATATAATTTATCTCTAGCTATTCGTTAATTATCGGAATGCATTTTACGTATTTTCGATAAATAATGAGTAATATACTTAAAATTTGAAAATTTTATATTCTATCATTTTATTACTTATTTTCTTAAATTCAAATTTATGGGATTACTTTTACTAATATCTTTAGTTTTGTTTTATAATTTAGACTCAATCGGATCTTTTAGCCAATCGTCTTAAATTTTATGTATTAAGTTTGATCCTACAGTTACGGTGCTTACATTTAGGGCTTACAGTGCACCTAGAGGATTTCCTTGGACAAACGATCTTCGTCATCTATAGGATCCTTAGCATGAGCATCGTTATTGCCTTATATATTGATCTTGGCACTTGGATCTTCATTGGCTTCTTCATTACAGCTGTTGACTTTATCATTGACGTCAGCAAAGTCTAAGCACGAGAGATCATAGTCAGGGTGAAACTTGAGGATTTCTTATCTTGCCACTTGAACCCTCTCCAACAACTTTTTTCTCAATAACCTCTCTTATTACTGACTTGGTGTCATAATTACAAGTGCTTCTTCAACACAGGGCTCTTTCCTCACTACCTCCTCTAATTTAGCAATATAGCTTTGTAGCCTAGAGTTGTCGGTCTCCATTCCCTTTATTTGCATCTTGAGCTTGTCTTCTTTGTCACTCATTGAGCTGAGTGTTTAGCCTAAACTCTAGTACTCTTCCTTCTTTCTACGTATATCCTTCTTCGAGTTTTCGACCTCCTTATATTGCTAATCAACTTTAGCCTTAAGGCTTAAGACTTCATCGATAGCCAAAGAGTGTACTAATTTCTTAACAGCAAGTTTCTCCTGATATTTTTTAGCATCTATCTTAGCCCTAATTCTCGCATTCTCAATAGCCACAGTTTGAGCCTTTAAGGAATTATATGCATCCTCAATTTTCTACAATTAGTAAATAAGATGAAATGATGAATTCGCTAGACTACTTGGCAGAATATAAAATAATAATAATTATTATTATTACCTTTTTCATTTCTTTGTTAGCTTCATCTAATGTCATAAGAATGTGGCTGCTAATCTATAAACAAACATGATGGTTAACAATAAAACATGTGCAACAATTGAAAGGATTTGATTAATACTCACATCATACAATTTAGCTACAATATGCACTTTGTTGCAGCCACCAAACCTGCTGACATCTTTCTTCACAATCTCTTTGTTGTTAGGAAGAATAATGCCTTCCATTAAAGCCAAAGATTTTATCCTGTTACCCAAGATTGAATTGGTATGTAGGATGTTGTGGTACCAGTACGAAACGAAGTGCTTACTAACCTCTATGTTAGGGATGAATTTGGCACTACTGATGCTGAAAGCTTTGTTGCGCATTGCCTCATTCGCCCTTTCATCTAATTCCTTGGATCTTTTAGTAGGAGGTTAGCCAACGAGTTCCTTCCCACTTCTTTTGTTTGTACTCGGTACAACATCCATTGGGAGCGGTGACCCTTTAGCAACCTCAAGATTGGTGGCTTCAACCTCACTTCAAGCTTCAACTTCTTGACCACCATCTCTCGGCTCCTTAGATGGAGGAATATTTTCAGCTAGAAGGGTATTAATTTGCGTGGCTTGGGTAAACCTAGGTTTCTCACTCCTTTATTGCCTCTCGGTTAGATGGGAGGCCTTCTTCTAGGTCACTAATTGTTTCTCTACCCCCTCTTTGCCTACTTTCTTAACAGTAGTCGGTCGAATAATAGCAACCGTGGGGGCTATACGTTTGTTGGGTTTGGATTTTTTGGCCTTTGCTTGGGCCAATAACTTGGCAGGATTCATGTTGCCTATGTTCATGTCTGTAAAAAAAGATAGTATGTTAACGATAAGCATAGAGAAACTAAGGACTTACATGTTCCGTATCGATTGAAGCTCAAAGACTAGATTATCCTTCCCTTAAACGAGAACGACCTTCCTCTTATAACTCTACTTGGTATGACTATCTTTCAGTTACATACCTTCTTTTTTGAAAAATATTAGCTCTCCATTTTCATATCGCCTAATAATTCCTTTAGTATCCTAGAAAAACATCTTGTTTTTCCTTCTCTTAAATCTTCTTTACTGTAGTAGCATCATTCGGCATCAATTCAATGTCCTTGGTGCAAATTGGTTTAGTTTATTGGCTCCAAAAATCCAACTCTTCATCTAAAATGATAAACACGAACTTGTCGTGCCATTTGTGGATCTTGGACTCTAATCCATCCATGAATTTCTACTCGTACCTAGCAACCGCAAAATACTAACCGTCAGGCTACCTCCTAATCGTAAAGAAATATTGAAATATCGAAGTAATTGAGGTATAGCCTTAACTTCAATTTCTTTACAAACAATCTCGAAAGCCATAAGAAGCCAATAAGTGTTTGGTGAAAACATACTCAGTGCAACTCAAAAATAGTTGAAGAACTGCTTGACAAAAGCCGAGAATGGGAAGCACAATCTAAAGTTGAGATATTTTAAATAGATGTGAAACTCACACTCCCTTAGAAAACATACCCTTTCCTCCTCTCTCGGCCTCCTAAGATTCCATGTTTTGGGAAGGCCTTTTCGTATTTGTTATATTTCGAAATGAGAGCTTTGTCGGCAACACTGGCCACTCTGTTTGGTGAATTATTGAAGTAAATTATATTATTATACAACTATCTTGCCACATACCTTCTTTCTTTGTCTTCTGGACAAGTATTTGCTGTAAGAGAGTTGATTTAAGCAAGTTTATCCCACTGCTCTACTACACTGTTAGCTGAGCTACTCAAGAAACATGCCATCTTGCTCTTTTTGTGGGGAGAAGAAGTAGTCTCGATCTCAGTTGCTTCAGAATTCAAAAGAATAAGTCGATGAATTATGCTTCGAACCATACTTGATTTGGACTATAACAAATGTCACAGAACTTTTTGAAGAGTTTGAAGGTGAAGATGAAATGTCGAAAGCGAGCGAAAGCTTATAGATGCGAATGAATATGAAATCTATTTTTAGTATTGAGAAGTTCCTTAAATATAGATGATTTACCCTTGTAAATACAACACATTTCTAATAGAGATGATGCGTTGCTTAGATGATGGCATGAATTATTGACATGTGTTTTGAGATAGAAATCCAATGGTTGTTAAGACCCAAACAGTTATTAGTGCCTACGATGTAATTATAGTTAGGGTGATAACTGTCGTACGTGTTATCGTTTAGTCTTTTGATGGGTGGGAAAATTGAAAAATTGTGACCTTTTGGATAAGATGTGATCCGTCCTTCTAAGCGAAAATCAAAGAACTGCTTACATTACTTGACATTTGGGAAATTATTCCCCACTCAACCCCACAAAGAATATTAAAATATTTACTCCCTTAGTCAAATCCTCGACAATGGGAATTAAGGGGCAAATATTGATAGTTGAATTTCATTCACTCCGCTGCTAGTATGCAGATTAACTCAATTCTCAGTTAACACCGAGTAACATAGATCCATATCCAATTTGAATTTAAGGAAAGTAGGACAAACAATTATCACTGGGTACGGTTATATTACAAAATTGCCTACTATTCCTATGTTTTAGGAATGAACTTGATTGAGAGGTCTCCACGTGTCCCAAAAATTATGTGATTAACTGCTGCTTCAAACACTTAATATTTACCTATAAAAACAGAGAAGAAGCACTGTAAGAAACACCTATGACCTTACAACTACTCACTTTATTTTCTCATTAAATTCATTTTACTGACTTAAGTATTAGAATAGTTGTACTGGATTAGCCCCAGTACCTTATAGCCTTTTCTTTCTTTATAGGATCAAAGTCTTATCCTAAAATCACTTAACAACATCACTATTAAGGCGAATTTCTCTACCTTAAAATACTTAATCTTAAACCCCTGGAGGATATGATTGATGTATCATATGAGCTTGTGTTCTCTTCCTTTTGTCTTGACCAGTATGGACGAAAGTGCCTTATTGTTGATTGCCAAGTATAGGTAGAGGTCCCCTCCCTTGCACAGGCTTCGCCGAAATAGATGGATGCTTTAGGAAGTCCTATGACTCCTTAGAGGCTGTTTGATATTGGTGAGTCTACTTAAAACCTTTAGGATTCTTGAGGATTTTAAAGAACTTCATTCATCTATTAGTCCTTCTAAAGACAAATATGCTTAATGCAACTACTATGTTGATGAGCTTCTAGACCTCCTTAACTATGGTAGGGGGCTTCATATCTTGATCTTCTTAAGATAGGCTTTGATCTCGCGCTAAGTGGCCATAAAGCCTATGAATTTTTCGGAGATGACCCCAAATATATACTTTTGAGGGTTTAACTTTAAACCAAGCTTCCTCATTTTGTTAAAAGCCTCTTGCAAATCCTTGATATGCTCATCGGGTTATTAACTCTTAATGATCATATGGTCAACATACACTTCCATATTGCACTCGAGCTATGGCTTAAATAATGCAGTCATCATTTACTAATACATTGCCTTAGCATTTTTGAGATTGAAGGATATAACAGTGTAGCAGTAGGTGTTGAAGTTCATGATGAAGGAGGTATGGACTTCATCTTTCAAGTCCATCTTGATCTGGTTGTAACTCGAGAAGGTGCATTTGAAGCTTAGCAAAGCATGACTCAACGTGGAGTCAACCAATTGATCTATCAATGGGAAAGGGTGGTAATCCCTTGGATAGGTTTTATTGAGGTCGGTATAGTTGATACACATTCACTACTTCCTGTTCATTTTCTTAGCTAGCATGACATTAGCTAGTCAGGTTGGGTACTTATCTTCTCAAATGAAGCTTGCCTTTAGTAGCTTTTGTACTTCTTCTTTGATTATGGCCTAGCGTCCTGGGGAAGAATGCCTCTTCTTTTTGCTTGATAGGCCAAATCTTCTCCTTAATCTTGAGGCTATAGGTTACTAGTATGTTTGAGAAATCGCGCGTATGGATGGTAACTAGGCGAATCAATCTGAATTGGCCCATAAGAGATGGACAATTGCCTCTCGCACCTCTTCTATTTTTTCCCTTAGCTTGACTCTCTTAATCGGCTTCTCTAATGGAACTATTTTTGGAGTGAAGACACCATCACCTCGAGCCACCTTCACATAAAGCTCTCTTTCTCGCCTTTGGTCATATCTACAAACTCCCACCATGGTTAGGGTTGAAAATTTAACTTCAAATGGAGGGACGATATAACAACTTTGAAACTAGTGAAGCTCAATCATCCTAAAAATGCGTTGTAGGGGGATGGGCAATCTATTACCACAAATTCCACTGGCTACTCGGCTATGTTATCATTTTCGCTAAGCTCTATGTCCAAATGTGATGATGCCCTTAAGTTGGATAGTCCCCCCATTGAAGTTAATTAGGTCATAGTGGTACCACTTCATCTATACTGGCAGCTTTTTTAGCATCTTATCATAAGTGTGTTTGAAGAGAATGTCGATAGAGCTATAAGCATCTACCATAATCTTAAGGACTTCGAAGCCTAAAATCCTTACCCCAATTAATAGGGCATCTTGATGAAAGTGTTAACCTCTTCGAGGTCTTTGTTAGAGAAGGAAATAGAGGTGTCCCATCGTTACTTCTTCTCTGTTACAACCATCACCTCAGATGGGGCATTAGCCGAGCTACTACAGCTCGGCCTACTCCTTGGGTATAGTCTTCCAACAATAATGTTGATGACATCGGTGGGGGCTTGATTATTGCAGGGGTCATTGCTCTCTTCTTCTCGGGCCTACTTAGTTCATCACCTCTAAGGTGCCCTCTTTTTACCATCATTGGCATCGGCCTTGTATTTATGAAAGTAGCCCCTTTAGATTGCATACTCTACGGCATTCTTCAATTGGAATCATTCATTTATGGTGTAGCCATAATCATCGTGGAATCGACAACATTTCTCTGAGTTCCAATGATTGGGATTCCCCCTCGTCTTAGGGGGCTTCTACAACAAGCCTTTATTTTAGAGCTCTATGTAAACCTTGACAGTTGGTTTAGAGGTGTATGTTAGTGAGGGTGATGGGTGCTTGTTGTTATTAGGGTTCCTCCATCTTGGTAGCTTGATTGCTTGCCATTGGGGTAGTCTTTAATAGACCCATTCTCTTTTTCTTTTTTCTTACCCGACCTCTCTAAGCTAGCTTTGCACTTGATGTGAATGTTATCTTCTTATTCCATGTGCTTTTGGGCCTTTTGCCAAAATTTGGCTAGGGTCTAAGGCATACTTTTGTAGACTAACCAAAAGAAATCTATGGAAGATTTGATGTCGAGATGAATCGCATGTATAGTAACTCCCTCGTCGAGCTAAGGGATTACGACCATGGCGTTATTGAACTGCGCCACATTATCTTAAAGGGTTTCCCCTTCCTTTGCCTAATTACATACAAGGATGCAGTGTCTTTGGATAAGGGCTTACTAACCTAGAAGTGGAGGCTAAAATGATGAGCATGCTCGTCAAAAGATGTGATTGAGGTCTTTGGAAATGGTTGAACCATGTCTAAGATGCCTTCTTCAAAGTGCCTGGGAAGGCCTTACATATAATTTCATCCCAATGACTATGAAGGTTTATGAGGGTGTTGAAGTGGAGTACATGATCATTAGGGTCACTTGTCCCATCACGCTGGTTCAAGGCAAAGAGCTTAGAGTTTAGAGGTAAGACCTCATCCTAAACACTCTTGGCAAATGGGGTTTTTGCTGTTGGTGACTAGGCTAGCACCCCTCAACTACTTTATTCTCCTGCTTCTCGGAGAGCATCTTAATTATCTTAAGAGCTCATTCAAGTGGCATTATCATCTAGATGAGTTTATGTTTCACTAAGTAGGTGACCCTTTGTGGGAGTTGGTCACCTATTCATTGCTAGCAAGGTTATGGTCATAGTAAACTATAAGCTAAGCCTATTGCTCTTGTACTGGAGGATTGGGTTATTATTTTGCTATTGCTAGGGTTGGTTATTTAAGCCATCATGGGTAGTCTGGTGTACTTGCTCTACCTCTCTACTTCATCAAGTCTAGCTTAGAGTTCTTTGTTATGAGCTGTAAGTTCTTTAAGCATTTTCTCTAATTGATCTAATCGCCATTGTTTAGGAGTAGGCACAACCGGAGGTCGGTTGTTTGGGTTGACAATTTACGATGTGATGAATAAGGCGATTGAGAAAGGTGCATAGAAAGTGTTTGATGTATTTTAGGTATTGGATGAGTTAAGTTCCCATAGATGGTGTCGAATATCGTTAGTAGGATTCAACGAGTAGAGTGAATAAGATTTGGGCTTTTCATTATCCAAATAAACCTGCAAAACAAAGTATAGTAAGGGGTGTGAAGGTATTGTTTGGCATAACCACTTCAATACTTAAGTTAATAAAGTTGTGTATAAAGAGTAAGAGTGCAAGGAGGCTCGAATACAATATGAGTATGCGAAGAGTGTAATGAAAGTTTGTTATTTATAAAAGAGGGTCACTAAGAGTTAGGGGAGTATAAGTAGCATTTTGGCATATCCATACGACCTGGGTAGTAAGAGTATAGGGTTCGACGCACTTCGAATTTGTAGGGACATTACAGTTGTTTAAGTTTTTAGGCCTTATCCTCTTGTCTATTGGTCGTTATGGGGCTTTTTAGTTAGTAGGTTATTTGGAGAGCTTAGGTCAAGGTCGGCAATGAAGAGAGTAAGGTCCAGTATTACCAAATCACGTTGGATTATGAGCCTAATTAGGTTTTCTATGGCCTAGACAAGTCGGCGTGAGCTTGAGAGACCCATGTCTAGTGTGTCCTATCAACACAACCCGTCATTAATTCACCTATCAACTAGCTTAGCATGCACATCCTACATACAACAATAATCTCAATTTTGTTTTTTATTAGAATCGTTTTTTAATTGTCTATCCTCTTAGTATCCCTAAATTAATAATTAAACCATCAATTATTATGTGTCATTTATTTATTTTTATCTTAGCTTCTGTAAGTTCTCTTGATTTATCCTAGCTTCTATTAGTTTTGCTCTCTCTAAGTTATTGTTCTTATTATCTTGATTTATTCTTTCATTTGTTGAATTGGTCAAATTCCCTTAGAAAACGATCTCTCAAGTCACCTACATATTATTCCACTTGTATCAAGGTTAGGCCTCTACTCTTTCTTAACTACAATTAGCATCCCAAAATGGCTTAGTGTTCATGGAAAGTCGACTTACCAAGTAGACCTCCCCATCATGATAGAAAAATATTAAATATCAAAATAGTGTATAGATTTAAAAAAAAAAAAAACTATATTTATATTTCATGTGTTGAAATTTTATTGGTCTCCATCTATGTGGCTTATTGATACTAAAGGTTTTGTTATGTATGTGGGTCAAATATAAATTTGAGAGAGATATGAGCAAGAGGTTTTGAAAAAAAAAAAAATAGCGTTTGTAGTTATATGAAGCCATGTAGGAAGAACTTCTGTTAGAGAACATAGTCTTAAATATAACTTTTTAAAGAAAAAAGGCGCTATTGGATGAATAAAATTACTCCCAAAAGGATTTTGAAACTATGCAGCTAAATGAACAAGCATTGAATATTTTGCCGTGTAGGCTAAATGAAAAGGAGATAACAGAGTAAGAGACATACAGATGAGTGTTCTTTGAAAATTTAAAAGTCAAACCAAATAAAACTATTGATGGAATGCTAGGTAGGTTTATTCCCCTTCCTTTGCAATGTCTTTAAGAGAAGTTACTAATGTTGGAATAAAAAAAAATTTAAGCTCTTTGCCTAAGGATTGGGTTATCTAAATGAACCACCATAATGACTCGTGAAATGATCCAAACACATGATGCGAAGTCTGAGAGAAGACTGTTGCTTTAAAAGCAAAAAATGATTTTTTTTTTCTTTGCCAAAACCTTAAATGAAAATTAAAGTGATCAAGGAAGTTATGATGGGGAGATGTCATGACTGCCGGGAAATTTAAGAATTGGTAAAATTAAACAGCAAGATGGAAAAATATAACAATGGCTACGTGAGGTCAAAGAGAAAAACAAATGAAAAAAAGTGTGTCGAGGTTATTTAGATGTTAAAAACCAAGGCACATGCAACAATGTTGTCCACTCATAAGAAGAATCATGCCTTAAAAACCACGATAAATGATATAGGAAATAATTTGGATTAATTCAAAAATAAATTTGATGATAAAAATTAAAGAATGAAAAACCTTTAAGGGTGAAAATTTAGACTCTTTTATCGTTTATTCTCTATTGCATTCCTCGTGTAATCTTTCCTAACTTATTATGTTAATAGTTGGTTTCCGTTTATAAGATTGACAGCTAGGTTTTATCTTTATACCTATAAAAAAATAGGCTAGAATTGTAATGGATGATATGGTTTTTGAGTTGATTGAGTGATAAAATCACATTGAATCTCTCTCTATGTCTTTCCGAATTTATCGAGAATTTTATTGGTTAATTTCATTCACTTCGCTTGCATTAAGGTTCTTGATTGTTGTATATTAGCAGGTCGAGGTTTCCAACAAATTGTACCCATGTTCTTGGCCTGCATCAGTATTAATGTGTCACGCTCAATATTTACCTTCGATTATTGGATTGCTTTGGCCAACAAGTTTGCATTTATTTCCTCAAACCGCTGCATAAGCTTTTAAGCATGTCATATATAGAGTTTTTGTATATTTATTTCTTGATAGCTTAGAAACCTTTTTGACCGTTTGGCGGGCTAGCCAGTCATTCTCAGATTTTTGGCATGAATCTCGAATAGGACATCCTGCTATGGACTTTGCATAAACTTTTCCACAGACCCCCATAATTATTGTCTTCAAATTATTGTGATGCGAAGGTCAAGCGAATATGTTAAAAAGGTAGTGTCCACATAGAGCTTATCTTCCACCTTAACTAATCAAATCGTTAGTCATCTCACTGAAAGTCTCCTGGAACAATGCGGTCATCCTTTTGCTTGCAACACCTAAATTTTGCATTAAAAACACCCGAATTTTGCTCTCCTTCCACTCGAATTTTGGTGGAATTACAGAAATCTTAGCCGAAACTAAAGTTGTAGAAGCCGGATAACAAGCAACACAGGATGAGCAAAACCGTGACAAGTGATAATCAAGTTCAAGATAATCCAGAGCGACCTCTTCATATCGAAGGCCCTGCTGCAACAGGGAGTTTCGAACAAATAGGTATCGAAACTAAGAATGCCCTTGTGTTGGTAGTAGCTGCACTTGTAATGGGTACGACCTTTCAAGCTGTGCTTCAACTTCCAGATGCATTCCATAAGGAGGGCACGGCTATTGAGGGTGCTGTTCCGACTCGGGTGTTTATCATGTTCCTATTCTGTAACACCTTAGCATTCTATGGCTCTTACTTTGTAATTTGGCATGTCTTAGAAGAATTCCCAATGGAAAGGTCCCTGAAACTTGGACTTTATCCCACCTCTATTGCTTATGGGTTTTGCCTGGGCTCACTAGCACACAAGTCGCCCCTGATCGGCTGGAAGATTGTATTTGTGATAGGTATAGCGCTTTTGATAGCATTTTTGATATACCATTTTACACTGAGGTGTGGAAGATGATAAGCTACGAAAGAAGATGAAACCAAATCCTCAACCATGCCTCATTAGGTTATTTCTCCTTATGGACGGAATGAAACCTCGGCTATCAGTATTTGTCTGTATTCCAGGTTTTTTTTTTTTTTTCTTTTTTTGTGTATCATCCGTATTATGTCAATGTCTGCTTTTTGATAAGCTCTCATAAGCATATACTCCGCGTTTTATGGGTCTGTATTCTGTTATTTTGTCGCAAGTGGAATCTATTAATGTTAATGTACATGAAGGCTTTTTAAGTCCAGATAACCGAAAAAACGAGTAGTCACATAGTCACTTGTTCTTGAGTGCTTTTATGTTGGTAAAGAGTAGGGCTGACAATTTCAAATTCGGACCCAATAGATTTGGATATAATATGATGCCATTTAAATGGGTTAGGGCATGAAAAAAAAAATCAATATAGGATCTAAATGTATTAGTCTGTCTAAATATGGTTAAATTCGTTTATAGATTCATATTTAAGTTCCATATATATTTACAAATTCGTTTAAATAAATAGGTTTTGTAAACGGGTTTAGGTTTAACTCGTGAACCCATTTAATATTAAATTTATATTTTTATTCTTCAATTTTTTTTTCTATTTTCCACTAATATAAAACAAACATAAAAAAAACAAAGAAAATATCAAAAGCAAAATGTAAAAGACATGGAGTCACAACTAAGGTTCATTCCTTTATCTCTCTTTTTCTCACTTCCATATAAATTGCACTTGCAACACATCTTCTTCTTAGGATAGTCTTGTCCTTCTAAGAAATTTGTGTCTTTTGTAATTTAAAAGGAATTTTCGAAATAACCCTAATTACGCTACTAATCTGTTGTTGTTGATTTTATTTAACATCTTCCATAGAAAATTACGTAAACATATTAGAAATCTTCATTTTCTTTGCAAAATGTTTCATAACACTTAATAAATCAAGTGAATTAGATTAAATGGATTACGACAAGATTGTGAAGCTTGCTTAGATTTAATATGTGTCTAAATCAGAATCAATATTTGGAGCATTTAGATTATTTATATTGAATTCCAATATTAGAAAAAGGAAAGCACTTAATTGAATGGGGCACCAAAAAAATTTTTATCAATAAACAATCAATATAGAGTTGTCAGCTTAAGTTATTCACGAAGAATTCCTCTTCAGTCATTTAATTGGCAAGATGGGATTTCGTGATTTCCACATCCAATTGTCTTTCTGAAATTACGCGTTGCTCAAGATTCTCTCAAGTGCTGAGAGTACGCATATCCTTCCTTATCTGATTAGCTAAAATAATATTACTGTTAGGCAATTTTTTTCTCTCTCATATAAGTAGAATTCAGTCTCATTTCAACAGTAATATAATGGAAGCATTTGTTCACTGTACACATATTTGTCGATGCATGCCCTAGAGGTTTTATTTGTTTTTCCTTGTTTTACGCTAGAATTGTGTGAAGCTAAGATAACTCATGTGACATATAATTGTAACTCTGCATGTTGGTGAATGCAATGTGAATGAATGCTTCGACTTTATCAACTGGAAATGCTACATCATTTTACAAGTTTATGTGTTTTAGTAATTTGTATGGATTCTTTTAATTAACTGTACGCGACTTATTCCAAAAAGACATAAATCGGTTCCTCTCCTTACCAACCCATATGTTTACATTTCATGTGGACAAAGAACATTGATTTCATTCCATCTCTATTCCAACGAAAAAGCGTGAACAGTAACGTCGGCAATGACATGACTTTGAAGTAATCTATATGCATGATGATGTGGCTAGGGTTTTAACAAAAATATTATTAAAGTGAATTTATAAACGTGCCGAGCATCCCCTCTCTCCTTATAATTTGGTTGCGTATAGGGGTGCTTGGAAGGATCACGGCACCATGTGAGGTACCGGTACCATTGATATTTGAGCAGGCTTTCACCCTGCGGCGGATGTTGGCTTTAATATATATATATATATTTTTTTTAATTCAATGGAATCAAAATGAATGTGGCGTTGATGATCCCATTCCACCGCTAGCATACAAAGCAATTCACCATCCCATATTGTTTGTTTTCGTCCATTCAACCCACGAAATCCGTCGTGCAACGGATTAAAAATCAGAACTGCCACAGTTTTCTTTTTATGAGAAATTTACCAATATATAATTAAGTTTTTTCTTTTTATGTAATAATAATTACAATATGAAATACTAATGAAAAAATTCTGCACTATTTATTATTTATCTTAAATATATTTTATGTATTATTTGAAAAATAATAATAATATGAGTAATACGCCTATGGGAGACCTACCCCACTCTTTATCTCTCTCACATAGGTGCATAGAAATACAATTGGAAAAAATTCTTTGACTACTTACTCTCCTGTATTTGAAAGGTTTTATTGTTTCTCTTTCTTTTCTAAATTCCACTCTCGAACCTTCTTGTCTCAAGAGCGAAAAATAGGGTTTCAAAATACACTCTAATTTGCTTAGATTCTAATGAATCAATTACAAATCTTTATGTATCTCGATCAGATCTCTTCAATGGTACTAATGTTTTTCTTATTTGGTTATTGTCTTGTGAGGTTACCATAAAGGAAGGCTAGGGTTTGAAAGAAATAACACTTCGAGCGATCAGCGGCTCTTAACAATTGCAAGGAAGCAATTATCAAAAGGAAAAACTCTCGTATTGTTATCTTCATTCCCTTTACTATTTATAAATGTTGTACTTTCTGTTACCCCATAGTTGTATTCTGTTATTGACAAGTAGATTTGTTATATCTATTGATATATAACAAATTGTGACTCCTTTGTATACTACGTTATTTTATTATCTAACATAGACTCTTAATATCTAATGGATTCTTTAAATCTCATGTTCAGTTTGATATTTCTCTTCAACCTTTTGATCTCTTATTCTTCCTTATTTTTTGACCTAACATTTTCCCCGGTCGGTGAAACATAGACCTTATCCTTAAGGTTGAAATGTCTACCTAAGTAGCTTCAGAAGGGTTTAGCAATTCCCATTGAATAAGAAGTTGAGTCACCTTCCTCCCCTATTGAAACACTTCTTGAGTATCTAGAATAACCAAAGGCTTTACTATAGGATTATTAGTAATAGCCTCCATTGGTGATGGCCTCTATACATCTATGTTACCCTTGGCTTTCTTTAATAAGGAAATGTGAAAATTTGGATGTATTATAGATGTTTCTAATAGAGCTAATTTATAAGCTACTGGTCACACTCTCTGTATTACCTAAAATGGTCCATAATAGTGCTTGGATAGCTTATAAGAAAGTCTGTTAGCCAATGTAGTTTGCCTATACAGTTGCAATGTGACATAAGCATGGTCTCCCACCTGCAATTCATTAGTTCTGTGTTTATCTACAAAACACTCCATTCTTTGTTGTACCTTATTCAAATTTTGTTTCAAGGCCTTCAAAATATCATCTCTAATTATGAGCTCCTAACCAACAGCCTCAGTTGAGCTCAAACCCCTAATATAATCAAGTAATGTAGGCGACTCCCTCCCATATAAGGCTTGAAATGAAGACATTTGAGCATTAGTATGAAAACTATTGTTGAAACATAATTCTACCCAAGGTAGATACTTTGGTCACTCCTTTTGATTATTCTTCACATAAGCTCTCAAATAGTGTTCAATACACTTATTTAACACCTCAGTTTGCCCATCCATATGAGGGTAGGTAGAGCTCATTCTCAATTAAGTCCCACCAAATTTAAAAAGTTCCTACTAAAAGCGACTTACAAATACTCTATCTCTATCACAAACCATTGTTCTTGGGATCCCATGCAATTTCACCATAATTTCAATGAACAATCTAGCTATTAAAATTGTTGTATAATTCTCTGGTAGTGGGCCTAAGTGACAATACTTAGTCAATCTATCAACAATTACTAATATAATTGAATACTTTTTTGAAATCGATAATTCAATTATAAAATCCATCAATATATCCTCAAAGACTTTTTGAGGAATAGGTAAAGGTTAAAGAAATCCTACTAGATTGTTTGTCAAATATTTAATTTGTTGGCGAACATGGCACTTCTTTACAAATTCCTCAACATTTGTTCTCGTCTCCTTCTAATAGAAAGATGTACATACTCTTTTAAATGTCTTCAAAACCTTTGTGTGACCTCTTATAGGTATAGCATGAAACTCTATTAAAATGGTAGAAATTAGGGGTGAATTAGCAAGTATATAGATCCTTTGACCAGTAAATAACAAATCATTTTTATAGGTAAAAGATAATGAAGTTGGCTCTCCTCTTTTATACTGCTCCTTTAGCTTTATCTATTTAGCGTTCTTATATAATTTATGTTTAAGGAATGTAATGAAATCAAAAGATGGTATTGTGATAACGCCATCAATTGAAATTCCTTATCGAATTGCCTAGATAAGGCATCTACTACTTTATTTTCCACCCTTGGCTTGTATTCAACATCATAGTTGTGTCCCATTAATTTAGCTAAGAATTGTTGTTGCTCAAGTGTTTAAATAACCTAAGTCATGATCTATTGCAAACTTTTCTGATCTATTTGTATTACAAAATGGTGTCCCAACAAGTATTGGTGCCACTTCCTTACTACCTCCACTACAGCTACCAATTCCCATACATATATACTAGATTCTTGTAATCTCAAACTCAACTTTTTACTGAAATTTGCAATTGGATTTGCTCCCTGATGTAGGACAACTCCTAGTCCTAATCCTAAAGCATCGGTTTCTACTATGAATGTGTTTGTAAAATCTGATAGAGTAAGAACAGGCACTATTATTCTTAATCTGCAGCAAGCTGTCAGACAGAAGGAGCTGCAACAAGACAGGATTTACAGCAAATTGGTGTGGAAACTAAGAATGTGCTGTTGGTGGTAGCTGCGCTCATAATGACTGCAACCTACCAAGCTGCTCTTCAACCACCAGGAGGATTGTGGCAAGAGGATGACCATGACCATTCAAGTGATAATACAAGTGCTGTTTTATCTACTACTACTAACCATACCGCTGGAAGAGCTGTAATGGGAAACAAGAATCCATCGACATATGTCATGTTTCTAGTATTCAACTCCATGGGATTCTTCGGCTCTTACATTGTAATTTGGTCTCTCCTGGAGGGGTTTCCCATGAAAAGGGAGCTGAGACTTGCATTGCTGGCCCTCACTTGTACTTACGACATTTCCATGGCTGCACTCGCACCAAACGAAATCATCAACTGGATCTTCGTGGGGATTTCAATACTAATGCCTTTCCTGTTCCCTATGATTGTGAAGTTATCCAACCGTGTATATAAATAAGCTAAGAAGAAGATGAAATCCTCAATCACCTCAAGTTATGCCTCCTTATGGACTTAGAGTAATTCACACTTATCCATAATTATCTGAGCTCTGGTTTTTGATGTATATCATCTGTCTCATTTTGATGTCTCCTCTCCTATAGTCTCCTTATGGACTGTATATGCGATGAGCTCCAGTTCCCTTTTACAAACAAAATCAAGAAAAATTTGCGACATGGACCACTCAAAGATTATTGGGGGTGAAAGCTGAAATCCATATATTTCTAGAATAATTGAGTCTTCTATTAAACTTAAGCTTTGTTTAGATTTTTCTCTGTATTTTATTTATATTTTATTTTTGTTTGATCTATATTTATTTGAAATTTGGTATTTAAAAAATTGTTTTATCTGAATTACGATAAAGATGGTAATTGGAATTCAGAATTGGAAAATAAAAATTTAAGTACTTTTGAGAGAAAAGTTTTAAATATGTATATTTTATGTATTGAAAATGATTATTTTAATTAATATTTTTTAAAAAATATGTTTTCAATTTTTTTGGTATCTTATTTTTACCAAACACAAAGATTTGATTAAAAAATAATAATATACCAATAAGATAGAAAACAAATTAACTAAATGGAGCCTTAAAACCATTTTAGTCCTTTGGTACTTAATCTTTCATGTCATTTTAAATTAAACGATTCAAATTAAATATTTTAAATAAAAAAAAATTATGACTTACTAAAAATACGAGTGCTCTATTAACTTTGCTACGAGCATAAATAACTTCAATTGAATATGTCTCTTCCTATATTCAGCGCTTTTATCATTTCACGTTAATGCTGTGGCATTTTCATCCTAAATGATCTTTGCTCACTTGCAATTTTTTTCTTCTTCTTCATTTTTTTTTTTCCTTTTCTACACTCTCTATTCATTTGGAAGACGATACTCCCTCTGTTTTCTTCTTCTTACCCATTTCTCTCTCCTCTCCTTTCCCGTTTAACGTTAACTATTTAAATCTCTCTCTCATCTATTCTCTCAACACATCTGTCCTTCTAAAACTTAGTTTTCTATGTAGTTGTCATTTAATTTCTTTTTTCTTTTTAAGAAAAAGATTGCAAATAGGATTGTAAATGAACCAAGTGAATCTGCCATTACACTGTTACTGTCTGTTAATACAGTTACAACACTTGTTTTCTTCTTCGATACTCATCCACAGAGGAAACTCAAACGCTTGCTTGGAGAATATTGACAAATAGTGGCTGCATATCACATTCACGATTAGAAAAAATACGATAGGCCAAATGCACCAATCATACTATAGAGATTAACTGCATCGGATGTCACCAGAGCGACCAAACTTTCACTTTGAGTTTGAAGTTTGTCAATTATATGAGATAACATTTTCAATGGAAAATATATATATATATATAGGAACTGTCAATAATAACAACTAAGTTTTCAAACAACGGATTGCACAATCAAAGACCAATGAATATGAGATAGTTAAGCATGCAACATGTCTTTTGATTTTTTTTTTTTTTTATTTTATCTTTTCCCACCTTGATGCAATTTATCAAATTAAGAATAATTAATAGCCAAGCCAATAAGTTACATATTTTATTTCACTAGTTCGAGAAGTTTATTACTTCTATAATTTTGTACAAAAATTACGATAGTAAGCCGATTACATGATAAACGTGTATTTGATGACTTTGAAGAAGTTTTAAACTGATGACATGTATAACATGTCCTTGAAAGATGCATGAGAGGATGGATTTCCAAACTCCATGTCTTAAATGTTCACATATAATAATGGATCCAAAAAAGTATTGTTGAGAATCTTAATCCATTCTTATAACTGGAATGTTTGTGTCCTATCTTTTTTTCTTGTTAATATAACCCTTTATAATATATTTGCTATAAAAGTATTGTGAATTCTCTCAACTTTTTGTGATATAATTCCTCGCGAACACATATGTGTGTATTTTTTTTTTTTCTGGTAAGTTTTCTCGAATATTTATATTTGCATCTTATAGTTCGTAATTCCCTTCTACAATTTTATATTTTTCAATGTAAAATAAAAGTGCTCTTTTCCTTTAGAATTGTTATTTTTTTTCAAAAAAGTCAACTAAATGTCCTCAAAACTGTAATCACACTCCTGGATTTGTAAAACTAACTGTTTATTTCGTGGATCAGTCCTCAAGATTTGTGAATCTCCTAATGTTCATAGTTTTCTTCAATAATTGTAACTTATCTCTTGGCCCTCTAGGGGAATTTTAATTTTCCTCCGTCGGAACTTCCATCTTTTTTTTTTTTTTTTACCAATATTCCAGTCATTTTACGGACAATTAAATAATCTTAGGAATAAAGTAATTTTATGAATCAAACGGTTCCACGAATTTGTATGAGGTTTACAAACTTTTAAGTACTTCTATATATTTCGAGTAAAATTATGAATATCAAGTGATTTTATGAACAATAAATCTCGTAAAATTACTCAAATGTCTACAGTGATTTCAACATTATTACGAACTTCTTTAAGTGTCCTTTTGAGATTTAAGTAAAATTACGAACTTTGAGTAATTAATGAAATTTATTATTGATAAAATCATTAATGATGTTCATGATGAATTCAACAATGAATGTTTGAGTAGTGACTTTTGTTACTATTTTTATAAAAATTTAACTGAAATTATGAACTTTCAATGATTTTATGAAGTTTATCATATGTAAAATTACTCAAAAAGTTCATAAAAGAATTAAAAAAAGTGATTTGACTTAAATGTTACTATCGTTGAATTGGTTATAAGTGATCAAGTAATTTTACACAAATATAAAATTTGTATAGATTTTGTAAAATCAGTTATTGTTTGTAGTTTTACTTAAAAGTTCCTAAAAGGTTTCAAAATTCCTAATCCGACTCTTATTCGTGAACATAACTCGCCTTTGGTAAATTAATTTTGAAGCACCCTGAATATATGATGACGATGTTCGCCAGAATTTCTCATTAGCTATTTCATCTACAGATCTCTTTCATAGTTATTGATTTTTCTTCTTAATTTATTTCCGTAATTCCCCGTCCTCAAGGGATTCTTTGGCAAGAGAAGTATTGCATCTGGCACCGGACGTACCGACATATACATTGACTCACGTACCTCCATTCCTTTCCCCCCCTTATTTCATAAACGTCTTACCCCACTTTTACTCCTTGAAAAAATTTTAATTCCTATTAAATCCCTTTATCCCTTAAAAGTCTTACCCTACATTTACTCCTTAAAATAATTTTAATTCCTATTAAATCCCAATCCCTAAAAATGAGGAATGGTGATTCCTTGTCGAACTTAAGAATTGCAATACGGTAACAAATTGACCACCTCTGCCCCCTGTACTCCTCTTTCCTCTTAACTCTACAGAAGAGGAAAAAAAAAATAAAAAAATCACCACCACCAACATCGATCTAGCCCCCAAGATCCAAACCCAATCACCACCTCCGTCATCCAAACACCTCGCAGATCTAAACTCCTTGTAGACCCAGACCACAGATCCCCTCTCTCTCCTCACAACCGCCATCTATTCTCCCACCACGACGATCTCCACCTTCTCCCACGACCTCCATCTTTTCCTATGACCTTGATCGTTGTTGCAGGTGGCATAGACGATGTAGTATGTGAAGTCGCCGTACGGGGTAGCAACGGAAGATTTGGTCCTGTTGCAAGCTAGTAAGGCAAAGTTCGTCTAGATCTGAATTTGTGGAGCCGCTGAGGTTAGAGTTACCTGAATTAATTTCCAACAACTTGACATGGAAGCTCGGGTTTTTCCAAGAGATTGAATACCCTAAATTGGTTAGTACCTCTATGGTGCTTCAACTTACATAGAAGAAGAAGGATTCTTAGAGAGAAGTTGTAACTGGATGGTCGCTTTTTTAGAGAGAGAAAATGGAAAAATTTTGTGAAAATGCATGCTCTTGATCTTGTTAATTTTTTAAATTGGTGGCTTTTATTGAAATTCCTTGGTTTTAATCAGTTTAGCTGTCCATTTGAATCAAGATTAATGGCAAAAGGCAAATGAAAGGTATGAGACGAGGGTGATAACCAGTTTGAAGAAGAACTTGGATGCATAGCAGAGGTAGGTTTTAGAAAAAAAGAAAAAAGACAATATGGTCATTTAAATGCTATTACTATTCTAATCCTTGATTGCTTAATTTTTTTAACTCAACAATATAATATATATTACATATTTATTCTATTAACAATAAACGGTGATTCTATTACAGCCCTCAAAGTGAATGGCCCATTAATGATATCCACGTGTTCCCATGTTAATATCTTGTTTCGTGTCAAACGAAGATTGGTCAGCTCGTCTATACATAATGAGGTGATACCTACCAGAATACAGATGACAATAATAGAAGTCAACATAATAAAGGTATGTCATATGTCCTTGTATGGTATTACCTTCTTTCACCAGTTAATGAAATCAGTAGTCATCGCACTGCAATTTCCATCATAGAGGACATGAATCCGAGAAATCCAAGATTGGAAAGCTGAATAGGCTTATCTTTGTCCTTTTTTTTTAGTTTTGTATGGTATTCATATAAATATTTGACGTATGTATTAGTATTATTGGATATTTTTTCCTTGTTTGCTAACGGTCAACAGAAACAGGATGAGCGAAACCGAACCTAATATGCAGCAGCAGCAAGCTGTTTGCATAGAAGGAGCTGCAACGAGACAGGATTTACAACAAATTGGTGTGGAAACTAGGAATGCGCTGTTGGTAGTAGCTGCGCTGATAATGACTGCAACCTACCAAGCTGCTCTTCAACCACCAGGAGGATTGTGGCAGGATGATGGCAATGACCATACCGCTGGAAGAGCTGTAATGGGAAAGAAGAGTCAATCGACATATGTCATGTTTCTATTTTTCAACTCCATGGGATTCTTCGGCTCTTACATAGTAATTTGGTCTCTCCTAGAAGGGTTTCCCATGAAAAAGGAGCTGAGACTTGCATTGCTGGCCCTCATTTGCACTTACGACATTTCCATGGCTGCACTCACATCAAACGAAATCATCAACTGGATCTTCGTAGGGATTTCAATACTAATGCCTCTCCTGTTCCCCATGATTGTGAGGTTGGTCGACTGCGTGGGGGGTAAGCTGCGAAGAAAATGAAATCCTCAGTTGCCTCGGTTTATGTCTGTTTATGTATGGAACAAGGTAATTTACACAGCTCTCTGTATGACTCTATCTGTCTGTATTCAGGTTTCCTTGTATCTTTATCATCTGCATCATTTTATTGTCTCTCCTATATACATGGATTATATGTATGTATCTATATCTACAAATAAAGTAAAGAAAAATTGCAACCTGGACCACTCAAAATTCAGGGGACAGATCTGTAATCCCCGGATATTTCTAGAATTGAGTGATAAGCACACTAAAACAAAGTGTATATTTGCATCCAAAAGAACCACTAAACCCTTTCATATTTTAAGTTATTTTCTTTTTTAATCCTCTTTTTATATCAAAAATTCCTTTATATCTTTCTTGTCATTTTAAATTATTTAAGTCATCTATATATTTATAGCATCGTACCTATAACAACCCTTCTACATGTCTAAAGTAAATGACTCGATTGAAATGTATATAGCTTAATTAAATGTTTCCTAAAATACAAGAAAAAATTATGACTTGCTGAAAGTATGAGTGCGTAATTAAACAAAATTTGCCACGAGCATAATTAACTTCAATTGAATATATCTCTTCCAATATTCAGCCTTTTCATCGTTTCATGCTAATGCTGTGGCACTTTTATTCTACATAACCTTGCCACTCACAATTTTTTCTACTTCTTTATATATATATTGCTTTTTTTTTTTTTTTTAATTTGTTTTCTCTCTCTTCTACACTATACATTTGGACGACATGCTTCCTCCCTTCTCTTCTTTTACCTACTTATCTCTCCTCTTCTTTCCCGATTTAACGTTAACTATTCATAATCTCTCTCATCTCTTCTCTCAACACACCTG
Source organism: Lumnitzera littorea (assembly GCA_024138015.1). NCBI lineage: Eukaryota > Viridiplantae > Streptophyta > Magnoliopsida > Myrtales > Combretaceae > Lumnitzera > Lumnitzera littorea. The sequence continues at coordinate 1,682,953 of JAMXBB010000008.1, read as the reverse complement.
TCCTTCAAATAGGATTGTAAAAAAACCAACCGTAATAGGATTTTGAAGGTTTAGACTGATGGATTGAAAAATTATTCGCTCGAATTGAGTCAAGTTTTTATTAAACCTAAAAATTATGAATTTGAGTTCGACTTGAAAAAGAAATATGAAGTTTAAGCTTGTTTACATTAGGGAGTCTATACAAGCTTGAACTCATAAGCCTACTCTCAAGTTAGGTCATTAACCTAAACATTATATTATATGTATTACATGATATATATATAATATATGCTATATATTAGCTATATTCATTACATTTTGTTATATTATAATATAATAATATATTATATATGAAGCTTATGAGCTAGTTAATAATCTAGCTCTTAGGCGGGCTTCTTAGTAATATAAATTAGTTGGCTAAATAGAAACTTGAACTAGGCTCATTTGATTAAAGGGCTTTTAATTTAAGTCTAAGTTTGAGTTAAGTTGCGCTCGAATATCTTAAGAACAAGTCTTTCCATTTGTAGTTACAATTATAAATTATCTTTAAACTCTTGTTTAGATATGGATAAATTTTTTAAACTCCTTAAAATAAACTCTTAAAAATAGGCAAATGAGCCAAGAACCTTAAAATTGTCACTAGTGACAGTTTGAGACTTTTGTGCACATGTTTTGAAGTTATATAGGGAGGTGAACTCACTCTTTTAATTGTCAAGTTAGTTTATACATCCGATCAACAAAGTGAATAATGTATCTATAATCTCCTCTTTCTTCTTATTATGTTAAAAAAAAAAAAACTACTTAAACCAAGTTAATTATTCTATAAAAAAAAATCGATATAATTTTTTTCCACTCTGCAAAAGACCCCGTTAACGAGTTCATCCTATGCACAATAACAAGATAACTGTATGGTGTTTAATCACGATAGAATCTCTAGACTCTTCTTATCTCGTTGTTGAGTGGGAATTGATAACAGTCTCCTTTGTTTTATTTTTAAGGAGGTTAATAACATGGCAATCTCAATGACTTCGCTAAGTCGATCGGTAAGAATCCAAAGGAAACTTATTCCTTTTCCCATCATAATAGTCTACAAATTCCAGCATTATTCCTCTGAACGGTGAAAACTTTTTCAATTATTGGAGGATCAATCTTGGAAGTAAACTAAGGATTGGGTGCTTTTTCTTCTTCAGTATCATGAAGGTTATTCCATCATTGCTGTTACATTGCTTCTTTTACAAAATAATTAATTGAGGTTCAGAGGATTCCTTACCGACTAAAATAGTGTAAATTTTAGGATTCTAATTATAAATTAATTCTGGTAAAAAAATTATAAATTAATCGAAAGACTTGACATTAGTGGATAAGAGAATTTATCATAAGGTGGTTAATGTTGTGTAATGGGGTTACTGTAGATGGTCAAGCAAGTGCAAGTTGCATGAAGGTTGACCTTGAGAAATCTTGAAATGATGAGACGTGAAGGGATGTTGTTAGAGGTTGTACAGTATTACCTTAAAGCTATCGTATTATGTATGTGCTTATGATATGAAAGTCATATTACAAGTTAGAGATTACAAGATTTTAACTAAATAATTATTAATTTTATTTTATAAAGCATATATTTGAATAATTATAAAAATAACTATGTAAATTGATATTTCACAGCTGGTAAGAATCGTAGGGAATTGGAATTCCTTACCAATCATAGAATTGAGTAGCCAAAATTTTAAGAAACATGAGTTTGAGCCATATTCTGAAAGAATAAAAGATTTGAAACAGAAGTTTTCTATCTCACAATCAAAGTCTAGACCAAATAGCATGCTCTCTTAGACTTATCCTTTAATATTTGAGTCTGAAACGCTAGTCCCTCGAGTCTTAGCTCATTCCAAGTTTAGAGTAACTTGCAAAATAGACTATTAGAGGATAAGCAAAGCTATAGCTTAGTGAGTTCATGTCTCACCACTATTATTTAAGTAAGTTATCAATCATTAATTAGCACAACATATAATCTATCTACATATGGGATGAATGTACGTGCGATAAATGCAAACAACACATTTACAAGAGTCTAGAACTATAGAAGGTGTAGATTTACGTTATCTATAATTTAATTAATCCTCAATATTTGCCCATATGGAGTACCTCACTTGAACTGTAGGAGGTTGTTTGAGGGTATGGTCGCACCGAAAAGACTCAATGCTTAATCATCATCATGAAAATAACACAATCATGAGTGCTACAAAGACCAAACTATGTAGACCCTGACTTAGGACATCTACCTTCTACTAGTATCCTAACTATAATGCCATGTAAGCCTTAATCAAAGGTGATCTATTAGCTTTGCCTCAACAAGTAAAACTATCATCTACTGCTTCTAAGAGCATACATAGAGGTTTTTGAAAGGATAGCTTTTGAGAGCACATGTTAAATTTAAAATAAATTTTCCCTTCTTGAAAATGTTTAAAAATATATATATTTTACGAATAGTTCAAAAAAAAATTGGTAAAGCTTTCCATTGTCTTCTTCAGTTGTTGGTGACTCCTATGATCTATCTATCTTTCGTTCCCCTCTAACATTTGAATCTCCTTCTCCTTTGTCTCCAAACACTTTATCGTACACGTTTTCTCATGATCAATCTTTCACTAATCATGATATTGCACTCTCTTCTGATTCGTCTTCTTCATTTGTTCCTTTAGAACAGTCGCATGACTAATACAAGCATTTTACTAAAATTAAACACGCTTCACAATGGTCGACCTGATGAGATGATTAAAAGGTATAAGGCTCGTCTTGTAACAAAGGGTTTCACTTAAGTTGAAGGCCAAGACTTTCATGACACTTTCTCACCAATAGCATAAATAGGCATGGTTCGGATTTTGTTACCTTTAGCTGTTGCATCTTTTTAGCCCGTTTTTCAAGTAGATGTAAACAATGCTTTCTTGCATAGCCATTTGGATGAGGATATTTACATGATTCCTCCACTAGGATATCATAAAACTTCCTCTCATCAAGTGTTCAAGTTAAAGAAATCTTTGTATGAATTAAAACAAGCTTCTCGATAGTAAAATCTAGAAATTTCCAGCTTTCTTGTTTCCTTGGGTTTTTCTCAATCCTCTCATGATGTGTCCTTGTTTTCTTATCATTCTAACAATGGTTGTGTTTTTATTTTTCTATATGTCGATGATATGCTTATCACAAGGTCGGATGCTACCTTTATTACTTATGTCAAGAGTAGTCTTGATGAGAAATTCACTATAAAAGATCTTGGTCATGCTCGTAAATTTCTCATAGACGTCTTACATGATGTTGGTCTTTTAGGGGCAAAACTAACTAGTTTTCCCATGTAGCCACGTCTGTCTCTTAACAATACTGTTGATGCTCTCTTGTCCGATGCTTCCTTTTATCGTAGGCTTGTTAGTCGTCTATTGTATGCTTCTTTAACTAGACTTGATATCTCTTTACTGGTCATTGGTTGAGTCAATTCCTAACTCATCCACGTAAGCCTCATTTGGATGCTTTATTTTACTTACTATGCTATCTTAAGGGCATTATTGGTTATGGTCTTTTCTATCCAATCAATAACTCCCTATTCTTAAAGGATTTTTTTGATTTTGATTGGGGCTCTAGCTCTATGGACAGGTGCTCCTTATCAGGTTATTGTGTGATGCTTGGTGATGTCTTGGTTACTTGAAAAACTAAAAAATAATCTACCGTCACTACATCCTCTATTGAGGCAGAATATAGAAGTTTGGGTGTTGCTACCAAGGATTTGTTATAGGTTTCCTATATTCTCCGTGATCTTGGTTTTTTCAGTGGAATTTATAATCTCTTTAGTTTATGATAACAAGTCTTCCCTACAAATAGCTTACAATCCTTGTTTTCATGCACGGACTAAACATATTGATGTTGAAGCTCATTTCATTCACAATCATGTTACATCTGGTTGCTTGTGGCCTAAATATATTCCTTCCACAATTCAAGTTGTTGATATTTTTACCAAGGCCTTGCCCACCTCTCAGCTACAAAAGTTATGTTTCAAGTTGAGCATGCAAGAAGCTCCAACTTAAGGTGGGGCTATAGAAATATATAAATACTTTATATTTATTTTATAGCTAAACATTTTGTATATAGCTTTGTTAGTTACTGTTGAGTTTAGATAGTTACTATTTCGGTTTAGTTTGTTCATTTAGTTAGGATTAGTTTTATACTTCCATTTACTATAAATAAGCTACTGTACTTTCTCTCACTAATTAATGTAGAGTTCATCAATTCCACATGCTCTTTGGTCTATACAATTTCCACTCAATTCATTTACTATTTGCATATACTTTTCAAAGCAATCTAGATGACTTGATTGACGTCGAAGTTGGACTGCAACTTCTCACAGTTTACTTCATGATAAATATAAGATACTTTTTTTGACATGCGAAGTTGCTTAGTAATACATAGCTTTACACAATATTAGCTATTTAAAATATTTTCTTGTATAGTATTAACATATTATTATTTTACAATTAACTTATAAATAAATTTTCTTTTTATTTGTTTTTTTTTTTTTAAGTAAACATCATATAAATTCTAATTTTCCAATCAAACAAAACTTCTTTTTCAACTACTATATAAATTAGATATCATAACCATTGCTTTAAAGTTGAATAGTGAAACTCGAGAAGAATATGTTTTTAAACAATACGTCCATTTCTTGAAACTACTGCTCCATACATTTCACGTTACATGTATATAAACTTTAATGTTATATTAAGGTTATAATATGCATACATTATTATTTGTCATATAGATAAGCAAAGCAAGTCTCATGACTGCAATATTATAATAAAACGAGCATACCTATGTCTATGCATATATATATATATATTTCTATGCCAATGCACATATTTGCACACACATTATATATAAATAAATGGAAATATGCTTTTCCAAATAACTCAAGATGTGCAATTATGTTAATATAGGATATAACTTTGGTATGCAATTTATCATACGGACTTATAGGTTTCCCTTGGTATGTATATAATTACACATATTATACATATATATAATTTTTAAATGTACTTCTTATATGTATAGATATTTGCATTAATTATTTTATTTTTTTTTATTTTTAATGAGTTATACGAACACACATATATGTATGCATAATCACTCGTACATATCCGTATAATTGTAAGTAATCAAACTCATATATTTATTTATTTAGTATTATTGACAACATTGCTGCTACAACTACTATCATATTATTATATTATTATTATCCTTACTATTACATTATATATACAATAAATATGAGTGTCTACAAAAGAAATTGTTTATTGAAGACTTTTATTACATCAAATATCCATTAAGCTTAACTTTTTCTTTTTCAATGATATTATTAAGCTTAACTTTGCTATTTCATTATAAGTCATTATCATATTAAATTAATGTTATTATATATATATATATATATGTATTTATCTATATTATTAAAGTCAAAAGGGTTTTAAGTAAACGTTATTTCCTCAAATTACAATTTAATTCTCAATCTAAATATATGTAATAACAAAACCAATACTAAACTAGATCGTTAAAAGTATAAAAATAAATATATTTGTTAATTCATTAATATACAATATACTTTGAATACTTTTTTTCCTTTTCTTTTTTGAGGCCTCATACCTAATTTCTCTCTCCCACTTCCTTATTCATATCTTCTCATAGTTTCCAATAAAGCCACTTTCTTTTCTCCCATTGCCGTATGATTTTTAGAAAAAAGTCATTATAGGTTATATAGATATATTAGAAGTGAGATTTGTAATGGAAAATAGAAAATGTTTTACTATAAGTTTTAGATAAACATATGCTTCTATTTTTTTTTTTTATTAGATGTAGAAAAAAATACAAAAATTATTCTTTTGCACACACTGAAGGTACGCCAATAGCTAGTGTGTATATGTGTGTGTCTATATATATATATACATATGGAAATGTTTATAACAGGTATAGAAAAGTCAAATTTTCGCATCTAAAAATGAGAAAATGTATGTGTATACCATACCTTATTTCAGTTTTCCATTCTTACCTGGCATTTTTCTCCACAAATGCACAGCTGTTTCCACTTCATCCATAGACCATAACAAAGAATGAAGGACACTAACTTTAACAGCGACGAACTCCTAAGCCCATAACTCGCAACTAGCCATGATTTCAACTTGATTTTTAATCAAGTATTCTCTTTCATTATGAGGAAAAACTCTCAAATATTCTTCCACTCATGATAACTGACTAATAGCACAAAGACTGCTCCAAAATTTTTACTTAGTCAAGATCAAATCCATCCAAACATCTCAATGCTTACAATGATAACTTCCATATCAATAGTAGGGACGCATGTTCTTAGCATGATTTCCTTTATTCCATTTATTTTTAATATATAGCAAGCATACCTCATGATCTCCATTGAGCATACGTTTTATTCCCTTCATAAATCTTGTCGATAGACACATTTTATGTGATGAAACCCAATTTAAGTCGGAGCACACCTTGCATCCTATATGTTTGGTAAAATGCTACAAAGGAAAAATGCAGCAGCAGTATTGTCTATTTTAGGTGAATTTTTGTGTGTTTCTTTCACTTTCTGTCAATTTAATTCAGAAAAAAGTATCCTACTACAATTTCATCATACTTTTGCGCATCGATCATTGTCCATAACTTTAAATATTCTTCAAAAACATCGCCTTTCCTCAAATAAAAATGATAACCCTAACAATCTTTTATTCTTCTTTTATTTTTGTTATTTTTGCTCATCATATCTCGTTTCTAGGCTCTTCTAGCTGATAAAATTGACTAGAAATTAACTTAAGATGTATAGAAAACCCATGAAAGTGATTAGGAAGTGGAAGAATCAAAATATTTAATTATATCTGATAGTATTTGAAGGTGGATAAGAGGAAACTTGGAGATTTGGGTTTGATTTTCGTACCCTACAATAAACATGAGGAAGTAGGGATGATCGATGTTGAAAGTATTCCGTGCCTAAATTAGGTTGGCGGTGATGGTTTGCGATGCCATGGCTAGAGAAGGACGGCATCTGATCTTGAACGAAGGAACTTGCATAGGGCTTACTATGAGGAGAAGGAAGAAGAAGAGGAAAAAGAAAAGGAAAAATGCAGTCCCATGTTACTAGCTGAAGAAACAAATACAAGAATATATGATAATATGTAAGTTGCTGATATTAGCAACTGAAACTTGGAATAAGATGAGAGGATGGATAAATATGGTGTAATTTCTTAGAACTTAATGGCGCTGTAACTTGCCACATGTTTATACAATAGAACAAACTTTCACAATATAGATAAACCATAACAACATAAACAACACATAGACAGTCATCTTCATAATATTCATACTCCAAGACAATCCAATATAGAGTTATAAACACCTTTCCAATAAGTAATGCACAAGCATTATAGCTTAAGGGGTTATAAACAAGGTTAAGCCATGGGGTATATGTAAGTCAAGCAAGAGTAGAGTTGGAATGGGGGTGAATTAGTGGAATGAGATACCTATTCAAACATTGTATATAGATCATACTCTTGATAGCATGATACAAGTGATAAAGTCAATATTGGACTATTTTATTTGTTGTTAACGATGCAAACTCAAATTGTTCCCATAAGTATCATCAACAATGTGGATTAGATTATTTTATATTTTGACAGAGTTTGAGTAAGTCCAAATTTTAGAACATCAAGATCATATTATTTACTATACTGTATAAAATAACATAATGAATCCTGTTTATTGCATTTAGTGATCATAGGCTTACGTGCAATGCATTATGTATACGTCTATGTATGGTGTAGTTGTTACATACTGAGACTCATAACTCACCATTTTGAAACTTTTAATCTTTGTAGGTGATGATATTTATGCAAACTTGTGCCAAAATTTAGGAAATGACACATATTGGGGTGATAAGTTTTATTCTATAGTTGGCATGTCCCTAATGATTTTTGAGAGAAAAAATTGAGATGATTCATTTTTATAGCCAATGCATCAAAAGGGCTTTCCATTATTCTGTAAAATTTTCCGTCTTCTTTTTTTATATTTTATTATACTATATAATGTGTAGATAAATTAATAAATTTAAAGAAAGTTTTCTTTTACAAAATTTATGAAATATCAAGAACTCAAATGGAGATAGATAATTAAGTATATGCTTGACAATCCACTTGTTTAGTTTATTGATAATTTCTTTTATTGAATAAAATTCATCTTTTCGTTAAAGGAAAAAATAAATAAATAAAGATTATTGACTAAATTTATATTTTTTACCATTAAAACTTTTCTATCAATAATCAACAAACTATTGTGAATAAATGCAGTTCAACACATAAAAGACTGTGATTGTCCCAACAAAACTAGTAAAATTTATTCCAAGTCACACTTAATACTCCCCGATCATCAGATTTTGATATGATCAAGTACACCTATATTTTGTGCCAATTTTTTTATTATGATTTTTCATTCTTTTTTGAATTTTATTCTATTATGCATTCGTTTTAAATGATAGAAGTCTTTCTCATGCTTTCATGCGCATACTTGATCATATAGGCAAAGTATAGCTCCGTTGACAAATATATATACACTCATTAACTAAAGTTTAGCCGTATGACCAAGTAAAACCTACTGGAGAGGAGTGAGTGAGGAGAAGAGAGGGTGAGGTCGGCATGGTCGCATGTTAGGTTGGTGGTAGTTAGAGGTGGGATAGACGTAAAATTGTATAATTAGAGGGTCGGACTTACCTTAGGTAAGACAATCTTAGAATTATTAAAAAAAAAGAAGAAGAAGAACATCAATTGACTATTGTAATTATATTTTTTCTGAATAATTATTATAAAAAATGAAAATTTATTTTATTAGTTATTGTAAAAAAAAAAAAAGAGAATGAAATTATTTTATTAGGAGACAAGCAATAAATACAACTTGAAAAAAAAAAAAAGATTCTAATAAGATTTGAGCCCATGACCTTAGACTTATAAAATTACATTTAGCTAAATTCATTATTTTGTTAAAACTTGCTTTTTAAAATATAAATAAAAGAATTTAATATTCTTTCTTAAAAATATCATTAATTCACTTTTCCGAGCTTAGGGGTCAGGCCTCCTTCGCCCACACCCACACCCCCCACCCCCTTAGATCTATTCATGCCTGGTAAGTTTTGTTCTATTTTGTTTTTTTACCTCTTTTTCTTAAAATTAATTTTCTGATATTTTTAGTAATGTTTAGCAAAATTTTGTGATGGAGCAGCACCATACCATATTTTTGCCATTTAAGCAGCCTCATAGCGAAAGTGGGAATTTGCTCGATTTGAAAACGTGGTATCGATATGGTTTCAAAGTCCTTTGATGTAATTTACAAGGACCTCCAATAACTTTATTTTCAACATCACCAGTAATTTACACGTCGTAAAAATACAAACAAGTAATGACAATGAGACATGACACTTACCAAGACAACAGCCGAGCAAACTTCACCAATACCTGGAAAAGTAACGGAATTGCTATTGATACTATTATAAAGATCCAAATGATGATTCTGTTAGGTTTGACAGCAGCAACGGAGACGTCGTAAGTAAAAAGGACGGCGAGCAATACAAATCTCGGCTCCCTTTCCATCGGAAGTCCATCTAACGGAGACCAAATTACTAACAAAGAGCCATCGAATCCCATGGTGTTGAATACTAGAAACAAGACGTATGAAACAGGAAACTTGCTTCCCATGACAGATTTTCCAGCACGTTGGTTTCGATTTGATCCGTCTGAGTCATCCTCCTGCCACAATCCCCCTAGGGGTTGAAGTGCAGCTTGGAAGGTCGCGACCATGACGAGTGCGGCCACCACCAGCAAGGCATTCTTAGTTTCGACCCTTATATATTGTGAACTGTTGTCTGCTGTATCTGCAGCAGATCCTTGAATTTCAACAGGTTGCTGCTCGATTCGTTCTGGGTTACATTGAACTCGATCCGTTACTACTGCGTTTTGGCTCATCTCCTTTGCTGTAACATCACATGGGAAAATCCAGCTTTTCCTTTCACAAAGCTTTTGCCACAAGCCCGGGCCTAGGTTTTTGCCTTTTTGTCCAAAGTCAAATGCAATGAGATCGAATTTATGCTTTGGATGCAATAATCGGGAGTAGCCTCGTTCAGGAGGAGGCGACTTTATAATTTCCTTTTTTATACGAAACAAATTGGGCATTAATATTACACCAGTTGAATTGGAAATGGCAAACAAAAACAAATTAGAATAATTCAATGCAATTCACGTTATGTGTTTGACTTGCTTCCTACCGTTCGCTTAAATAATTCATAATGCCCGTTGAGATGATGTGCTGGTCTTGTTTTTGACAAGATTGGTCACGTCTTTAATCCTACATATCATTTATACTATTTTAAATATGAATTATTGCATTCAAAGTTCATTCAATAGTTGAAATTTAACTAAATGTAAATTAAAAATGAGATAAAAGATAGAAACAGTTTCAATAAAAAAACATGTGACTACAAAAAAATCCACATATTAGAGGATATAAGGGAGCTTCTTCCTTGTTTATTTATTAATTAATTTTGATTCCTTGTAAAGTAAATTAATACATATGTTTGAAAAAACTGCTTTTCAATATGGAAATATAAAAAATTTAACTCAAATTTGTTATAAGAAAAGGTGTGAAGTTGAATTCTATAAGAAGAAGAAAAAATTTTATAATTTTATTTGTCAAATCATATTATATACTTATCTAAATCATATTATATCAAATGATAAGATATAATTTTGAAAGTTCTTTCCTTTTTTGTATTCTTTTCTTTTATTTCATCATTTATATATTTCTTTTTCTATTTGTCAAATATTATATAATTTCAGAAGTACTTGCCTTTTAGATTAAAAATTAAAAATTTATAAGAATATGTATTGTATCTAAAGTCAACTTTTCTACTTTAATACTATAAATAAGATATATCATATTTTGTTTAGGTACAATCTAGATTAAATTTCATAAATTTTAAAATAAGATGGATGAATCTAATATGATTAATATAGCTAAAAGAAAGATGCTCATGTGAATGATGTAAACACTATTATTATATTTAATAATCAATATGACATCACCCACTGATTTTATATGTAATGTAAATGTAAAGGTGACAATTTATTTTATCATTTTGCATTCAATACTAATACATACCGCTTTCTTCTTCTATTTTTTTTTTTTTTTTTTTGCTTTTTGTGCGTCACCTCTTAGTTTAATGTATTTTGGAAAGCATTTATCTATTATATTTATTATATAAAAAATAATAATAATAATTCGAACTTTCATCCATGCATAAAGAAAGCTTTTAATTAGTTTAATATAATTTTAGAAGCTCTTGCCTTTCATATTTTATTATAGAAAATTACTACTCAGTAATTCATTTTAAGTCATTCTTTTTGCAAAAATTATATATTGCATATAATTTATATATATTGTATATTTGGTGATAAAAACATATTGATGAGAAAGGGAGAGAGAGTTTTTTTTTTCCCCTTAAATAATCAATATATCATATATAATAACTCATTTGTTTCTTGGACCTTATATTGCTTAAGTAATTTTTCAACGTGTTTTTTTTATAATAAATAAAACATTGGATTATATTTAACATTTTTCATTTTGAGAAAATTTATAATAATTATTCAAAGTTTTATCCGCACGTCACATAAGCACTTAGACTAGTTTTATTTTATTATGAAATAAAATCATCTTTTGGATAAAGAAAAATATGAATAAATGAAGGACCATCCCACAAAAACTAGTAAAATTTATAATGATCGAAACTCGTTCAATCAAGTTATTATTTGCTTCGGCACTTACCAAAAGGTTCCAAGAGGTCACTCATTGTAAGATTGACCTAATTTAAATACATTAAATTTTGGAGTTTTAATGAATTTTAAACCACTATATCTGTACCAAAAAGTGTTTTGATAATTGGATTTTCATCATCTGATATTTAAGAAGTATTACAAAATTTATTCCAAGTAATACTTAATACTCCCTTATCATCAAATTTTGATAAGATCATAATGTAATCAATAAGTATACACATATTTTGTGCCAATTTTATCAGGATTTTTCATGCTTTTTTGAATTTTATTTTATAATGCATTTATTTTTAATTGATAGAAGGCTTTCTCATGCTTTCATGCGCATACTTGATCGTATACGAAAAGTATACCACCGTTCACAAATAAATAAGTCACTTCAAAAATTACAAACATTGTTGACTAAAATTTACTAGTATGACCAAGTAAAGCCCCCCGGAGAGGGGTGAGTGAGGAGAAGAGAGGGTGAGGTTGGCATCTTCGCAGGGTGGACTGAAACAATGTTAGGGCTGGTAGTAGCTGAGGTACCTAAGGATGGACGTAAAACCGTACAATTGGGGGTCGGACGAACCTTATGTAAGTTAATCTTAGAATTATTCAGAAAAAAATCCATTTATTATTGTAATTATATTTATTTCTGAATAATTAAATTATAATAAATGATATTTTATTTTATTAGTTATTATGAATAAAAAGAAAGAGAATGAAAATATTTTATTATATAACTTGAAAAGGAAAAAGGGAATGATTCCAATGAAAATTTGCTCGATTTGAACACGAGGTATTGATATAGTTTCAAAGTCATTTGATGTAATTTACAAGGACCTCAAAACAACTTTATTTCCAACATCACCACTAATTACACGGACTAGAAATACAAACAAGTAAAGACAGTGGGGCATGACATGAGCTAATTGAGGACTTGGTCATCCTCGAGACTTACCAAGACAACAGCCGAACAAACTTCACCAAAACGGGAAAAGTGATGGAATTGCTATTATTATAGAGATACAGCTGATGATTCTGTTAGGTGTGACAGAAAGAATGGAGACGTCGTAAGTAAAAAGGACAGCGAGCAATACAAATCTCAGCTCCCTTTCCATCGGAAGTCCATCTAACAGATACCAAAATACCAAGAAAGAGCCTTTGAATCCCATGGAGTTGAGTACTAGAAACACGACGTATGAAACAGAAAACTTGCTTCCCATGATAGATTTTCCAGCACGTTGGTTTCGATTTGATCCTTCTGAGTCATCCTCCTGCCACAATCCCCCTGGCGGTTGAAGTGCTGCTTGGTAGGTGGCGACCATGACGAGTGCAGCCACCACCAGCAAGGCATTCTTAGTTTCGACCCTTATATGTTGTCTGCTGGAATTTCAACAGCTTGCAGATCGATTCGTTCTGGGTTACGTTGAACTCGATCCGTCACGACTGCGTTTTGGCTCATCTCCTTTGCTGTAACATCACATGGGAAAATCCAGCTTTTCCTTCCTAGAGCTTTTGCCACAAACCTGGGCCTGTGGCAAGGTTTTTGCTACTTTCTCCAAAGTCAAGTGCAATGGGATCGAATTTATGCTTTGGATGCAAAAATTGGGAGTAGCCTCGTTCGGGAGGAGGCGACTTTATAATTTTTTTTTTATACGAAGCAAATCGGGCATTAATATTACACCACTTGAATAAGGGAGCTTCTTCCTTGTTTATTTATTAATTACTTAGTTTTGATTCCTTGTAATGTAAATTAATACATATGTTTGAAAAAATGCTTTTTCGTATCAAAATATAAAAAAGTGTGAAGTTGGATTCTATAAGAAGATAAAAACGTTTTATAATTTTATTTGTTAAATCATATTATACCATATTATAATATATTATTTCAAAAACTCTTTTATTTTTCATATTGCATCATCTTTTTATTATATCATTAATATATTTCCATAATTATACACTTATCAAATCATATTGTATCCTATCAAATCATAATATATAATTTTAGAAATTGTTTCATTTTTTGTATTTCTTTCTTTTATTTCATCATTAATGTATTTCCTCTTTTATTTATTAAATCATATTATACTATACAATTTTGAGATCTCTTTCCTTTCCTTATGTTCATTTCTTTTATTTCGTCATTTATGTAATTCTTTTTCTATTAGTCAAATTTTATATAATTTGAGAAGCACTTACCTTTGATATTGAAAATTAAAAATTTATAAGAATATGTAATGCATGTAAAGTCAGCTTTTCCACTTTAAAATTATAAATAAGATATATTATATGTTGTTTAGGTACAATCTATAATAAATTCCATAAACTTTAAAATAAGATGGATGGATCTGGTATAATTAATATAGCTAAAAAAAATGCTCATGTGAATGATGTAAACATTATTACTATATTTAGTGATCAATATGGGATCACCTGGTAATTTTATATGTAATGTAAATGTAAAAGTGATGATTTATTTTATCCTTTTGCATTGAGTACTAAGACATGCCATTTTCTTCTTCTTCTTTTCGCTTTTTGTGCATAAGCATCGTCAGTGTGTCACCTCTTAATTTAATGTAATTTTGAAAGCATTGCTCCATTATATTTATTATTTGAAAAAATTATGATAATAATTTAAACTTTTATCCGTGTCACGCCCTCGACCAAAAAATCATAACTGCTTTACCGTATAAACCAACCTACACTAAAAGCTAGCCACCTTTGTTGTTGATGTAGATGTAGCTTATATAAGTCGTTCCCCACTTCACTACTTAGAAGCGTTTCATTCAATACCTAGTAAGAATCAACTTGGGGTATAATTCTTTAAAATAGCTACTAAAAATAGTTTTATAACCTAAATATTTAAGAAAAAATCAAGTTTTACAAATCGTATAAAGATTGAAACCTTGAATTTACTAAAAATTGCAAGAGCTATGTTGTTACAAAAAAATTTTAATATCTATGGAACTTTTACTAAAAATCATAGGCTTATAGAGCATACAATAAATCCTATTAGTGGAAAACTAAAGGTCACTTAAGAGGACCCAATTAACTTTTCCAGAGGTTAATAAAGTCAATAAATTAAATAGAAGTTTAGTCAAGTAGCTTAAATCTTACTCTTCGACCCCATTTTCTAATTTTCTAAAACTTGAGATAGTACTAGTAAATTTAATAGAGAAACCTACAAAACAACTATAGGGGAATAAGCAATAACTTACTTAGTAAGTAAGATAGAGGCTGATAGGGATCAAGGACCGATCATGTGCTCTCGACCTCAAGGGTTTTCTCAGATGGTTTGTTAAGCTGTCGAAGGTTTTCTCTTAGTGGTGACACCATATAAGAGATTATCAAAGTGATCAACCGACATGCTAAGCCGAACCCTCCATAACACACCAGTCTAAGCACCAAATCTGGATACAACCATCTCTACAGTGCCGAGTCTGAGCTAACAATTGTCAAAAGCCAACCATCCAAGGTTAATCCCAAGTGTGAGTCATCCCTTGTCTAATCCTAACAATCAGAGCTATTGAACTATCGACGCCGACCAGACCCAATCAAGGCCTACCCTTGTACGGCTTATAGCGTTATTGGGACCCATAAATGAGCAGAATTGTGCACGCACTATCCTTTTTGACATCCGTATCGTCCTTTTTTATAGTAGATATTCTCTTTGTATGATTATATTGTTACCCTTATAAATTATTCCCCCTTTTTCCTAACTAGTGGAAATACTTTTTTAAATTTCTTGTAACCTAAAACTTAATCTAATTAGGTATTATAAATACTTACAAATGGTAATAGCTGTATGATCATACAAAGAATACACTAAACTTTTACTCCTTCTTGAGCTAAGTGTCCTTACTTTTGAGTTACTCTTATCTAACCCATTTGAGTGTGGACTAGTGGCGAGTGACCTTGGTGATACTTATGCGTCATATCAAGTGTGACTCGAGCTCGTATGAGGCGTTGGTGCATGATATTCATCATCAATGCATAGGAATCTCTACTCAACCTTTAACTATTATTTACTCTTCGAGCCATCTCGCAACCTAAACCTACCCTTTTAGTTATACGTAATATTAGGTCTGTGTGTTCATCTATGAAATTCATATTATCTTGGTATCAGAGCCTAGCTACATTCGAAGTTGGATTCTGCTACTGTGTTCTTCGAGTGGTTTGTTACTACTTTGGTGTAATAACTATTCTATTGTTAACCTTGGAGTTTAGTAGTTAGGAAGTGTTCTATGCTCTGTTTTCCCCTGCTTTCAATACTCAAAATAGAGTGTGGTTGACTGTTTGTTTGTTGTGTAATTGTCGTGGTGATTGGAGTATTGGTTATTGATCTTCAAGTAGTATTATTAGACATTAATTTTTGTAAACTAACCATCAATGTCAAACCCAAGTGTTCAAGGAACTTTAGGAAACCAAGGAAGTGGTACTCGACATGGCCAAAGGCAGAAAGGAAGCTTCATACCTCAATTAGTACGTGACCGCTTGGATAGGCTTACCGACTTGGTAGCTAGTTTGGTGACTATTATCTAAGAAGATAAGCAATGAGCTAGAAATAGCCCTACTAGAGAACGTAAGCAATAAGGGCGAAGCAATGGTCAGTTTGGCTAAGTTAATGCCCCAACTTGACTACCCTGAGTTGAAGGAGTTGGTAAGGATGCTAGACGAAGGCTAGCGCTTAAAGAGATTGAGGAAGAAGCGAAAGGAGATGACAACGCAAAAGAGTACTAAGGGGCTAAAGAAAGAAATGTATGAGCCCTTAGAGTCGAAGGATTGAGGATACGTATTTCAAGTTTCTCTGGAAGTAGTGATGTTGAGAACTATTTGGATTGGGTAGATAAGATTGAAAAGTAGTTTGAATGTCATGAAGTGCTTGATAATGCAAAGGTTAAACTTACTGTGCTGGAGTTCACTAGTTATACTAGCTTATGGTGGAAAAACTTGCAAGCCAATTAAAGAAGGGAAGGAGAATGAGAGATTAAGAGTTGGGATGAAATGAGGAGGGTTATGTAGAGAAGGTTTGTGTCGAGCTATTATCTGTAGGATGCCTTCAAAAGACTATAAGAGCTAAGGTAAGGAGGGTCGAGTGTACACACTTATGTTAAGGAATTTCAAATGTTAATGATCCAATGTAAAGTCGTAAAGCCAGAGGATCGAATTGTATCTTGATTCATTAGTGGATTGAAGTAAGAGATTAGGGATGTCCTGGAAACACTGGATGTTGAAACGCTCAATGACATAATTCGAGTTGCCCAAAGGATAGAAAGGTATCAAACAGGAAGGTTCCGACCGCTAGTTAGCCACCTAGGTAGTAGCTAAACCGTTCTAAGGAGACTAGTGTGAACAAAGCTAAGTAAGGTAGCTAAGACCCAAACCATTCCAACTACTCGAGCCGAGGAAAAGGAATCCCCGAGGAAGTTCGAGAAAGGCTAGAGTTTAGAGAGGAAGATAAGTGAGATCAAGTATTTTAAATGCCAAGGATTTGGATACATAGCCACTTAGTGTTTGAACAGGCAAACAATGGTAATCCAAGGCAAGGTGTCGACTGTTAAGGTTGACAGTACTAACGAAGAAATAGAGGAGCTGAAAGAGGATGAACAGACTAAACTATCTAAGGAGGAAATTATGGGAATGCAACTTTTTGCCAACCACTCTAGTGTTGAAGAGGACAATGAGCGTCAACCTCATACCCGAAGATAAACAAAGGGAAAATCTCTTTCATATTGGATGCAAAGTGAATGAGTCATTGTGTACCCTAATAGTTGATAGTGGGAACTACACCAATGCGGTCTCTATATTTATGGTCCAGTAATTGAAATTGCCAACTATGCCCCACCCGAGACCTTACAAGCTTCATTTGCTTAATGATAAGGGAGCCCTATAAGTAAACAAACAGGTATCTGTATCGATTTGCATTAGCAAATATTGAGATAAAGTGCTTTGTGATGTACAGCTTATGAGCACGTCCCACATTCTACTTGGACAACCATGGATGTTTAATAGAGCAGTTATGTATGACAAAAGGAGGAATACATGTTTTATGGAGCATGAAGGCAACAGGATGAAATTGAGTCCTATGACTACCGAACAAGTAAAGGTTATGCAATCCTAACTTAGTTGAACCTTGAAGAAAGAGGCTTTGGTGATGACCCGGGTTGAATTGAAAAGAGAAATGGAGCTCGAAGGACTGACCTATCTACTAGTCCGAAGGTTATTAGAGATGAGGTCCAAGGAAAGGGTGCAGCTTACTAAGGTAAAAACCTTACTAGAGGAATTTGCTAACCTGTTTCCAGAGGAGCTATCAAAAGATATGCCCCTAATATGAGGCGTCAAGCATGCAATTGACCTGCAACCTGGTGTTGTACCATTGAACAAGCCTACCTATAGGCTAAATTCTAAATAGGTTATCAAACTATAGAAGCAAGTAGATGAGCTAATGAAGAAAGGGTATGTATGTGAGTCCCTTAGCCCCTGCACCATGTCAGCCTTGTTAATACCGAAGAAAGATGGTTCTTAAAGGATGTGTATACATAGCCAAGCGATTAATCGAATTACCATCAAGTACAAGTACCTTATACCCCAACTTAACGACATGCTAAACAAATTAAGCAAAGTAAGAGTGTTCTTCAAGATCGACCTTAAATCTGGATACCATCATATTCGAATACGCGAAGGTGATGAGTGATAGACTACATTCAAAACATGATATAGTTTATATGAATGGCTTGTAATGCCATTTGGACTGTCCAATGTACCGAGCACATTTATGTGCTTGATGAATCATGTGCTCCGAGAATTATTAGGAAGGTTTGTCATAGTTTATTTTGATGACATTATGGTGTATAGCCCTGATGTAGAGATTCACTAGGAACATCTCCAAAGAGTTTTTGTAAAACTCCGAGCTAAGCAGCTTTACTCCAATCTGAAGAAGTGCAACTTTTGCTTATCCGAAGTGATCTTCTTGAGGTTTGTTGTGAGTAGAGGTGGCATCCGAGTCGATGATAAGAAAGTAAGAGCAATCATAGAATGGCTTGAGCCGACTTGTTCTACGAATGTGAGAAGTTTCCACAGCCTGGCATCTTTCTATCTTAGGTTTATAAAGAATTTCAGTACGCTTGTAGCCTCACTTACCGAACTCTCAAAGAAGAATGTTAAATTTAGACAAGGAGAGAAGGTGCAAAGGAGTTTTTGTAGAAGTACAGGATAAGCTGACTACAGCCCCTGTCTTAGCTTTGTTGAGCTTTGATAAGGTGTTTGAAGTAGAGTGTAATGCATCTAAACTAGGCATAAGTGTTATGCTGATGCAAGAAGGCCGACCTATTGCTTACTTTAGTGAGAAACTTCAAGAAGCTACACTCAACTATTTTATCTATGACAAGGAATTCTACTACTTAATTCGAGCTCTAACGGTATGGCAACACTATCTATTGCCTAAAGAATTTATGATCTACACCGATCATGAATCCTTAAGGTATCTAAAGAGCCAACCCAAGTTGTCTCAAAGGCAAGCCAAATGGGTCAAGTTCATGGAGGGTTTTTTCTTATGTTGTAAAATACAATATTGGAAGGAACAATGCAGTAGCTAACGCCCTATCAAGATATCATACCCTCCTAATTGAGCTGTAGATAAGACTACTCGGTTTTTCAACGATAGAGAATATTTATGCTAAGGAGCCACATTTTAGTCCTATCGATGCCCAGTATGAGGAAGGACGAACACTGGATGACTATTATAAGGAGGACATATACTTATTCAGGAAGAGGAGGCCATGTATCCCGACCTATTCTATGAGAAAATTATTCATATGTGAAGTGCATAGAGGAGGATTGATCGGACACTTTAGTCAGCGTCGAACCCATGAAGTACTATTTTCGATATTCTTTTGGTCGAGAATAATGAGAGACGTGCAATCCGTATTGAAGAAGTGTACAACCTGCCGAAAGGCAAGGAGCCAGGCTGAGCAAGGACATTATCTACCCTTACCCGTCCCAACCAAACCATGGTTCAAGCTAAGTATAGACTTCATATTAGGATTACCGAGGACATCCCAAGAAAAGGATTCTATCCTAGTGGCTGTGGATCAATTTAGAAAGATAGCACATTTTATGCCCTGTTCCAAAACTAATAATGTTTCAGTTATCTCTTTTCTTTTCTGGCAGGAAGTAATCAAACTTCACGGGGTTCCTAGAACCATTGTTTCGGACCAAGACCCAAAGTTCATGAGCCACTTCTGGTGGATGCTATGGAGGTGAATAGGAACCAAGCTATTGTACAACACATCCTGCCATCCACAGACCAATAGACAAATTGAGGTTGTCAATAGAATTGTGGGAACTTTGCTACGGGTTACTATTGGACGAAACATGACTGATTGGGATCTATGTCTGCTAATCATTGAGTTCGCCTATAATAGAATCGCCCATAGTGTAACAAGCATGTCTCCATTTCAGATTGCCTATAAGTTTAACCTCGAGCTCCTAATGGACCAAGCACCCTAATTGAAGCTTGTTGATGATTGGCCAGCTGTTGAAAGAGTTGAAGCCATCAAAGCATGCATTAAAAGGTTATATAGTAATTGAGCCACCCTAATACTAAGCTCGAGAAGTGAAGTCGAGAATGTAGGAAGAGAGAATTTCAACCAAGTGATTTGGTTTAGATACATCTCAACAAGGAACGATTCCCAAACTTGAGGAAGAGTAAGTTATCTCCCAAAGCTGACTGACCTTTTAAAGTACTTGAAAGGATCAATCCTAATGCTTATAGGATTGAATTACCTAAAGGATATGGAGTCCTTTAACATTGCTGATCTCAAACCTTACACTCCTGAAGACGAGCAACCTAAAGCTGAACCAGATTTGATCCCAAATTTCAAATAACCCGAAGGGAATGATAGGGATTAAGGACTAATCATATGCTCCTAAGCCCAAGGGCTTTCTTAGATGGTTTGCCAAGCTATCTAAGGTGAGTTAACACTAAAGAGCAGTGTTTACCCCAGTCCAATCTACCGAGCTACTTTACTTTCTACACCATCCAAGAGACTGCCAAGGTGATCAACCAACGTGCCAAGTTGACCCTTCTATAATATACCAATCCAAGCATCAAATCTGAATACAACCATCTTTACAGTATCGAGGTTGAGCTAACAATTGTCAGGAGCCAACCATCCGAGATTGATTTGGAGTGTGAATCATCCTTAAGGCAACCCTTATCCAATCCCAACAATCAAAGTTGCCGAACTACCAATGCCAACCAGGCCTAATCAAAGCCCACCCCTGTACGGCTCGCAGCGTTATTGGAACCATAGAATGAGTAGAATTAGTCACGCATTGCCCTTTCTGACATTCGCACCATCCTTTCTGACATTCGTACCATCCTTTCTAAATTATTATTGTTACCCTTGTAAATTATTCTCTCTTTTTCCTAACTAATAGAAATCTTATTTTTAATTTCCTATAACCTAGGACTTACCCTAATTAGGTACTATAAATACTTACAAATGGTAATAGCTGTATTATCATACAAAGAATACACTAAACTTTTCCAACATGTTCTTGAAAAGTGAGAGCTGGTTGTTGTAAAACCTACAATCGGCTACTTGAAGTTTGGTTCGTAGAATTTAGGGCAATCGAGCAAATTGTCTGATTTAGCCCAAATTTTACAACGAAACTAAAAATATTAGTAAAAATGACTCCGTAAGTTTGAATTTAAGAAAATAAGTAATAAAATAAGATAATATAAAATTTCTAAAATTTAAGTATATTACCTATTATTTATAAAAAATACGTAAAATATATTCTGATAACTAACGAATTACTAAAGATAAATTATATGCACACTAAAAATCATAAAATAACTTAAATAATATTTAGAAGTATTTATTTTTATCATATGTAAATTTACATGTAGGTATAAATACACGTAATTACTTAAAATACCCGAAATATGCTAAAATAAGGTTAATTAATTAAAAAAATCATAAATAATTAAGGAAAAATCAAGAAAAATAAGAAAAAATGAGGAAATGTCCAAAAGTGGGGCTTGGCAATATGCAATTGAAGAAATAGAAGCAACCAATTAAATTACAACAAATAGAAAGTAAAAAAAAGAAGAAATAAGGCAATTGTTTAATCAATTTAATATAATATAATTTCCTTAGAGCTCTATAAATACCAAAAAAATTATAGAAGCTTATTTGATCAGTTTGGAATGTGAGAAAAATAGAGAGAACCAAAATATTGAGGGTTAAGATTATTTATAGAAAAATTACAAAAATCTATACAATTAAGGCCATAGAGGAGATCTCCAACTAGACGAGTACCTAGGAGTGGACGGCCACCACGACCACCACATGGTGGTGGCAACGCCTAGGGTGGTCGACAAGGCCTTGGTAGCTAGCGATGGCCGAAGCCACCAATTTTGGTGAGTCAAAATTTTCTTCCGATTTTACATATTTTGTTAAAAATATTAAATGTACTTGGAAAATTGTGAAATTTGGTATTTTAGGGTTTTTATGTATATATATTTAGTAAAAAAAATTATTTTGATGATTTTATATTTAGAAATATACTGTCCTTAAGAAATTATATAAACCTAAGTTTTGTTCAAGTTAGAAATAAATAACTTTAGGAGTATAATTTTGAGCTTAAAATTTTTCTATAAACTATTTAAGGGTTATAGAATAATCTCATGAAGCCCTATTTCAAAAATTAATTTTTAGGCCTTAAAATGATGCATAAAATGGGTAATTTAGAGCTAATTAGGTAATTAAATAAATAATTACTAATTTAGTACATAATTATATGTTTTAGGATGTTGAAATCTGATGAAGTATGATATTTGTAACATTTAAGGTGTTAGATGTAATTGTTAGGATATTTTGTAGTATATATGTAATATGTAAAAATGGTATATTTTAAGTTAATTTTGTAAATTAGGGTAATTAGGTGTAAAATCTCATTTGGGATGAATTTAGATGTTTTGAGATGTTAATTGACGTTAGGAGATAATATTTGGAGTGATAGAAATATTAGATGTGTATTATGTACATAATAGGTAATAACACATAATATGAAATTTGGAAATATAATAAATAGAAAATATTAGAATAAAAATTGATATTATACTAATAATAGGAATATATAATAAATCTGGTAGAAAACTTAAATTTAGGTATTTATATAAAAAATATAAAATTTTCTCACATTGAGAATAAATTCGGTATATTAATAAGGATTAAAGTGTGTCGGGTAGAATAGAATATTAACCTAGGACCAAAAGTGATAATTAGCATACTCAAGTCTAATGTGATTAATTTTACATTAGTGTTTGGATCGCATTTTTAGGATTTATACATAATACTCGTAAGTAGAATTAATTTAAAACCTGAATCGGAATTGGATTTGGAACTTGAATCCTAAACTAATCTAGAATGAATCAATAATACATAATAATATATAAATGGAAATCTTAGTTAAATCTTAATCTAAAGTTTATATATAACATAAGAATATAAATACTAAAAGAGTATTTATATTACAGGAGATACGGAGATAAGTTGAATTACAACGAGTTGAGTAAGCGACTTAAAGATTCCAAATAAGTTGGGAATAATACGTTGCTATATTTCAAAGTACTAATTTGTAGTACTCGGAGGCTTGAGTTGTACTCGATTGTGCTTGTTCTTGATTGTATTTGTTAGATAGTTGATTATATGCATGTGTTTGTTCTGAGTAGTTGATTATGATACTGATTTGCTGTCTAATTTATATTTGTATGATTTGTATGGAACGATTGATCACCCTAAACTGGATCTAATCAAATATATGACTTGTAATCATAAATCGGACATACATAACAACCTATTACAAGAACATCAGGGTTCTCCAGCCAAATATCGATCTCTTCAAAAGGGATAGCGCTAGATGGCATAATTGGTCCCGTCTTCATCCTTAATTGAACTAAGTGACAAAAAAGAAGGTCGCGACAAAGGTGAAGTCAATGGTTTGAAGGTAATCATGGGAGGAGCGGTGTTTTCATTGCACAAGCCTAAGTTTGGTCGTAAGCTGTTGCATTAATCGAAACTCTTTAACCCGGATTATAGTGGGTGCAATTTCTCTAATCTCATGACATGCCGAACAACGTTATGTGATGGTATTTTTTGAACATGTATTTCACCTAATAATTTGATTAATAATCTTATGTGTGTTTGCTGTATGGTTTTAAGTTTTTGCCCCAACTTATTGTGCTGTGGTTGCTCATATCCCTATAAACTTTATTGCGGGTGCTAGCTAGGAAGATGATTATAATTATCTTGAAACTAGAAACTATTGGATCTTGAGGAGTAGGGATAATAACTTGAAGAACAATTATACTTTCAAGTTTAGATTATATCCTTACAGTTTTTAGTAATAATTTATGTATTATCCAAGTAGATTATGTTCAGGCTATTTAATCTTATAATATACTTTGAATATTTTAGAGTAAACATGTATTCTTTATAATGTCATAGATAAATAACATGTTTATATATAAACTGTTTACTTCAAAGCAAGTTAGTTGTATATGCCTTATGTAAATTGAATCTAAGATAACGGCTGTAAGGACAATTTTTATCCTAGAATGATTTGCACAGTGGGACTGTTACAACTCTACCGCTTTAGGGGGTGACAGTTGTTGACCTAGTCTTCGAGCCTTATCTCTTATGTTCTAGCCATCATCAGCTACAGTAGATGGGTAAGCCGTCCACCAGGCTTGGACCAAAGTGGGATAAGTGGATAAGGAGGCCGAATCTAAGTTGAGAAGAGCTAGGACATGAACGTATGTAAGTTGGCCTAAGCCTAAAATATCCTATCAATATATATTATCTTTATATGCACATATTATATTAATAAGCAAAATTAAATTGTAAATAATACATAGCATTTAATAAATATAGAATACACGATACTATTTACCATACAGTATAAAAAAAAAAAACTATGATAAGATAAATATATATAAAAAAAATAGAGGGCATACGTACCTTTCCAATTTCTTATTCTATACTAAGAGTAATAAAGACAAAAATTATATGATTTATAAATTATGGCAATTTAATATGACAATTATCAAGTCAATTGATTGCTTAATTTTAGGTTGATTTGATAATTATTGATGTTAATTAATTATAGAATTTAATAACATAAATATTAATAGAATAAATGATACAGATTATTTATGACTATATGTTTGCCATGACTATATTGCTAGTTGTGCCTCACTTCTTGAATGGATGCTAGAGAGATTAGCAAGTCCCTAATGATTCTTCAAGTGTGAACATGGGAGCATTTCCCATACATCGCCCCTTTACCTGCTAGATTACATAAGTGGTTGACGATCGACCACTTATGAGCTAATGGGAGCAAAGTTCGATGTTATGGAATTGTCCATCTATCGAGCCTTATTTTGGTTTTCCTCAATTTAACTTATACTAAGCCTAACTCGCTTAATATAAGTTACTCGACATAAAATTAAAGAAATATTCTTCTTTAAAAAATGTTTTAAAAAAAATTTGAGTCGCCAACTAATTAAACTGGTAAAAAATAAAATTAGGGTTTTCGGGTGAGAAAACTCTAATTCAGATATTAGTCTATGGATTTTCTATAAAAAATAATTTTTTAAAAAAATTTCACAAAAAAATCTGAATTCGAGGCTAACATTCTATGACTAAGTTACCACATAAAAAATAAAAAGAATTAATGAGCTTTTATTTTTTATAATTTTTCTAAAAATGCTAAGCTATGTGAGAATATACAAAAATGTAACTAAAATAATTTTTTTATAATTTTTTATTACGAATTTTCTAAAAAGGAAAAAGAAAGTTTTTTATTTTTTATGCAGTTGCCTTAGAGGTGTTTACATACCCGCTAGTTGAGATCAAATTAATGTAGTTCTTTTTTAGAAAAGATTTAGTAAGAAGATATTTTTTAAAGAGAAATCAAGCAAGATTTACGTTAGTTATCAATTTATTTACTTTTTTCAAAAACCTTAAAAAATTATCAAACCAACGTGGTTCTAATTTTGCGAATCTATTTAAAAAAAAAATATCCTAACTTATTAGATCTTTTGAAAAACTCCTATTAAGATTTTTTAATATTTTTTATAAAAAAATCTACATGTCAAAAATTGATTTTTTTTTTTAAACCTTAAATGCAAGATCTACTTTGATATGATTTAGACACATATCTTCTTTGAAGATATGAATATCGATGGAAAGATATGTAGTTTTTTCCTAAAAGTCCAATTATGGGTAAAAATGCAATTTAATTAAACAAACATGAAATTAAAGAAAAACTACAATTAATCTAAAAAACAACTTGCACTAAAAAAAAAAGTTAGTAAAATCAATTGATTAACTAAAAATAAATAACTAACTAACTAAAATAATTTATTTCATTACCTAAATAGGTCGAATCTTGTATGTGATTGGACTGGACGTAGTGGATCGTGTCATGGTCGTCTAGACTACATGGATTACTTGGATGCGTATATTGGTTGGCGTATGTAGACGTGAGTGTTGTGGACGTACAGAATGGATGGTACAGTACTCATATGCCTTAGCATGATTGTTGTGGATGTACTCGGTGCATAGGACAGTGGTGTAATGCTGTATTGTGTCAGTATGAGTACTATGTTTAGTAGATCGACATGTATATGCTCTGTATTGTGATGTATGTGTATACTTAGTGTTGTGACGTGTGTGTATGCTTAGTGATCAGTGTACGGAGATGATCTTGAACACAAGTTATGGAGATGTGGACATAACTTGGTGAATGTATGTGTGAAGTGTTGTTAACTACGGCTAGGGCTTGATTGTCATGCTACTAGTTGTTGTATAGGTCACATGAGGAGGGAGAGTAGTTGGAATCGGCTTAAGAGTGTGCGGCTAAGAGTAGATATTTGCTATTGATGTTGGGTGTCGACTATGAATAGTATTTAAGGTTGATTAAAGGTTAAAGGAGGATGGCATGGAGTTCAAAGGTTAGGTTGATGATGTCGTGTTCAACATAGGGTAGTAATTGTGGTTTATAGATTTTTCATGGGTGAAAAACTTAAATTTTTTTTATGGCTGAAAACTACTATTTACAAATCACACACTTGAATCTTTTGGATCTTTTTTAATACATATTTAATCTTAACAAATCTAATATACGATACGATACGATAATACCAGATTTGGATTAATTGAATATTTAACCTAGTTTCTAGAAACCCTACATTGATTTGGGTTTCTATCTTAGGCCTGATTCAGTCCATCTTAAATTAGCTCAAAATACACGCTAACCTATTTAATAAATCCTAATTCTATTTAGCTCAAATTAAATTAGATAAAAATTCTCTTTATATTGAACTGGACTAAAAATATATTTCTACTGGAGCTCAACTATTTAACAACTCGAAATTTATTAAATTGAATGTACATCTTCAACTATTATTCGATTTGACTCTAAATAACTTGACTTGATACTTTATATTTTTTATTTTTCTTTCTATTTTCGTTTTTATTTAACTTTTATTTATTTTTTTAGTTATTTTTTATTTTTTCTATTTTTTCAATTCAATTTTTTTCATTTTTATTTTTATTTTTTATAAACTTGGTTCAAAACTAAAAAGAGACTGAAATTAAAATAAAGGGCAGCAAAAATGGGGTATCTACAACATACATGTAGTTGGCTAATACATAGATGCATTCGACCGATAGCATTCAGAGCAAGTATGTATTTAAAAGACCTAGTTATATGTAGCTTCCCAAAGTGTTACTTGGTTTAAATTCTTATTTGATATGTTTTTAGTTTGTTTAGATACCTTATACGTACGAAGACATGGCTAGACTCCCTACTTATTGTCAAAATGGGAGTGACGTGTGGCTAGCTTAGGTCCTATTGGTATACTTTTATATCGTTGAGATGTACTATCCCGATTACGTGACCTAACAATTTAATGTAATGTAGGAGATCCCAGCCATCCTGACATCGGACAGGCTCTACATGAAATAAACTTGAGGGGTTAGACCAAGATCAATTGAGCGATTAGGCATGCAGCATAGATAATGTATTGGGAGGAGCGACAAAACCAAATTGTATAGATTTGGCCACCATCTAGTGTACATCTTGACTACGTTCTTTAGTACTAGCAAGTTACACGCAGATATATCGGTAGGTCAAGGGGCTCCTAGATTTATATGGCATGTACCATTCTTGTTGTTATTACCCATTTATTTCTCTAATTATACGATAATCAAATTGTTATCTTCGACTTACAAGAAGATTTCATACATAGGCTGCCATAACTTTTGTACGAGGACATTATAGCAGAGTAGCATGAGATTGATGACCTCATCTAAGGGATTATTAGGGTCAAACTAAGTAACCCACTTGCACTAGGTTTGAATGTAGATGATGATGACTCCCTATCAAACGAGACATAGCGAGAAAAGGGCCATCAAGGATGTGGTCATTGACAAAGGGGAGGTCAAAGACGTAGATAGGTGGGCATATAAATTCGAGATGGAGCGTTTCATCCACACTAGTCCTTGCTAGCATCTCCAATAGCACCTCAATTCCATATTCACACCCCATCTGATAAGGGCATCGGTAAACAAATGCAGACTCCCACAACTTTGTTTAAGGGCCGCCCTATAGATTGTAACGGAGACATAAGCGAGAGGATCACAAGGGTTGACCCTTACCCCATCTCTATGCACTATATTAATTCTAGCGGCTTCTTAGAGGATGAAGCACAAATCACTCAGCTAAACGAGAGTCAAATAATCCAGCCTTAACTTGAAGCAAATGTATGGGAAAAGCGTGCCTACACACACACATAGACGATGTATCCATAAAGAATATGCCTCTTAAATTCTTGTGACTCTTAAAAAGTTTCAGATCACCTTGGTTATATAAAAATATTTTTTTTTCTCACAACAATCCATGTATTTCCTAACAAAAAAAAAAAAGAAGAAAAAAAGAGAAGTGCACTTGACATTCTCAAACCATACCCCATCCTTATAAATATATATATATATGTGTGTACGTAATTCTTTTAACCTGAATATATGAATACAAATACAAGTGCACAAGTACAAAATAATAATTGGAAGAATTATGGTGTTAATAAGGGTGATAAATAAGGAGAACAATTTATGAAACTTGTCAAGTTGATATAGACATATTTTCTAAACTGTATAAATTTCGGTTATATTTAATAAATAGGCGTAATAAATAAATGGACGATTTTAGAGCAAGATAAAATTTAAATATATGATTTATCTAAAAGATTTAAAGGAAAAGTAAAGAAAAAACTCTATTCAAGATGAGGTTATATTAATTTAAACTATCTAATAGAACAAATGAACAAGAATCTTGAATACAATTAGGATTATTTTATATTATGAAAAGCAAGTTGTAGGAAAGTGAAAGGAGCTTCTGTCTTCGGCAAGTTGCATGCCAAATGGGTGAAAAATGCCAGCTTGGGATGGCACAAGATGAAGTGTACTAAATTGGAATATTTTTTCAAGATCCGTATTTTTGTGATTTTTATTTTTTGCATTTTTTTCCTTTTCCCTTAATGCGACAATGAAATTTTCATTAAGATTTTATTTTTTTAGGTAAAGGCATACAAATTCAATTAGGATTATTTTGAATTATGAAAAGCAAGTTGTAAGAAAGTGAAAGGAGCTTCTGTCTTCAGCAAGTTGCATGCCAAATGGGTGAAAAATGCCAGCTTGGGATGGCACAAGATGAAGTGTACTAAATTGGAATATTTTTTCAAGATCCGTATTTTTGTGATTTTTATTTTTTGCATTTTTTTCCTTTTCCCTTAATGCGACAATGAAATTTTCATTAAGATTTTATTTTTTTAGGTAAAGGCATACAAATTCAATTAGGATTATTTTGAATTATGAAAAGCAAGTTGTAAGAAAGTGAAAGGAGCTTCTGTCTTCAGCAAGTTGCATGCCAAATGGGTGAAAAATGCCAGCTTGGGATGGCACAAGATGAAGTGTACTGAATTGGAATATTTTTTCAAGATCCGTATTTTTGTGATTTTTATTTTTTGCATTTTTTTCCTTTTCCCTTAATGCGACAATGAAATTTTCATTAGGATTTTATTTTTTTAGGTAAAGGCATACAAATTCAATTAGGATTATTTTGAATTATGAAAAGCAAGTAGTAGGAAAGTGAAAAGAGCTTCCGTCTTCAGCAAGTTGCATGCCAATTGGGTGAAAAATGCCAACTTAGGATAGTATAGGATGATGTGTACTCAATAATTAGGATTTTTTTTAGCTAAAGGCACAAAAATTCATTTAGGATTATTTTATATTATAAAAAGCAAGTTGTTGGAAAGCGAAAGGAACTTCTGTCTTCGGCAAGTTGCGTACTAAATTGGATTTTTCTGAAGTGTTTTGTTTTTATGTAGTTACTACAATCCTACAAAGATGCGAGGAGAAGAAAAATAACAATGCAAAACAAAAAAAAAAAATTTTCCGAAAAAAAGATTGTTGGGAAAATACTAAAAAATATCGTACTAAAAAAAAATCTAAAATGACTTCTTAAAGAAAGAATTCAGCCTTCATATATAAACGCAATTTTAACCATGTAATTCACATGTTCACAATAGTATATGGGAATGTTCACCTCACTGACTCAACAGTTATGTATTTGATTACTTTGATGCTTGACAGCAATTTCCTATTTTCCTACGAGACATGACGCAACTCAATAGTGATGTAATTGATTGTACAAGCTCATGCCTAAATGGGTTATAGGTTTCTGAAAATGTGTCTTTTTTTACTGGTTATATTCCAAAATGTGCATATTGTTCTTTCTAGATATGGATAAGAAAATGCGCCCCTTTTCTCACGGTGGTCTTTTTCCACACGAACCAACACGGAAATATACACATCACGACGCAACCTAATGCTGTTTGTTTCACAGTGATCAAGACGCGAAAGTTTAGTTTGAGGCAATTTTATACTAGGACGTTGAAATCATCCTTGCCATATGTAATATTAGTTAAATTTAAATTTTTTTAAAAAAGGTAATTTTAAGTGTTATATTATTAGTACTATTTTTTAAAGAGCCATATTTTTACAAATATATATATATATTTTTGCATTATTATGTTCCTCTCCCCTAAAGATGAATCATGGAAACTTATTTTTGTTGCATCGTTCTGCATTATGCTTCAACAGCGCAAAGAAAATTCCTCTACTTTACAACAAATAGGACAGCGAGGGGAGCAAGCAGGCCATCGATGACAATTCTGGATGTCTACGTTTATCATAGGCCTAAACCGCTTGAATCAAATTATAGAGGAAGAGGCTACGGTTTTAACACACCATATCAAATTGCGCCATGTGCTGATCACATCAGGGATATGACGTTAGCGGCTGATGTCATCACTAAACAATTAATTAATTATGATATTTAGATATATTGAAGTATGTTGGTTAACACCTCTATAAAAAGAGGCAGCAATATCACAAAGTTAGCAAGTGAAAAGTTATTAAACACACATATAGATAATACATATGTACCATGTAAATCAGAAAAACATTTGTCTAATGGTTCTGGAACAGCCAACAAGATGAGCCAAACTGGAACAAGTAATCAAGTTGAAGATAAGCCGAAGCAAGCTCTTCGTGTTGAAACACCTGCTGATACAAGTAGTAATCAAGTTGAAGATAAGCCGAAGCAAGCTTTTCGTGGCAGATTCGAAAGAATTGGTCCGGAAATTAAGAATGCCCTATTGGTAGTAGCTGCACTCGTAATGACTGCAACCTACCAAGCTGTTCTTCAACCCCCTGGAGGATTGTGGCAGGACAAGGACTCAGACAAACCTGGAAAATCTATTATGGGA
Organism: Lumnitzera littorea; assembly: GCA_024138015.1. Taxonomy (NCBI): domain Eukaryota; kingdom Viridiplantae; phylum Streptophyta; class Magnoliopsida; order Myrtales; family Combretaceae; genus Lumnitzera; species Lumnitzera littorea. Next base: position 1,651,171 of record JAMXBB010000008.1, on the reverse strand, counting down.
ACCAAGATTCCTGCCACGTACGTCATGTTCCTATTTTTTAATTCCGTTGGGTTCTTCTCCTCTTTCACAATCATATGGTCTCTCATAGATGGATTTCCCATGAAATGGCGTCTGAGAATTGCATTGTCAGTCGTAGTTGCGACTTACGACGTTTCCATGGGTGCACTCGCGCCTAGCACAACCCTCAACTTGATCTTTGTAGTAATTTCAGCTGTACTCCCACCCATGTGCTCAATGGTTATGTTCTTGGCGGAGTATATGAATCAGCGTCGAGGAAGATGAAATTCTCAGTTGTCTCAGATTTCGTTTCCAACATGGGACTAAGTAATTAATTCACAGCCATCTGTATTTTGTCTGTATTCTGGTTTTGGTATATGTATTTCATTAGCATCCTTTCAATATCTCCCCAGTTGTCCCCTTATGGATTATGTATCCATCTCTATCTATTCCTATCATGGAGTAAGACGTCCACTGCTTTTGTCTTTTCATCTTTCTAAATGTACTAATAATTTGAGTCGACTTTTCGATTCAAGGATGGGTACGTTCACGTGATTATGAAAGTACAATGATTAACATTAGAATTATAAAAACAAAATGTTGAGTGCTCCAATCATATATTTATAGATTATATATATATATATATATGTGTGTGTGATTTTTTTACCTTTTGATTTGATTATATATATGATTTACTATTATCAATTATGGTTCAAACTTGTGAATAGAATATAATTGAGCCATTTTTTCTTAATTAAAAAAATTATAATTTGAACTATATAATATGGTTTATAACCTTTTTTTTTTTTTTAAAGCTTATTGTAGTTCTACATAGTTCATGGGTAAATTGGGTTGAATCGTACCAAGCTTACCTCAATTTAGGTTCACATTTTTCTCATTATTATATAAAAATAACTACCACCTTTCGCAAATAAAATTAAGAAAATTTCAAGGATAACGACTAAAAGATATGGGGAAAAATAGTAATCCATATTTTTTTGGTGATGAGTACATAGAAGTAGTGTATATGTTTGTATGAAAATTCAATTAAACCCCTTTAAAACCAAAGTCAAAGCTGATGCCTTCAAAGGAAGCTTACTTGGAAACGATCAGCATTGAGTGCGTAACCATATAATTAGAAGATTGGATATGGATATTCTAAAGTTCCTTTAAGGTTGTAAATTAACAATTATTATTATTTAGATTTTTGAAACATAATGTAACATAATTGTGATATCATCTTTTTTAAAAATTTTAGACAATAACAATCATTTACTTGTAACTTAGGAAACAATAGGAACTAAGGGACTTGAGAGGATTCAAACCATAGAAAATCATATTGAGATTTATCTTATTTGAGTTAATATTGAAATTGTTTAAAAGAAAATATTCGTTTGTTATTGTAACTATAATACATATGTATATAATGAAATACCTTGTTATAAATATATGATATTGAATATGATAGAGTTATGTTAGGTGGGATTAAAATTTTGAACCTTAAATTTCATAAATAAATTAATAAAATAAATTTCAAAGAGGAATCAACATCGCTCCTTATATATATATAATAAAATATAGATTTTGAGTTTGAATGTAAGTAAATATAAATTAGAAAATTATCACTTCATAAGGAAATAACAATGATAATAACATTGTTGTCATTAACAATATGGCCTAATAAATAGCCAAAAAATTTAAAACATAGAAAAAATATTTTGGCATAAAAATGAACAAATAAATAAATAAATTTTAGTATGCAACAAAATCTAACCAAAAGTCGAAACTCAAGAATATGGAGTTTATAATACCAAATATCTAATTGACTTTAAAACAAGTAAATTTTTATTTTGTACAATTGTTTCTATGCTTGCTTGTAAATTTTCATTAAAATAATAATTTTGTTACATGAATAACTTATACACGTCATAATCAATTTCGGAGAAATCTTTAATTCCACTATCCTTGTATATTTGCCTTAGACTCCACCATCTCAGATCTAGGTGCATATCTAAACTCTACTCTGAACATACTTCCACTCCACCACCACTCATCGACCAAACCACAACCTAATTGGTTGAAGAACATAATCAAAATAGACCTCTTGAGCGGATATTTGAAACTTAGTTAACATTTCTAGATTTCAACCCAACTCAGCCTACGCATTCCAAGCCTCAATTTCTCTCTCTTCTAGCCACCTCTCTACCAACTATTACCACCATTGGACACTAAGGGTGGAGTACTTCTAATATCAATCATTTTCACAACTTAAATTTGACTGAGTGGTAAGATTATTGAATCCAACAATCAAACTTTTATGTGCAATTCGTATCAATTATGCATATGTAAATATATGAAAAAGTAAAAAGAAAAAAGTCTCTAATGTTTATTTATATATATGAATCAGTTCTTAACCTTTCATTTAATTCATTTTAGTTCTCAATGTTTTAATAAATTTATAAAAAAAGTTACTTTGTTAATTTTTCCATTATGTGTGGATACGTTAAGGACTAAAATGGATTAAATAAAAAATGTTAAGTATTAATTCGTACATATAAGTAAACATTAAGGACTAATTTGTATATACAAATAAACGTTAGGGACTTTTTTGTACTTACGTAAATTAATTATATGCTAATATGTATCTATAGTCATGGAAAATTTTAACAGAGTTAATAAAAGAACTTATTTAATACTACTTGAAAAAGAGGACTAAATGAAAGGTTAAGGATTGATTCGTAAAAATGTGAAACGTTAAGGAATTTTTTTGTACTTTTCCAATAAATATATATGCCAAAGTTTCAATTTTTATCAATAAATATTCATTCAAATTACATGAATTGAAACTTCATTTATGTAGGAATCTATATAGGTAGCGTTATCAAAATAACAGCTTAGAAAAGCATAAAAGATCCAAAAGAAATCATAATATATATGGATACACTGCTGCAAATTCGTGACAGTACAGGGGTTGATTTGATCCATGTTCTAAGTGTGTTATAGGCAGATTTTAGATTAAGTTTTTGCATTTTTGAAAGTATACTTGGAATAGATTCAATATTGGATAATCTTATCCAATTTTGAAAAGAAACTAAGGGGTAAAATTCGAGATGAAATAAGGAGATACACTCTGGCAACTGCGAATTGCATTTTCTGTTGTCTAACATTACAAGTTCCAAAGATCCCTAACTTCTATATATAATAATACTCACTTCTTGTAGTAGACTTAGTGTACAGCCTAGGCAACAGATTTAGGTGTAAGTAGTTTGTTTGCTGAGATATTCTTGTCAATTTACATCTCCTCTAATACGTTATTGGCTACAAACTTGCAATCTTCTTCGTTTTATTTTTTAATGGAAATATATTTTAGTAGAGAAATGAAAGGGAAAGCATTTATATCTAGGAGTAATAATTAGTACACCAAATATTCTCTCATAAAAATAAAAGGATGTATGTAATATTTAGAGATTTCAATCAATAGAGTAAGATTCATTGTGAATTAAAGATGACTAAAAGTACTCAATATAGATCTTTTGAAGGAGACTAGAAATTTGGAGAAACTATGTAAATGATATTATGTAGAATACTTCTTGTTATAATATATGACATATATATATATGGTAATGAATATATGTAGATGAGAATGAATATATGTACATGTATAAGGAGCAACAGTAATGATAGCATGTATTTTCATCAAAAGTATACTATTTATTCACTTGATTTACCATATTCATAATTTACTCATTTTGGTTTTGGAGTATTTGGGAAACTTCCTTCGTCTTTAATTATTATATTCAAACCTTTATATTAGGCTTTTATGTATTATGTTTTCATCTAAAGAAGATTCGACTCTTCCACAAAGAATATGTCTTTGAAATTCCTTTGGCTCTTAAAAGGTTTCAGATCACCTTGATTATATAAAAATATATTTTTTTTCTCACGACAATCCATGTATTTCCTAACAAAAACAAAAAAAAAAGAGAGAAGTGCACTTAACATTCTCAAACCATACCCCATCCTTATAAATATGTATATGTATGTGTATGTAATTCTTTTAGCCTGAATATATGAATACATATACAAGTGCACCAGTACAAAATAATAATAGGAAGAATTATGTTGTTAATAAGAGTGAGAAATAAGGAGAACAGTTTATGAAACTTGTCAAATTGATATAAACATATTTTCTAAATTGTACAAATTACTATTAGATTTAATAAATAGGTGTAATAACGAAATAGACGATCTTAGTGGAAGATAAAATTTAAATATATGATTTATCTAAAAGATTTAAAGGAAAAGTAAAGAAAAACCTCTATTTGAGATGAGGTTATATTAATTTAAACTATCTAAAAGAATAAATGAACAAGAATCTTGAATACAACTAGGATTATTTTGTATTTTGAAAAGCAAGTTGTAAGAAAATGAAAGGAGCTTCCATCTTTAGCAAGTTGCGTGCCAATTGGGTGAAAAATGCCAGTTTAGGATGATACAGGTGATGTATACTCAATAATTTGGATTGTCTTTTAAGTAAAGACACAAAAATTCAATTAGGATTATTTTGTATTATGAAAAGCAAGTTGTAGGAAAGTCAAAGGAATCCGTCTTCAGCAAATTGCATGCCAATTGGGTGAAAAATGCCAACTTGGGATTGTACAGGATAATGTATACTCAATAATTAGGATTTTTTTAGGTAAAGGTATAAAAATTAGGATTATTTTGTATTATGAAAAGCAAGTTGTAGGAAAGTGAAAAAAACTTCTGTCTTCAATATGTTGCATGTGAATTAGGCGAAAAATGCTAGCTTGGGACGGTATAGGATAATGTGTACTGAATTGGGTTTTTCTATAAGTGTTTCAATTTTATATAGTTACATAAATCCTACAAAGATGTGAGGCAAAGAAAAATAATAATGCAAAATAAAAAAAAAATTCCAAAAAAGATTGTTGGGAAAATGATAAAAAATATGATCCTCAAAAAAATCTAAAATGGCTTCTTAAACGACGAATTCAACTTTCATATTAGAGGCGATTTTAACCATATGATTTACATCTATAGTATAGGATATGGGAATCTTCATGTCACGACTCAACAATTATGTATTTTGTTGCACAAGGGAATGATTACAACTTTGATGGTTGACAGCAATTTCCTATTTTCCTACGAGACATGACGCAACTCAACAGTGATGCAATTGATTGTACAAGCTCATGCCTAAATGGGTTATAGGTTTCTGAAAATGTATCTGTTTTTACTGGTTCTATTCCAAAATGCCCCAATTGTTCTATCTAGCTATTAATAAGAAAATGCGCCCCTTTTCTCCCGGTGGTTTTTTTCTACACGAACCAACGCGGAAATATACACATCACGACGCAACCTAATGCTGTTTGTTTCACAGTGATCAAGACGCGAAAGTTTAGTTTGAGGAAATTTTATACTAGGACATTGAAATCGTCCTTTCCATACGGAATTTTAGTTTAATTTAAATTTTTTTAGAAAAAGGTAATTTTAAGTGTTATATTATTGGTACTATTTTTCAAAGAGCCGCATTTTTACTTTTTTTTTTTTTATATATTTTTGCATTAGTATATTCCTTTTCCCTAAAGATGAATCATCGAAACTTATTTTTGTTGCATCCTTCTGCATTATACTTCAACAGCGCAAAGAAAATTCCTCTACTTTACAACAAATAGGACAGCGAGGGGAGCAAGTAGGCCATCGATGACAATTCTGGCTGCCTACGTTTATTTGTAATTTAAAAATTATCATAGGCCTAAACCGCAGGGTTTTAACACAACGTATCAAATTGCGCCACGTGCTGATGACATCAGCGATATGACGTTAGCAGCTGCTGTCATCACTAAACAATTAATTAATTAATTATAATATTTAGATATATTGAAGTATGTGGTTAACACCTCTATAAAAAGACGTAGCAATATCACAAAGTTAGCAAGTGAATAGTTATTAAACACATATATTTGTCTAATAGTTCTGGAACAGCCAACAAGATGAACCGAACTGGAACAGATAATCCGGAGCAACCTGGTGTTGAAAAACCTGCTGATACCACAAGTAATCAAAAAAGAAATGGAGTTGAAGATGTCGAAATTAAGAATGCCCTATTGGTGGTAGCTGCACTCGTAATGACTGCAACCTACCAAGCTGCTCTTCAACCCCCTGGAGGATTGTGGCAGGACAAGTCTTACAAACCTGGAAAATCTATTATGGGAACCAAGATTCCTGCCACATACATCCTGTTCCTAGTATGCAATTCCGTTGGATTCTTCGGCTCTTACACAATTATATGGTCTCTCTTAGAAGGATTTCCGCTGAAATGGCGTCTGAGAACTGCATTGGTGGCCTTAGTTTGCACTTACGCCGTTTCCATGGGTTCATTTTCACCTACCTCAAACATTACCTTCATCTTTGCAGTAATTTCAGGAGCACTCCCAACCATATGCTCGTCGATTATGTTCTTGGCAGAATATAGATATCAGAATCAGAGTCCAGGAAGTTAGCTCGGATTACGTTTCCGACGTGGGACTAAGTAATCAATTCACAGCCATCTGTATTTTGTCTGTATTCTGGTTTTGGTATATGTATTTCATTAGCATCCTTTCAATATCTCCCCAGTTATCCCCTTATGGATTATGTATACATCTCTATCTATTCCTATCCACTGCATTTGTCTTTTCATCTTTCTAAATGTATTAATAATTTGAGTCGACTTTTCGATTTAAAAACGGGTACGTTCACGTGATTATGAAAGTACAATGATTAACATTAGAATAGTAAAAACATGTTGAGAGCTCCAATCATATTTATATGAATGTATATATATATATATATGTGTGTGTGTGTGTGTGTGATTTTTTTACCTTTTGATTTGATTATATATATAATTTATTATTATCAATTATGATTCAAACTTGTAAATACAATATAATTGAGCTATTTTCCCTTAATTAAAAAATTATAATTTAAATCGTATAATATGGTTTATAACCTTTTTTAAAAAAAAAATAGAAAAGCCGATTGTAGTTTTACATAGTTCAAGGATAAATTGGGTTGAATTGTATCAAGCTTACCTCTATTTAGGTTCATATTTGTCTCATTATTATATAAAAATGACAACCACCTTTCACAAATAAAATTAAGAAAATTTCAAGGATAACCACTAAAAGATATGGGGAAAAAATAGTAATCCATATCTTTTTGGTGAAGAGTACATAGAAGTAGTGTACATGTTTGTATGAAAATTCAATTAAATCCCTTTGAAACCAAAGGTAAGTCAAAGTTGATGCCTTGAAAGGAAGCTTACTTGGAAACAATCAGCATTGAGTGCATAACCATACAATTAGAAGATTGGATATGGATATTCTAAAGTTCCTTAAGGTTGTAAATTAACAGTTATTATTGTTTAGATTTTTAAAACATAATATAACATAATTGTGATATCATCTATTTTAAAAATTTTAGATAATAACAGTCATTAACTTGTAACTTAGAAAACAATAGGAACTAAGGGACTTGAGAGGATTCAAACCATAGAAAATCATATTGAGATTTATCTTATTTGAGTCAATATTGAAATTGTTTAAAAGAAAATATTCGTTTGTTATTGTAACTATAAGACATATGTATATAATGAAACACCTCATTATAAATATATGATATTGAATATGATGGAGTTATGTTAGTTGGGATTAAAATTTTGAACCTTAAATTTCATAAATAAACTAATAAGGAGACTAAAAAATTGGAGAAACTATGTAAATAGTATTATGTAGAATACTTCTTATTGTAATATATGTATATATATATATATATATATATGATAATGAATATGTGTACATGTATAAGAAGCAACAATAATAATAGCATGTATTTTAATAGAAACTATATTATTTATTCGTTTAATTTACCATATTTATAATTTAGTCATTTTTGGTTTTGGAGTATTTCATAAACTTCCTTCCTCTTTAATTATTATATTCAAACCTTTATTTTAGGCTTTTATATGTTATTCTTTCATCTAAAGAAGATTCTACACTTCCACAAAGAATATGTCTCTTAAAAAGTTTCAGCTCACCTTGATTTATATAAAAAAATATATATATATTTTTCTCAAAACAATTAATGTATTTCTTAAAAAAGAAAATGAGAAGTACACTTGACATTCTCGAACCATAGCTTATCCTAATAAATATATATGTATTTGTACATATTTCTTTTAACCTACATATACTAATACATATACAAGTGCACAAGTATAAAATAATAATAAAAATAACTATGATGTTAGTAAGGGTGAGAAATAAGGAGAATAATTTATGAAACTTATCAAGTTGATATGGACATATTTTCTAAACCGTACAAATTTCGATTAGATTCAACAAATAGGCATAATAAGGATATAGATGATTTTAGAGCAAGATAAAAGTTAAATATATGATTTATCTAAGTGATTTAAAGAAAAAGTAAAAAAAAAAACAAAAAAGAATCTCTATTGGAGATGATTTTAATTTAAACTATCTAAAAGAATGAATGAACAAGAATCTTGAATACGATTAAATTAGATAAATTCTTATTAATTCATTATATCATTGTTAATATTGGTATTCTTGAGTGACAATGGAAATAGAATGAACCACCCCGTAAATGAGTACAATTACAAAGGACATTAAGAGTATCTTGTGAACACTCATTTTCATGCTTGCTACGATATGAAGTAGCCTTAAATTTAATGATAGCTCATTTAAATAAGTCGCTATGGCTTCCCTTAAGTGAATTGTAGGACTTAATAAATAAATAAATAAATGCTATGGTGACTATGTGGTTTGTGATTTAAAATGAGATGTCTGACATGAGTACCTGAACAGTATACTTGTTAAAAGTGACTTAAGCCTATACTTATATGCTATATTATGAGTCGAGATATTTATATTTACAATTTCAAGTGAAGATATCATAGAGTAATATTTTTAGGAGTTGACTAGCATACTCTCTTAAATTATGAACATGGCTTGTAGAAGTAGTCAATGTGATGAATAATGATTAAAAAGATGGTTCGTACTCAAGATATGTGCTGGGTTATTATTTAGTGTAATTCATTACATCATGTATATTTATAGCATAGCATAAAATATGGCTTAAGGGCCATAATTTTATAAAGCTCGATTTTGGTTAAGGGACCTAAGGGTCTAAAAGCTCAGTTTCAAAAAATGACCCATAGTTAAAGCTTGGTTCACATAAAGGGACCAATGGGTCATGTACTTTATATAGCTCTATGTTCCATCATATAGAATTATGTGCTTAGTTCTAAGCCTCCAAGTGTCACTCATGTTGCTCAAAAGCTGCCAAGCACCACTGATCATTGCTTAGGAGTTGCATAAGAGTCACTCATTATTACTTAGTTAGGATATTGGCTAGTACATATCATGTACATTAGCATAGCATATCATTACATGCATAAGCATCTATTGATCCTTAAATTATATTAAGTTTAGTCATGATTGGCATAACTAGTTGCTACAATTGTTCTGATGTTTGCAGTAAATTGTAATTGAATATTCTCCTAATGTTATTTATTATCTATTGTTTGCTTTTGCTCACTTGGCCTAATGTTGAGGGATTAGTTTTGCTCTCACCTCGGGATTTGAAGATAGAGATAATGTTAAAGCTTAGATTTAGGATGGGAACATTAACAGCAAGAGTCAAACGTTATTATAATATGAATAAGTGGTGAGCCAAATTGGAACAAATAATCCCGAGCAACCTGTTCGTGTTGAAATTGCTCATAATGTTGAAAGACTTGTTGATACCACGAGTAATAAAAAAAGAAATGGAGTTGAAGATGTGGAAATTAAGAATGCCCTATTGGTAGTAGCTATACTTGTAATGACTCCAGCCTACCAAGCTGCTCTTCAACCCCTTGGAGGATTGTAGCAAGATGAGGAGAAGGAGCTAGAGAAGCTACGCAAACCTAGAATATCTATTGTGGGAATTAAGCTTCTTGTCACATACATCCTATTCCTATTTTGCAATTTCGTTGGATTCTTCATCTCTTACACAATCATATGGTATCTCTTACATGGATTTCCCTTCATGAAATGGCTTTTGAGAATTGCACTAATGGCTTTAGTTTGGACTTATGATGTTTCTATGGCTGCACTTGCACCTACCAAAACCATCACCTTGACCTTTGCAATTATTACACCAATACTCTTAACCATATGCTCATCGATTATGTTCTTGGAAAGATTATGTTTCCAACGTAGGACTAAGTAATTAACTTACAACCATCTATATTTTGTCTATATTTTGGTTTGTTATATGTATTTGATTAGTATCTTTTCATTATCTCTTTAGTTATCCCCTATTACTGAGGAGTACGAAGTCCATTGCTTTTATGTTTTCTTCTATCTAAATGTACTAATAATTTATGATATATCCATTTAATGTTATTTGCAACTTTATATTTATAGCATTTGTATTATTGGATAATAAATTATGAAATACATTTCAAGTACGTGCTCATAATTTGTGAAATTATATTGTTGATATTTTGAGAATTTGTAAATTTCTCACAAGTGAGTGATGTGATTGTGATATTTCTCATTTATGATACAAATGTAAATGTGTGATGGAGTATTTATTCTTTGCTTTGGAAGATAGCCAAATTTAACTTCATGATTCAAATTTTTGCATACTAATCTTCATTTTACAAAAGAAATTCATATGCGTATTAATCTCCATTTTACAAACAAATTCATTTTGCTTAGACACTTAATTTAGTAACTTAAATTCTTCTCTCCCTTTGGCCTCATCAATAGGATGAGAGTCTAGGTAGTAAAAGGGAAGAGAAAAGGATGGCAAAAAGTCAGTATAGCCCTAACTTAAGCCTAAGGGTATGTTACCTATAAAAGAAAAAGAGTACACAAGCCAATGTATATATAAGAAAATCACAAAGAGCTATGAATACCAATAATATAGGCAAATATTGTGAACAACATACTTAAGCATGTACAAACAACACCATGAGCTAATTCCAATACCATAAAAGACATCACATAAACATAGAGTAGGTCAGAAACAAAAGGCCGAGGTTCCAAAGTCTATACAAAAGATAACTATAGATGGCCGAAAAGCCAATAAACAATTAAAGGAACAATATAAAAGATAGCTAGAGGCCGAGTGTAAGTATAAATATGAGATAATAGAAAATAGATAACAGGATAAAAGGACTTCATGAGCTAATCTTTTAGAGGTGGAGAAGAGCTACTAAAGGGCCCGAGAGGATGTAGGGGCTAAGTGTAAGGACTAGAAGGGGGTGGAGGGAAGGGGTACAACAACTGGAAGTGTTGAAAAAGGGGATAAAATATGTGATCTTACTAGTAGGATATCCTTTACTCCATTTGATAAATGTTGTCATGAATGTGGTGGTGAAGTGGACCTTCTATTTGATTAATGTAGGTATAGATAGATTCCTAATGGCTACCTTGAGATGTCCCGATCGGGAGAATAGGAGCTAAAGTGTCTAGAGGAATATCCCCACCTACATTTGCTTCCTCTCCTTGAGAAACATTTGGAGCAAGTGGTTCAATAAGTCCAGCATCCCCATCATCAATTGGTTCACCTAATTTTTTGAGAGGTACCACAAGTAAGAGGGGATAGGGGTTCCTCTAGAACCCAACCAACCTGCTAATCTAATTTACATCCTCCTTTTCCAATGTAGTGCATAGTAAAGGGCTTAGTATGTAGATTGATGTTAGGAGCAGGAAAAAAAACACCATTAGTTAGTAGAATTTGAGTAATAAGGTGACTATAGTGAAGAATGGCTTTCTTACACTTGTTACCGACCATTTTGAAACAATGGAAAATCAAGTCTGCATAATCAATCCATGCATGAATGTGACCTAATATCCACAAGTTGCCTTTGGTTACATACTCATGGCCTCTACTTCTTGGACAATAGTTATGACTAATAAATAAATGAAGGATCCAATAATGAAGAGGTAGTCTAATGGCTCTAATATTGTGCTTAGTGGCATAATTATTTTCACCAATCCGTCGTTCTTAAAAGATATCATCATAAAATACGGATCTAGCATTGTCAATCCCTTCCATATAACGGGCATCACTAAGTTTAACCCCTATAATGATGTATACATCATTCCTAGTAATCTCAGTCTCTTGTCCATACACATAACTATATAACCATAATCTCTGATGTTCCTAGTGTCCATGTTAACTAATAGATTGCCATCACGATCATGATCATTGGTGAAATTAGGTGTGTCCATGGTAATAAAGATGTAGTTTGTAATAACCTTTTCCATTTCAGGTATACCAGAAACCCGAAGAACATCCTCATTAAAATGAAGGCCATAATCTATTTTCATAAGACAAAACTTTTCATATCTTTGTGCATAGTGAATTGTTGGAAAGAGATGATTGTCAAACTAAGCATGTAAAGCTTGTCTTCCCCAACCCTAAGCACAATTATCGTAAGCTCTACCTCCTCTTCTAGATATAGAAAGGAATGTGAGAGAGTTAGGGTATAGGATGAAAAAGTTGGGGTTTAGGGTTTGTGGATAGAGGGGTTTAAGAGAAGGGAAGGAGGTAAGGATGAGAAGAGAAGGAAGGGAGTGATGAGGGAGTGGTGTGGATAGTACAAGAAAGAGGAGTGGTGAAGGAGAGTGAAGATTGGTTGAAAGAGGAAGAGAGTGGTATGAACTGTTGAAAGGAAGGAAAAGAATGGGGAAAAATGATTGAGCAACCCTCTTCCCCCACTTTTTTTTTTTTTAGTAATAGTGTGAACCGGTTGGATGGTATGGGAAGAATTGTCTAGACGATTGCATATAGAAATTTGATTTCATAAGCATCTATTAGAACGGTACGTACAATCGAGGGTAACTATCCAGATGGTCTAAGTGTCTGGATGGTTTAAGCAAACAGTCTAAGGTTAGAAGACCTAATGCAACTATATGTACAGTTAACACTACTTCCGACTAGTTGACTATAGTCTATAATATCTTATTCATGAAAATGCTTAGCTCATGAATTCTTTATGATTTTCATAGGATTGACATTTAAATTAGTTGATTAATCAATAAAAGACCTAGAGAGAACATTTTTGACATGTTAGATGAGAGAGATTTAGCTTAGATTAACATTAGATTTTCCAAATTGAATTAAGCTTTGTTAATAGGCAAATAGATGTGTGAATTCATATAATGCCTATTTTAACCAATTCATTATGGTTTATAGACTTAATCAACCATATAAACACAAAAACATTTGAAAAGAGATATATCCCAATGAAAAACAAGAAAGATGATGAAGTTTGTACAAAACACATCAAATGAAGAAATTCATATAGGAAGCCTTCTTGACCATATTTCTTAGATTGAAAATGGTGTTCTAAACTAGTTGTCTCAAAGAGAACCTCATTGTATGCAAAAATCACTATCTAGGTTCATGTATCGTAGCACTCATTTGTAACAATCATGCTTAACTCTCTTCTTAAAGTGCAAAAGCGATCTTTAGTCAAAGGTTTAGTAAAAATCTCAATTATTTTACTACTTGTATCCACAAATTCTAAGCACAAATAATTGTTTTAAACATGATCTGTAATAAAATAATGCCTAATCTCAATGTGCTTAGTCCCAAAGTGTTGCATTAGATTTTTTGTAAGATTAATGGCACTTATGTTATCCCATCAGATTAGGGTATTGGAAAAATTAAAACCATAATCATGTAAAGTTTTCTTCATCCATAGAATTTGAGCACAACAACTATTAGTTACCACATATTCGATCTCAGTGGTTAAGAGTGCTATGGAATTTTGTTTCTTAGAGTGCCATGACATTCGACATTTCTCTAAAAAATAACATGTGATGTTTGTGCTTTTCCGATCAACTTTATATTTAGATAATTGACATCGGATTATCCTACAAGGTCAAAAGAAGTGTATTTAGGCTATCACAAGCCAATTTCAATAGTGCCTACTTGATACTTGAATATACATTTACTGCATTCAAATGAGATTCTTTTGAGCAAGATTGAAATCTTGCACATAAGCGTACAATGATCATGATATTCGATCTAGATGCAGTTAAGCACAATAGACTTCTTATCATACCTCTATAAAGCTTGTCACAAATTGATTTATCATGTTTATCTTTGTCTAGTTTTAGTGTTGTGCTCATAAGTATAGGACTAACTTTACAATTATCTATTTTGAAACATTTCAAAAGATCTCTTGTATACTTGGATTGATTTATAAATGTTCTATTTTTTGTTTGCTTAACCTAGAGATCTAAGAAGTAATTGAGTTCTCCCATCATACTCATTTTAAATTCTTGCTTCATACACTGAATTCATTTACAAGATCCATGCTAGTAGCTCTAAGCACAATATCATTTACATAGATTTGAACAATCAACATCTAAGAATTGTGACCTTTAATGAATAAAGTTGTATCCAATTTTCCTCTTGTAAAGCCATTTTCTAATAGGAAGTTACTAAGTCTGTCATGCTAAGCTTTAGAAGCTTGTTTAAGTCCATAAAGTGTTTTGTTAAGTTTATAAACATAATCGAGTAACTCATTATGCTCAAAACCTAGAGGTTACTTTATATATACTTCTTCCTTAATATAATCATTTAAGAAGGTACTTTTGACATCCATTTAGAATAATTTGAAACGTTTTTGTGTTACAAATGCCAAAAGCATCTTAATGACTTCTAGTCTATCAATCAAGGTAAAGATCTCATCAAAATCTATCCCTTTTTCTTGGTTATAGCCCTTGGCAACCATTTTAGCCTTGTTCCTAGTTACTATATTGATTTCATGAAGTTTGTTCCTATAGAACCATTTCGTTCCAATTACCAATCTATCACTAGGTCTAAGTACTAGATCCCATACTTTATTCTTAGTGAATTAATTAAGTTCCACTTGCATTGCTTATATCGAACATTCATCTTTGAGGGCTTCATCAATATTCATAGGCTCAACTTGAGACAAAAATATCAGGTTGCTTATATTTCTAAGGGATGATCTTCTTAACACCCTATTTAAAGGTTTTCCTATGATTAATTCTTTACGGTGATTTTTAACAAACTACCAGTCTTTAGGGAGGTTTAAATTTGATTGACTTGTATCTTTATCGTTGTTAAGAACATCTTTATCAAGAGCATTGTTTTGGTCATTACTTAAGTCCATCATATCAAAATGAGCACTTATATCATTCATTTCATTATAAGATACTTCATGTAATAAAGGCAACAAATCATCAAACACAACATGTATAAACTCTTTAACAACTAAAGTTCTTTTATTAAATACTCTGTACGTTTTACTTGTTAGTGAGCATCAAAGAAAAATAGCCTCATCCGATTTAGAGTCAAATTTACTTAGTTGTTCTTTACCATTATTTAAGTACATAAAACTTGTTACTAAAAGGGTGAAAATAAGAAATGTTAGTCCTTTTGCCTTTTTAAAGCTCATAGGAGGTTTTCTTTAAAATTGATCTTATGAAAGGATGATTTGAAATATAACATGTAGTGTTAACGACTTTTGCCCAAAAATACTTTTAGCAAATTGTTTTCACAAAGCATTGTTCGAGCCATTTCAATGAGGGTCCTATTTTTCCTTTTGAAAAATCTATTTTGTTGTGGAGTTATAAATGCCGAAAAGGTACGTTTTATTTCTTATTGATTATGAAAATCATCTAATTCAAAGTTTTCAAATTATCCCTCATGATCACTTATAAGAGAGGCATCTATAATGCCTTTTTCATTTTGAACCTTCTTGCAATATTTAAAAAATAATTGATTTGTTTCATCTTTACTTACAAGAAAATAGGTCCATGTATATCTAGAGAAATCATCAACGATGACCAAAGTGTATCTTTTTCCTCCCGAACTCAATGTTTGTGTAGGGCCAAACAAATCTAAATGTAGTAGTTGTACTAGTTTAAAAAATGTGATAATATCTTTTGGTTTGAAAGAATTTTTGGTTTATTATCCTTATTAATATGCTTGGCATACTTTGTCCTTTTGAAAATTAATTTTAAGTAAACCTTTTACAATATCTCTTTTAATAAGCTTAGAAATGACTTTCATGCTAACATGTCCTAGTCTTCTATGACATAACCAACTATCATTGTTTTGGATAGATAAACAAGATTTATTTTGATTTGAAAAATTATCGAAATTGATTTTATAAATGTTTTCCTATTTATACCCTTCAAAACTACTTTGATCATTGCAAATTCTTTCAATGGTGCACTTATTTGCTAGGAATATAACTTTATATCTACCATTATATAATTGACTAATACTAAGTAAGTTATGTCTTAGATTATCAACTAGCAATATACTTTTAATAACGAGATCATTATTAATAAGAAATTTATCTTTACCTAATACAGTTGATTTTTTTATTATCCCTAAAGGTAACATTCCCTTCATCATTCAAGTCAACGTAGTGAATTTGGTAGTGTCTCTTGTTATATGCCTTGAGCAACTGTTATCTAAAATCCATTTGTTACTCTTTCTTAAAAGTTTCTACAAGAATAAGGAATTTAAACTTTTGATACCTACTTAAGTTGAGGCCCTTTCGGGTTAGTTATAGCAATAAAACTATGTCCTTTAGGAACACAAACCATCTTTCCTCTATGATTTAAGTTGGTATTTCTCCTTATTGTACAAGTATGAGCAATATAGCCATAGCTTCCACAATAGTTACAAGTTTTATCAATTACTTTAACAAAATAACTTTTATAACACTTATAGATATTGTTTTTGCCATAACCAATTTCGGTATTCCCAAGACCATACCTTTATTATCCTAAATTTTTTCTTAAATTCTTTTCTCCCTCAATGAACTTAGCTATAGCTCCTCTTGAATCATTTAGGTTATATTCAATACATTATTTTCTATTTCTAACTTAGTCAACTTATCTATACATGAATTTTCATTTTCACTTACATTGATCTTTGATTTCATTTCTTCATTTTCCATAATTAGCTCTTTATTTTCATTCATGATTTCCTCATTTCTCTTATTCAATTCATCATTTTCCTTTTTTAAACTATCAAGCTCAACTTTTAATTTTTCATTTTCAATTCTCAAATATTTATTATCCTCTTAGATGGTTCTCTTTTTCCTCAACTACTTTATTACACTCATGTTTGAATACATTAAATTCATTTTCTACGTCATTCATCATTCGTTTAAAAATTTTATTCTTTTTCTTTTTGTATCTTAACAAACTCTTTTAAAAGATCATCATACATGTTTCTTAACTCACTATAAGAGGATTGGAATGTGCTACATATCTCATTATCTAAAGCCATGAGACAAAGATCATCATCCAAATCACTATCACTCTAAGTGGCAACCATGACTTTCTTTCTTAATGCTTTGTCACCTTTCTTAAAGAGTGAACAATAATCTTTAATGTGTCTCAATTGGTGGCAATTGTAGTACTTTATAACTTTCTTTTTCTCTTTTATAGGCTTTGTGGTATTGCTACCACTAACTTGTCTCTTCTTAGCTTCTTGTCGAACTTAATGAACTTCATAAATCTCTTTGCTATCATTGCTATTTCATCATCATCATCATTATCACTTTCATTACTTTCATTACTAGTATCGCAATTGATGGCTTTGAGAGCAATAGCCTTCTTCTTGGATACTTCTACATGCCTTTTAATCATCTCATAGGTTTTGAGTATACTAAAAAGTTGTTCCTTCAATCGTATACTTCTTTAATGGTTATTCTCTTGGCTTCCCAATTTTTTGGAAGAGACTTAAGAATTTTCAAATTAATCTCTAAGTCGGAAAGTCTCTTACCAAGCACCATTAATGGATTAATAATATCAACAAATCTCTTATGCATTTCATCTATGGTCTCATTAGGAAGCATTTTGAAATTTCCAAATTCACTACACAATAAAATTATTTTAATATCTTTAACTCTAGATGTGCTCTCATATGTGCTTTGTAGCTCATCCCAAATTTCCTTAGCATTTGTGGTTGTACAAGTTATATTAAAATCATTTTCACTTGTAGCATAATGTAATATGTTCATGGTTATTTCATTTAAGTCTACTTTCTTCCAATTTTCCTCAGTATATTCATTCTCTTTCTTTCCTTTTATTTAAATTGGTCCTTTTTCAATTACACTGTAAAGTTTTCTATTTTGTGCTTTAATAAAGATTTTCATCCTACACTTCCAATAAGGATAGTTTTCTCTAATAAGAAGTGGTGACCTATCTATAGCTTGACCCTCTATGATACTTAGTGCATTTGTGCCATGATCTTTACTCTACAATGTGATTAAGCAATGAAAACTATAAAGACTAGCTATGATACTAATTGAAATATTACAGTAAGAACTCGAGAGGGGGGGGGGGGGTAGGGTGTGGGGCGGGAGAGGAGGAGGGATGAATTGAGTTTAATAACCAAATTTTATTTTGACAACAAATCTTTAATCAAATTGACTAAATGGATGCAATATGGAAATAATTAAAAACAATTAAAGTGAAGAAATTTAAAGAGAAAGGGATAGAGAAAACAAGCTCGGAGTTTTAACGTAGAGTTTGGACTGCCTCTTACTCTCCCCGATCACCCAATGCCTCAACCGAGGTCTTTATACAAATTTTATTGATTAAAATCTCAATGGCACAAGTACTTATACCCAATCTCTATTACAAATGATCTTATAATCACAATAACTCTCAATCACTTAGTATAATGCTTTCTCCTGAGTAAAAATTGCAAATATGAAGCTTGGCTCTATACTAGGCTTTAAAAAAGATTGCAAAATAACGAACACAAGACAATTGGAATGAAATACAAGTAGACAAGAGGAATAATTGCAAGTAGTTGGCTTTATTAATTGCACTTCAATTTCTTGTAAACTTGCATTTATATCCTCTAGCAAAAATCCAACCGTTAACCGTGTTCATCCTACGTTAAATGTACTATAACGGCTAATTTTTGTGCAGACCAGTTGGATGGCTGTGATTGGACTAGCCAGAGAGTCCTTCAAATAGGGTCACCATTCTAACAGTCTTCAGGTCAACAACTGTATGATCCAATATAGCTTACTAACCTCAAAAGACTTGCCTTAACTAGTCAAATGGTTTAAGGATAACCAATCACATAGTCCAACATATACCTTTGATCATAGTTCATCTGGTTCAACTAGCTAGACGATTCTAGCATAACTAGTAGGACGATTCACACCAGAATAGCTAAACACTTAGACGTAACAAATAGTTTTGATCCCTTTTTCTTCTTTTAACAACATCATAATCAATTCTATAAGTTATGAAGTAATAATAATTGATTTAGCATGACTTGCATAGTTTTGTTCTCATTAAAATTGCACACAAGAACCTCTAAGTTTAATAGAAATGGTTAAAGAAACAATTTGCGAAATTGTTATATAGAGGATGATACAATTGAAGCAAAGGGCATTATGCAAGATCTTGATGAGAATAATGTTGGAGAAGATATTATCAAAGAAGTGCATAATCAAGAAATGGTAGAGAGAGAGAGAGAAAACAAATGAGATGTTGTGGTAGATTGTCTCCAAGAAAATCCTAAAAAAAAAAAAAAGCTAACTCATGTTACAATTAGTAATTTACAATCAAATGACAATGTTACAGTACTTATGGTATCCCAAGTAATTGTTATGATTCTCTTTTTTTTTTCGTAGAAAAAGAGTTTATATATTAAATATCATCCCATCAGTCCATAAGGCACATTCTTCTCCTAACATAAGAAGCTACATAACTACTAAACATTGCTTTTAACAAAACTATTAAAGAGATTAGATAATTCTACTTGGGCCTAAAAAAAAAGGCAAGGAAGCCTAATAAAGAGCATTGGTTTCTCTAATCAAATCATGATATAAGACTTAGCAATATGTTTTAAAAACCGCATTACTCCATCCACTTTCTATGGCCAATTTAATCCCTAACCCAAAAGCAAAACATTTAGTTGCTTTAATACTGGTAAGTAATGTGCCAAAGAGCATCCATTTGAAAAGTAAATGGGTTAGCTTTGCACAATGTCTCTTCATTATTATCCCTTTTATCAAGTCTCTTTCCTTCCATTTATTTAGACAATTTGACAAAACATTTGCAATAAAAATGAGAAGATAAGGTGATAGAGGATCTCTCTATTTGTCCCCTTGTAAGAGTAACCTCACCAACTAATTTCCTATTCAAAAGAATGTTATAATAGTTTTTACTTACACACCATAATCCAATTCACATAAACCTATTTAAAGCCCATTTTCAAAAGGATAGCTTATAAAAAATTCCACCCAACTATATTGTAGATTTCGTTCATGTCAATTTTAGTAACAAAAAAACATTTTTTTACCTTCCTCATTGTTTTCTAAAAATGAAACATCTCATGTATAATCACAATATTATCTTTATATTGATCATTCTAAAGGAACAAAACTTTGATTATTTGATACAAGCTTACCTAGCTTAAGTCTATTAACTAGGAATTTTGAAATGATTTGGTATAACACATTACAAAGACTAATAAGATAGAATTGAGTGATATTTTCTAGGTTGGGCACTTCATGAATCATTATTAGATCTGTTTGATTAACAAAGGACGGAAAAGTACTTGATAAGAATAAAGTTTGAACAACCTTTGAAATACAGTCTTCAATGATGTCCCAAAAATAGAGTCTTTAATAATGCCTTTAACATTCACACTTCTTCCTTGATCATATGAGAACTATTAGCTCAAGTGCCATAGGTCTGAGATGATATTTAGGTATTGAGATGGCTTAGAGATACCACTAGATTCATGCATGATCCAATATCTAAAGCATTCGGGTTTCATTGGTGCATGTTAGGTTCCCTTCATATAGCTGGATTGAGACTTGATTACTACCATAGTGGAGTGATGGAGGGAGGAGATCCATACATTTCACTTCCACAGCGACAAGATGATGGTAACATTGTAGGATATATCTCTACTCCTTAGTCTTCCTATTTACAGCGATGCTGTTGCAAGTGTGACGGCATCTACGAGTTGGGGCGAGTTATGCTAACGCTTACTAAGACTTCACCTACCAAAGAGTGTTATGACGGGTGCTCGATTGAAGTTGTCTTGGTTGAAGGACAATTTCATTGATTTTCCATATGATGCAGATGATATTACGATATAATGCTATCCCAGGGCACATATCATACAGTTGATTGGGGGTATACTATTCTCAGACAAGTTCAACAACGTGGTGCATCTCATGTCCCTCTCTCTCCTCTTAGACCTTACCACAAGCAAGCATTACTCTTGGGAAACAACATGTTTGCCATGACTGTATTGCTAGTTGTGCTTCATTTCTTGAATGGATGCTGGAGATATTAGCAAGCCCCTAATGATTCTTCAAGTGTAAACATGGGAGCATTTCCCATACATCGCCCCTTTACCTGCTAGATTACATTAGTGGTTGACGATCGACAATTTATGAGCTAATGGGAGCAAAGTTCGATGTTATGGAATTGTCCATCTATCGAGCCTTATTTTGATTTTTCTCAATTTAACCTATACTAAGCCTAGCTCACTTAATATAAGTTACTCAACCTAAAATTAAGGAAACATTCTTCTTTAAAAAAATGTTTTAAAAAAATTTGAGTCGCCAACTAATTAAACTGGTAAAAAGTAAAATTAGGGTTTTCGGGTGAGAAAACTCTAATTCAGATATTAGTCTATGGATTTTCTAAAAAAAATAATTTTTAAAAAAAATTTAACAAAAAAATCTGAATTTGGAGGCTAATCTATTAAGACTAAGTTACCGCATAAAAAATAAAAAGAATCAATGAGCTTTTATTTTTTATAATTTTTCTAGAAATGCTAAGCTATGTGAGGATATACAAAAATGTAACTAAAATAATTTTTTTATGATTTTTTATTACGAATTTTCTAAAAAGGAAAAAAAAAGTTTTTTATTTTTTATGCAGTTGCTTTAGAAGTGTTTACGTACCCGCTAGTTGAGATCAAATCAATGTAGTTCTTTTTTAGAAAAGATCTAATAAGTAGATATTTTTTTAAGAGAAATCAAGCCAGATTTACGTTAGTTATTAATTTATTTACTTTTTTCAAAAACCTTAAAAAGGATCAAAGCAACGTGGTTCTAATTTCGCGAATCTATTTTAAAAAAAATATCCTAACTTATTAGATCTTTTGAAAAACTCCTATTAATATTTTTTAAATATTTTTTATAAAAAAATCTACATGTCAAAAATTGATTTTTTTTTTAAACCTTAAATGCAAGATCTACTATGATATGATTTAGACACATATCTTCTTTGAAGATATGAATATCGAAGGAAAGATATGTAGTTTTTTCCTAAAAGTGCAATTATGGCTAAAAATGCAATTTAATTAAAAAAAAAATACAATTAATCTAAAAAACAACTTGCACTAAAAAAGTTAGTAAAATCAATTGATTAACTAAAAATAAATAACTAACTAACTAAAATAATTTATTTCATTACTTAAATGGGTTGAATCTTGTATGTAATTGGACTGGACGTAGTGGATCATGTCGTAGTCGTCTAGACTACATGGATTACTTGGATGTGTATATTGGTTGGCGTATGTAGACATCAACATTATCAACGTACAGAATGGATGGTACAGTACTCGTATGCCTTAGCATGATTGTTGTGGGCGTACGTAGCATGTTCGGTGCATAGGACAGTGGTGTAATGCTGTATTGTATTAGTGTGAGTACTATGTTCAGTAGATCCGGATGTATGTGCTCTGTATTGCGATGTATGTGTATGCTTAATGTTGTGACGTGTGTGTATGCTCAGTGATCAATGTACAGAGATGATCTTGAACACAAGTTATGGAGACGTAGACGTAACTTGGTGAATGTATGTGTGCAGTGTTGTCAACTAGGGCTAAGGCTTGATTGTCATGCTACTAGTTGTTGTATAGGTCACATGAGGAGGGAGAGTAGTTTGAATTGGCTTAAGATTGTGCGGTTAAGAGTAGCTATTTGCTATTGATGTTGGGTGTCGACTATGGATAGTATCTGAGGTTGATTAAAGGTTAAAGGAGGATGGCATGGAATTTAAAGGTTAGGTTGATGATGTCGTGTTCAACATAGGGTAGCGATTGTAGTTTGTGGATTTTTCATGGGTGAAAAACTTAAAATTTTTTTACGACTGAAAACTACTATTTACAAATCACACACTTAAATCTTTTGGATCTTTTTAAATGTATATTTAATCTTAAAAAATCTAAGATAGGATACGATAATACCAGATTTGGATTAATTGAATATTTAACCTAGTTTCTAGAAACCCTACATTGATTTGGGTTTCTATCTTAGGCCCGATGCAGTCTATCTTAATTTAGCCAAAAATATATACTAACTTATTTAATAAATCCTAAGTCTATTTAGCTCAAATTAAATTAGATAAAAATCCTCTTTATATTAAACTAGACTAAAAAAATATTTCTAATGGAGCTAAACTATTTAACGACTTGAAATTTATTAAATTAAACGTACATCTTCAACTATTATTCGATTTGACCCTAAATAACTTGACTCGACACTTTATATTTTTTATTTTTCTTTCTATTTTCGTTTTTATTTAACTTTTATTTATATTTTTAGTTATTTTTTATTTTTCTATTTTTTCAATTCAATTTTTTTCATTTTTATTTTTATTTTTTATAAACTTAGCTCAAAAGTAAAAAGAGACTGAAATTAAAATAAAAAACAGCAAAAATGGGGTATCTACACCGTGCATGTAGTTGGCTAGTGCATAGATGCATTCAACCGATAGTATTCAAAGTAGGTATGTATTTAAAAGACTTGGTTATATGTAGCTTCCCAAAGTGTTACTTGGTTCAAATTCTTATCTGATATGTTTTTAGTTTGTTTAGATACCTTATACGCATGAAGACATGGCTAGACTCCCTACTTATTGTCAAAATGGGAGTAACGTGTGGCTAGCTTAGGTCCTATTGGTATACTTTTATATCGTTGAGATGCACTATCCCGATTACGTGACCCAACAATTTAATGCAGTAGGAGATCCCGGCCATCCTGACACCAGACAAGTTCTACATGAAATAAACTTAAGGGGTTAGACCAAGATCAATTGAGCAATTAGGCATGCAGCATAGATAATGTATTAGAAGGAGCGACAAAACCAAATTGTATAGATCTGGCCACCATCTAGTGTACATCTTGACTACGTTCTCTAGTACCAACAAGTTACGCGCAAATATATCGGTAAGTCAAGGGGCTCCTGGATTTATATGGCATGCACCATTCCTGTTGTTATTACCCATTTATTTCTCTAATCATACGCTAATCAAATTGTTATCTTCGACTTGCAAGCAGATTTCTTACTTAAGTTGCCATAACTTTTGTACGAGGACATTATAGCAGAGCAACATGAGGTTGATGGCCTCATCCAAGGGATTATTAGGGTCCAACTAAGCAACCCACCTACACTAGGTTTGAATGTAGATGATGATGACTCCCTATTGGACAAGGCACAACAAGAAAAGGGCCATCAAGGATGTGGTCATGGACAAAGAGGAGGTCAAAGACGTAAATAGGAGGGCATACAAATTCGAGATGGAGTGTTTCCTCCATACTAGTCCTTGCTAGCATCTCCAATAGCACCTTAATTCCATATTCACACCCCGTCTGATAAGGGCACCGGTAGACAAATGTAGACTCCTACAACTTTGTTTAAGGGCTGCCCTAGAGATTGTGATGGAGACATAGGCGAAAGGATCACATGGGTCAACCCTTACCCCATCTCTATGCACTATATTAATTCTAGTGGCTTCTTAGAGGATGAAGCACAAATCACTCAACTAAACGAGAGTCAAATAGTCCAGCCTTAACTTGAAGTAAATGTATGGGAAAAGTGTACCTACATATGTAGACGATGTATGTAATAGATAGATATTTGTTTTTTTATTTGCCGAATATTTGGACGTGTAGTCAACATTATGCATATTTTGTACATATTCTTAAGTTTAACTTTATTTATTTGTCTTTTCCAGACTATTACAAATTAACTATCATGTTAGATTCATAGTTATATTGAATGATTCTGGGCTTTATATGTGTTACAATATATAAAAATGCTTAACTTATTTTTGTTCAACTCTGTACTATGTTGGGATTTTCTAAAGGAGCTTTTGTTATTTGTTTGAGTTGAATTGTATGAATTTGGGTTGTTTTGCATGAATTTAGGTCATTTACTTGTGATAGTTAGGTAAAAGGAGAGGTATGCTGATAAAATCGTCTCTTAAAGAGGCGATTTTATCTAATGATAGAAGATTTTTTCAAGATCCGTATTTTTGAAATTTTTTTTTTTCATTTTTTTCCTTTTCACTTAATATGATAATGAAATTTTCATTAGGATTTTTTTTTAGGTAAAGGCTTAAGAATTCAATCAAGATTATTTTGCATTATGAAAAGCAAGTTGTAGGAAAGTGAAAGAAGCTTCCGTCTTCAGCAAGTTGCATGCCAAATGGGTAAAAAATGCTAGATTGGGATGGTAGAAGATGATGTGTACTGAATTGGAATATTTTATCAAGATCCGTATTTTTGTAATTTTCATTTTTTGCATTTTTTTCCTTTTCTCTTAATGCGACAATGAAATTTTCATTACAATTTTATTTTTTTAGGTAAAGGCATAAAAATTCAATTAGGATTATTTTGAATTATGAAAAGCAAGTTGTAGGAAAGTGAAAGGAGCTTCCGTCTTCAGCAAGTTGCATGCCAAATGGGTAAAAAATGCCAGATTGGGATGGTACAGGATGATGTGTACTCAATAATTAGGATTTGTTTTTAGGTAAGGCATAAAAATAACATGCTTAGAAGGGCATAAATGAACTAAAGGAAATCGTAATATTTATGGATACATCGATGCAAATTCGTGACAATGCAGGGGTTGATTTAATCCATGTTCTGAGTTATGTTAGAGGCAGATTTTAGATTAAGGTTTTGCATTTCTGGAAGTATACTTGGAATAGATTTAATATTGGATAATCTTATCCAATTTGGAAAAGAAACTAAGGGGTAAATTTCAAGATGAAATAGGAGATACGCTTTGGCAACTGCGAATTGCACTTTATATTGTCTTACATTACAAGTTCCAAAGGTCCTTAACTTTTGTATATAATAATACTCACTTCTTGTAGTAGACTCAATGTACAACCTACGCGAAAGATTTAGGTGTAGGTAGTTTGTTTGGTGAGATATTCTTGTCAATTTACATCTACCTTGATCCATTATCGGCTACAAACTAGCAATCTTCTTCTTTTTATTTTTTAATGGTAATATATTGTAGTAGAGAAATGAAAAGGAAAGCATTTATATTTGGGAGTAATAATTTGTATACCAAAGTTACTCTCATTAAAATAAAAGGATGTATGTAATATTTGGAGATTTCAATCAATAGAATAAGATTCATTGTGTATTAAAGATGGCTAAAAGTACTTAATATAGATCTTTTGAAGGAGACTAGAAATTTGGAGAAACTATGTAAATGGTATTATGTAGAATACTTCTTATTATAATATATGACATATATATATATATATATATATATGGGAATGAATATATGTAGATGAGAATGAATATTTGTACATGTATAAGTAGCAATAGTAATGGCAGCATGTATTTTCATCAAAAGTATACTATTTATTCACTTGATTTACCATATTTATAATTTACTCATTTTGGTTTTGGAGTATTTCGGAAACTTCCTTCCTCTTTAATTATTATATTCAAACCTTTATGTTAGGCTTTTATGTGTTATGCTTTCATCTAAAGAAGATTCTACTCTTCCACAAAGAATATGCCTCTTAAATTCTTGTGACTCTTAAAAAGTTTCAGATCACCTTGGTTATATAAAAATATATATTTTTTTTCTCACGACAATCCATGTATTTCCTAACCAAAAAAAAAAAAGAGAAGTGCACTTGACATTCTCAAACCATACCTCATCCTTATAAATATATATATACGTGTGTACGTAATTCTTTTAACCAGACTATACGAATACATATACAAGTGCATAAGTACAAAATAATAATTGGAAGAATTATGTTGTTAATAAGGGTGATAAATAAGGAGAACAATTTATGAAACTTGTCAAGTTGATATAGACATATTTTCTAAACTGTATAAATTTCGGTTATATTTAATAAATAGGCGTAATAAATAAATGGACGATTTTAGAGCAAGATAAAATTTAAATATATGATTTATCTAAAAGATTTAAAGGAAAAGTAAAGAAAAAACTCTATTCAAGATGAGGTTATATTAATTTAAACTATCTAATAGAACAAATGAACAAGAATCTTGAATACAATTAGGATTATTTTATATTATGAAAAGCAAGTTGTAGGAAAGTGAAAGGAGCTTCTGTCTTCGGCAAGTTGCATGCCAAATGGGTGAAAAATGCCAGCTTGGGATGGCACAAGATGAAGTGTACTAAATTGGAATATTTTTTCAAGATCCGTATTTTTGTGATTTTTATTTTTTGCATTTTTTTCCTTTTCCCTTAATGCGACAATGAAATTTTCATTAAGATTTTATTTTTTTAGGTAAAGGCATACAAATTCAATTAGGATTATTTTGAATTATGAAAAGCAAGTTGTAAGAAAGTGAAAGGAGCTTCTGTCTTCAGCAAGTTGCATGCCAAATGGGTGAAAAATGCCAGCTTGGGATGGCACAAGATGAAGTGTACTAAATTGGAATATTTTTTCAAGATCCGTATTTTTGTGATTTTTATTTTTTGCATTTTTTTCCTTTTCCCTTAATGCGACAATGAAATTTTCATTAAGATTTTATTTTTTTAGGTAAAGGCATACAAATTCAATTAGGATTATTTTGAATTATGAAAAGCAAGTTGTAAGAAAGTGAAAGGAGCTTCTGTCTTCAGCAAGTTGCATGCCAAATGGGTGAAAAATGCCAGCTTGGGATGGCACAAGATGAAGTGTACTGAATTGGAATATTTTTTCAAGATCCGTATTTTTGTGATTTTTATTTTTTGCATTTTTTTCCTTTTCCCTTAATGCGACAATGAAATTTTCATTAGGATTTTATTTTTTTAGGTAAAGGCATACAAATTCAATTAGGATTATTTTGAATTATGAAAAGCAAGTAGTAGGAAAGTGAAAAGAGCTTCCGTCTTCAGCAAGTTGCATGCCAATTGGGTGAAAAATGCCAACTTAGGATAGTATAGGATGATGTGTACTCAATAATTAGGATTTTTTTTAGCTAAAGGCACAAAAATTCATTTAGGATTATTTTATATTATAAAAAGCAAGTTGTTGGAAAGCGAAAGGAACTTCTGTCTTCGGCAAGTTGCGTACTAAATTGGATTTTTCTGAAGTGTTTTGTTTTTATGTAGTTACTACAATCCTACAAAGATGCGAGGAGAAGAAAAATAACAATGCAAAACAAAAAAAAAAAATTTTCCGAAAAAAAGATTGTTGGGAAAATACTAAAAAATATCGTACTAAAAAAAAATCTAAAATGACTTCTTAAAGAAAGAATTCAGCCTTCATATATAAACGCAATTTTAACCATGTAATTCACATGTTCACAATAGTATATGGGAATGTTCACCTCACTGACTCAACAGTTATGTATTTGATTACTTTGATGCTTGACAGCAATTTCCTATTTTCCTACGAGACATGACGCAACTCAATAGTGATGTAATTGATTGTACAAGCTCATGCCTAAATGGGTTATAGGTTTCTGAAAATGTGTCTTTTTTTACTGGTTATATTCCAAAATGTGCATATTGTTCTTTCTAGATATGGATAAGAAAATGCGCCCCTTTTCTCACGGTGGTCTTTTTCCACACGAACCAACACGGAAATATACACATCACGACGCAACCTAATGCTGTTTGTTTCACAGTGATCAAGACGCGAAAGTTTAGTTTGAGGCAATTTTATACTAGGACGTTGAAATCATCCTTGCCATATGTAATATTAGTTAAATTTAAATTTTTTTAAAAAAGGTAATTTTAAGTGTTATATTATTAGTACTATTTTTTAAAGAGCCATATTTTTACAAATATATATATATATTTTTGCATTATTATGTTCCTCTCCCCTAAAGATGAATCATGGAAACTTATTTTTGTTGCATCGTTCTGCATTATGCTTCAACAGCGCAAAGAAAATTCCTCTACTTTACAACAAATAGGACAGCGAGGGGAGCAAGCAGGCCATCGATGACAATTCTGGATGTCTACGTTTATCATAGGCCTAAACCGCTTGAATCAAATTATAGAGGAAGAGGCTACGGTTTTAACACACCATATCAAATTGCGCCATGTGCTGATCACATCAGGGATATGACGTTAGCGGCTGATGTCATCACTAAACAATTAATTAATTATGATATTTAGATATATTGAAGTATGTTGGTTAACACCTCTATAAAAAGAGGCAGCAATATCACAAAGTTAGCAAGTGAAAAGTTATTAAACACACATATAGATAATACATATGTACCATGTAAATCAGAAAAACATTTGTCTAATGGTTCTGGAACAGCCAACAAGATGAGCCAAACTGGAACAAGTAATCAAGTTGAAGATAAGCCGAAGCAAGCTCTTCGTGTTGAAACACCTGCTGATACAAGTAGTAATCAAGTTGAAGATAAGCCGAAGCAAGCTTTTCGTGGCAGATTCGAAAGAATTGGTCCGGAAATTAAGAATGCCCTATTGGTAGTAGCTGCACTCGTAATGACTGCAACCTACCAAGCTGTTCTTCAACCCCCTGGAGGATTGTGGCAGGACAAGGACTCAGACAAACCTGGAAAATCTATTATGGGAACCAAGATTCCTGCCACGTACGTCATGTTCCTATTTTTTAATTCCGTTGGGTTCTTCTCCTCTTTCACAATCATATGGTCTCTCATAGATGGATTTCCCATGAAATGGCGTCTGAGAATTGCATTGTCAGTCGTAGTTGCGACTTACGACGTTTCCATGGGTGCACTCGCACCTAGCACAACCCTCAATAAGATCTTTGTAGTAATTTCAGCTGTACTCCCACCCATGTGCTCAATGGTTATGTTCTTGGCGGAGTATATGAATCAGCGTCGAGGAAGATGAAATTCTCAGTTTTCTCAGATTTCGTTTCCAACATGGGACTAAGTAATTAATTCACAGCCATCTGTATTTTGTCTGTATTCTGGTTTTGTTATATGTATTTCATTAGTATTCTTTCAATGTCTCCCCAGTTATCCCCTTCAACATCTCTGTCTATTCCTATTACTTAGGAGTAAGAAGTCCACTGCTTTTGTGTTTTCATCTATCCATATGTACTAATAATTTGTGATATATCAATTTAATGTTATTTGCAATTTTATATTTGTTGCATTTTTATTATTGGATAATAAATTATGAAATACATTTCATGTATATGCTTGTAATTTTGTGAAATTATATTGTTGATATTTTGAGAATTTGTAAATTTCTCGCAAGTGAGTGCATGTGATTTTGATATATCTCACTTGTTATACAAATATATATGCATGA
Organism: Lumnitzera littorea; assembly: GCA_024138015.1. Taxonomy (NCBI): domain Eukaryota; kingdom Viridiplantae; phylum Streptophyta; class Magnoliopsida; order Myrtales; family Combretaceae; genus Lumnitzera; species Lumnitzera littorea. The sequence continues at coordinate 1,620,563 of JAMXBB010000008.1, read as the reverse complement.
TTGCATATCTTGTTTGTTATTTTCAAGACATGAAAAGATATGCTTTCAAGCATATTTGGATTTCTCATTGTGACTTATTGTTAAAACATATGTGTTATTGAGAAATCATGTGCAGAGGACTAATGAGTAATAACATGAGTTTTGATCATTTGTGATGTTATTTATGGCAATAAGAGCATAATGACCGCTAAGGTTCAATATTTGTGATTCTTATTAGATTGAATTATATTTAAGGTGTACTCTCAAACTCTATTAGTGTTGATTGGCCAAATTTGAGTTGTTATTCAACCTATTTGTAATTATAATTAATATTATCCAAGTGGAGAGTGTTGAAAAAAATTTCTTTACACTTCCTTTAATTGTCTAAAATTAAAGGTTGAATAATTATAGTTTGATAAGATATGTTGTTTGAGCTAAATTATTTATTTGATTCATTTATATGATAAGTCCATTTATACCTTATTAAAAGATATAGTCGGATGGTTTAGTTTAGGCCTTTAGCCTAATAATTAGTCTGTGATGAAATGACCCCATTGAATTATATATTCGATTCAAGGACGAGTACGTTCATGTGATTATGAAAGTACAATGATTAACATTAGAATTGTAAAAACAACATGCTGAGTGCTCCAATCATATTTTTATAGATTATAAATATATATATATATATATGTGTGTATGTGTGTGTGTGTGATTTTTTTACCTTTTGATTTGATTATATGTATGATTTACTATTATCAATTATAGTTCAAACTTGTGAATCGAATATATTTGAATTGTTTTCTCTTAATTAAAAAAAATTTATAATTTGAACCGTATAATATGGTTTATAACCTTTTTTTTTTTGTAAAAGAAATAAACAATTGTGGTTCTACGTAGTTCAAGGATAAATTGGGTTGAATCGTACCAAGCTTACCTCTATTTAGGTTTACATTTGTCTCATTATTATATAAAATTGACTACCACCTTTCGTAAATAAAATTAAGAAAATTTCAAGGATAACGACTAAAAGATATGGGGAAAAATAGTAATCCATATTTTTTTGGTGATGAGTACATAGAAGTAATGTATATGTTTGTATGAAAATTTAATTAAAGCCCTTTAAAACCAAATGTAAGTCCAAGTTGATGCCTTGAAAGGAAGCTTACTTGGAAACGATCATCATTGAGTACATAACCATACAATTAGAAGATTGGATATGGATATTCTAAAGTTCCTTAAAGTTGTAAATTAACAGTTATTATTGTCTAGATTTTTGAAACATAATATAAAATCATTGTGACATCATCTTTTTTAAAAATTTTAGACAATAACAATCATTGACTTATAACTTAAAAAACAATAGGAACTAAGGGACTTGAGAGGATTCAAATCTTAGAAAATCATATTTAGATTTATTTTATTTAAGTCAATATTGAAATTGTTTAAAAGAAAAAATATTCGTTTGTTATTGTAACTATAATACATATGTATATAAAGAAATACCTTGTTATAAATATACGATATTGAATATGATAGAGTTATGTTAGGTGGGATTAAAATTTCAAACCTTAAATTTCAAAAATAAATTAATAAAATAAATTTCAGAGAGGAATCAAGATCGCTCCTTTATAGATTTTGAGTTTGAATGTAAGTAAATATAAATTAGAAAATGATCGCTTCATAGGGAAATAACAATGATAATAACATTGTTGTCATTAATAATATGGCCCAATGAATAGCCAAAGAATTTAAAATATAGCAAAAATATTTTGGCATAAAAATGAACAAATAAATAAAAAAAATTTAGTATGACACAAAATTTAACCAAAAGTCAGAACTTAAGAATATGGAGTTTACAATACAAAATATCTAATTGACATTAAAACAAGTAAATTTTTATTTTGTACAATTGTTTTTATGCTTGCTCATTAATTATTTTGTTACAAATAACTTATACACGTCATAGTTAATTTTGGAGAAATCTTTAATTCCACTGTCATTGCATATTTGCCTTGAACTCCACCATCTCAAATCCAGGTGTATATCAAAACTCTACTCCGAACATACTTCAACTCCACCACCACTCAAGGACCAAACCACAACCTAATTGGTCAAAGAACATAATCAAAATAGACCTCTTGAGCGAATATTTGAAACTTAGTTAACACTTTTAGATTTCAACCCAACTCGGCCTACGCATTCTAAGCCTCAATTTCTCTCTCTTCTAGCCACCTCTTGACAAACTTTTTTCACCATTGGACACTAAGTGTAGAATACTTCTAATATCCATCATTTTCACAACTTAAATTTCACCCAGTGGTAAGATTATCAAATCCAATAATCAAACTTTTATGTGCAATTCGTATCAGTTATGCATATGTAAATATATGGAAAAGAAAAAAAAAAAGCCCTTAACGTTTGCTTGTATATTGAAGTATGTCAGTTAACACCTCTATAAAAAGACGTAGCAATATCACAAAGTTAGCAAGTGAAAAGTTATTAAACACACATATATTTGTCTAATGGTTCTGGAACAGCCAACAAGATGAGCCAAACTGGAACAGATAATCCGGAGCAAGCTGTTCTTGTTGAAATTGCTCCTTGTGCTGAAAAACCTGCTGATAAAACAAGTAATCAGAAAAGTAATAAAGTTGAAGATGTGGAAATTAAGAATGCGCTGTTGGTAGTAGCTGCTCCCGCAATGACTGCAACCTACCAAGCTGCTCTTCAACCCCCTGGAGGATTGTGGCAGGACAGGTCTTACAAACCTGGAAAATCTATTATGGGAACCAAGTTTCCTGCCACATACATCCTGTTCCTAGTTTGCAATTCCGTTGGATTCTTCGCCTCTTACACAGTTATATGGTCTCTCTTAGAAGGATTTCCGCTGAAATGGCGTCTGAGAACTGCATTGGTGGCCTTAGTTTGCACTTACGACGTTTCCATGGGTTCATTTTCACCTACCTCAAACATCACCTTCATCTTTGCAGTAATTTCAGCAGCAATCCCAACCATATGCTCGTCGATTATGTTCTTGGCAGAACATAGATATCAGAATCAGAGTCCAGGAAGTTAGCTCGGATTACGTTTCCGACGTGGGACTAATTAATCAATTCACAGCCATCTGTATTTTGTCTGTATTCTGGTTTTGGTATATGTATTTCATTAGCATCCTTTCAACATCTCCCCAGTTATCCCCTTATGGATTATGTATACATCTCTATCTATTCCTATCATGGAGTAAGACGTCCACTGCTTTTGTCTTTTCATCTTTCTAAATGTACTAATAATTTGAGTCGACTTTTCGATTCAAGACGGGTACGTTCACATGATTATGAAAGTACAATGATTAACATCAGAATTGTAAAAACAAAATGTTGAGTGCTCCAATCATATTTTTATAGATTATATATATATATATATATATAATATATGTGTGTGTGTGTGATTTTTTTACCTTTTGATTTGATTATATATATAATTTACTATTATCAATTATGGTTCAAACTTGTAAATCGAATATAATTGAGCCATTTTCTCTTAATTAAAAAAAATTATAATTTGAACTACACAATATGGTTTATAACCTATTTTTTTTTTTTTAAATAAAAAAGCAAATTAGGGTTCTACGTAGTTTAAGGGTAAATTGGGTTGAATCGTTCCAAGCTTACCTCTATTTAGATTCACATTTGTCTCATTATTATATAAAAATAACTACCACCTTTTATAAATAAAATTAAGAAAATTTCAAGGATAACGACTAAAAGACATGAGGAAAAAATAGTAATCCATATCTTTTTGGTGAAGAGTACATAGAAGTAGTGTATATGTTTGCATGAAAATTCAATTAAATCCCTTTGAAACCAAAGGTAAGTCAAAGTTGATGCCTTGAAAGGAAGCTTACTTGGAAACGATCAGCATTGAGTGCATAACCATACAATTAGAAGATTGGAAATGGATATTCTAAAGTTTATTAAGGTTGTAAATTAACAATTATTATTGTCTAGATTTTTGAAACATAATATAACATAATTGTGATATCATCTTTTTTAAAAATTTTAGACAATAACAATCATTGACTTGTAACTTAGAAAACAATAGGAACTAAGGGACTTGAGAGGATTCAAATCTTAGAAAATCATATTAAGATTTGTCTTATTTGAGTCAATGCAACTATAAGACATATGTATATAATGATATACCTCGTTATAAATATATGATATTGAATATGATGGAGTTATGTTAGTTGGGATTAAAATTTCGAACCTTAAATTTCATAAATAAACTAATAAGGAGACTAGAAAATTAGAGAAACTATGTAAATGGTATTATGTAGAATACTTCTTATTGATATATATATATATATATATATATATATATATATGATAATAAATATGTGTACATGTATAAGAAGCAACAGTAATAATAGCATGTATTTTAATAGAAACTATATTATTTATTCACTTGATTTACCATATCTATAATTTAGTCATTTTGGTTTTGTAGTATTTCATAAACTTCCTTCCTCTTTAATTATTATATTCAAACCTTTATTTTAGGCTTTTATATGTTATTCTTTCATCTAAAGAAGATTCTACGCTTCCACAAAGAATATGCCTCTTAAAAAGTTTCAGCTCACAACAATCAATGTATTTCCTAAAAAAGAAAATGAGAAGTACACCTGACATTCTTGAACCATAGCTTATCCTAATAAATATATATGTATTTGTACATATTTCTTTTAACCTACATATATTAATACATATACAAGTGCATAAGTACAAAATAATAATAAAAACAACTATGATGTTAGTAAAGGTGAGAAACAAGGTAAAACAATTTATGAAACTTATCAAGTTGATATCGACATATTTTCTAAACTGTACAAATTTCGATTAGATTCAACAAATAGGCATAATAAGGATATAGATGATTTTAGAGTAAGATAAAAGTTAAATATATGATTTATCTAAAAGATTTAAAGAAAAAGTAAAAAAAAAAAATCTCTATTGGAGATGATTTTAATTTAAACTATCTAAGAGAATGAATGAACAAGAATCTTGAATACGATTAAATTAGATAAATTCTTATTAATTCATTATATCATTGTTAATATTGGTATTCTTAAGTGACATTGGAAATAAAATGAACCACCCCGTGAATGAGTACAATTACAAAGGACACTAAGAGTATCTTGTGAACACTCATTTTCTTGCTTACTACGATGTGAAGTAGCGTTAAATTTAATGATAGCTCATTTAAATAAGTTGCTATGGCTTCCCTTAAGTGAATTGTAGGACTTAATTAATTAATAAATAAATGCTATGGTGACCATGTGGTTTGTGATTTAAAATGAGATGTTTGACAAGAGCACTTAAACAGTATACTCGTTAAAAGTGACTTAAGCCTATACTTATATGCTATATCATGAGTTGTGATATTTATATTTACAATATCAAGTGAAGATATCATAGAGTAATAATTTTAGGAGTTGACTAGCATACTCTCTTAAATTATGAACATGGCCTGTAGAAGTAGTTGATGTGGTGAATGATTGATTAAAAAGATGGTTTGTACTCAAGATATGTGCTAGGTTATTATTTAGTGTAATTCATCACAACATGTATATTCATAGCATAGCACAAAATATGGCTTAAGGGCCATAATTTTATAAAGCTTGATTCTAGTTAAGGGACCTAAGGGTCTAAAAGCTCAGTTTGAAAAAATGACCCATATTTAAAGCTTGGTTCACATAAAGGGACCAATGGTTGATGTACTTTATATAGTTCAATTTTCCATCATATAGAATTGTGTGCTCAGTTCTAAGCCTCCAAGTGTCACTCATGTTGCTTAAAAGCTGCCAAGCCCCACTCATCATTGCTTAGGAGTTGCGTAAGGGTCGCTCATTATTGCTTAGTTAGGATATTGGCTAGTGCATGTCATGTACATTAGCATAGCATATCACTACATGCATAAGTATCTATTGATAATTAAATTATATTAAGCTTAGTCATGATTGGTACAACTAGTTGCTACAATTGTTCTGATGTTAGTAGTAAATTGTAATTGAATATGCTCTTATTGTTATTTATTATCTATTGTTTGCTTTTGCTCACTTGGCTTAATGTTGAGGGATTAGTTTTGCTCTAACCTCAAGATTTGAAGATGGAGATAATGTTAAAGCATAGATTCAGGATGGGAACATTAATAGCGAGAGTCAAACGTTATTATAATACGAATAAGTGATGAGCCAAATTGGAACAAGTAATCCCGAGCAACCTATTCGTGTTGAAATTGCACTTAGTGTTGAAAGACCTATTGATACCACAAGTAATAAAAAAAGAAATGGAGTTGAAGATATGGAAATTAAGAATGCCCTATTGGCAGTAACTACACTCGTAATGACTCCAGCCTACCAAGCTACTCTTCAACCCCTTGGAGGATTGTAGCAAGATGAGGAGAAGGAGCTAGAGAAGCCACGCAAACCTGGAATATCTATCATAGGAACTGAGCTTCCTGTCAAATACATCCTATTCCTATTTTGCAATTCCGTTGGATTCTTCATCTCTTACACAATCATATGGTATCACTTACGTGGATTTCTCTTCATGAAATGGCGTTTTAGAATTGCATTAATGGCTTTAGTTTGGACTTATGATGTTTCTATGGCTGCACTTACACCTACTACAACCATTACCTTGACCTTTGCAGTAATTACACCAACACTCCTAACCATATGCTCGTTGATTATGTTCTTGGCAAGATTATGTTTCCAACGTAAGACTAAGTAATTAACTCACAACCATCTATATTTTGTCTGTATTTTGGTTTTGTTATATGTATTTGATTAGTATCTTTTCATTATCTCTCCAGTTATCCCCTTAAACCTCTCTCCAGTTATCCCTTATTACTAAGGAGTAAGAAGTCCATTGCTTTTGTGTTTTCATCTATCTAAATGTACTAATAATTTATGATATATCCATTTAATGTTATTTGCAACTTTATATTTATAGCATTTGTATTATTGGATAATAAATTATAAAATACATTTCATGTACATGCTCGTAATTTGTGAAATTATATTGTTGATATTTTGAGAATTTGTAAATTTCTGACAAGTGAGTGTATGTGATTCTGATATTTCTCATTTATGATACAAATGTAAATGTGTGATTGAGTATTTATTCTTTGCTTTGGAAGATAGCCAAATTTAACTTCATGATTCAAATTTTTGCATACTAATCTTCATTTTACAAAAAAAAATTCATTTGCATATTAATCTCCATTTTACAAACAAATTCATTTTGCTTAGACACTCAATTTGGTAACTTGAATTCTTCTCCCCCTTTGGCCTCATCAAAAGGACGAGAGTCTAGGTAGTAAAAGGGAAGAGAAAAGGATGGAAAAAAGTCAGTATAGCCCTAGCTTAAGCCTAAGGGTATGCCACCTACAAAAGAAAAAGAGTATACAAGCCAATATAGATATAAGAAAATCACAAAGAGCTATGAATACCAATAATATAGGTAAATACTATGAAAAACATACTCAAGCATGCACAAACAACACCATGAGCTAATTCTAATACCATAAAAGACATCGCATAAACATAGAGTAGGTTAGAAACAAAAGGCCGAGGTTCCAAAGTCTATACAAAAGATAACTACAGATGACCGAAAAGCTAATAAACAATTAAATGAACAGCACAAAAGATAGCTAGAGGCCAGGTCTAAGTATAAATATGAGAAAATAGAAAATAGATAACAGGATCAAAGGACTTCATGAGCTAATCTTTTAGAGGTGGAGAAGAGCTACTAGAGGGCTTGAGAGGAGGTGGGGGCTGAGTGTAAGGACCAGAAGGGGGTGGAGGGAAGGGGTATAACAACTGGAAGTGTTGAAAAAGGGGATAAAATATGCGATCTTGCTAGTAGGAGATCCTTTACTCCATTTGATAAATGTTGTCATGTATGTGGTGGTGAAGTAGACCCTCTATTTGATCAATGTAGGTATAGATAGATTCCTAATGGCTGCCTTGAGATGTCCCAGTCGGGAGAATAGGAGCTAAAGCGTCTCAAGGAATATCCCCACCTACATTTGCTTCCTCTCCTTGAGAAACATTTTGAGCAAGTGGTTCAATAAGTCCAGCATCCCCATCATCAATTGGTTCACCTAATTTTTTGAGAGGTACCACAAGTAAGAGGGGATAGGGGTTCCTCTAGAACCCAACCAGCCTGCTTATCCAATTTCCATCCTCCTTTTCCAATGTAGTGCATAGTAAAGGGCTCAATATGTGGATTGGTGCTAGGAGCGAGAAAAACAACACCATTGGTTAATAGAATTTGAGTAATAACGCGACCACAACGAAGAATAGCTTGCTTAGACTTGTTACTGACCATTTTGAAACAATGGAAAATCAAGTCTGCATAATCAATCCATGCATCATCATGAATGTGACCCAATATCCACAAGTTGCCTTTGGTTACATACTCATGGCCTCTACTTCTTAGACAATAGTTATGACTAATAAATACATGAAGGATCCAATAGTGAAGAGGTAGTCTAATGGCTCTAATATTGCGCTTAGTGGCACAATTATTTTCACCAATTCGTCATTCTTGAAAGATATCTTCATAAAATGCGGATCCAGCATTGTCAATCCCTTCCATATAACGGGCATCACCAAGTTCAACCCCTATAATGATGTATACATCATTCCTAGTGATCTCAGTCTCTTGTCCATACACATAACTATATAACCATAATCTCCGATGTTCTTAATGTCCATGCTAACTAATAGATTGCCATCACGATCATGATCATCAGTGTATATTAGGTGTGTCCATGGTAATAAGGATGCAGTTTGTAATAACCTTTTCCATATCAGGTATACCAGAAGCCCAAAGAACATCCTCATTAAAATGAAGGCCATAATCTATTTTCATAAGACGCAACTTTTCATATCTTTGTGCATAGCGAATTGTTGGAAAGAGATGATTGTTGAACTAAGCATGTAAAGCTTGTCTTCCCCAACCCTATGCGCAAAAGAGTATAATCAGGGACTATATTAAAAAGAACTTCATATGGAGTTTTCCAACTTAAAACTTCCATTAGCATCCTATTCATCAAATAGGTAGCAACTAAGATACAATCACCTTAAAATTCTTTTAGAAATCCTACATGCAATCTATAGCTCTTGCAGTATCTAACAAAGGATGACATTTAGGTTCAACTCTTCTATTTTGTTGGGGAGTATGGGCAATGGTTAAATAATGAACAATACCATAAGTAAGGAAAAATTGTGCACACTGTTTTGAAATGAATTCCCCTCTATTATCCATTCAAATGTGTTTAGGAATCACATCAAAATGATTTTATGTATATGATATAAAGGCTTGCAAAGTATTATATACTTGATTTTTATGCTTCAACAAATAAGTCTAAGTACCCCTTAAGAAGTTATTCGCTATTGTCAAAAAATAATGTTCTTCCATCCTTGAAGCAACATGATAAGGTCCCATAAATTCACATGAATTAATTCAAATATAGAACTTGATGCATGAATACCTCTAATAAAAGGAAGTCTATGAAACTTTACAATTTGACGCACTTCATAAAAGAAACCTTTCATAAGTAATCCTTTATAACAACTCAGACGAACAAGTTTGGATAAGGATGTATGCCGCAATCAAGCATGAAGCAAAGTCAGTGCTTCATTATTACAAGTACCAACAAGAGACAAAGAATGAAATGAACCATCAGATAAACTAAAATTATGGACTAGAGAAGAAGAACTAGAAGCATTACAATTGACAATAAGTTCTGAATGTAAGAAATACAAGCCATGATGCTCTTTAGTTGTTCTAACAACTTGATTAGTTATTAGGTCTTGAAAGGAGCAAGTTGTTGCATCAAATCAAGCAAAAAGATGTTGATCATGTAACGACTTTTGAACAGATAATAAAATGTGTTTAAAGCTAGGAATAAAAAGCAAATTGTCAAGACATAAAGAAGAAGTGATATCAATGAAGCCAACAATATGAACTAGTGTGAAAAATCCATTGGGTAAGTGTATATTAATAAGATGATTAAGATGTTGCTTACTCTTGAGAAGACATTTATAAATAATATGATTATTAGCCCTAGTATCAAGTGTATATTAATAGGATGATTAAGATGTTTGCTTTTAAGAAGATATTTATAAGGAGTAATATGATCTCTAGCCCCGGTATCAACATTTCAGGAACTAGATTTATTACTTGAAGCTTCAAAATAAGATGAAGAATTGATTATACCTGCACAATTCACAACTCCAACAGTAGTGTTATCATCCAACTCCTTAGCTTCAAGTTTCTAATTTCCTTTCATAGCTTTAAGAACTTCCTAGCAAATAGATTGAACAATAAACGGATCCATAGTTCTAGAATTAACATCAATAACTCTATGATCAAATGGAGTACTGCAATTGAATGAACAATCAAACTATTGACAATTGCTGGCTGTAGCCACCATCCTTAATATGCACTTCTTGCCTTTCTTCCCTTTATACCAGTCAAGGTACCTGATAATCTCAAAGACTCAATAATGTTTCCCTTTATTTTACAATTCTTGCAAAAAGATCTATTCTCTTTTCTGTCTATAATTCTTCTTGACGTTAGTTTTGTATACAGCAAATGCAGAACTCAAGTCACCTTCAATTGTGAGTGAGTTTGTAACTTGCCACCATTTTTCAACTTATAATACAAGATAAAAAGCTTAGCTAACAAATGACAATGGATCACCAGCAAGAATTTGATTACGCAAAGGTTCATAATCCTCCAACAATCCCATTAAAAATTGCATCAGTTTCATTTGTACATCAAATTCGACCGACTTATCTTTCACATCATAGATACAATACTCTAATCTTCCATAAGTATTGCTAGGATAAGGATTCAACACATTTAATTCCTCCCACAGCCTTTTAAGTTTGTTGTAGTAAGAAGTACTAACTAATTTCCTTGTCTAACATTAGACAATTCATATTGTAGTTGAAAAACTAATGGTCCATTTGTTTGACCGTACTAATCACACCCTTTAGTCCATAACTCTCTAGATAATGAAGCAAAGATAAAGCTTTTAAACAATTTTGAAATCACAGAATTCAATATTCAATAGCGAACCATATAATCTACTTTAGTCCATTTTATAAAATCATTTGAGTTAGCTTTTGGCTTTGGAATTGTTCCATCCACAAAACTTAGTTTAGGTTTTGCTCCAAGTACCATTCGTACTTATCTATTCTAGGCCATAAAATTTGCTCCATTGAAAATTGTATTGCTTAATACATTTCTTAGACTATCAGATGCCGAAACATATAAAGGATCATTCAAGTACTAATCGTACACAACCATATTTGTAATATGAAGAAATACTTTGATAGAAATCACTCGATAATGAAACAATCAAGAATACGACTAATGCAAGAAAATCACTGAAAATCAATCATATCTATTATTGGAATTTTTTGATACCATGTGAAGGAAATTCAGTTTCCAATCTCCATCAAAATGCTTTCGTAATACTCTAGTCGAGAAGAGTAAGATGTATGGAAGGAAGAAACAAAGCAATATGATGTGAAAAAAAAAAAAAAATGATCCATTTAGTTGTCTTATCTGTTATGTATTAGTATTATAGTAGATGACTAAGCCTAACTAACTAACATCCATAGTCTATGTGGTAAAATACAACAGCTTACAACAGAAGCTATTACAATAAATACTAATTACATCATCAATTTATTATATACTTCACACATGCAAACTCGATGTCTTAAATGTGCATATATAATAATAGATCCAAGTAGGTTTGTTGAGAATCTTAATTCTTAATCCATTCTTGACAACTTGAGTGTTAACATCCTATCTTTTTATTCTATTGAAATAACCCTTTATAAAATATTTTCCTTATGAATTCCCTCAACTTTTTGTAATAAAATTCCTAGAGAACTTATATGTGTGTACATGTACATATATATTGTGTTTCTCTCGTAAGTTTGCTCTAATATTTATATTTGCTTCTTATAGTTCTTATTGTTACTATTTTCACAAACTCAACTGAAATTGTGAACTTTCAGCGATAAATGTTTGGGTAGTCACTTTGTTATTATTTTTTACAAACTTAACTGAACTTATGGATTTTCAGTGATTTTATGAAGTTCATCGTGTGTAAAGTCACTCGAAATTCATAAAAGAATTAAAAAAAGAGTGATTTGACTTAAATATTAGTGTCGTTGAATTCATTATAAGTGATCGAGCAATTTTACGAATATAAAACTTGTAGATATTTTGTAAAGTCACTTATTGCTGGTAGTTTTAATTAAATAAAAGGTATTAAAATTCGTAATGCCACTCTAATTCGTGAACATACTCGCCTTTCGTAAATTAAGTTTAAAGCTCCCTTAATAGACGATGATAATGTTCGCTACAATTTCTCATGAGCTATTTTATCTACAGATCTCTTTCATAGTTATTGATTTTTCTTCTTTATTTCCGTAATTTCCCGTCCTTAAGGGATTTTTGCAGGACAAATATTACATTTGGCCCCGGACTTACCGAGATAGACGTTGATGTGTAGAGACTTAATGATATCCACATATTCCTATCATCCCAAGTTAATATCTTGTTTCGTGTCAAACGAAGATTGGTCAGCTCGTCTATATAAAATGAGGTGGTACCTACCAGTATATAGATGACAATAATAGAAGTTGACATAATAAAGGTATGTCATATGTCCTTGTATCGTATACCTTCTTCCACTAGCTTATGAAATCAGTAGTCATGGCACTGCAATTTCGATGATAGAGGATCCGAATCCGAGAAATCCAAGTTAGGAAAGCTGTTTTCATTTTTTTCTTTTTTCCTTTTCCCACCTCGATGTAATTTACAAAATTAAGAATAACCGATAGCCAAGCCAATAAGTTACATATTTTATTTTACTAAGCTCAGAAGTTTATTACTTTTCTAATTTTGTATGAAAGTTGCTATAGCATATCCATCACATGATAAAGGTGTGTCTATTGACTTCGAGAAACTAATATGTACAAGAAGTCATCGAAAAATATATTAAATGTGCATGTATAATAAAATAGGTGTTGTTGAGAATTTTAATCCATTCTCGACAATTTGAATATTTGTGGCCTACATTTTTCTCCTATTCATATAACTTTTTATGATATATTTTCTTTGAAGGTATTATGAATTCCTTCAACTTTCTGTGATATAATATCTTGTGAACTTATATATGTGTATCTTCTTTTTTTAGTAAGTTTTCTCTAATACTTACATTTGCTTCTTATAGTTTGTAATTCCCTCCATAACTTTATATTTTTTAATGTAAAATAAAATTGCTCTTTTCCTTTAGAATTGTAATTTTCATCTAAAAAGCCAACTAAATCTCGTTAAAATTGCAATCACACTCTGAAAGTTATAACTTTCTGTTTATTTCGTGCATCATTCATCAAGATTCGTGAATCTCCTAATGTTCACAGTTTTCTTTAATATTTGTAACTTCTCCCATGGCCTTCTAGGGGAATTTTAATTTTCCTCCATTGTAACTTCCATCATTATTATTATTTTTTTTTACCAATGTTCCATCCACGAATTTGTATAAGGTTTATTAACTTTTAGGTACTTCTATATGCTTTGAGTAAACTTATGATAAACAATAAGTCTCAAAAAATTGCTCAAATGTTTGCAATGAATTCAACATTGTTATGAGCATTTGAATAAATCCACTTTCTTTAGTGTTGTATTGAGATTTAAGTAAAATTACGAGCTTTGAGTAAAATTGCTTGTAGTTTTACTTAAAGTTCCTAAAAGGTTTCAAAATTCGTAATCCCACTATTAAATTAATTTTAAAGCTCCCTGAATATATGCTGACGATGTGCGCTATAATTTCTCATGAGCTATTTCATCTACAGATCTTTATCATAGTTATTGATTTTTCTTTTTAATTTATTTCCGTAATTTCCCGTCCTTAAGGGATTCTTGGCAGGACAAGTATTACACTTGGCCCCGGACGTACCGACGTAGGCTTTGATGTTTAGGGACTTACATTCGTTGACTCATTCCCTCTTTATTCCTTGAAAAGTTTACATGTTTGCCTTTAAGAATGCTAATTCTCTGGAATCTCAATTTTTTAAAATAAGGAATCGCCGTCCCATGCCGAACTTAAGAATTGCAATACAGTCACAGAATGAGCACCGCTGCGCTCTACTCCTATTTCCTCTTTGACTCTACAGAATAGCCAAAATAAAAAACCCACCACCAACATCCATCTCACCCCCATATTCAAACCCTATCAACAGCTCCGTCATCCAAACACCTTGCAGATCTAAAATCCTTGTAGATCCAGACCACAGAACTCCTCTCTCTCCTCACAACCGTCATCTCCGCCATCTATTCTTCCACCACGACGATCTCCACCTTCTCCCACGACCTCCATTTGGTCCGGTTGTAAGCTCGTAAGGCAAAGTTCGTCTAAATCTGAATTTGTGGAGCCGCTGATGTTAGAGTTACCTTAATTAATTTCCAACGACTTGACATGAAAGCTCGGATTTTTCCAAGAGATTGAATACCCTAAATTGGTTAGGACTTCTCTGGTGCTTCAACTTACATAGAAGAAGGATTCTTAGAGAGAAGTTGTAACTGGATGGCCACTTTTTTAGAGAGAGAAAATGGAAAAATTTTGTGAAAATGCATGCTCTCGATCTTGTTAATTTTTTAAATTGGTGGCTTTTATTGAAAATCCTTGGTTTTAATCAGTTTAGATGTCGATTTGAATCACGATTAATAGCAAAAGGCAAATGAAAAGTATGAGATGATGGTGATAACCAGTTTGAAGAAGAACTTGGATGCATATCAGAGGTAGGGTTTAAAAATAGGACAATATGGTCATTTGAACTTGTTTGCTTTATTTTTTAAGTGAAGAATATAATATCTATTACATACTTATTCTATTCAAAGTAAATGGTGTGAAAAGAAGATTGGTTTGCTCGTCTATATATATTTATTCTATTTTTTAACTGAACAATCCTTGTATGGTATACTTTCTTCCACTAGCTAATGAAATCGGTGGTCATCGCACTGCAATTTCGATCATGGAGGATCCGAAACAAAGAAATCCAAGGAGGGAAGGTTGAATAGGCTTATCTTGTTTTGTTTTAGTATTTATATATCATTCATTTAGATATGTGATATATTAATATTATTGATTTTTTTTTTAACGGTTAATGAGAATAGGATGAGCGAAACAATCTCCTATATACATAGATTATATATATGTATCTATATCTACAAATAAAGTTAAGAAAAATTTCAACCTAGACCACTCAAAATTCAAGGGAGAAAATTGTAATCTTCGGATATTTCTAGAATTGACTGATAAGTGCACTAAAACAATGTGTGTAAATTTGCATCTGAAAAAACCACTAAACCCTTTTATATTTTAAGTTATTTTCTTTTTTAATCCTCTATTTATTTCAAAATTCCTTCACGCCTCATTTAGTTTACTGAATAAAATAAGGGAGAATAGAATTACAATTATATGAGAATGGAATGAATGTGTAATATGTGAAGAAAGGGCATTATAGAGTTTAGTTGAGTGTTATTGAATTAATATCACAATGTTCACTTCATACGACTTGATAGGTAATAAGAGATATACACAAGTTAAAATACCTAAACTAACCTACTCAAATAAGTAACAAAATATAAAAAGAAATTAAAAAAATGAGTAAAATAGGATTGTGACATTTTAGAAACCCTAATCCCAACTTCACATCATCATCCCAAATAGAAATGTAACCATAAGCTTTGTAGTAAACCTTAATCCTAACTTCACATCACTACCCCAAATTGCGAAGAAATCACTTCATGACACATTGAAGATCTTTAGCTACTAGTATCCTTTGATGATAGCAAGTCAAGAATCTTGGCGAAGCACCTCGACGTCATCCGTTGTACAGTATCGAAGAAGTGAGGTAGGTGGTTCAAAAATTTTTCATGCGATTTTTCAATTGTGTGAGATTAGGTTGTTTTCATTTGTGAAATTATTGTTTAATAAAATAGTAACCAAAGAAATAATATGTTGTCTAAAGATTGAAAAATCATCTACTATCTTTCAAGATATAGTATTGTATCTTTCATGTCATTTTAAATTATTTAAGTCCTCTACATATTTTTAGTATCGTACCTATAACAAGTCTTCTATCTATCTAAAAGTAAATGACTTAGTTGAAATGTATACAAATTAATTAAATACATCCTGAAAAACAAGAAAAAATTATGACTTGCTGAAAGTATGAATGCGTATTCAAACTTTGCGATGAGCATAATTAACTTCAATTGAATATATCTCTTCCAATATTCAACACTTTCATCGTTTCACGTTAATGTTGTGGCACTTTTATTCTACATAACCTTGCCACTTACAATTTTTTCTATTTCTTTATATAAATATATATATTGCTTTTTTTTTTCTTTTGTTTTCTTTCTCTTCTATACTATTCATTTCGAAGACATGCTTCCTCTCTTCTCTTCTTTTTACCTACTTATCTCTCCTCTCCTTTCCCAGTTTAATGTTAACTATTTATACTCTCTCATCTCTTCTCTCAACACACTTGTCCTTCAAATAGGATTGTAAAAAAACCAAGCATGTTAAGATTTTGAAGGTTTAGATTCTGATGGATTAAAAAATTATCGACTCAAATTGAGTCAAGTTTTTATTAAACCTAAAATTTACAAATTTGAGCTTGACTTGAAAAGGGAAATACAAGCTTAGTTCAAAAGCTTGTTTACATTATTGAGTCTATACAAGCTTGAACTCATAAGCCTACTGTGAAGTTGGGTCACTAACCTAAACATTATATTATATGTATTACATGATATACATAACATACGCTATATATTAGCTATATTCATTATATTATAATATGATAATATAACATAATATTATATTATATATGAAGCTTATAAGCCAATTAACAAGTAGGCTGGCTTCTTAACAATATAAATGAGTTGGCTAAATAGAAGCTTAAACCTGGCTCATTTGACAAAAGGACTTTTAGTTTGAGCTAAGTTGAGCTTGAGTATCTTAGCAACAAGTCTATTCATTTGTAGTTACAATTGTAAATTATCTCTAAACCATTGGTTAGATATGGATAGACTTTTTAAACTCCTTAAAATTGATTTCATCTTATAGTAACTTTTAAAAATAGGCCAACGACTTTCACATGGGGCAAGAACCTTAAAATTGTCACTAGTGATAGTTTGAGACTTATGTGTTGATATTTTGAAGTTTTATAAGGAGGTAAACTCACTCTTTTAATTGTTTAGTCAGTTTATACTTTCAAACAACAAAGTGAACAATGTATCTATAATCTCCTCTTTCTTCTTATTATGTTAAAAAAAAAACTACTTAAACCAAGTTAATTATTTTAAAAAAAATTGATATAATTTTTTTCTACTCTACCAAAAGACACCGTTAACGAGTTCATCCAATGCACAATAATAAAATAACTGTATGGTGTTAATGGATAAGAGAATTTATCATAAGGTGGTTAAGGCTATGCGATGGGGCTACTGTAGATAGCTAAGCAAGTGCAAGTTGCATGAAGGTTGACCTTGAGAAATCTCAAAATGATGATGCATAAAAGGATGTTGTTAGAGATCATATAAAATTACCCTAAAGCTATTATATTAAGTATGCACTAGTGATATGAAAACCATTTTACAAGTTAGATGTTACAAGACTTAACTAAATAATTACTAATCTTATTTATAAAACAGGTATTTGAATAATTATGAAAATAACTATATAAATTGATATATTCTCTACTAAATCGTAGAGAATTGGAATTCTCTACTAAATCATAGAATTGAGTAGCCAAAATTTTAAGAAACATGAGTTTGAGCAATATTTTGGAAGAATAAAAGATGTGAAATAAAAGTAATATAAGTTTTCTATCTTACAATCTAAGTCTAGACCAAATAGTATGCTCCCTTAGACTTAGACTTTATTATTTGAGTATAAAACAATCATCTCTCAAATCCCAGCTCATTCCAAGTTTAGAGTAACCTATAAGATAGACTATTAAAGGGTGAACAAAACTATAGCTCAGTGAGTTCATTTCTCGCCATTACTATTTGAGTAAGTTATCAATCATTAATTAGTACAACATGAAATCTATCTACATATGGGATGAATACACATGCGATAAATGTAAGCAACACATCAATGATAGTTTAGAATCATGGAAGGTGTAAATTTACATTATCTATACTTTGATTAGTCCCTTATATTTACCCGTATGGGGAACCTCACTTGAACTGTATGAGGTTGTCTGAAGGTATGGTCCCATAAAAAAAATTTGATGCTTAATCATCGTCATGAAAATAACACAATCATGAGTGCTATAAGGACTAAACTACGTAGACCTTGACTTTAGACATCTACCTTCTACTAATATCCTAACTATAATGCCATGTAAGCTTTAATCAAGGGTAATCTATTAGTTTTGGCTCAACTAGTAAAACTATCATTTGTTTCTTTTAAGAGCACACATAGAGGTTTTTAAAAGGGTAGCATTTGAGAGTATAAGCTGGATTTAAAATAAAATTTTCCCATCTTGAAAACGTTTAAAAATATATATATTTTACAAATAGTACGAAAAAAAAATTGGTAAAGCTTGAATGCTCCAACTTATGTACTTGCTAAGTCATAGACATACGATAGATATATCCGATTATTTGAGCCAATAGTTTGAAATTATTAGATATTTAAGTGACCAAGAAAATGATAGCATACAAAGCAATTAATAATTTAAATAAACAATCAATATCAATTAATAAGCAGCACACAAACATCAAGCAACAAGTAGATAGTAGGTTATCAAAACTTCTTTACCTAGGTATAATTGCTCACTTAACATGGTCCTTGGAATATGTCTAGTTCAAGAGCTAAATTACCTAAAGATATAATTAGACCTAAATGAATATTTAGGGAAAAACTATGCTACTAGAATAAATTAGATGCCCATTGTAATTTACCTAATCCCTACTTATAACCCATTTTTAATATTTTATTTGAGATTACTTGACATAAATTGGATTTTGTAATTTTAAAGTTGATGTGATACTGTTTAAGCAAAATTTTAGGAATCGTTTGTTCAATACTAATTATTTCATATTTGTTGTTGATCAGCTTCGAAATCTTATTTAAATATCTATGCAATTATTAAATGACTTGGATTATTATTCATACTAAGTTACTCTTTTCCAAATTTAGTTCACAGTAGAGGAGTTTAGATGCAGTCTTCTTTGACTTGTACTTTTTTCAATTCAACCTCTATTTTACCATTTGCTTCTCCTAATTTAGCTCCTATTTTACCTTCTTTTTCTTTCAATAAAGCAATTACTCTACATTTTGCTTTTTCTTAAAATCATAGCAAGGCTTTCATGACTGCAACATGAATCAAAGAAAAAATGAATACATAAATAAAAGAAATCAACAAAGTTTTATTTGACACTCAGAGTTGCTTTGTAATACATAGCTTTACACAATATTAGATATTTAAAATATTTCCTCATATAGTATTGACATATTATTATTTTACAATTAACTTATAAATAAATTTTATTTTTATTTTTTTTAAGTAAACATTATATAAATTCTAATTTTCCAATCAAACAAAACTTCTTTTTCAACTATTATATAAATTAGATATCATAACCATTGTTTTAAAGTTAAATAGTGAAACTCGAAAAGATTATGTTTAGATCAATAAGTTGATTTCTTAAAACTACCGCTCTATACATTTCATGTTGCATGTACATACACTTTAATGTTATATTAAGGTTATAATATGCATACTTAATTATTTCTCATATAGATAAGCAAAGAAAATCTCATAACTGCTTATTATAATAAAATGAGCATACCTATGTCTATGCATATATATATATATATATATATATATATATGCCAATACACATATTTGCACAGATATTATATATAAATGGAAATATGCTTTCCCAAATAACTTAAGATATGCAATTATGTTAATATAAGATATAACTTTAGTATACAATTTATCATACAGACTAATAGGTTTCCCTTGGTATGAATATATTTACACATTATACATATATATAATTTTTTAATGTACTTCTTATATGTATAGATATTTGCACATAATAATTTTATTTTATTCCTTTAATGAGTTACGAACACATATATGTATGCTTAATCACTCGTACATATCCATATAATTGTAAGTAATCAGACTTGTATATTTATTTATTTAGTATTATTGATAAGACTGCCGCTACTACTACTACCATACTATTATATTATTATTATCATTACTACTACATTATATATACAATAAATATAAGTGTCCACAATTGGCAGATGGTGTTTTTAGTTAGAGTTCTTAAAGTTTGAAAGTTAATTCTTTGGACTCAACACTTCTAATTATTATAGCTAACAAAGTTTAGATAGTAATAGTAATTGCTTCTTGAAAGGTCTCAATTGAATAATTTTGGAAAAGAAAAGAAAAATTTAAGTGCTAAATTTTATTTCATTAGAATCTTATAAACAACTTTTGAAGATGAACAAATTTTTCTAGAGAAAGAAATAAGTTTCATGAAAGAAAGTTCACAAGTCTTGAACATACAAGAATAGATTGACCAATTTCAATTTGGCCAGCTAAATCAATTTTAGGATGATTGCAATAGAGAATGCTCCATTGAATTGAAAATGAGTAACCAAAGCATAAAACATCATATTGACTTCTTTCTTTTTCTTTTGTCTTTTTAAAGAGCCTTTCGATTGGCTTACTCTCAAATTAGATTGACCTAGTTTAGTATTATTAAGAATTTGATGATCTAAATTGAGGATCAATGACCTTTAAGTAAAAAATCAAGTGTTAGTTTCATGAAATAAGATTCTATTGTGTACTTAGGTATTGATTATTAACGTTAAGCTTAACTTTTGAAACATACATTTGATCATAAAGTTTACAAAGCTTTTTGGAACAACTTCTAGCTATGTGAATGTTGTTTGTTGCATGTGATTGTCAATTAAACAAACTTAATATCTCTTCAACATAAATAAATGCTTGTGATCAATATGGTTGGCCTACCACAAGAACAATGGATGGGCAATGATGGATTAGGTCTCTATGGCCTTAGAAAGGATGATTTCATGAGATAATACAAACAAGTAGGTGCTTAAGCCATGATTTATAGCTTAAGGGGTTATAAACAAGGTTAAGCTATGGAGTATATCTAAGTTGAGCAAGAGTGGAGTTGCAATGGGGGTGAATTAGTGGAATGAGATACTTATTCAAACGTTGTATATAGATATTATATTGTTGATGGCATGATAAGGGTGATAAACTCAATATTGGACTATTTTATTTGTTGTCAACGATGTGGATTCAAATTGTTCCCATAAGTATCATCAACAATGTGGATTAGGTCACTCTATTTTGATGGAGTTCAAGTAACTTCAAATTTTGGAACATCAAGTTCATATTATTTGCTATGCTGTATAAAATAACATAATGAATCTTATTTATTGCATTTAGTGATCATAGGCTTATGTGTAATGCATTATGTATACGTCTATGTATGGTGCAGTTAATACATACTGAGACTCATAACTCACCCTTTTGAAATTTTTAATCTTTGTAGGTGATGATATTTATGCAAACTTATGCCAAAATTTAGTATATCTATCATAAGTTGTAGTTATAATCTAGCCTCATTCTTGGTTTGGCAACTCCAACTAATCTGCTCTAAAGTTTTGTGATATTATATTGTGTTGTCCAATCAGATATAATTTTTGAGAAAATAAATTGAGATGATTAATTTTTTATAGCCAATGCATCAAGAGGGCTTCCCATCATTCTGTAAAATTTTTTGTCTCCTTTTTGTGTATTTTATTATACTATAATATTTATATAAATTAATAAACTTAAAGAAAGTTTTCTTTAACAAAATTTATGAAATATCAAGAACTCAAATAGAGATAGATAATTAAGTATATCTTTGATAATCCTCTTGTTTAGTTTATTGATAATTTCTTTTGTTTTTATTGAATAAAATTCATCTTTTCATTAAAGGAAGAAATGAATAAATAAAGGTTACCGACTAAATTTATATTTTTTACCATTAATATATTTCCATTAATAATCAACAAACTATTATGAATAAATGCAGTTCAATACATAAAGGGCTCTGTTTGTCCCACAAAAACTAGTAAAATTTATTCCAAGTCACATTTAATTCTCCCCGATCATCAAATTTTGATATGATCAAGTACACTTATACTTTGCGCCAATTTTTTATTATGATTTTTCATCCCTTTTTCGAATTTTATTCTATTATGCATTCGTTTTAAATGATAGAAGTCTTTCTCATGCTTTCATGCGCATACTTGATAATATACGGAAAGTATACCTCTGTTGACAAATAAAAATAAAAACTTGCAGTCTCTTCATTTAAAAAATTATGAACATTCATTGGCTAAAATTTAGTAGTATGACCAAGTAAAACCTACAGGAGGGGAGTGGTGAGGAGAAGAGAGGGTGAGGTCGGCATGGTCACAGAGTGGACTCAAGCGTTGATAGGTTGGTGGTAGTTGGAGGCAGGATGGACGTAAAATCGTGCGATTAGAGGGTCGAACTTACCTTCCGTAAGATAATCTTAGCATTATTTTTTTTAAAAAAAAAAAAAATCAACTAACTATTGTAATTATATTTTTTCTAAATGATTATATTATAATAAATGAAAAATTATTTGATTAGTTATTGTAGGAAGAGAGAGAGAGAGAGAGAGAGAGAGAGAGAATGAAAATATTTTATTGGGAGACAAGCAATAAACACTACTTTCAAAAAAATAAATAAATAAAGATTGTAATGAGATTTGAACCTTGACCTTATGCTTATAAAATTACAGTTAGCTAAATTCATTATTTTGTTAAAACTTTCTTTTTAAAATATAAATAAAAGACTTATTTAATATTCTTTCTTAAAAATTTTGTTAATTCACTTTTCCGAGCTTAGGGGCCGGCGCCCTACCGTTCAATTTCAAATGGTAAACAAAAGCAAATTAGAATAATTCAATGCAATTCACGTCATGTGTTTGACATCCTACCGTTCGCTCATATAATTCATAATGCCCGTTGAGACAACGTGCATATTGGAGGATATAAGGGAGCTTCTTCATTGTTTATTTATTAATTAATTTTCATTCCTTGTTATGTAAATTAATACATGTGTTTGAAAAACTGTTTTTTAGTATGGAAAAAAAAAAAATTTAACCCGAATTTGTTATAAGAATTCTATAAGAAGATACAAAATTTTCATAATTTTATTTGTCATATCATATTATACCATATTATAATATATTGTTTCAAAAACTCTTTCATTTTTTATATTGCATCATCTTTTTGTCATACCATTAATGTATTTCCATAATTATATCCTTATCAAATCATATAATATCAAATTATAATATATAATTTCGGAAACTCTTTTCTCTTTTGTATTCTTTTCTTTTATTTCATCATTAATGTGTTTTCTTTTTTATTTGTCAAATCACATTTTATTATATAATTTTGAAATCTCTTTTATTTTCTATGTTCATTTCTTTTAGTTCATCATTTATGTATTTCTTTTTCTATTTGTCAAATTTTAGATAATTTTGAAAGCACTTACTTTTTATATTGAAAATTTAAAATTTATAAGAATATGTAATGCTTTTAAAGTTAGCTTTTCCACTTTAATATTATCAATAAGATATATTGTATTTCGTTGAGGTACAATCTAAAGTAAATTCTATAAACTTTAAAATAAGATGGATGGATTTGGTATGATCAATATGGCTAAAAGAAAGATGCTCCTGTGAATGATGTAAACACTACTATTATTATATTTAATGATCAATATGGCATCACTTGCTAATTTTATATGTAATGTTAATATAAAAGTGGAGATTTATTTTATCTTTTTATATTCAATACTAATACATACCATTTTCTTCTTCTTTCTTTCTTTCTTTCCTTTTTTTTTTATTTTTATTTGTGCATAAGCATCTTTGGTACATCACCTCTTAGTTTAATGTAATTTTAGAAGCATTTATCTATTATATTTATTATTTAAAAACACTAATAATAATCCAAACTTTTATTCATGCATAGCATGTGCTTTGAATTGGTTTAATATAATTTCAAAAGCTTTTGCCTTTCATATTTTATTATAACAAATTGCTATTTAGCAATTCATTTTAAGTCCTTCTTTATATAAAAATTATATATTACATATAATTTATATATATTGTATATTTGGTGATAAAAATATGGTAATGAGAAAGGGAGAGAGAGTTTTTAGTTTTTCTTTTTTCACCCTTAAATAATCAATGAATCATATATAATAAGTCTTTTTTTTTTTTACCTTATATTGGTTAAGTAATTTTCTAACATGTTTCTTATAATAAATAAAAAATTATATTATATTTAACATTTTTTGTTTCAAAGAAATTTATAATAACTATTCAAACTTTTATCCGCAAGTTACAAGGGCATGTAGACTAGTTTTATTTTATTATTGAATAAATTCATGTTTTGGTTAAAGCAAAAAATGAATAAATAAAGGTTAAAAACTAAATTTATATATATTTTACCATTAATACATTTCTATTAATAATCAACAAATTATCGCAAGCAAATACAGTTCAACACATATAAGATCGTCTTACAAAAACAAGTAACTTAATTGAAACTTTTTTTATCGAGTTATTATTTGCTTTTGTGCTTTCCAAGAGATCATCAATCTTGGGATTGACCTCCTTCTCAAAAAATTACCCATTCTAAGATTAACTTAATCTAAATACACTTAGTTTCGGAGTTCCAATAAATTTCAAGTTACTATATGTCTACACTAAAAAGAGCTTTGATAATTAGAATTTTGTTATTTAGTATTTAAGTAGTATTACAAAATTTATTCTAAGTCACACTTAATACTCCCTGATATTCAAGTTTTGATATGATCAGAATATAATCAATAAGTATACTTATACTTTGCGCCAGTTTTATTATGATTTTTCATGCTTTTTTTAATTTTATTTTTTCAGGCATTCATTTTTAATGATAGAAATCTTTGTCATGCTTTCATGCGCATACTTGATCGTATACGCAAAGTATACAACGGTTCACAAATAAATAAGAAAAACTCGCTATCACTTCACATTAAAAATTATAAACATTCATTGACTAAAATTTAGTAGTATGACCAAGTAGCACCTCCGGGAGAGGGGTGACTGAGTAGAAGAGAGGGTGAGGTCGGCATCTTCGCAGGGTGGACTCAAACGTTGTTAGGGTTGGTAGTAGTTGAGGTTCCTGGGGATGGACGTATAATCGTGCAATTGGGGGTAAGACTTACCTTATGTAAGTTAATTTTACAATTATTTAGAAAAAATCCACTTATTATTGTAATTATATTTATTTTTGAATAATTAAATTATAATGAACGAAATTTTATTTTATTAGTTATTATGAGTAAAAAAAGAGAATGAAAATATTTTATTAGGAGACAAATAATAAATACAACTTGAAAATGGAAAAAAGAAAATGATTCTAATGAAAATTTTTGCTTGATTTGAAAACAAGGTATTGATATAGTTTCAAAGTCGTTTGATGTAATTTACAAGGACCTCAATCAACTTTATTTCCAACATCACCAGTAATTTAAACGGACTAAAAATACAAACAAGTAAAGACTACAGCAGAACAAACTTCACCATCACCGGGAAAAGTGATGGAATTGCTACTTTTATAGAGATCCAGTTGATGATTCTGTCAGGTGTGACAGCAACCACGGAAACGTCGTAAGTAAAAAGGACGGCGAGCAATACAAAACTCAGCTTCCTTCCCATCGGAATTCCATCTAACAGAGACCAAATTACTATGAAAATAGCGATTATTGTTTGTATATTTTTTCTTTTTTTTTTTTTTCACATCCACAATGATGCTTCTACATTCGATTTTTAAATCAATATGATAGTAATCAAAATTTTTTGGATTAAAATTAGTAATTTTGGAAAGTTGTAATCATATGTGAGATGATTGAAGCCTTTTATAGGAATTTTGTAATTGTAGGAACTTTTAATTATCACGTAAACTGTATGCCATTTTAAGAATAGCTCATAGAAGATAGAAAAAGTTAGTGTTATTAACCATGTATGATGGGATGCCAGAGCTAATATAGTATTGGCATATGACTTATATCACAATCCGAGAGTAGTCTAATCGTGGTAGGTGCTATATATTATACAAAAGATTATAAATTGGTTTCTCCTCCAATCAACAACTCTTAATACAATATACAAAATTACTATTACAACCATTTATCCAAGAGTATACATGTAAAGATAATATCACAGCATATTCATATTAATATAAAATTCACTAAGTAATATCACTACATAAGTAATACAGTACTCTAAATCTTAAAATATGAATAAATATTCTATAGCAATAAAGAGAGTTACTAAACCTAGCTACTGAATAATATGATACAGAATATTATAGAAACTTTACTAATAAGCCACACTATTTATATATTCACTCTACGATCTCTACTGTCACATATAACCCAAAATACTTTATCTCGGGCATGCATTGGCCAAGAATGGTGAATAGGCTCTCTTGCAACAAAAGTTTACAAGGGTGTAAGCTATTAAGCTTAGTGAATTATCTCTCAACCATATAGACAAATAAGTTATTCAAATATTAATTACAAGCATATGAATACGTGGTCAAGCAGAATGCCACACAAATATATTGTATACAAGTCAGATTTAATTCCCTCCAAAATTAGGGTTAGAGAATATACGGCACAAGTTAGATCTGAGTATCACACTTGAACTTATCCTACTACAAAACTCTATGTTTCGTATTAAAGTAAAAATAGTCTTTTAAATTGTGGTTTAAGACTAAATTTTAGGTATGATAGTGAGTAGGCCCTCATAATCTATACTCACCCTCTAAATAGAGATTTCTAAACTTGTTTCTTAGCTAAGCGATTAGTACCTTCAATGCTTAGTAATCCTACGGGTCAAGGTAAGGTTATGTTGTATGTGTATACCGTACTTAAACACTATAATTAGAATTTAATCAACCCATGCATGGCCTTTATCATGCCCTAAAAATGCAAAGTCATAATAGACCCATCGTGTGAATCATCCTAAGATAAAAATTGACTTTACAACTACTATCTTGACCTAGTTCATACAAGGCATTCTCAACTTTACTGCTTTGAAGCGTTCAGTTCAATACTTGCTTAATATAAATATGTGGGATAGTTCTTTTAAAATTAAATGATAAAGCAACTCATAGGTTTGGCGTTCTAGAAGAGTATTAGTAAAACCCATAGGCACATGCTATTTAGTATACAACTTAAGATTGAAAACTAGCAAGCCCCTTAAGAAGACTTAGATAGTTTCCTTAGCAGTTAAGAAAAAGTCAACAAAAAGAACAAAATTCAACCAAATTCTTCCTTATCCTCACCCTTCAATCTCGTTTGTTAATGTTTAGGTTTTAAATACCGTACTTGTAGTTCCACTATAAACCTGCAAACCAAACTATAAGAGAATGAACGACAACTTGCTCAATAAATGAGACGGAGATAGAAGTATGTATTTAACATATCACAAATAAGGTTTTTAACCAATTTAATTAAATGTAATATATGTATAGTAAATGTTATTACATGACGTTATCCAATCCATCGTGAGATTAGAGAAATTACACCTACTCTAATCTGAGTTGAGGAGCTTGATACCTTACGCTTGCGAATCGGAACTAAATTAAGGCTTATGTAATGAAAAATACCCTCCTCTTGCGACTACTTTCGAACCACGGCCCCTACTCTTACCGAGACCTCCTAGCTTATCGCTTAGTTTGACTAAGGATAGGAAAAAGACTATTTCAACTATCCTCATCGAAGAGAGTCCGTGTTTGGCTCGAGAATCCTAGTTGTTACCCCTAATAGTTGCGATGCATATCAAGTTAGATATTAAGTCAAGTTTAAGTTAGTTCATATTTAGGGTGATTAACTAAGCTCAAACAATTCGAGCATAATAATATTCTTAAACAATCATACATGGAGCTTAGCTCTCATTACAGTAAATCAAATCTCAAACTCAAGTATAATACAACTAGATAACTACAATTACAAGCAAATATATATCGAATCTCCAAATATTCTAAAATAATATCCTCAAATGCTATAAAGTATTGATCTTACTTACCAAGCTTCATAGCCCATCGTTCCCAAAAGTCTTCAATGAGTTTACAAATCTGGCCTATTTGACACAAAATAGAGTGGAAATTAAAATAAAGTACTTAGATGAAACCTACATAGTATACTAGACTTATCCCCTTTGATTTAACTTAATATAATATCATCATAATTTAACTTTACATGTAATCTTTATATAACATCAGTTTTTAGTATTATGTAAAAACTTTCTACCTTTTTAAAGAATTTTTTTTAAAAACTTATATTTCTTACTAAAAATTATATATATATGTATATATATATATATATATATATTTTAAAAGCAATAATGTTGGATTTATAAGAAGACAAAGTTTACTTTTTTAATAGTTTTGGTAAATGATTATTTGTAAAGATCCACTCATTTTTAAGAATCGGTGCTAATACTATTTAAGTCCTATAGCTATTAATATTCTAAATTTTAAATTCGAAAAGAATGAAATATTATGCATAAAATACTCTATTTAGAAAAATAATGAGATTACAAATATATCTTTACCATAACTATCAAATATTAATTAAAAGATAACACTTATAATTATAGAAATAAGGTTACCTAAAAATAGCAGACACTAAAAAAATTAAATCTTCAATTTTTTTCTTTTTTTCTTTTTTTTTCCCCTCTCCTTGTTTTCTTCTCTCTCCTTATCCTTCTCTCTTTCTCTCTTTCTCTCTTTCCCTCTTCCTCACTCTCAAATTCTCTCACCCCCTCTTTGTTTCCAGTTTGCAGTTGGTTTAACCAACGAATGGCTTTATGCCATTTTCACTGCCATAACAAATAGCGATGCTATGATTATTTATTTATTTAGTTATATTATATATTATATTTTATTTAACATTCATCCTAAATTTTAGAATTTTCAAAGAATATTCTTTTTTTTACCACCATTACTAAATAATAATAATAATAAGTTGTAATTTTTTTCTTTCACATATTATTATTTTGAGTNTTTCATTATAGTCCTAAAATGTTACGAATTCAATTATTTTGGCTCAAATAATTTTATTTATTGATTTTGAGCTTTTCTTTATTATTTTATGATTTAATTAATTAATAAATTTTATATTTTTAGAATATTTTATTTTTGAGTCCATTTTACATTAATTTCACTATTTCTTCATTTTAAGCTTAATTTACCAATTATGCTAATTTTTATTATTATAATAATTTCCTAATTAATTATTATTACTATTTTCTAATTAATTTCGTAATTTGCGATTTTAGTGGAAAATTTAGAAGGTGTGATGTGGCACTTCCTTCTGAATTCACATGGCACATGTGTTATTTTTCCTAATTTTATGTTCATCTAATTCGGTAATATTAATATATATACATATATATGTTATTATAATTTATTAATTATTATCTATGGGCTTCAAATTCTCCTTATGTGTTTCAGCCCACCTATATTTCTACATATATACGTATGTATTCTTACTTTATAACTTATTTAGGTACTTAACATATTAGTATGTATACTTATATATATACATATATTTATACTTACACTATACTAATATTATATGCATATTTATACACGTATATATATATGTATGTACACGTATTTATAATTTTACTATACTACTATTATATATATTTTTATACATGTATGTATATGGACATTTATGTTTTCTTAATCTTTTTAAGGAAATTTGATTTAAAACATATATACACACCTATATACTTTTCAGTTTACATATATATATATATATGTATACATACTTAGTTTATCTCATGTATATGTTTATGTACATATTATGGTATATATGTATATAGGTGTTTATGTATATATATGAATGTATTCCTATCTTATTTTTCTTACTTATTTATAAACATGTATTTGTTCTACTCATATATGTACATATACATAACTAAACTATATAACATATCCATACATATGAGCATATATTTATATGTATCTAGGTATATATATAGACATGTAAATATATTTATAAAAGAAATAAAGTTGTATACATTATAATCACATGCATGTACACAAGATTTCTACTAATACATGTATATGTTTTACTAAATAATTCCTAATACATAAAGCATGGAAATGCATAATAGTATAAAAGAAAATACACATAACATAAATTATATAAGAAAAACAATACTAATATAATCCAAATTAATGTTATAGATTAATTTGTTATACTTTACATTTATTAATATTTAGAAGTTATCTCTAGTTATTCGTTAACGATTTTACGCGATTAAATATATCATTCAGTAACTGTACCCAATTAGCATTTTATCAACATAAAAGTAGATTTATATGTTTATAAACTTAGAATTTTAGTTTTAAAGTTTTTATCATATTTAGGTTTAATTTCTAGTACTTACACACATATAAGGTTTAAAGTTTTTATCATATTAAGATTCAATTTTTAGTATTTACATACATATAAGGTTTAAGGTTTTTATACGCAATAAGAGTTTCAATTAATATATTAGGGTTTTTCTTATTAGAATAGTTAAGGGTTTAAAATTTAATAAAATTTTTAGTTTATCTGGCTTTGTCGACTTATAAAATTATATAAAACACTCGAGTTTAATTTAGGATTCAGATTGAAAATTTACAAGATTTACAACATATATATAATTGGTCACAAAGAGAGTATAACTAAGGGGTGATGGTTTCTTGGAAGTTGCATAATTATAGCATGATTAGAAAAAATAATAATAATGGGTCCATCACAACCCATATATACTAGCCTCTCATGGGAATAATCGGGGTACATTTATTATCAAGGGGCATGGCTTGGACCCATACTACATAAATGTACCATAGCAAGATTGTAGGTGTATCCAACAATTTAGCTGTAGAGGTCCCATGATCATAGATAAAGACATTAGTGATGGAGCTCCGAAATTCGATGGTAGAATGAGCAACTAGATATTGAAAGACATGGCAAATAATGATAGTGATCTAGAGGAAAACGATACACATAATGATGTCAAGATGAATAGCTAGATTTGTGATAGGAATCCAAGCTCAAAGAGCTCAACCGAGAAGACTTAGAAAGAGGCCTGGGGATCTTAGTACAGAAGAGAGATTCGAAGGTTCATAAAGTGGAGAGACAAAAGGTGTGGTCAACTATAGAATTATGATAAGAATCAACACAAAATAAATAATCATCGTAATAATAACATTAATAATAATTATA
This sequence comes from Lumnitzera littorea, assembly GCA_024138015.1. Lineage (NCBI taxonomy): Eukaryota > Viridiplantae > Streptophyta > Magnoliopsida > Myrtales > Combretaceae > Lumnitzera > Lumnitzera littorea. The sequence continues at coordinate 1,589,032 of JAMXBB010000008.1, read as the reverse complement.
TAATGAAATATTCCAAAAAGTAAGATAACCACAACAACAACAAAAACAGTAAATAATGACTATACTGCAGCAATGATAACAACAACAACAAACAAACATAAAAGTAACAACAATAAAATGGTTCAATAATACAAAATTGTCTCACTAAAATTTCCATGTTGAGCAATAATGCGATACTAAGAAAAACTTAATAGTGATAAAATCTTATTTCTACAATTAAAAATATACCATTAACAATTGGGAACAAGAAAGAGAAAATACTATTATTGGATAAGCTTAACTTGTAAAATGTTTATCTCATGAAAGCATCACCAAAAGGAAATATTAGAAAACAATATGTATTTATATATGATAATTAGAAACTAGAAATAAGTATGTAGAAGCACAAGAGGATTTAGAAGGAAATTATAGGTAGAATAATAATCATTACAATCATGATGTTTTCCTCATTAATCATCTATTGATTATATATATATATATATATATATATATAATTGTTGATTCCAATTCCTCATAAGTCAAAGGTTCAAGGATAAAGTAAGATTTCCAACGACAGAAGTTGGAAGCATCCAGTTCATGACCACCATATCACAAACCTTGACTTGATTTACTTGGGTGCATGATAAGGGTTGCTACGAAATCCATCACCTCCACATCAACGGTTATCTGGTTTTGGAGTTCCTATTATCACCCCTGCATATATTCTACGAATCCGAGAAACAGAAGTATGACTATCTAGTTTTCGTGTATCCTTCATTCCTTCTAAATAAGCCCCCTCTAGGCCAAAAATCAGAAGAAAACAAGAATAAGAATTGTATTTTAAAAAAAAAAAAATTCTAATTATTGTAGGTTTGCGAGTCAAACCATCTTGCAATGGGTTGACTCGTCTCAACTCGCAGGTTAAGTAAGATGGGTAAAAAAAACTTGCATAAGCGGGTTAAATTTTTTTGGTCCAACTTGCTTTTATTTTTTTCTTTTTTTGGGTTAAACGAGTTGACTATATGATCCACCCTACTTTATATATGGTATTTGAAATTTGCCTATTTTTACAATTAGCTAATTGAAGTTTATGTGTCAATTTACTATTTGTAGATCTTTTGGGGTCATTTATAATTCCTAGATTAGGCAGCTAATTGTAAAAATGATAAAATTTATGTAGTTTGTTTGAAAATTAAGCAAAGTTCATATAGTAAATTATAAATGAGTAAGATTCGGATACCAAGTTAACACTTTTAAAGCTTACATACTTTATTGTAAAAATAGGTACAATTGAGGTCTTAAATGTGATATGTATTCCTTTTTGCTCTACCACATATGATCACTTACATGTGCTATGCTAATATTTTGCTTTGATGCATTTCATACTACTATCTACTTTACATTAACTTCTCCTCTTAAGCACACTATCTGCTTTCCATTGATTTTTATATTTTTGCTTTCATATATACAAAACAAGTTTTTTTCATGGTGCATCTAGTTCTAGCAATAAACTAGTCTATGATGGAAGTAACATTGATGAGGTAACTTCTATGACTTCACCCACGATTGAATGGGAGATGTAAATATAATGAACTTCCTTCCACATTGGTTTGAGCACATGATGTCTTATGTTCATCCCCATGTAGAAGTGGAGATGCAAGAGGAGTCGTCCTCCAATAATAAGCAGAAATGGGGGTGGAAGGTCACCTAGTGAAAGTGACCCAGCAATAATCCACCAAAACTACTTTTGAAAATGTTTACTGAACATTTGTGTATAGTTAGAGGTCTAAATAGAAATATTAGTGAATATTGCAACGATTGCTTGGCAAGTTATGGTTCGAATAAAGGGTGATGAGTATGGTACATTCAACAAGCATATATAGTCGAAGCACCCTATAGATTTTGTAATAGCTTGGCCACAGCAACAAATTTCTAGGTTCTTTACTTCGCATCAATCTACATTATTTTGCTTCTCTCAAAAGATAGGTTCAATGTATGGCTAAACAAGTTATAAAATTTTGCAGTGGCTTCTTATTTATTTTCGTGTTTTTGTTACATAATAAAAATTTATTTTAAAATGATGGTATTTGTATAAAAGTAGCAACCTTTACATAATTGGATGCAAAATGATGCAATTCCTGATATATGATGTTGTATTCTCATCACTCAAAAAGTTATAACTTTTCATGATTATTATGATATTTCCTGTAAGCATCAACAGCGATATAAATTACATTGTATAAAACCCCTACATTCAGCAGACTTTAACTAGCTCCTATAAATGGAAGGGTTTCTGATGTCAAAGGGGAGGGTTTATTTATTTATTTATTTATTTATCCCTGGCCAGCACATCGAAGGTAATAAGTTGGCTCTTTAGTTACATTTCATGAGTGCTATTTATTCTATGCTTTTGTCATTAAAATCTGCATCATATCAGTAAAGTTTGAAAATCAACATATATTTGGAAAATGAATCTATTGTGTATAATTATATGATTTCAAACGTACAACAAAAGCAGAATTCAGTCAAATAAAACACGAACAGTAGGAAAATCTAATCAAAAGATGGAAAAAAAAAAAAAAAAAGAAGGGAAAGAAAGAAGACGGGAGTGCATTGATATTTGAAAATGATACAGATGATATACATACAAAAAAATAGTTGTGATTTAGTTAGTCAAATAAAACACAAACCGTAGGAAAGTCTAACAAAAAAAAAAAAGGGGAAGGGATAAAAAGAAGATGGGAGTGCATTGAAAATGATACGGATGATATACATACGACAAAATAGTTGTGATTTACTTAGTCCACAAGGAGGCACAAGCTTGAGGCAATTGAGAGTTTCATCTTCTTCAGCTTATCATTTTCCCGATTTCACAATCATAGCACATAGGAAGAATGCTAGGAGAGTTGGAAAAATTAAAACTTTCCAGCTGATGGCCAACTTAGCTCCGAGTAAGTCCAAGCAAAAGCAATATGTAAGGGAGGTGGGAGAGAGTGCAAGTTGAATTGATTGTCATAAAACTTAAATATTTTTTGCAAAGTTAAATCACAGCTCTTCTTAATTATTTAGTGATGACATTTATAACCATTATGAAAATATAATCAAAGATCAATGCGTAAAAGTAATATTACAATTCAGTAAATTGCGTAAAGTAAATAGAGTGGGGATGTGAATATCAAACAACAATTATGTAAATTGTAAAAAGTAATTTATTTCTACTATTCTTCTTCTTTTCAATTAAATTACACTTCTTTCAAAAGAGCTTCTACTTCCTTTCTCAGGGTCATAATAGGAGATATTATTTCTTTAAACTAAGGTTTAAATGGTAGGAAATTGCCTTCCCATTCAAAGTCACTTCTATAATTAATTAAACAGAATGCACTTGTGATGCATATGCCGAAGTATAAAAAGGGATGTAAAATTCACGCATTATGATTAAAATAAAATGTCTAACTAATTTTGTTTTTTGCATGCAAGTATGGTACTTGTTTCATATGAAAATATTGATTAAAAATTAGGATTTGAATCCTCTGAAGGATTCATTTTCTAAAAGAAAAATATCATTTATCGAGTCAAATAGATCATTTTAACTTAATAATATAACCTACGTAACATGAATACTGGTTTTACCAAGATGTCTTTGTTTTCGGTGGTCGTCACGGTACTCTAAAAAAATCGAGTTAAAAGAAAAAGAAAACTTAATAATTGAGATAAAGTCTCCAGTCTTGTAGATCCTCTGATAAGCACATCATTGCAATGGCACCATGGCATTCTTTCAACAATGGTACGAAACCAATCTCCTATGCACACAGCATCTGAATACTTCCAAGGGAATCATGATGAGCCACATAAGGTGAATTCCAGAATTGAAAAATTTCTCAAGGGTCGACGATACAAGCCAAGGAAAATGGAGAATGAAATTATAAATGAAGCACTATTTCATATATCACTCTATCAAAATTCTAGTATAAACTGATGGACATAATGTCTTTATATATGTGAACCGAGTGGTGGAGTAAGACAATTGCCAGCTCATGACTTTAAGAAAATAAACTAAACATTATCTTTACTATCAAGCAACTTAATATGATTGGATGGAAAAATTCCATCCGTAATTTGCTAGTGAAAAGGGACTACTCCAGCTGTAAATTGTTAATGTAAAAAGAGATCCAGCCTTGATTTCCTTGTCTTGAAGAAATAGTTTACCGATAAAACATTTTTTAGCACCTCCTCTTAATTTGTAATTTTAAAACATTTCTGAATTGCTCAAATTTTTCTGTAGTCACGGTTTTGGTAAATATATCTCTAAGTTGTTTGTTTTTGTTAATAAATTCTAGTTAAATTTCACCCTGTTTATCAAAGTTCCTTATATGATGATACCACAACTCAATATGCTTTTGTCCTTCCATGAAATATTGGAATTTTTATCAAAGCAATAGTTGACATATTATCATAATGAATGATTATGTGGGCTTCTTGGCTTTGATTTAAATTTGATAAAATTCTTTTCAACCATATTGCTTCACATGTTGTATCTATAACGACTATATGCCCTGCTTTAGATAAAGATAATGATACTGTCTTTTGTTTCTTTGATGACCATAATACAATATTTGATCCCATGCTAAATACATATTCGAATGTACTTTTTCAATCATCAATGGATCCAACCCAGTCACTATTTGTATATCTAATAAGCTAGAAGTTTTTCTCTTTCCTATAATGAATGTCATAATTTGTAGTGCTTGCAAATATCGTAGTATCCTCTTAGCAGAAACATAGTATAATTTGCTTGAACTTTACATAAATTTGAAAATCAACTGATTGGGCAAACAATATCTAGTCTTATATTTGTCAAGTAAATCAAAGACCTTACCAAACTTCTAAACATTTTTGTATCAACTTTTGGTGTTCCATTTTCCAATTGTAATTTTTAGGTTGTTGCAAGTAGAGTAGCGATTGGCCTGTAGTTGCTCATATGAAATCTTTTTAATAAATCTTCCAAATATATTTCTTGAGAAATAAATATTTCTCCTTTGGATTGACATACTTGAATTCTAAGAAAATATTTTATATTACTCAAATCTATCATCTTATATTCTTTCATCATCGTAGCTTTAAATTTATTCAACATTGGCTTACTCACTCGTACCTATATAGATAAGGTCATCCACCTATAGATAGGCAATAAGAAAATCTTTTGTACCTTCTTTTTCAATGTAAAGTAAAGGCTAAATTTGACTTTTCTGAAATCCATTTTTCGAGAAATAGCTATCTATTTTGCTATTCCACGCATGAGGTGCTTGCTTTAATCCATATAACCCCTTATGCAAGCAATAAACTTTATCTTTTTTTCCCTTGATAATATACCTTTTGGGTTATTTCACATAAACCTCCTCTTAAAATTGTCCATTTAAGAAAGCCGATTTAGCATCCAATTGAGAAATTGATAATTCCAATCAAGCTACTAAAGTAAGAATAATCTTGATTTGTACATGCTACTAGAGTAGAAGTTTCATTAAAATTAATGATTGGTTGTTGTGAATATCCCTTGGCTACAAGATGAGTTTTATGTTTCTGAATTGACTTATCTTCTTTATATTTGGTCTTATAAACCCACTTTAATCCAATAGCTTCTTTATCTTTTAGAAGATTAATAAGCTCCCAAGTATGATTCTTTTCAACGGTCGCCATTTCTTCATTCATTACTTTTGTCCATATTTCTTCCTTTGTAGCTTCTTTATAATTTTGTGGTTTATGTGTAAAAATATATAAATTCACATGATTCTTAAATATCACATAATGAGTGTACCTTCCTAATTGGACTTTCTAACTCTAGATAAAATTCTTTGACACTCATTGATGTTGATGCTTAGATTAGTCGGAGGACTTGAAGCATCTAGAGAACTTAGTCTTGAACTTAATTGAAGATGTGGTTATATGACATAAGATCCTAGAAGTAAAATTCTTTGAATAATGGGGGCTTTCTCTTTCTAATCCTAGGCTCCATCTTCATAAAAAATAAATAAATACATAACACCTCTTGAAATAATCAACTCATTTGTCTTGCAATATCCCTTTAACTCTTCGTTATAATCAGTAAAAATATATTTTTCTCCTTTCTCATTAAATTTTTGTCTTTTTTGAGATGGAATAAGAGAATATACAACACATTCAAATATCTTCAAAAGATTAACTAGTTGTTTTTGCTTATACCATACTTGGTAAGGAGTCTTATTAAGAACTGCTTTTGTTGGAGACCAATTCAATGTATAAACTATAGTATTGACTACTTCAGCCTAATAACTATTTGGAAGACCTTTCCCTATTAATATGCTTCTAGCCATCTCTATAATAGTATGATTTTTTTGCTCTACGGTACCATTTTGTTATAGAGTATATCATTCTATCAATTGTCTTTTGATTCCAACATCTTTGCAATAACTTTGGCCCTCGTTAGAAGCCTTTTCCACCTTACCTTTCTACCATAGCCTTAAACTTAAGAAAAGTAGAAAAGGCTTCTAACATCTACTTCAGGAAATATATCCACATCATCGTAGTATAATTATCCACAAACAAAATGGAATATCTATTACCATCAAAGAATGGTGTTCTTGTTGGTCCAAAAATATCAAAATGAACCAACTTAAGTGGAGCTTTGACTCTCTAAGCTATCTTTAGAAATGGCAACTGATGCATTTTTTCCATATAATATTATTGACATACTTTCTCAAAAGATGAAATAGTAGACAAACCAATCACCATATATTTCCTTTTCAACAATTGAAGTCCCTTAAAACTCAGATGGCTATATCTCAAATGTCGTAAATGCCATTTATTATTTTTTACACTTTGTAAAGAAACTTCTTCATTAAGAGGTATAGATAAAGGAAAACTTTATTCCTACTCGTTTTTATTTTTCTCACAATGGAATTCTTCTTCTTATCGATAATAATGCACACTTCATTATCAAAATTGACCTTATAATCTCTTTATAGTAATTGATCAATACTTAATGAATTTTGAGTTAACTTAGGGGTATAATAAACATCATAAATCAATTTTTAGTTACATTTTTTTTTTATGTTGAAAGTAATAGCTCCTTTCCTAGTAATCTCATGAGTCTTACCATCTCTAAGCTTTTCTTTAGATTAAAATTTATCATCGAACTTCATAAATAACTCTTTATTTTCAATCATATGATTACTGCAACCACTATCAACATACCAAATATTCTCAAATGATTGCCCAATATTCATGCAAGAGTAAAACACCTCCTTATCTTGATTTTCTTTAGAATAATTTGCATTTTTATCATCTTCTTGATCCTTATAATAACAATCCTTTTATAAATGATTGGAATTTATGCATCTTTGGCATCTTAAATGACAATTTTGGAATCATGTTCAATTTTCTTACATATTCGACATAGAGACATGTTGCACTTGGAATCGAATTTTCTTCTTCTACCATAACCTTAAGAACTTTGGAATTTACTACGTCTATAGGGACATACCAAGATTAAAAGGTTAGGTAAGGGGGTGGCCATCATCAATTATATGGTGTAGGTGTCAAAGACTGCATAATATATATATATATATAAGTTATTCGTAGAATCTTATCTATAATTTATATTATTGTCTAAACCATGTAAGTTAGATGATATTTGATTGTATTGATTAGAGGAGATTTATCAATTATAGAGTTTTTAATAATTTGTACATGAAGTGATATGAGAAGATAATTACAAAAACTAAATTATTTTCACAAAAAACAAAAAAGACAACAAAAAAAGACAACACAATAGATGATGATATATTTATCTAAGTACCAACTAATGTAGAAACAAATTATACAACGAAAAGAAAATTTATAAGCAAAAGTATACAAAATATACTATATTTAAGAAAGATTTCAAGCATGTTACAAATGAGAGTGATGATGATAACAACTACAATCTTTTAATGTGGTTAAACATGTTATTTTAATATTAAAAAACTCATAATATTTAGTTGTGAGTTTGTGACTCTTATTCTTAAAAAGGATACTTTTACAATATAATAGTCTTACTTATGAAAGCTATATAATATTTATAAATTGATTACTCACTATAATAGGAGAAAGAGAGAGAATCAGTAAAAATTTATCTTTTATCAATAAATTAAGTTGTTCATTAATATATTTAAAATAAGTCATAAATATGGTAAATTATAATTTTAAAAACGGATTTGAATAAATTTAAATATTAAATTTCTTTAATTTTATTAATAAAAAAAAACACATAAAATTTCGAAGCCACCAATTAATTTTAAATTTACCAACTACAACTAATTAAGATACTTTTAAATTTTTTAATCTAAAAAAAATCTATTCAAATCGCAACTGTTTAGATTTTTCAGGGAAAAATAAAATGCAACGTGTAAGACTTAACATTTATGATGTAAGCTGACATTAATTAACTAAGATGAAAAATCCTAATTTATTAACCTTATATGTTGGTAACATACAAGCAAGTCTAAATTTTAAAAACAAATTAATGCTTTATTTTGTGACTAGTCAATGCTTAAATATGAACGTTAGCCCTATCATTTAATATACCAACCTAGCATTAATTACTAAATACTAATTAATTTTATTGCATGCTTGGCGTAAATTACTGTTGCGTGCGGGTCCTGGGTAAAATGCCTGTTTTTATTTTTAATCATTTTTCGCCTGTAGGATTTGCTGTAAACTACCTTTTGGGCCTTAGGCCCACCCGGGGGCCCGTCCCTGCACGTTCATGAACATAATTGGATGAAATACCACCATCATTTTCACTTTTAGTTTGCCGGTTTTATTGCCTATTGATATTAACTTTCGAATGGAAGGTTGGAAGGTTTGCTCTAGAATTTGAGTAGAGGATTTACTCATACGCTTCTAATGATCTTAGAAGTATATCCAACGTCAATTTTGATAGATTTTTAAATTTTTCACTGACGGCAATTGTATACTCAAATTTAGTAGGAAAGTTTCTCAATACTTTTCCTATAGTTTTTTTATCTGCAATTGTATCTTCATATCCTCTTATTTGGTTGATAATAATAGAAACTGTGGAGAAGAATTCTTACACCTCTACATAATCTTTTATATACAAATTATCAAATTCTATCCATAGATATTGAGATTTGATTGAAATTACTTTGTCATGATCTCTATATTGGTTTTTTACAATTTTTCAAGCATCATGTGACATTATTACACCCATAATTCGTAGTAGAATTGATTAGCTGACCCTTTTTTGTGTGAAGGACAATGCTTTTGAGCTCTTCATGGTTTTTTCTTTATGCACTTTTTTTTTTTGGCACAATCCATGTTGCTTTTATATCTAAACTGATAATTTACAATTTCATAACTGTTTCTAACAATTTTTCACAAATCTTATGAGTTACATAACATTCTCATCATCGTGTTCTATATATCATATTTTTCACTAACAAACATTGGAATACCATATTGGAAAAACATATGTAAAATTGCTAATTACTTTTTAACAGTATGTTGGTTAACACCTCTATAAAATGAGTTGGTACGTAGTAGGATGTAAAAAGCAGAAAAATTTTTGTCTAATTAGTATCCTTTCAATATCTCCCCAGTTGTCCCCTTATGGATTATGCATTGCATACTTCTCTATCTATTATTTATTTTGGAGTAAGAAGTCCACTGCCTTTTGTGTTTTCATCTTTCTAAATGCACTAAATTTCAGTAGACTTTTCGATTTAAGAATGGGTAGGTTCACGTGAGAATGAAAGTACAATGATGAACATTAGAATTGTCAAACAACATGTTCAATCATATTTTTATAGAAATGTTATTATCGGTATCACTTTATTGCCATTCTTATTTTTTCTTTGATAATTTACTACCTTTTGATTTGATTATATATATGATTTATTATCGATTAAGGTTCAAATTAATGAATCAAATTGGATTGAATCATTTTCTTTTTATTAAAAAAATTATAATTTGAATTGTACAATGTGGTTCGAAACCTTAGCTTACAAGGGAAAAAAAAAAGTAACAGTGGATCTATTCAGTTTAGAGGCGAATTGGACCGAACTTTACCGAGCATAGCTCTATTTAGAACCACATTTGTCCCTTTATTATATACAAACGACTCCACTTACCTTTTACAAGTAATATCAAGAAAATTTTTAAGGATAACCACTAAAAAATATGGGGAAAAATAGTAGTCTGAATCATTTTGGGTGATAAGTATATAGAAGTTGTGTATGTTTGTATGAAAATTCAATTAAGTCCTTTAAAACCCAAGGTAAATCAAAGTTGATAGCCTGAAAGGAAGCTTACTTAGAAATGATCAGTGGTGAGTGGAGAACCTTACAACTAAAAGATCAGACTTATCTAATTTAGGTTAATATTGAAACTTGTCTAAAAGAAAATATTTGTTTGTTATTGCAACTATATTGCATGCTATATATATAAAAAGACTTTTTTTAATGAATGTAACTGTAGCACTTTTTAATATTCAATGTGAAGGGAATTTTAAATTTTCTTGTCAATTGATTAATCTTATTTGTGCCCTTAGTAAGGGGCTAAAAAAATAAACTTTTTATCTTTTCACTGCATCATATATAATAATAGATATTTAACCATTAATTTATTATCACTTTTGTAAAAATTGTTATCAACAAAGTTATATTACAAACATATTTAAATAATGAATTACAAATAAAGAGAAAAGAGCAACATAATATTACTACAAATTTTCTACTTTAAATTTAGATTTTGGGAGATTTTTTCAAATGTTATAAAGAAATTGTCAATATAAATGTTTAGACAAGTTTTTGAATAATCTCCACGTTGTTTTTTATGATACTAATTAAGAAAACAAATATTCTATAATTTATTTATTTATGCTTTGTACTATCGAAACATTCATAGCATTCTAGCTAAATAAATATTGAAAAAGTTACAATAAAAAATTATAGGAAAGTAAATATTGGAATTTGGAGTTAGATGTTAATGATATTGCATATGAAGAATCTTGTAATATAGAGCAAAGTATGATAAGGTCGGTATACCTCTTAATATTGTTGAGAATAAATTTGATTGATGCACTTATTTCAAGGCCAATGGAAGCAAATTCTTCGTTTCTTGATGTTGAATATATGTATGTTGATCCATCAACCAAGGGTTTAAGACCTATTATATTCCAAAGATGCGTTAAGAACATAGATATGTTTAATTTACTTTGTTAGTGAGAGCTTTATTTGACTATGTTCCATGATATATCAATTTAATGTTATTTGTAACTTTATATTTGTTGCATTTTTTTTATTGAATAGTAAATTTTGAAATACATTTTACATACATGCTTGTAATTTTGTGAAATTATATTATTGATACTTTGAGAATTTGTAAATTTCTCACAAGTGAGTGTATGTGATTGTGATATATCCCATTTGTAATACAAATGTATATGTGTAATTACATATCTTTTTTTTTTTGTTTTTGTCAAAACATGAAAAAAAGTTGCTTTTACGGACATTTAGATTTCTCATTGTAGCTTATCATTAAAGCATATGTCCTACTAAGAAATCATGTGCGAAGGACTAATAAGTAATAACATGAGTTTTGATCATTTGTGATGTTATTAATTGCTAAATTACTATACCGTAACCTATGTCGACATTAATCCTAATATTCATGATCATGGAATGCACTATGGCAATAAGAGCATAACGACAACTATGATTCAATATTAGTGATTCTTATTGGACCCAATTTGATAAGGATCATAGACTAATAATTCGCTCCTGAGCTTAAGTACTCACTCATGTGGTTTGCCGAGCAGCCCAAGGAGAGGTAAGCTCTAAAGAACAATACTTTCTCCATCCCGATTTTAGAATTTTTAAAATAAGGTAAAGGATCCTAATTTAGAAAAAGGTACAAAAAATAGAAAATTTAGAAAAGTTTTGAAAAAAAGAAAATCTAGAAAATACAAAAAAAAAAAACGAGAGAAAATTTAGAGAAAATATAAAAGAAAAAAGAAAATTTAAATAAAGAAAAAAAAAAGATAGATAGTTTAAATAGAATAGGGATTTTTTTAATTTAGCCTTAGTATCTTTTTAGGTCTTAAATAATAAAAAAGAGGAGAAGGATATTAGGCTTAGACTTAAAAATTAATCTAGCCTAAGCCACATAGTCCATATATCCAATTTTATTATACATATAGACAAGACATAAGTCAATTGCCTATTAGTATTATACTTTAACTTAACATTGTATTGAAGCTAAAGTTCTAGGGTTTGAATCTCCTACTAAGCACTTTGTGCATTTTTCTTGTTTTCACAACAAAACCATATGTAGTAAGGAGCCATTGAGCTACATCTTGACGCCTAACACGTGGTACGCAATAGTTTGACTACGTGGTGCCATGTCAGCATCTGATTCTCCCCCTTTCTTTCCTTTTCCATCTTGTTCCCTCTCTTTCTTATGCGCAAAATAGCTTACACCCCTCACTTTGATATGATCTTTCACGCATTTGCTATACGTAAACATGTGATTCACTAATCTAATCTTACACTCCACATGGCCTTCTTCAAATCGAAAGTAAAAAAGAGTCCATATTCATTTGTTTTTGTATTCAAATCAATAGTGGAAAATAAGAAAAAATTGGAAATGTGAGATTTAGCATTGATGGTGAACTGACTATTAATTCCTTGTATAATCCAGCCTAGAACCCATGATTAGTCTTCCCTTTGGCACCATACAGAAAAGAAAAAAACATACATACAACCCCCCTTAAATCAAGAACACAACCAAACTAAATCCTAACCAAATGCACCATTGCCCTCTCTCTCTTTTACCCACTCCATAGCCAATGTCAATAGCAGCCCAACATCGATTACCTTTCCGAATTAGCAAATAGCAGCATTGGGACCATAAAATGGACAGTTGATACATGCCCCACTTTCTAATATCGATACTATCCTTTATGCAATCAAATATCCTTTTTGTCTGTTTATAGCTTTGCCCTTGTAAACTATGTATCTTTCTTTTTCCAATAAGAACCCTTTTTGTAAATTATGTAAACTTAGGACTTGCCTTAAATGGGCCATGTAAATACTTGTAAAATGTAATGGCCAGAACAATTAATGAGAGTTCATTGAATTTCAAACATACTTTCCTTCATGAGCTAAGTATCCTTGCTTACTCTCGATTACTCTTATCTAGTCCATTGTGAACATAAATTAGTGGCAAGTGCCTTTTGCTCATGCTTATGCGTAATATTAAGTGTAACCTGAGCTTATGTGAAACGTTAGTAAGTCATATCTACCGTCGATGCACTAGGAACCCTGCTTAACCTTTGACTACTATTGATCCTTCGGATCATCTCATGGTTTAAACCCACCCTTATGGTTCTTGTAATATCAGTAGCCATATGTCACCCCTTCCCAGTGATCCATATCAGAATTATATTTAATATATACTCTCAAACTATATTAGAGTTTATCGTGGCTACATTTGAGTTGTTATTTAACCTATTTGTGATTATAATTAACGTTGCTTAGGTGGAGAATGTTAAAAAAATTTCTTTGCACTTCCTTCAATTGTCTAAAATTACAGGTTGAATAATTATAGTTTGATGAGATATGTTGTTTTAAATAAATTATTGATTTGATCCATTTATATATTAAACCCATTTATACCTTATTGAAAGATATAGTTTGATGGCTTAGCATCAACGTTAAGCCCAATAGTTAGTCATTGATGGGAGGACCCTATAGGATTATTATAAATAGATTAAGTCCTCCTTCCACTCCTTACCTTTTAACAAGCTAAAAAAAAAAAAAAAAGAAAAAAAGCTCTTTACTTAGCTAATCTCATTGATAGCCATCAATTGTGAAGAAAAAGGAGAGGAAGATGAGATATGAAGACTTAGTCATACATACGCATTAATATCAGAAGTTAATCATCACTGTGATAAATATAGGTATGCATAACATAATTAATTATTTAAATATGAATATGGTATTATAAATTTGTATATGTAATAAGAAAATTTCTTACATGTGTTATAACCACAATAATAGGTTGCCACCTACCAAGAAAGTTTGGTTGCATAACCCAGATAGTGGTGGTGGGTAGCCACTACCACCATAGAGAGGTCATGTGACCCTTCCCTAAGGTGGTCACAATAAGCTACACCTTGAAATATCATGATGTTAAAACTAATTGTCTTAGAGAATTAGATTTAACTTATAGTTAGGCTAAATTCATTACTATAAAAATAATAGTAGAGACCTAAATGGCAATAAATGCAGGAATGTCCTTTAAAGAGTAAAGTAGACCTTGTAAAAAATAAATACCTTTTCTTCACTCACCTAGGTCTCAAAATTCCTACACCCATTTCAAATGATTACAATCTAAAGAAACAAATGCTATTGTGGACTGAAGATATTGTGGTATAAACCAAACTATTTAATGGAATGGGCTTTGTTTGGTTTTTAGATGCAAGGAAATGAGATCTCGAAAGAAGTGATAGAAAAGTGAAAAATGGATATTGGTTCGAAGAAGAAAGTGTTTGTTGCTGGAGCAATTAGGAAAAGAATTGTTCATCAGTTTTTAGCAAAGGGTTTTGGCTATCAAGGCTAGTGTTTGTGATTTAGAGAAAAGCTAAAACCACTTTCTCTTAAGAAAATCATGATCCTGAACTTGTAAGTGTTCCCATTCTCAACTATGTTAGGAGCGGTTTTAGACGACTTATGTTTAAATCTTACCAAAAATAACTTGTCTTTTTACACTTTTTTGGTAGCACCACCACATATTAGGTGATCCCTAACAACTTTTTACACTTTTTGGTACAATGTATTCTGATTAAATTACTAAAAAATGTACTATTTTTAAGACTTTATTGTGTAATAGTTTCTCAAATCTCCAAAACTAAATAACTCATTATCAACATAAAAAATTTTATATTGTTCACTTTTTGGTACAATGTATTCTAATTAAATTACTAAAAAATACACTATTTTTAAGACTTTATTGTGTAATAGTCTCTCAAATCTCCAAAACTAAATAACTCATTATCAACATAAAAAATTTTATATTGTTGTGAATATTTTTTTGCTTGAACTTAAAGTCATTTAGTCATACACAATCAAAGTAGATGTAATTGTGCCTATCAAGCACTTGAGTCATCTAATCAAAACCAATTTCATTGTTGTTGCTAGTTTTATTAGTAAATTGTAGTAGTTTTTGTTTCCAATGTATGTAAACTCATAAATGGAGTAATACAATAGGCCATTTTGCAAGTTTATTTCATCTTACTTTTCTCTTGTCTATTTTGGAATGATGTAATGACTGTCAAGTTTTAACGAAATCTAATGGTTATCCACATAAGAGGGTATATACAACTGATATTATATCTGTAGTATGATGTAGTTGAGCTGTCTTAAATAGCTTCATTTATCTTTGATAACTACTTTTTCTTTCCCCCTACCCCTTTTTTTTTTAATGAAATCTAATTTGATTGATCGATTTAAGGTGAAAGTAGATGTGATAAAAGGTTCTTAGAAGCTAGTGGAGATAATTGGTGCTGATTTAGATGTAGTGATATGTGCTACTAGGTTTAGACCAGGCTTGGATTTGTTTGCTCCTTGGAAGGTCGGTTGATTCTATTAATTCCTTCATGTGTAATGTTCCATTTGTAGAGATCTCGTTTGTACATTCTAACCATATTTAAGTGTGACTAGCCATGTACTTGTTTGACACATGTCTCTATGGTTTCCTTAATAAGAAAGTTAATTATGGTCGATCAAGAAACATCAGGAAGATACTGCATATTTTTCTTTCTATTAGTTAACAAAATGGGGGAGCATGTTGCAACATATTTTCCTCTAAAACAATGGTCAATAAATGAACTTGTGATCTTATCTTGTATCATGGTTATTGCTATATATTCTGAGAGTGGCCTAAGGATATAATTTAGCTTCTACATTATAAATAAATGAAGTAGAAATCAGAATCTAGTTCAACATCATTTATGGTATATTCAATAGTCCTCTTGCAGTCACTAGCAAGGGTTTTGTAACATCTTCACTAGTCATATGCGCTATTTCTTTTAGCATGCCATCTTTGAGTGCTTATTCCTATACTTAATTTCAAGACATACATTAGGCTTCTCCTTTTTTTAGCAAGTTTTAAGCATAATTGCCTTCAACAAAATTGGAAGCAACAAGAAGGGCATACTTTAGAGATGGGTATCTAATGTATGGACCACTCAGCACAAATTTAGGTTGCTAGTTAGCTATTACAAATATCCACATAATGTACCACATTGATACTGATCTCTTATGGTGGAAAGCAAAGCTTAAAGCTTAATCATTTGTTGTCCGTTCTTCATTATATAGTACTTAACATGAAGATTTACATATATTGATGCTTGTTGATGTGCTTAAGAGCTGAGTTAATCACTAAGACTTACCCTATGAGCTGTAACCAAGTAGGTCCTTCTAGATATCAAAGAAAGGGAGAATGGATAGGTCGACAAATGCAATGACTTCCATGTAGCTACTCGAAGGATATGACATACCAGTGAACATAACATAACTTAGTATTTCACTTGATATGATGCAAAATCTAATACTAAGGTCTACTTGCCACTAGTCTTGAGCTACTCAACAAGATTAAATATGAGTGTAGGAGAAAATGTACTCGGAGAAGGGTATCTCACAAGAACAAGAATATTCATTAAGTATAAGGTGTGTAAGATTGTTTGCAGCTGCAGAAGAAAAGACTATTTATAGTAAGTCCTTTAAGGCAACAATATAATAATGAAAAATTACATAAAAGACAATGTAAG
This sequence comes from Lumnitzera littorea, assembly GCA_024138015.1. Classification (NCBI taxonomy): domain Eukaryota; kingdom Viridiplantae; phylum Streptophyta; class Magnoliopsida; order Myrtales; family Combretaceae; genus Lumnitzera; species Lumnitzera littorea. Next base: position 1,572,189 of record JAMXBB010000008.1, on the reverse strand, counting down.
AAAGAGATTCCTAATATGTTCAAAAAAAGGGTAAATATGACAAAGGACAAAAAGGAATACAATACAAATGTTTAAAAAGTAAGGGATAGGTGGTGACTTATTAATGGGTTCGTATTCTAGGATCGTAGGGTTAGGGCTAAGCTGAAATGATTAAGGGCTATTGTTATTGAATTGTTCTTGAAGTTGTCAAGGTGATTGAATAATGCTATAGTTCCATAAGCTAGAAGAGTAGGGCTCGGCATATGGTGACTTCAAACTCAACACTTGGCAAGTTGGTCTTAATACTTAACAGGTTAACCTTGGCACTCGGCAAGTTGGCAACTGGGTAAGAGTCCGAGCAGAGTAGAGTATGTCTAAGTTGCGACATTAGAGAGTTCTTCTATAACTCCTCTAAATACGGGAGGTCGTCTTCAACAAGCTAACAAGAGAGTATCCTCCTTGTGAAGGATTGTAGGCTTCAGAAAGTAAGAGGTTCGAAAATCAGCATTCCATCAGTTCCTTAAGGTTATTGAAGATTCGCTGTCAAATCTTTGTCTTCTTTTTCTCTCAGCACATAGGGCGTTGGGTCGGTGACATTAAAAGTAGGAGGCATTTTGCATCCTTCAAGTAATTCTAGCTCATAAGCATTATCATTGATGTGTCGAAGAATCTTGAAAGGGCCATTTAACTTAAGTGAAAGCTTATTTGTCCTCTTTCCTAAGAATCGTTTTTTGTTGAGGTGAATCCATACAAGGTCCCCTAGGCAGTAAATGATTTGCCTTCTACCTCGACTTCCTTACTCTCTCTATTGAGCCACTGTATTGGCTAATTATTCAGTAACCTTCTTATGCAGTGTCTAAAACTCCTCGACACATTGTAGGTTAGTCTAACTTTCTCTTAAGGAAGTTTAACCAATAATCATATCCAATGGTAAGTTCAGGTTAAGTCCATAGACAACCTTGAAGGCATCCTTCTTATCAAGCTATGAGTGGAGCGCTTATAAGAAAAGTCGATGATGGGCAGAGAGATATCCTAATCATGCAAATTCTTTCCAACAATAGCTTAAAGGAGGTTGCTTACTATTATGTTCATAACTTATGTTTAGCCGTCTGTCTTTAAATGGCAAGAACTACTAAACGTAAGCTTAGTACCAAGCTTCTTCCATAGTGCTCGCCAAAAGAAGCTTATGAGCTTCGAATCATGATCAGACACAATACTCCTCGAAACTCCATGCAGTCGCACAATCTCCTGCAAAAAGATGTTAGAAACAAAGAATCATTGGTTCTGTGGCAAAGGATGAAGTAGCTCATTTTACTGAACTAATCAACCACCACCATAATTGTCACGCCCCGAAGCGGCAGAGTCATAACAGCTCCACCGTGTAAACCATCATAAAATAAAAATTGGCCTTACAACCGCTATTTTAGACCTGATCTACATAAGGCATCCACGATTAACCCGCTTTGAAGTAAACAATTTGTAATTTAAATAAATCATTTACCTAAAAAAATTAAGAAATATATATATACACTATAATTCAGTTATTGCAATTAAAGTTTACAATAATTCTCCGTAATATATTTCCTAGTTATTACATTATTCAGAAATGACAAGTAATTCTAAAATAAAAGCTTAGGCCTTAAAAATATGTATTTATTCTTCAATGTTTTTCCTCACTCCCCAGGATCCAGCAGTTACTAGCTTCAGAGTAATTGTTTACCGCTTCAGAGTAATTGTTTACCGCTTCTTAGCCAACACCTACACGACGTCTATAGCGATGTGAGTAACCATAGCTCAGTAAGTTAGGATGGAGGACTTAAAACTATACTATAAACACAACAAGGTTTTCAATCAACTTAATAGGTGCAATGCATGTGCAAGTAAATGCCATCACACGACGTTGTCCGGCCCGTCGTGAGATTAGAGAAATTACGTCCGCTTTAATCCGGGTTGAGGAGTTGCCATTAATGCAACAGCTCACGACCAAACCCAAACTTGTGCAATAGAGACCTCGCTTCTCCCGCAACTACCTTTGAACCATTGACTTCACCCTCGCCGCGACCTCCTCTCCTATCACTTAGTTCGACTGAAGATGAAGAAGGGACCAATTACAATCCGGCGCTATCCCTTTCGAAGGGGTCGGTATTTGGCCGGAGAGTCCTAAGTTCCCTTAATGGGTTGCCATGTAGGTCCGATTATGATTATAGGTCATATATTTGATTAGGTTCAGTTTAGGGTGATCAATCATTTCATACAATTCATACAATATAAACCAGAACAACAAACAGAATCATAGCATCACACATAATCAAGCACATGCACACATCCAACTATCTAACAAGCACAACCAAGCATAATCTTAAGCCTCCAAAATACAGCATTGTATTAATCCCAACTTACCTTGACTCCTCGCTCACTCACTCGAGGTCTGACTTACTCAAGCCATCGCCGATCATCCCTATAACACAAACATGATTTCAGTTTTTCATATAACTACTATATGTTCGTTTTATCCTATGATGCTTATTGTTATGTTTTGTTTAGGGTTTAATATACCTAATTATCTAGGTCTTAAGTCTTTTACAAGTATTCTAGGTTTAGGTTTAGGTTTAGATTCAGGTTTGGTTTCCGTATCGATTTCTAAATTAGATTCTAGTTCAATTTCTATGTATTTTTTTATACTCGAACCCTAGAAATTCGTTTCAACTCATAATGTGAAATTAATCACATTACTTCCCGATCTCCTAAATACCATCATTATCTCTAATTAATATTTTATTCCACCCGGTACACTTAAATCCTTATTAGTGTATCGAGTTTACTCTTGATTTGAGAAATGTTTACATTTTTCCTCAAATTGCATAAATTCAAGTTTCCTATCAAATTTATTGTACATTTTTATTATTATCATAATATCAATTTTTATTATAATATTTTCTATTTATTATATTTTTAATAATTGTGTATTGTGTATTATTAATTATTATGTATATAATACACATTTAATATCTCTATTCCTCTAATTAACATCTCTTAACATCAATTATCATTTCAAAATGCCTAAATTCATCCTAAATCAGATTTTATACCTAATTAGCCTAATTTACAAAATTAACTTAAAATGTACTATTTTTCCATATTACTTATTTACTACATAATTAACCTAATAATTACATCTAACACCCTAAATGCTATAATTATCATACTCCATCAGATTTCAACATCCTAAAACATATAATTATTCACTAAATCAGTAATTAACCATTTAATTACTTAATTAACCTTAAATTACCCATTTTATACCTCATTTTAGGGCCTAAAAATTATCTAAAATTTTCAAAAATTAATTTTTGAAAAAGTGCTTCATAGCACTATTCCATATCATCTAAGTAGTTTACACAAAAATTTTGGGTTCAAAACTACACTCCTAAGGTCATTTATTTCTAAACCGAAACATATTCGGTTTTGCACAATTTCTTAAGAACTATATATTACGGGACATATTTTCATCAAAATAATATTTTTCCTAAAAACTACATACAAAAATATTCCAGAATAACAAAATTAATAATTTTCTAATAATTTTTACTATTTTTACAAAATTACACAAAATCGGGCTGAAAATCGAACTTACTAATTTAGGTAGCTCCGACCACCGTCGGTGGCCATGGGTGTATTGACCCACTTGGGCGCTACCACCACCATGTGGTGGTGGTGGCCGTCCACTCCTAGCTGCCTATCGGGTTTAGGTTCTCCTTTGTAACCCTAACTGCACAGTTTTCCTGTTCTTTTTTTTTTTCTTTGGTTTTTCTATCAATTTTTGCCTCTCCCTAATTTTTTCTGATTTCTAACCGTCCAAATGAGTTTTTGAATTTTTCTCGCTATTTATAGGGCTTTTTGGTAATTAATGTGTATTAAATTGGACAAGACATTATCCAAATCCCTTAATTTTTTGCTTTTGTATTGCTCTAATTTAATTGACTGATTTTTTTTTATTTTTCTCAGCTGCCACGACCCAATTCTAGATCATTCCTTATTTTTCCTGATTTTTCTTGATTTTTCCTTAATTAATTATGAGTTTTCTTTAAGTATTTCTTATTATTTTAGTACATTTTGCGTATTTTAAGTAATTACGCATATTTATACCTACATGTAAATTCATATATAGTATAAATAAATATTTGTAAATATTCTTAGTACCATTTTATGATTTTTAGTATACATATAATTTATTTCTAGCGATTCGTTAATTATCGGAATGCATTTTACGCATCTTCGATAAATAACGAGCTATATACTTAAAATTTGAAATTTTTATATTCTTTTGTTTTATTACTTATTTTCTTAAATTCAAACTTACGGGATCATTTCACTAATATTTCTAGCTTTACTTATAATTTAGGCTTGATCGGATCTTTCAGCCGATCGAAACCTTGAGTGACTGGTTATAGGGCTTACATTTCTACCCCCCTTTAAAATAGTTTTGTCCTCGAAACTACCGTATATCTATGTATTGCTTACTTACTAGGTTTGATAGTTTATATATTGTTACTACTCTAAAAATTGAAGAAATCACAAGTAATGCTTTATCTTCACAATATTAAGCTCTACTTTAGTTTCTAAGTCTAGACCTTCGTCCAGTCGTATCTTTTCCTACTTTGTGTCTCAACTCTTGAATTTATGAACCTGATTATCCAGTATTTTTAAGGGTTACTTTATAACCTTAAAACCCATCTTCTATTCTACAGAACTATCTTCAAATGAACTTCTGTGTAGTTCTCTAATTAAGTTTTCAAATTACTTTCTGATTAACATCCACTTCTTCTCTTCTTGGACCTTTGCTCAAACTTTGAATTTTCCTTCATTTGCCTTCCCTACCTTAGTATCAATGAAGGCTTATTTTATTACCGTAGTCCTCTAGTCGTATTGTACTATCTTATGTCTTAGTTTTATGACCTCGCAAATTTTCTTATTGGTTTATTCTCCATTTATTTTTTGTTTGATTGTTTCTTAAGTTTTATTTGTGATCATTAGTGATTCTAAATTCATTTCATATCATCACCTTTCCTTTCATCCAAAATCTTCCACTCAAATGATTATACTACTGTCATAGCTTCACATTTGTTTTTCATATAGCTTAGCATAGAATCAACAGAAGCAAATTTGGCAAATCTCGACTTTTCTCCATCTCGGATTCAAATGACATGGTTAACAACTCAATTTGACTTGACTTGGCTTGACTTGAGAAGAATAAATACGACTGTTGACTGACAGACTCAGCAAAAGAGATAGTATCAAGAAGGACTGATTACTTAACAAAACACGACACAACAGAATACACTGATCAGATCGACATGACATGAGACTCAACAACAACAATTGGACAATTCAGATTTTCCATGTTCCTGTTGGATTACCTATTACCATTGCTAATATGAAGTACATTGTAGTTTCATAGCTTCTTCGTATACTGGATTACCTCCATAAATTTTTCCTCTAATCACCAATTCAACATTTTTAATATCTACCAAAATACCTTCTTCAAATATAACGAGCTTGATGAAAACTTATTCTCTCCTCCAAAAATCACATGTCTTCCATTTCAATATACTACTTATGATCACCCAACTTCAATAATGCCATCCACAGATATTTTGTTTATCAAAATATTATTGACGGATACCACCACAAACGTTTTCATATATAGTTGGTATGCATTTTTTTCTCCTAATTCTGTGACTATAATTTATGCACTGATCTTATCTTGATACCCTTCCAATTTAATATTATTCTAGAAATCAATAGTTACCCTTCTAACTCTTAAAGTCTCATTTACAACATCCAATACAGAGTTTTGACCACAGGTTTGATTCTTAATTAACTTAATCATGAAATTCAAATATCCACAAAATAATCTTCAGAAATTCATTTAAACCTTTATATCTTACTAGTAGATTCAGTACTTATTGGTATTTTCTTCAGTCTCTTCTTTATAGATATCAACAAACGTCTCATAATCTATCATCAGTAACTTTCCTTTTAAATTTCATTTTCATCATATCCTACGAATCTATGGATTAATATCCTTCTTCCAATATAAATTCTAAACTGATAGATAACGATAATCTCAATCACCTTAAATCCTTTTTCCATTCATTAGTTTCCAACTTGTAGGGAATGAATACCTTAATATTATCATTATACTTGCATTTCATCCATTTGTATATTCTACGGTTAGGGTACTCATCAACCAATCCTTTTGTTCATATATTATTATTCAATTAAGATCAATTGAAAATCCTTCGCTGAAATCACTACTTATCTCCTAACTTCTTTAAGCTCGGATCCTTAAATATTATCTGTGATCAACATTCCTTATCAGAATTAGTTTACTAATAGATAATTATCTCATAAAATTTACTTTCTAGAGAGTTATACCTTTCCAGATTGATCCTTAAAATAACTAAGTAACTATTGATCAAAAGTCTTAATCATCTCCAACTTGTTACTTTAATTCCATCTCTACCGTCACTTGTTACTCATCTTACTACTATTTTAGGGTGTTTGGATACATATTTAGTTGCAGTTTACGTAGCAATCTTACTTCATTTCTTATGTATCATTTAATAACTATCCATCTTATTTACCACTTATAAGTACTATATAACGATATCATTGTACTTACCTTAGCACTACATAAAAATCTCATGATCCATTTCATTTTCATTTGGCTTTACTTACACTTAATTATTACTCCAAACTATAATTCTCCAATTCATGATTCACTAAAAGCCTAAGAATTCTTAATCAGATTGTAGCATTATAGCACTATTACTTTTACTATTCTTACACATATAAAGGACCTCTAAAATTAATCACCAAAAATACATTTAATCTTTTTACACTTCTAGCTATAAATATGTCAATCATCATTGCATTTTGCACATGTCCAACAGAATACTCTTTCATCGAGAAACGCAATTACATCTATTAAGAGATCGTTAGGATATCCAAATATATAAATAACTAATGCAGAATCAATTCCAATTCTTAAGAAAACATGATCAACTGTCATACCATATCCATAATTCAAATTACTTATAATAGCTATTCGTTCAAAAGAATTCCACTACATTTGTCTTCTAATTAATTCAATATCATTTCCACTTGTTGATTTAGTACCTTATACTTCCATAAGAAAATCAGAAATAATGATCATTTCATATACCTTATCATTATCAGACTTTTTAATGTTGTCATCATTTATCATCTCTTATATCGCATTCTCGTTCTATATAAGATTTACTTTTGAATTAGGTTTTGATTATACCTCTAACATAGGTTCTGATTCATTTTTGAATTGGTTTCTAACTTTTCCCTCTCAATGTTTTGTCTTCTTAGAATCCACTTCTATATCATTTTTTATTTTACTCCAAATTATACTATCTCATATTCATACTAAGCATCAAGTTGAGATCATCTTAGAAATTCTATAAGTTTCGGATTCATCTTAATTTTCTGTACATATTACTGTATCTCTCTTGTTCCAAACTCAAATTGGTTTCCATTATTATTCATGAATCTCATCACTTCATCACATCACACCGATTACAACACAACTCCATCAACAAACTTCTTAAGAATTTCATTCACAATATTAACGTATCCCACTAATCAGTTCTACCAATATTCTTCATATCTCAACTCTATATTAACTCAAAGATTCTTCTTCATTCAATCTAAATCACTTCAACAAACCACCAATTCTTGCATATACAAAGCACTTCCAAAATCAGTCACCCAAGACGCATCCAATCCCCTTTTATATTTTACTCACAAGGGTATAATATATTATGGCATATGTACATATGTACATATCTAAAGAATACACATCCATCAATGAGCACTACTATATCTATTAAAAGATCAATAGGATCTTAACTTATATAAATAGTTAATCATATGATCAATTCTAACTCCTGACAAAATAAAACCAACTAGTACATTATATTCATCATTCAAATTTCTACCATATTTATCTTCTCATTCATTGAGTATTCTTTCCATTTGGTGATTCAGGACATTATACTTCAATAGGAAAATCAAAAAGAGTAATCATCCTATATACCTTATCATTACTAAACTCCTCAATACTATAATCAACTGTCACCTCATATACTGTATTCTCATACTGTATATAATTTTAACCTACTCTAACTAATCCAGGAGAATGTGAAAGACACTTAATAAACTTTTGGGGTTAATCATCTAAAGAAATATGATGTGTTAGTCAAAGTATAAGTCGTATTAGCAGAATAAGGTATCTTTCTTCTATAATTACTACACATATCTTACTAATGTCATCTGATTACAATCTTTCACTTCCAAACCATCTTTATTTAACAAGACATATCACATGATCCCTATTATGCTAAACCTCAGATTAATCTCTGCTATTGTTCGTAAGTCTCATCACTTCTCATCAATCACAACACAACTTCTCAGTAATATCATCCATAGTATTAACATATTCCAACTAATCAATTATAATATTGTTCTCCACATCTCAATTTTGGATTAAATCAGGGATTTTCTTTCATTCCACTTCAATCACCTCAACTAGTCACCAATTTCTCCATATAATCCCATCACTAAAGTTAAATATGATTAACGCCAATCTCAATGTAGTATTATAGTCACTACTTAGCTTATAAGTTGTAGTACGTTACTTTAATATTCCTTTATTTCTACCCACTCTCAATGTACTCCTAAAATGTCTAATTCTTTTAATTATTCATTTCAAAGCGAGTTCACTAGAACTTTTCTCTGATACTAATTTAGAACCGTTACGCCCTGAAGCGGTAGAGTCGTAATAGCCCCGCCGTATAAACCATCCTAAGATAGAAGTTAGCCTTACAACCACTATCTTAGACTTGATCTACACAAGACGTCTACGACTAACCCACTTTGAAGTAAACAGTTTGTAATTTAAATAAATCATTTACCTAAAAAAATAAAGAAATATATATATACACTATATTCAGTTATTGCAATTAAACTTTACAATAATTCTCCGTATCCTAGTTATTACATTATTTAGAAATGACAAGTAATTCTAAAATAAAAGCTTAGACTTTAAAAATATGTGTTTATTCTTTAATGTTTTTCCTCATTCCCCAGGATCCAACAGTTATTAACTTCAGAGTAATTGTTTGCTGCTTCTTAACTAGCACCTACACGACGTCTATAGGGATGTGAGCAACTATAGCTCAGTAAGTTAGGATGAAGGACTTAAAACTATACCATAAACATAACAAGGATTTCAATCAACTTATTAGGTGCAATGCATGTGCAAGCAAATGCCATCGCACGATATTGTTCAGCCCGTCGTGAGGTTAGAGAAATTGCGCCCGCTCTAATACGGGTTGAGGAATTGCCATTAATGCAATAGCTCACGACCAAACCCAAGCTTGTGCAATAGAGACCTCGCTCCTCCCGCAACTACCTTTGAACCATTGACTTCACCCTCGCCGCGACCTCCTCTCCTGTCACTTAGTTCGACTGAGGATGAAGAAGGGACCAATTGCAATCCGGCGCTATCCCTTTCGAAGAGGTTGGTATTTGGCCGGAGAGTCCTAAGTTCCCTTAATGGGTTGCCATGTAGGTCCGATTATGACTATAGGTCATATATTTGATTAGGTTCAGTTTAAGGTGATCAATCATTTCATACAATTCATACAATACAAACTATAACAACAAGTAGAATCATAGCATCACACATAATCAAGCACATACACACATCCAACTATCTAATAAGCACAACCAAGCATAATCTTAAGTCTTCAAAATACAGCATTGTATTAATCCCAACTTACCTTGACTCCTCGCTCACTCACTCGAGGTCCGACTTGCTCAGGCCATCGCCGATCATCCCTATAACACAAACGTAGTTTCGGTTTTTTATATAACTATTATATGTTCGTTTTATCCTATGATGCTTATTGTTATGTTTTGTTTAGGGTTTAATATACCTAATTATCTAGGTCTTAAGTCTTTTACAAGTATTCTAGGTTTAGGTTTAGGTTTAAATTCGGGTTTGGTTTCCGCATCGATTTCTAAATTAGATTCTAGTTCGATTTCTATGTATTATTTTATACTCGAACCCTAGAAATTCGTTTCAACTCATAATGTGAAATTAATCACATTACTTCCCGATCTCCTAAATACCATCATTATCTCTAATTAGTATTTTAATCCACCTGATACACTTAAATCCTTATTAGTGTATTGAGTTTACTCCTGATGTGAGAAATGTTTATATTTTTCCTCAAATTGCATAAATTCAAGTTTCCTATTAGATTTATTGTACATTTTTATTATTATCATAATATCAATTTTTATTATAATATTTTCTATTTATTATATTTCTAATAGTTGTGTATTGTGTACTATTACTTATTATGTATATAATACACATTTAATATCTCTATTCCTCTAATTACCATCTCTTAACATCAATTATCATTTCAAAATGCCTAAATTCATTCTAAATCAGATTTTATACCTAATTAGCCTAATTTACAAAATTAACTTAAAATGTACTATTTTTCCATATTACTTACTTACTACATAATTAACCTAATAATTACATCTAACACCCTAAATGCTACAAATATCATACTCCATCAGATTTCAACATCCTAAAACATATAATTATTCACTAAATCAGTAATTAACAATTTAATTACTTAATTAGCCTTAAATTACCCATTTTATGCCTCATGTTAGGGCTTAAAAATTATCTAAAATTTTCAAAAATTAATTTTGAAAAAGGGCTTCATAGCACTATTCCATATCATCTAAGTAGTCTACACAAAAATTTTGGGTTCAAAACTACACTCCTAAGGTCATTTATTTCTAAACCGAAACATGCTCGGTTTTGCACGATTTCTTAAGGACTATATATTACAGGACATATTTTCATCTAAATAATATTTTTCCTAAAAACTACATACAAAAATATTCTAGAATAACAAAATTCATAATTTTCTAAGAATTTTTACTATTTTTACAAAATTACACAAAATTTGGCTAGAAATTGAACTTACCGATTTGGGTAGCTCTGACCACCGTCGGTGGCCATGGGGTGTGTTGGCCCACCTAGATGCTACCACCACCATGTGGTGGTGGTGGCCGTCCACTCCTAGCTGCCCGTCGAGTCTGGGTTCTCTTTTGTAGCCCTAAATGCACAGTTTTCCTTTTCTTTTTTTTTTCTTTGGTTTTTCTATCAATTTTTGCCTCTCCCTAATTTTCTCTTATTTCTAATTGTCCAAATGAGTTTTTGAATTTTTCTCGTTATTTATAGGGCTTTGTGGTAATTAATGTGTATTAAATTGGACAAGACATTGTCCAAATCCCTTAATTTTTAGCTTTTGTGTTGCTCTAATTTATTTGCTTGATTTTTTTCTTATTTTTCCCAACTGCCACGACCCAATTTTGGATCATTCCTTATTTTTCCTGATTTTTCTTGATTTTTCCTTAATTAATTATGAGTTTTCTTTAAGTAATTCTTATTATTTTAGTACATTTTGCGTATTTTAAGTAATTACGCATATTTATACCTACATGTAAATTCATATATAGTACAAATAAATATTTCTAAATATTCTTAGTGTCATTTTATGATTTTTAGTATACATATACTTTATCTCTAGCGATTCGTTAATTATCAGATGTATTTTACGCATTTTCGATAAATAACGAGTTATATACTTAAAATTTGAAATTTTTATATTCTTTTGTTTTATTACTTATTTTCTTAAATTCAAACTTACGGGATCATTTCACTAATATTTCTAGCTTTACTTATAATTTAGGCTCAATCGAATCTTTCAACTGATCGAAACCTTGAGTGACTGGTTATAGGGCTTACAATAATAGAGTCATGTTTTCAAGGTCTTTTAGGTAGGCTGAGCATGAAATCCATGTTCAAATCGGTCCATGGCCGTTTAAGTGTTGGCAAAGGTGTATATTCTCTACATGGCTCGTTCCCTCCTTTGGCTTGCTTGCACACTTTGTACCATTCAAGAATTTTGTACACATCCTTCATCATCCCAAGTGAATAGAAGTGTTGTTTCAACAATTCGATAGTTTTCTTATAGCCAAAATGACTGGTTAAGCCTCCAACATGGGCTTCTTGAGCAAGTAATTCCTTGGCTAAACTACTCAACACACAAACTTTGCTATTACTTCTACATTAGCTATATCTACCTCAATGCCCTTGTTTGATATCTTGTGTCCCAACACAATGCCTTGCTGTACCATAAAATGACACTTCTCATAGTTAAGCACTAAATTTGTCTTTTCATATCTTTGCAGTACCCTTTTCAAATTTGCAAGGCATCCATCAAATGTGTCACTAAACACAAAAAAATCTCCCATAAATACTTCCATCACATCCTTTACTAAATCCCCAAAAATAGTCATCATGCAACGTTGGAAAGTGGTTGGTGTGTTACATAGTCCAAATGGCATTCTATGATAGGCAAAAGTACCACAAGGGCAAGTAAAGGTAATCCTCTCTTGGTCTTCTAGAGTTATTGGAATCTGAAAATAACCAAACATCCCATCTAGGAAACACTAGTATTCATGACCTACCAATCTCTCTAACATTTGGTCAATAAAAAAGTAGTAGAAAGTGATCTTTCCTTATGGTGTCATTGAGTTTCCTGTAATCAATGCATACTCTCTAACCAGTCATAGTACACATCAGTATCAATTCATTCATCTCATTTGATACTATTGTCATGCCGCCCTTCTTTAGAATTGCTTAAACCGAACTCACCTATGGGCTATCTAAAATTAGGTAGATGAGTCCTGCATCGATCTAACTTCACTACCTCTTTCTTAACTACTTCCTTCATGCTATGATTTAGCCTCATTTGAGATTGCACTATCAATTTAATCCACAGTCCATCAAAATTTTATGGGTATAAAAGGAGGGAATAATTCCCTTGATGTCTGATATCTTCCATGCAATTTCCCTCTTATGTTCTTCAGGATTGATAAAAGTTTCTCTTTTTGGCAAGAGTCTAGCCTCGATGATATGATCACTGGCAACTTAGAATCTTTAGACAAAAAGGTATACTCTAATTAAGTGGGCAATTGTTTTATTTCTAAGTCAAAGGGCTTCTCAACCGATGGCTTCAAATGAGTAATATAACTCTAGCTAATCTCTTCAACCTCGAAATCCTGTACTTATGTACTGCATACCATCAACTGAGTGATCACTTCTTTAACCTCTTCAACTTCATCTACCTCATTTCCTCTTGTTAAGAATAACTCCAAAGGATCCTTACTCAAAACATCCTGCAAATACTCAGAAACAGTAGAATCAAAAGAATTAATAACTAAGCATTCATCATCACTGCTCATTGATTTCTTGAAAACGTCGGGCATTTTGATCACCATTTCCTCGCTTCCGTCCTCGCTTCCGACCTGAAGGACCAGCTTTCTATCCTTGACATCAATTACAACACTCGCAGTTGCCAAGAATGGTTTTCCTAAAATAAGTAGAACCTCGATATCTTCATCCATGTCCAGCACTACAAAATCTATAGGAAAAATAAAGTCATGTACTTTTACCAAAACATCTTCTACAACTCCTCTTAGAAACTGCATGGATCTATCTACTAATAGGATTCTCATTTACGTGCTTTTGGGTTCTCCCTGATTCAATCTCTTAAATAGACTATAGGGCATCAAATTGATGTTGGCTCCAAGATCTGCCAATACCCTCTCTACCGGAAGGTCTCCTATTAAACATGGAATGGTGAAGCTATTAGGATCCTTAAGTTTCCTAGGCAACTTGTTCAAAAGCATTACAAAGCACTCTCCACCCAAGATAATAGTGGAAAATTCCTCCAATTTCCTCTTGCTAGAAAGAAGCTCCTTCAAGAATTTTGCATACTTAGGCATCTGACCCAAGGCTTCCACCAACGGAAGGTTGATGTGCAGTTGTTTGAAGAGCTCTAAAAACTTTTTATAATGCTCATCATCCTTATCCTTCCTTAGTCTAGAGTGGTATGGCAAAGGTAGCTTATACTCTTTTGGTGTTACTAATAAGACTTCCTCTTCTAGTGGTGCATTATTCATTACTCACTCCCCAACCCCAGTCTCAACTTCTTTTCCTTTTGTCCTGGATCCTCTCTGAAGTCTGTAACTCTTTGCGACTTCTAAGAGTCTCACCCTTAACATACTTCTTAGGGTTTGTCTTGGTGTTACCCGGTAGTGAGCCAAGAGCTCTTTCAAACAACATCTTAGAAATCTACCCAAGCTGATACTCCAAGTTATATATTGATGCTCCTTAATTTCTTAAGGCTACTTTTGTAGCTTAGTGGAGAATCTCAAAGGTCTTGATATATTGAGCCAACATCTCCTCAATGGAAATTGGCTTACTTTAAGGGGTGGCACTTGTCTTTGAAATCTAGGAGGTTATCATTAGAGCCTTGATCGGTGTTGTTACCTCATTTAAAATTAGGATGATTCCTTTAACCTAGATTACAAGTGTTACTGAAAGGATCATTCTTTGGTCAAATCGAGCTCCCCATATAGTCAACCTCTTCCACTTGATCGATCTTTGAAGAGCTTACCAACTTAGAATCTAAAAGTACTAAAGCCTTGTTTTGACCTATTGTGAGACTATCAAGCTTCCTTGTTAACACCTCCACTTTATGTGCTAGAGCAAAAGTGGCATCTAACCCATGTTTTCCCACTAGCCTTCTTTCTTTTCTGCTTATAGATGACTATTGATAATGATTACTAGTCGTATCTTCAAATAATTGAATACATTGCTTTGGCGACTTATGGTTTAGACTTCCTCTAGGCATTAATGAACTGCTTGGTGATATAGTTCAGTCCATTGTAAAATGTTTGAACTTAGTGCCAATCCGAAAGCCTATGATGGGAGCATTTCCTTAATAAATCCTTCCATCTCTCTTATGCTTCATACAAAGTTTCTGAATCCACCTAACCAAAGGAAGACATATCTAACCTTAGCTTAGCTGTTCTTGAAGGTGTGAAGTATTTTTGCATGAATAACTCAGCCATCTCTTACCAGGTATTAACAAAATTCCTTGGTATAGAGTTAAGCCACTGCTTTGCATTGGATCTTAATGAAAGTAGGAATAGCCTGAGGTAGATAGCATCTTCTAAAACTCCACCTATCTTAAAGGTATCACAAATTTCCAAGAATTGTTATAAATGGTTGTTAGGGTCTTCATCACCGAACCTATCAAACTAAATACATTACTAAATCATTTGAATGATACTCGACTTGATTTCAAATGTATTTGCTTGAACTCTAGGCTAAGTTATGCTGGTACTAGCCCCATCTAAGTTAGGCCTATAATAATCCAACATTGTCTGAAGAGCCATAAGCGGATTTACTCTTGGCTCATTTCTCGCTTGTACTACATTCCGATTTCCATCAAGTGGTAGGTCCAAATTTAATGGAAAATCTCCTTAGATACCATCTTTCAAATTTAAGAACTGGTTTCTTAATGGTGGATCAACGTTTTGAGTTTAATCGTTCATTCTAAATGACTCTAATTTAATTCTCAACGGTTCTTGTGCTGTTACTTCTTTACTAGTAGATGCTTACTTCTCAAAATACTCTTGGACTTTCTTCAAGTTACTTCTGAGTGTTCTCTCGAGTTCAAGATCGAAATCAGCTAAATCAATTATGCAGCTTCGGGTCATAAATTGCAAATCAGCAAATAAATTGATATGAGCACAAATATTTCAACTAAACTAATAACAAATATAAAAGAAAACAAATGTTAAAAGAACATGAATCCTAATTTTCCTAATGATGATGCTTTTTTCCCCGACAATGACGCCAAAAACTTGATCACCTCTAATTAGAGCTTCTAAGTTTTAAAATTTATAAACGTTTATTCTATCATTAATGCAGTTCAACAGGCAAGTGTACTTATCATTTTATAGTATGGATGAATATAGGGTCGTCTTCATTAGTAAAAAAGATTCAAACACTAGTATTAATTACTCTTCCTATTAACTAACAATCCAATTTATCAAATGATGAAAAGATTAAAATATCTAATTTACTAGTTACACTACACTAATCTACCACAACTACTACAAACACTATTAATACTACATTGATTAACATACAGACTTGCTTCACTACCTAGTATGATATTACTAATATACTTTTTACTCTAATACTTATTGTCTATAGGAAATTACTAGTACGTAAGCATTTTTCTCAGAACTATTTACTTCTAATCCTAATTGTGTTTATTAGAATGTCTTTTAAATCAACAGTCAATTTGGATTGCATTAATGTCATGTTCATTTGTTGTTCTCCCTAAGAATGTAGCAACTTTCCTAATAATATTTTTATTATCAAAAGTAAATTGTTCCATCGAATCAAATCTATTCAATTGAATTGTCTTTAAACATATTCTAATGAAATTTAACCTAAGACAATGTTGTGCACTACACTATACTTAGATTGATTAAGTTCAATTCATCAAAACTAACAATTATCAAGAATCACATACTTATTCATACTAAGTTGATGTAGCAAGTCCTAAGTACTACTCATACCTGATGAAATAACAAAATGTATCAACAAAACGTAGGAATAACAAAGAAATTAATATAAGATAAGTAAGAAATATAACCCTATTCTTAATTCCATTGTAGAAATCTTTACAATAAATTGATGTTCTTAATGATGTTTATTCCAAAAGTCATGGTATATTTATACTTTTCCCATCAAAGGACTTGAATCTACCTCTTTAAGGTATTGCCTAACGTTTTCTACATATTGGTTTATGTGAAAAAGTTAAAGAACAGTTGTATCCCTCTCATAATGCTTGTGACTAGGGGTATGACCATCTCAGAAAATAAGATTCTTCACCAATCATGGTCGTGATAGTGGATGTGAACTCTTTGTCGCTTCGTTACAACTCATCACGCTCATAATTGAGGGCATGATCACTCTCTTGCTATGCAATCATAGCCGTAATTGATAAGGAGATCATTGGTGCTTCATCAATCACACCCATGATAAAAGGTGTAATTTGTGCTAGTCAATGCAATCATTCTTCATCATGCCAGTGATTGAATAATTCTTGTTTCTACTTTAAAGTTTTCTTCTCCTCACGGTCGTGATTGACTTAAAAGTTATTGTTCTTATGTAAATTTCATCAACTTACTCGTAATTCATCTAATATCAATACATTATACAATTAAGTACTAAAACTTAAGAATTAAATCACAATTATGAATAATTCTATGCCTAAACATGCCTTAAAAGTGTAAAGTAATTCACACTTATCAACTCTCTTAGCAGCAGATAATGTTGGCAATTCTAAAGGGCTTAGATAAGGGCATAAAACTCCTTATCATACAATGAGTAATTCACAGTGGCACCTCTAAGCTTCTCATTGAAAAATGTAACAGTTCAACATTCTTGCATAAGAATAGCACCAAATACCCACTCCTAAAGCATCACACTCTAATTCAAAAACTTTCTTGAAGTTAAGTAAGACAAGTACTGGAGCGAAAGTTAACTTAGACATTATCTCATCAAAACTACTTTAAGCTTTCTTGGACCATTTGAATTCAAAGTTCTTCCTAGTTAGCTTGATCAATGGGATAGCTATGGAAGCAAAGTTTGAATAAATCTTTCATAAAACAAATCTAGACCATAAAAACTCCTAACTTCTGCAACATTGGTCAGTATCAACTATTTGAGAGTAGCTTAGGTCATTTAATCATCAACTTTGATTCTTACTTCAAAGACAACATATCAAAGGAACATTACCTTGCTTTGAAAAAATACTCATTTCTTCAAATTTTCAAATAATTGCTCAACACAGAGGATATTAAACACAAATCTCAAGTATGTGACATAAGAAATGAGGTCGATATTATATACCAGAATATCATCAAAGTAAACAACAATATATTTACCAATCAATGATCTCAAAATATGATTCATGAGCCATATAAAGGTGATCAACTAAACGACATCACCATCCACTCGAATAGACTGTCCTTTCTTTTTAAAGAAGTTTTCCACCCATCTCCAAGTCTCATTCGAATCTAGTAATAGCCACTCTTCAGATTAAACTTAGAAAATATTCGTGCACCATACAACTCATTGAGCATATCATCTAATTATGGGATCAAATATCGATACTTAATAGTGATCTTATTAATTACTTGGCTATCAATACATATTCTCCATGAGTCATTCTTCTTTAGCACTAGGACAACTTGTACGATACAGGGGCTTATGCTCTCTTGGATATAGCCATGTTCAATCAACTTATTAACTTATTTCTTCAACTCATTTGCTTGCTCAAGATTAAGCCTATAGGTAGGTTGGTTGGGTAGAGCAGCTTTGGGTTGGAGGTCAGTACAATGCTTCATGCATCTGATGGGGGTAATCTTGGTAACTTGGCAAGAAACAAGTTAGCATACTCCTGCAGCAATGCCTATACCTTAGCAGGTAAGGCTCCAGTCTCTTTCAACTCAAGAAGTCTTCTAACCAATAAGAGCATACATTCTTCTTCCTAGACATCTTTAGAGAATTAGGCTTAGGAAATTACTAAGGACTTCCTTTGTAGCAATCCAGAAATCTTTTCTTGCAACTCCTGAACTTCTCTAAGGCTCATTGGGATCAGTACAACCTTCTTCCCCTTCTTCTGGAACATATAAGTATTCTTATACCCATCGTGGAGCACCTTGTGAGCAAAGAGCCATAGTCAACCCAACAGTATATGTGAGGTACACATAAGCAAGACGTCGCGCAATACTTCATCCCTATGTCTATCACCAATAGTTTTTGACACTTGAACTTACTCGGTATCAGGCAATCCTCCCTTTTCATTAAGTTAGTCAATCTTGTAAGGCTTAGGATGAGGATAGGTCGGCAATTTCAAGGCTATCACCATTCCTTGTGCTATGACATTGGCATAACTTTCCTTATCAATGATCAAAGCACACAGATTGCCATGTACTCGGCAATTTGTATGGAAGATATTCTTTGTCTCCACATCTTCCCTTGCAATACTAGTACTAAAAATTCTTCAAACAACTAAATTAGGATATTGCTCTCTCAGTTCAAGTCGGGTAAGGCCTTAGGATCTTTAAAGAACTCGTCAAAACATGACTTGGTATTCTCCTTAATTTCTCCTTCACTAGTGCTTTCTACTTCGAATTGGGGGTTCTCTCCTTTGATGGTCATAATACATCAATTCAAACATTGACTTGCCACGCATCCAAAACCTAAGTGCTTAAAACATTTTACCTCTTAAGTCTTCCTTCCTAAGCTCTATCCTGGATCCTTCTTCACGTCAGACTCCTCAACCTTAGTCTTGCCTTAGCCATCATTCGGTTTGCTTAGCATCTGACTTGGGTAGTCCACCTCAAAATTATACTAAGCTCAATCATGTTTAGGTTGGCTTGACATACTAGTTTTACTCGGTAAGCCAGGTCAACTGCTTGGTACTCTATTGAGCTGATTGCGCCTCTACCTTTCGACCCTTTGTGCTACTTGGATGGTCTCATCCAGATTTCATAGTCTTTTCACTTCCACTATATTACCAATCTCAGATCTCAACTTAGAAACTATATTATTGTTTGTGCTTCGAGCTCATCAACATCACAACGTATCATCAATAGCTGGATCTCTCAAACAAATTCATCCACAAATTGGTTACCCTACTTAAGTTCCTAAAGATGTCAAAAGGTATCTCGTTCATAATGTTCTGGCACAAAACTACTCCTCAAAACTCTCTTCATCTCATTTCAAGTTCTAACCTCTCATCGAGCTCACTAGCATACATCCTGCAACTTCATTCACTACATTGCTGCATATCTAGAAAATTATAAAGTAGCTACCCAAATACACATTGAGTCCTTATAATCATAGAAGTCAAACATCTTTTGAATCTTCTCCTCCCAATCTAAGTAATCATCAGCACTACCAAACCCATTAAAGCTCAAAATCTACATTTTGAGATACTCAACTCCTCTAAGGGCACAGAGCTCATGGTCTTCAAATCCTTCTTACCGTTCCTCCTTATCCCTAAATTCTTCATCTTAATCTATCTCAAGTCTTCTCCTCGCAAATTTCTCAACATGTCGAAGAGCAGCTAGGTTTACGTTAATAACTTTTGGTACTCTAAGCTTAACTACTTATCTTCTCAGCCTCATTCAACAACTCTCTCTTGTGGTCTAGTTTCCATGTGTCTTCTTACTAGTTTATAAGTTTCCATCTTACTCATCCATGTTCATAACCATGAATGTGGATTGATTGTGCTTCATCTTAGTAGCCTCACTCCATTCAAATCCTGAATATGACTATCCACCTTCCTCTTTTGGTTTGCAAAAATTTTCCTTGGCTAACTTGGATTTCTTGCAACTTTCACTTATTAAACATAGAAAATTACCTACGTATGCATCCACCTCTAAGGACACCTCCATTAGAATATAAACATGAAGGACCTTACCAATTTCATATGATAAATGTAGACAAGTTAGCGACTATTTAGTTGCTTATAATTTTGATGCGAAAGCATTCTTAGCTTAGTTAAAATTAAGGAAGTTGAAGATACTCCATAAACAAGGATCTTTCCTTGAATTGCATGAGATAGACAATTGACCCCTTTATATCATCTAAAACATAGCACATGTAAACAGCCTACCCTTATTAGAAATGTATCCTTAAGTCCACATTTATCTTAATGTTGCATAGAGCAAGATTCATGAAAAGATATTTATGTCAATGATAGAGATATGTTATGATTGGGTCTACTTACTGTATCCTTGAACCTATAAATGGATCGATGAAGAACATAATTGTCTTGATTGTTTGCAACTGTATCCATGGTGTTGTGTTGTCATCTTACTTCTACGTAATTTATTGTTGTTTCATGGGTTTAATTATGATGGTTTATGTTGACACCTTATTCTACATGGAAGTACAGGTGAATTTACAAGATTGCAATTGTAAGTTGACAATTTGGAACTATTAACCCAGTTGAAGCTTGCCATAGAGGTGGTGTAAATAGGTTTATTCTTATCAGCTCCATTTTGCTATGGGTTAGATATTCAATCCGACTTATATATTTCTTACTATTTTTAGACTTGCCTTAATTACAAAACTTCATGGGGAGCGATGCATCAGGAAACTTAGTATAAACTACATAATAGTAAATCAAAACACAAAGTCAAATATAACCCAAGTCTCAAACTCAGATCAAATGAAAAGTATCATTTCATATTAGGGCATATTTTAAGAAACTAGAGGGCAAAGTCAATCTGCATCTCAAGGCAAATAATATAGATTCCTCCTTAAGGAATTTATAACTCACTTTTAAAAGGTTTAGGATGAAAAGAGGCAAACTGTATCATATACACTAATCCTTAAACACTTTGATAGTTGATTGACATTGTGGTGAGGATACTTTAGACTCATTCCTTAAAAGAGGTCCATTTTAAATTTGATATGCAGATTAAAATGAAGTTAGACATTCATTTTCAAATCCTAAACAGAATTATCCTTTATGAACCCTGTGAACTAATTTAGAGTATCTTCATATTTAAACCCTATCAAGAACTACCCCATAATGGGGTAATTTGAAGGTTAGGGTCATTGATTAGCAGTGAAGGATAAAATTGGTTTGTGTTTGCTTTGGTAAAATTAATTTAAAGATGAGTTTTATTTCTAATAAGTTATTTTTCTTTAAAATGAAAAAGAGCTAACACCTTTTCAAACACCTCAAGCTTATACATAGCTTACCCAAGCCCATACAATATGAATCCATAGATTTAAGGCCTCGAATTTCTTAAAGACAAAAACTCGGCAATGGAGGTAATCATTCAAGGGGTTAAAGAAAAGAGAGAAGAGCAAGAAATAATGGTGTAAGAGAGGGATGCGGGAGGGAAAAAGAAGGAAAAGAAGAAGAAGAAAGAAAATAGGCATGAAAGTTAGACCTAAATGTAAGAGAAAAGCTCCAAAAGATATATTACATCCCAGCAAAGGTAGCAAAACCTAAATCAAAAGGCTCGGAATCAAAGCTTGAACATTTACAAAGCCCTCATGCCCATTCAAAACTACATTCCAAATGAAAAAGGCATAAAACCTCCATATCTACTCTAAATCACACTTCAAAATCACAAACAGAAAACCTTCTTACCCATCCCGAAGCATATAAGGCCTTCTTACCCACAATACCTCCCATACTAGATAAAAGCTCTTTTGATCTTAAAGGATAATTTATCTTTGATAAAAATTATTTTTGAAACCAAAGCATGCACACTTCTAGTTTTTCCTATGGATTCTTAACTTGTATGCCCAGGTTGAGTCAATAAATCTTTCAAAATAGGCCTTCTCATTAATCCCACTTGAAACCATTTGACTAAAAACCTAAATTTATAATGCTAAACTGAAAAAAACCTAACAGATTAATCAAAGTATATCACCTATAAACCGGGCTATAATTTTAGAAAAGTAATCAAAGAGAGAAATTTAAAGCAAGAGTACGTGAGGAAGTCCTCTTAGACTAGACTAATCATGAGTTACCATTTCCTCAAGAAATAAATTTTTAAAATGACAAGGCCCCACTAAGAGGTACAGCATCAAGGTTAAGAGACATTTTCAAAGATTAAGAAAAATATGAAGATGACCTACATGGTTACCAAGGAAAGGAATGGTTATAACACTTGCTTCTTAAATATGAATTTATACCCGTTAGCAAACTTTCAAAAAAAAAAAAGAAAAAGAAAAAAAAGAGACAAAAGAAGAGAGAGGGAGTAACGGCTTGTTACAAGTTTTTTTTATCCAATTTCAAGTTCATGTCAGCCCAAGTGGCTAAGCTTTCAATTCATGCAGTCATGCCCTTTAAGTTGACCATAAAAGTCTAAGTCATTATTCCTAATGTAGTTTTTGATGTCCATTAACTCTTTTTGAAATTAAGGGACCTAATTATTGATGCCTTTTTCATCATAAATGGTTTTCACCAACTTCCTTAATTGTAAATTTTTCAAGTCAAGAGGTTTTTCAAATTGGTTACATCTCGCAATTTTTTTCAATTTCTCGTAATGTCGTTAGTTAACCCGTAAGGTGCTTACCCTTTGCAATCTCTTTCAAGGTCCTAGCCAGCTCAAGGAGCACTGCCCATCTCGATTCTCATTAGGGTTCTACCTAGCTAAAGGAGCATTGTCTTGTTTTGATTCTCTTTAGGGTTTTACCTAACTCTAAGAGTGCTATTCGATCTTAATTCTCTCTTAGGGTTCTAGTCAGCTCAAGGAGCATTGTCCCGTCTCGGTTCTCTCTTAGGGTTCTTGCTAGCTCATGGAGCATTGTCTCGTCTCGGTTCTCTCTTAGGGTTCTAGCCAACTTAAGCAATGCTGTCTCATCTTGATTCTTTTTAAGGCTCTAACCAGCTCAAGGAGTACAGTTTTGTTACAATTTGCTCTTAAGGTTCTAGCCAGGTCAAGGAACACCATACCCTCTTGATTCTCTTTAGGGTTTTGGTAAGCTCTAAGAGTGCTGTCCCATCTCAAATTTCTCTTTGGGATCTAACCAACTTGAGTAGCGCTGTCCTATCTCGATTCTCTCTTAGGGTTCTATCTAGCTCAAAAAGCAATATCCCGTCTCATAATCACTCTTAAGGTTCTAGCGAACTCAAGAAGCGTTATCCCGTCTGATAATCACTCTTAAGGTTCTAGCCAACTCAAGGAGTGTTGTTCTATCTCAATTCTCTTTAAGGTTTTAGCCAACTCAAGGAGCATTGTCCCATCTCGATTTTCTCTTAGGTTTTAGCCAGCTCAAGGAGCATTGTGCTATCTCGATTCTCTCTTAAGTTTCTAATCAGCTCAATCAATGCAATCCCATCTCGATTCTCTTTAAGGTTCTAGCCACGTCAAGGAGTGTTATCTTGTCTCAATTCTCTCTTAGAGTTTGAGCCAGCTCAAGGAGTGCTATCCCATCTCGATTTTCTTTAGGGTTTTAGCTAGCTCAAGGAGTATTGTCCTGTCTCGATTCTCTCTTAAGGTTCTAGTTAGTTCAAGTAGTGCTATCTCGTATCATTTCTCTCTTAGGGTTCTAACCAGCTTTAGGAACATTGTCCCATTTCGATTCTCTCTTAGAGTTCTAGCCAACTTAAAGAGCCTTGTCCTGTCTCTATTCTCTTTAGGGCTTTAGCTAGCTCCAAGAGCGCTATCCTGTCTCGATTCTCTCTTGGGGCTCTAGCCAACTCAAGGAGTGCTATCCCATCTCAATTCTTTCTTAGGATTGTAGCTAACTTAAGGAATGTTGTCCCCTCTCAATTCTCTCTTAAGGTTCTAGCTAGCTTAAGGAGGAGCGCTGTTTCATCTCAATTCTCCTTAGAGTTTTAGCTAACTCAAGGTACAATATCCCTTCTCGATTCCCTTTAAGGTCCTAACCAGCTTAAGGAGTACTGTCCCAGCAAGGTCAAGGAGTATTGTCCCGTCTCAAATATTTTTAGGGTTTTAGCTGGCTTAAGGAGCGCTTTACCAATTCACCTAGGTTAGTTAGTTCAAAAGGGCACAATCGGGTTTCAATTTGTCATTTAGGGTTTAGCCAACTCCAGGAGCGCTTTACCAGTTCACTTAGGTTAGTCAACTTAAAGGGGTACGACCAGGTTTCAATTTATCATTTAGGGTTTTGGCTAACTTAAGGAGCACTTTACGCGTTTGCATAAGAACATGACTAAGTTTCAATTTGTCATTTAGGGTCTTAGTTAGCTTATGGAGTATTATCCTCCATTTAATACCATTTTAGGGTTCTTGCCAAGTTACAAGGGCACTACCCTCTTTTCAATATCTTTTAGAGTTCTTACTAGTGTACAAGGGCATTACCCTCCATCTCAACATCTTTTAGGGTTCTTGATAGCCCATAAGGGAGCTAGCCTCCTCTTGGTATTTTTTAAGGGTTATTGCTAGCCCACAAGGGCACTACCCTCTTTTTAGTATCCTTTAGGATTCTTGCTAGCTCTTAAGGCACTACTTTTACTCAATGTCACTTTTAATGTCTTGCTAACTTTTAAAAGCACTTCATTTTCTTTAGGTTATAGCCAACTCCTAAGGTGCTACACTCTTAGGAAAAACTCATTCTCATGTTTCGGTTAGCTCATAGGGTGCCACTTTTTCTTTTCAAAACATCTTCCCCAAAATGCTTAATGGATCGGATCTAAGCTAGCTAGTTATAGTGCTACTTAAGGAAAATTCATCCCTAAGAAATAATAGTGTCTATTTTCATCTTTCTAACAAAGTTTTACTTGAATTTCACTACAAAAAAGGATAGTAGTAGACACTCTATTTTTGTTTTCTTGTAGTTTTAGAAGTTTTTTTAATAGGAAAAAAAGTCTTAATTTAAAAAAAAAAATAAAAAGTATAGAAGATACAAAAAAAAAGAAAAATTAGAAAAATACAAAAAAAATTAGAAATTTTAGAAAAATACAAAAAATAATTATAAAATTTAATAAAAATACAAAAAAAAAAAAGGAAATAAGAGAAAAAAATCAAAAAATGGAATTTTTTATAGAAAATTTAGGAAAATAAAACTTTTGTAGGAAAGTAGATTTTTTAAAAAGAAAATAAGGATTTAAAGCCATATTTACATCATTAAATTTGTTTTACTTTATTTTCTAATTAGGCGGTTTCTATTTTAGGTAGCCTAGCAAGTTTAATGCATTGCAACAAATAATAGGGTACATGCCAATAGCTCATTTGGTATCTTGTTTAGACTTGGAATTGTGAGGGAAAGAGAGATCTCAAGTTCAATCCCTACATTACGCACATTATGCCTTTCTTTTTCTTTTGGTTGAAAAAGGAACATGTCAGCTTGTGATTGGCTGACCATGTCCGTCTTCCATCTCTTTCTTTTCCTTTCCCTTTGTTTCTTGAGCGAATCCATCTCACTTCATGGCTATTTTAATCCAAATTTCTTAGTGATTTCACCATTTGATAAAATCATGAAGATTATTTTAGATACTACGTATAGGGAACAAAAACTTGGCTAATGTAAATACTTTGTTTTTGCCTTCCTTTTTATTTTTTCAAAAATTTTAACATAGGATAAATTGTCCTAAATTAGAAAAAATACAAAAAATGGAAAATTAAGGAAAGCTAAAAAAAAAGAAAAATAGAAAAATACAAAAGAATAGAAAATTTAAGAAGAACCAAACATGAGAAATACAAAAAATAAATAAATAGAAAACTGAAAAGTCACCAAAAATAGAAAAATAGAGGATTTAGGAAATTTAGGAATTTTTTTAAAAATAAGTTTAATAGAACAGAATTTAAAAAAAAAATAAGGAGAGAACCGTTGGACTTGAACTTAAATTTGAATATAACCCCGGTTGAACTAGTCCATTATACATATAAATAAGATACAGGTTAATGGCCTAATAAATAACTATTTAGACTTATACTTGGATTTAGTTTGGAGATCAGGGGTTCAAATCTTAACCAAAAGTACAAAAACACCTTTTATTTTTTCTCCTTTAGAAAACACACTACCACATCATCATGGATACATGGCACGACGTGTATCATATACATAAGCATTGCACCACATGTTTGACATGTGTCACACAACACGTCAGCATTAGTAACATGTTTAATATGTGGCACAATATGACTCAACCTATAGCCACATTTTTATTTTCAAAAAAGAAAAAAGAAAAAACTAAATCAGGCCATTTTTATGGTTATATGTAATTAATTTGCATTATATTACGAGAACATAGAGAGCAAAGTTAATTTGTGCATTAGACTTACTTCTAAAAGATCAGAGGTTCAATCTTAACCTGATGCACTAGGCTTTTTTTTTTTTCTTTTTTTTCTAGTCTTTGCCAACAATGTGCCATGTGGCGTGAATTTATTGGGCATTGACTAAGTCAACGTCCAGCTCATTTTCTTCTTCCCTGATGATTGTTGTAGGTACAGAAATGGAAGGAAGCATCCGAAGCTATTCTTTTGCATTTTTCGACTAGATTTTTTGTTTTCCCTCGTACAAAATGCAAAGGAATTGATTGGAGACATTAAATTAGTAATCAATCCAAAATAGCTTTGATTTGATTCAACCTTTGATGGCCTTTCCCAATCGAAAAGGAGTCTTTTTTTTCTTTCTCCCTTACATGACCACGGCATAAAACAATAGCCCCACCATACTCCAATTTCACCTTCTCCTCACTGTCGCTACATACACCCTCTCTCTCGTACCATCCAACCATAATAGTAGCCAAAACCAACACCAACTACACCTCGATGACCTTCATACCCAAACTGCCACACCCATTGAACAGCACACATGTACGCCACTCTCACACATGGCCACTCTCATCCGCTCATGACAACCAAACCCATACACCACAAGATCCATTACCGCCCTCCCTCTCTCAAGCACACAGCAATGCATATACAGTCATCGACATATCTTACTAACCCACTTTCGAGTATAGTAACTTTACATTCACTGTCGCACGCTCACTATTCGTGCCTACTGCTACCATCCTCCATCTATACAAACTCAGACCACTCACCACATCGGCCCTCTTCACTGCATGACCATCCAATGTACACGACATACATAGAACCATTACCCAAAACCGTACCAAAGTCTAATCCAAACTACGTACAATCACCAAACAGCTACCTCACACTGAAGCACCACTACGAACTCCCTAATGTCAATGACTTTTAGATGAAAGTTGATTTACCCACTTAAGTTAGGTGATGGGGCAGTCCTAAGTGTCCCCTCTACTGTTCATTAGGTAGTCTTCTTCTTCCTTATGCACTCACATAAGTTATACGTAACCAGGTCTTGTGATCCGAATCCGACTCACTCTAAACCCGTCTACCGAACTGAAGTCCAATTCAAATCCGTAACTCGCATACTCCCTCTCCTGATTTGGTCTGGCTGTTTTAATCTTTTTATTTTTATATTTTATCATTTTTTATTTACTTATTTGTTTCATGTAATTGTAATTATATATATATAAAAAAAAAAAGAAAAAAGAAAAGAGAAGTATGAAAAAGAAAAAAAATGAAAAAAGAAAAAGGAAAAGAAGTAAGAAAAAATAAAAAAGAAAAAAAGAAAAGAAAAAAAGGACAAAAATATTTGTTTCATTTTATTTATTTATTTTTTAGTCAAAATAATAATAAAATAGAAAAAAATGCAGTAAAAAAATAAAAATAACAAATAAATAAAAAAGTTATTTCATCACTTAGAAAAACCTATTTTAAATAAAATAAAATCAACCTTTTTTAAAAATTAGGACCTTATTTAGAATTTCTTAAAAAATAAAACCCCGATTTAGGACTATTTTACAAAATTTCCTTAAATAATAAAATCAAATTAAAAAGGTAAACTTGATTTCTTTCAAAAATTAAAATCAATTAATCTGTTTAAATTTTTTCTAAACAAACTATAGAAATCTGATCTTGAATAGTGAATACGTAGATACCTATACGTACAGGGCAAGTTAAAATATGGAAAAAACTTATTTTCCTCCTTTTTGTAGATAATCCTTTAAATTCTTATTTTTTGTAAATAGGTATAATTTTAGTTAACGCTTGTAAATAAACGTTATTGAAAGAGAATTTGAAAAGTAAAATTAAATTTGAAAAGCTAAAAGATGATACCTGTTTAAAGCTTAATAGGATAGCCCCTGGATCTAAATCTCTAGTTTAAAAAAAACCTTTTTA
Source organism: Lumnitzera littorea (assembly GCA_024138015.1). Classification (NCBI taxonomy): domain Eukaryota; kingdom Viridiplantae; phylum Streptophyta; class Magnoliopsida; order Myrtales; family Combretaceae; genus Lumnitzera; species Lumnitzera littorea. The sequence goes on along the minus strand of JAMXBB010000008.1, from coordinate 1,543,431 downwards.
AAAATTGGTTTTATCAATAAAATCGACAGCTAAATTATAACCAATCCACCCAATTGGTTCTAATTTAATTCTCTTTCCTGACTCTGGTTAAGTAGCGACTCTAAAATATTTTCAAAGTTAAAGGAACTAGTTTTCTTTAAATCGTAGTCAAGGGTTAGTTTTAAATGGATAGGGTTTAATATTGAGTGGTTTAAAGAAAACTAATTTATGAAAATTAAGAAAAAACCAGGCTCGATAGCTTGACGACTCTACTGGAGACATCAAGGAGGCTAGCTACTTAAAAACTTTTCAAAAATTAAAATTGCTTTTCAAAGTGCCCATGTCATTTATTTATTTGTTATTAATTTCGTATGTATACTTCGTTTTGATTATCATATTTATTTTACATACAACATGCATTGGGACATGGTAGGTCATTTGTTGCATCAAAGATGCAAGATAGATGCGATCAGACTCAAGCCATCTTAGGACCCTAGAAGAGGAGCCCATTGTGTAAGCTCTGGGTCTTGTGGTGTAACCACCGCTCGAGGTTAATTAGACCACCCCACTTAAACTTGATGTGACCAATAAAAGTGTTTTCTATAAACAAGTTAGGTTATAAAGCTTAAGGACCTTTTAGAACCCACTTCAATTGTATATACTCCCCTTTAAGGTTAAGTTAATACACTACTCTCAAAGAATTACAACCCTACTAACTGTTTAAGAGTTTTAATACAATTAAGTTTTTGAAAATAACAATAGTGTTACAACTTAAGGAGTAATGTACTAACCCAACCGATCCTAATATTTGCATATTTCTACGTACTTTCTTTTGTTGCATTAATGACTGATTCTTGTCCATAAAATGTATAAACCTAGAATGGCGGATAACCAAGCAAACAATCAATGGAATGATAGGCTATAGGACATTTCTAAGATTCATGAGCAATTGTTGAAAGATGAGATTGCTTACATAAAGGAAAAAATTAAGTGTTGTAAAGCTCACAACCAGGCTTTAAGGACTCTTCTAACATAGGTCATTAAGGAAACCTATGAAATGTTAAAGGACCTTAAGGCTCATTTGCGAGACTTAATTTAAGGTTTTTTTAGTTCATATCTAAAGAGCCTAGAATAAATATCAAGTTCTAAAATAAATGTTAGGTTCTTTACATTCATTTTCTATATTCTGATCTTTCACAATAATAAAAGTTCTCTTTAGTTCATCATTCTTCATTATTTAGCATTCACTTTTTTGTAAATAGTCTTTCAATGGGCATTCAACTAAAGAAATGTAAAATCTCATAAATTTGGAAATAGAACCTTAAAAATCATCATTCTTATTTATAAATTATTTTTTGTAAAATAAAAAATTATCTTTCTCTCTCTTAAAAAAAAAAAGAAAAAAGAAACAAAAATTAAAAAAAAAAAAAGAGAGAAAAGAAAAGTTGTCAATGGCTATAAATCCTTATGGGCTTAAGGAGCTAACATAAGCTCAGGCAGTTGGCCTACTCAAGCAGCCAGCCCAAACATTTGGCTTTGAACCCATACAAGGTCCTTCGACCTATTAAAGAAGCTTACATGAGCCCCTTGGCCCATTCAACACAAACATGAGGCCCTTGGCTTATTCAACATAAACACTAGCCCCTTAGCCCATTTAATCTAAACACTAACCTTGGGCTCATTTAGGCAACCAACCCAAACACAAGCCACTTAGGCCATTAAGGCAGCCGGTCCGAACATAAACCACGACTCATCAAGGCAGCTAACCTAAAGACAATCCTTAATGTATAAAGGTAACTAAGCCAAGGTAAAACCCTTAGTCTATTTAGAAAGCCAAGCCCAATCATAAACCAAGCCAAAACACAAAGTTAAATACTGGGGCATGCTTTAAGAAATTAGGGCATATTGTGAAGTCAATCTCCACCTTAGGGCAAATAAATAATTAAAAAAAAATTAATCAATCATTTTCAAAATTAGGACTTCTCTTAACATTTATGATCTGTTGTTTTTATTTTTATTTTTTTACTTGTAAAATAGAAATTGTTATGTCAAATTATAAGAGTAGATTGAAAACTAAATTTAAATTTGAAAATATAAAAGTGGTACCCGATTAGAATTTAATAGAGTAGCCACTAGGTTCAAGATCTCTAGTTTCAAAATCTTTTTTTTTTTTTTTAAGAATTGATTTTATTGAAAACTAATAGCTAAGTTATAATCAATCTACCCAATTGGTTATAACTTAACTCTTTTCCCGACTCTGGCCGAGTGGCAATGCCAAAAGTATTTATTTTTAAATTAAAGAAAACAAGTTTTTTTTTTTATCCTTAGTCGATAACTTATATTGAATGAGTATAGGGTTCAATATAGGTCGGGTTAAGAAAAATATTGAAAACCGAAAAAATATCAGGCTCGACAATAGGCATAGAAGTACCTTAGAACCGAATGAACCTTACCCTAAACTTACTATACTTAAAGTACCACTAGAGGATTAATAACCAGTATAACCCCAAAAAGATGTTCAATTGGATTTATCCACTAAGTAAAAGGGGGTTAAGTGAGAGTAAGATTGAGGATGGCATAGATTAAGATCTAGAGGAAGAAGAAGAATCTTGAAAAAAAAAAAAAAAAACAAGGAAATAGGAAATAGGAAGAACTTGAAGAAGGGAGCTAGAAATGGAATTAGAGGATGGTCTTAATGAGAATATATAAGCTATATTGATATGGATCATAGCAAACGTGGAGGTGAATGAAATAGACAATAAAGTTAGAAGTGGCAATTAGCAACTAATTTAGAGAGTAAATCAAAATCTATATCATAATTAGAATGTGTCACCTCGGTTGATAGTTAATAATGACATTAAAAAGCTTGATAATCATAATGTATATGAAGTAAATACTATTTCGGATACTCCTAAGGAGGTGTAGCTAAGTATTGAATCAATAAGTAGAATGATGATGGTATAACTGAAAGAAAAATGTAGAGGAATTCTTTTGAATGAATGATTGAAACTTGAATGATGAATATATTATGAAAACTGGTTCTGTTTTATTAGGATATTAGAGTTTGATCCTATGTTGACTACACACATATGCAAACATACTATTAATCCTTTGATGTATATTGTTGTAATTTTGACGAATGTGCATCTTTCTATTATATACATATGCTGTAAACATTTTATGAATTTGGTAGTTAGGGGTGTAATAGAATTAGATGTGCTTTGGTGATTAGTCTTCTAAGTCACATATGCTGTAAACATTTTATGAATTTGGTAGTTAGGGGTGTAAAAGAATTAGATGTGGTTTGGTGATTAGTCTTCTAAGTCCTTTGCATGTAGAGATGGTTGCAGAATCTGCAATGTTTAATGTAAAATGATGTTATACTTAATCTGTGAATCCTTGAGTCCTTACTCGAACGAATAACGAATCAAAGGCTTATTTCCCTAGAGTTCATACGCAAAGAGCAAGTAAAGTAAAGCAAGTATAAATTGGGTAGTAGGATCTTTTTGTTATGATAAGATGAATAAAATGATATCATTATGTGTTACTCAATTCTAGTTGTAGGGAATTTGATAATTGTTAAATGGCACATAAGAAGTGAGATAGAATTGTTTATAAATTTACGATTAGATATGAATGCAGATAGCAAAGGGTTGAGTAATGATTGACCATGGAAATGGAGATTATAATAGAAAGTTTGGAAATGATTAGTGTTGAGCCTGTTTTTTCGGTTTTCTATTTAAAATTGAATTCCTCATTTCCGATTAATACTAAATCCTAACTTATTTAATATTAATCCTCGATTAAAGAAATTGGAAAATTCTGGTTTTTTATTTAGAAAAAATTTTGGAGTCGTCACTTTACCAGAGACAGGAAAAAGAAAAAAAAAACGTAATCAATTGGGTAGATTAATTACGATCTGGCTACTAGTCTTTAATTTCAATTTAATATAAACCAGAGGAATCTAAATCTAGGGGCTAACCTATTAAACCCTAACGGGTACCACTATCTATTTACCAAAATTAGGATTACTTTTCTAAATTATGTTTTTTAATATCTTTAAGAAAAGGAAACAAAAACCAAAACCAAAAAAAAAAAAAAAACTAGGTTTCTACAGATTTTATTATTGTCTCGAAGGTGCCTATGTACTTGTTAGCCGAGATTATATGATCTTAGTTCTTTTCAAAAACTTTAATGTGTTGGTTTTTTTTATAAAAAAATATATATATAATTGGTTGAATCTGCGTTTTTATTCACCATTTTATTTTTATTAAGAAAAATCTTTAAAAGGCTAATTTTTATTTTTAATTATAAAAAAAAAACCTAAAAACCTAATTTTTTAAAAGTCCCAAATTAAGATTTTTATTTAAAAACAACTAAGTGATAATTTTTTTTTTATTTTCAAGAAAAACCCTAAAGATTTTATGAAATATGCAATTTTTATGAAATATGTAATGCTCTACATAATGAATCTTTTATATAGAAAAAATGCTTAAAACATAAAAAAGAAAAAAAAATTTCTAATAATAGAAAAGATACCTAAATCATAGAAAAGATGCTTAACTATAGAAAAAATATCTAAACCATAGAAAAGATATCTAAATCATAGAAAATATATATAAACTATAGAAAAGAAGCCTAAATTATAGAAAAATGTCTAACCATAGAAAATATGTGTAAACCATAAAAAAAATGTTTAAACCATAGAAAAGAAATCTAAACTATAGAAAAGACATCTAAACTATGGAAAACAAACCTAAACTATGGAAAAGATATCTCGCAGTAAAAAAGAAGTCAATTACAGATTTTTTCTTATTTTATGAACATTAAAATGATTTTTTTTTTTTCTAGAAAACCCTAACATGCCTAATGCAATTTTTCTAAATTAATATAATATGCAAAGAACGAGATTTTGTGAAATATAAGATTTTATAAAAATATCATTTTGAAAATATGAAATCTAAAAAAAATAATAAAAAAAACTAAAATTTATCTTAAAGTATGTTCACTAAATACTAAGGTTATAACTAATTACTAGCAATTAAAGATATGATAAAAATAAAAAAAAAATTGGTACAAGTCTTAAAAATAACTACGTATATACTAAGTAAGATAAAAATAAACAAATAGATAATAATTAAAAACTACTATTATATACCTGTAAGGCAAAGCACGCAAAGCCAATGAAAGGGAACAGATTGAATATCCAGTCTTATCGCGCACACAACTATAGAATTGGGTCTAAGGAGTGAGTTCGAGCGTATTTTTAATAAATATATAATTATTCTTTTTTTTCTTGGCTCACACCATGCAATCCCTATTTATAAACTCGAAAACAAATCTTTTGAATCGAATCGAATCGAATCTAAATTGATAAAGATCCAAAATAAATTCGAATCTTACAAATCTTGATTTTATTAAATTTAACGTCATCGTATCAAATTTGTTTTTTTTTTTTTTGACAACTATTTAGTTAAGATTCCATTAAATTAATTTTTTCGAATTTTTTTCTTTTTTAGTTTCTTTTTAACAATTTTCTATTTTTTTGTCTTTTTTATCATTTTTCAATTTTTTTTATTTTCTAAATTATGACCCTAAAAACAAAAATGATAACTACTATGAGCAAAAATCAAGTGTCTATAATTAGGACTTTTAATCAAAAGTTTCTTTACTATCCCAATATCAATCTCGAGGGGACGTACCCCCACGAAGAAGGGAATTTTCTAAGATAGTTACTCACTACTATACTTAATATGATATGATAACAAAGTATGGTGAGCTAGTATCTTGTTACAAGAAGAAACAGAGGGGATAGAAGGTCTTTGGAAGTGGAATAGAGAGCTAATAGATCCTAAGAGATTGGAAAGCTATTTGAATTCACTAAACAAGCATGATGTTTATAAGACAAGATGGATAATTGATTAAGCAAGGAGGGAGAAGCTTTAAACCCTTAGAATTATGAGTATCAAAGATTGGCTCATGGTTCATTCATGTTAAATTTAGCAGTATAAGTTAGCTAAAAATTAAGAACTGAACAATTAAAAGGAATGATTACTTAACAACTGCTTAGTAATGAGTCTAGAAGATGATATTCCTATAATGGTGTTAAGAGAAAGATGGTATAGGAACTATCCGAGCTAAAGGAAAGAAGTATAAATATAACTTAAAATAAGGTTGTAAAGTTTGAGTTGATGCAATATATTTATACCAGTTTGATATAGAGAGAAGCAGAAACTAGAAGAAGGTATTGTTAGATTGGGCCTAGTATGTGCTGTAAGTGGAAAAGTTACTCTTTTACCCTTACTAATGAGGTGGTAGATAAAGTATGTGATCTGGATTAATTATTTAAGGATACAAGCTTAATGAATCAAATGATTAGCAATGATCTTCGATTATAGACCCTCACTTAATATATCTTAGTTAGGTGTTAGTAATTCCAGATAGAAATAGAAGAACTAGTAACTCTTACCAATAGTCTTATTCAATTTGAATTTGGTTTGAGTTTTGTCATAAATAATGAAATATCAAGTGCTAGAAATGGAAAGTATGTAATTTCCTTAGACATAGTATTTAACTAAAGAATAAAATATACTAATTATGAAAATAGGAACCTTAGAAAACATAAAGGTCGGACGATTTGGATGTTTAAGAGTTATTAGTATTGAAGAATTAGATGTTCTCTTAAGTACTATCCATAGATAGATAAAAAAAACTAGAGATATTAGAGAATCCACTAATACTACTGTAGTTACTCAAACATTTGCTATGGAGAATACAAAGGATGATGAAGAGGATTTTTGTTGATTAAATAAAAAGAATACTATTATGATGACTTTGAAGAGATCTTAGAAATTGAAGATGAAAATTAGTGAAGGACTTATGATGATTACATACTCATATCTCTTATTTTTCAAAACAATTGAAGTATAAGCTGGATTAAATTAGATGGATCTCAAATTCTATAAATAAGTGAAATTGGTTAATAATTACAAGACTAGTATATAGACACTTTAGTAGGTAAAGGAATGAATTTTAATTTCAATATTGATATTAAGGTGCTTATCCTTATCAAATTAGAAGTTGTGTATAGAAAAGGATTCAAGGTGATTATGATTAGTTTTATTTGTCAAGCTAAAGCTTTCACTAGAGGAAGGATACTGACCTGAAAAGTTATATATTGCGATTAAAGTGGAATTCAAGGAAAAGATAGTAAAAGTAGGTTAAGGTTATTCATTATTGAGGAATGTAACGGAAATAAGGAGATAAAGACAGTAATGGGTAATTTGAAGTTTTGCAAATGAGAAATCGAGGAAAGTAGCAACAAAATTGGATCTATTGGGACTATGTGAATGTCTAAATGTATTTCTAAAGACTTGTTTGACTTGAAAATTGAACCTTAAGATTGAGTTAGCTAGGAACTAAACCTATAGTTGAAGTCCCAGATTAGGTGTTGCAAATGGGACCCTATAAGTTAAAGGAATGACTTCAAAGAATTATTGGCTAAGGGATTTACACACATAAGTAATTCTTTGCAAAAGAAACCCATGTTATTTGAAAGAAACATACATGGCACTATGAAACTAGATGATAAATAAAGTAACTATTCAAAATAAGTATTTTCAATTCTGAATTTAAGAATTATTTAATTAATTATAAAAAGTGACTATGCTTTCCTGAAATGACAATTTTATCAATTTTGGCCTATGTTCAAAGAAGTTACTAAAATTGTGTTTAGGATATGATGTAGACACTGAAGTCTTAGGGATTTCTTTTAGATTAACAATGTACTGGTTGTTGATAAGTGTAAATTACTTTACACTTTTAAGGCATGTTTAAGCATATAATTAATCATAATTGTGATTTAAATCTTAAGTTTTGGTACTTAATTTGTATAAAATATTGATTTTAAGTAAATCATGAGCAAGGGGATGAAATATACACAAGAACAACGACTTTTTAGTTAATTATGGTCGTAAGGAGAAGAAATCAGTGAAGTAGTATCAAGAAGTATCAATCATGAGCGTGATAATGAAGTAATGAAAAATTCAGCTCCGATCACGTCCTCAATCATAGCCATGATTGAGGAAGTATTGACAATCTCCCTATCAATCACGGTCACGATTTCATAGCAGGAGGATGATTATGTCCCTAATCATGAGCGTGATGATATGTAATTAAACAACGAAGAGTTCATAGTATTCATTACAGCCATGAATGGTGAAGAATATTGTTTTTCGAGACTATCATGCCCCAACTTATGGGCATGATGGAAGGCGTATAATTGTTCTTTTCAATATTTTCATACAAACCAAAACGTGGAAAATGTTAGGTGGTGCCTTCAAGAGGTAGATTTAAGTCCTTTAATGAGAAGAATACAAATATACCACAACTTGTGGATAGAAGGATATCAATCAGGATTATTTAGAACATCAATTTACAAACAAACACCTAAATCATCAATATCTATACCATTGTGTTTTCATTTACAGTAGAGTTTATTTAAGTATTGTATCATAAATTTCCCAAAACAACTTGAAAGGGATGTGAAGAACACTAGGCTAAACTCAAGTTTTAAGAATGAATTGAGTTTTAAGGACAAATTGCAATTCTTTTTCGATATAAACAATTAAATGAAATAATAAGAGTAATTGAAGCAATAATAAAACAATAATATGTGCGAAAATTAAAAGATATAGGTATAAAGAAGATCAAGCTTGGATAAAACGTAGAGTTCGGACCTCCCCCTAGTCTCCACGGACACATAATGCCTCTAATTGAAAACTTCACACCACTTTATTAATTTCTCAATCCAAGCTCCAAGAGCTACATAAACACAAACTTGATTACACAAGTTTCACACTTACAACTCTCAACACAAATCACAATCTCAACTTACAACACAAAACTCAATCTTAACTCACAATACAAAAGCTTAATCTCAACTCACAATACAAAAAACTCAATCTCAAGAATTATTGGTGGCTTTTAACTTTCAATACTTGCAACTAATAGCTCACAAGCAATATATTTCAAATCTCTTTAAATATTAGCAATTTATGATACAAAAGACAATGAGAATTGTAGATAACAAAAACACAAGAGAATGTTGAAATATTACAGTAAAAGATCAATTCTCTACTATCCTTAGTCGGGTTACTGAGCATTTATATCATCCTATTCAATTCTTCCAGTTATAGTGCATTAAATGCTCCAACAGCTAGTTTTAACTGACTCACTAGCATGCCGGTACTTTGAACTACCGGTAAGCCGGTAAAAATTACTCTACCGATAAGTGAATCAGCAAGCCGGTTCTTCCAAATTAATGAGCTTTTCTTTGTGTTTTTTAGGGCTTTATACCGTCAGGTTGGTTCTTCCTTGAGCCGTCAACCCGGTAAACCAAATATCGCCTAAAAATTCTTTTAACACACAACAAACAAATATTCTTTGCAATCTAACTTCAAGATTATTTGATCATCACTTAAAAGATTAAATTTCTTGTAGAGATAATTAATATATTTAATCATTAAGCAAATTAATTGATCTTATTCAATTATCTCAATATAATCAAATAATACTTAGTTTAATCATCCACTTGTTTTGTTCTCTTCAAAAACATGTTTAGATATACATTTTTTTGTTATGTTCTCATTAAATCAAATAACAAATCCTAGGTTCAACATGACAATGGGATTCATTGTTGTATGTTGTGAAGATTTCTATAGTGAAATTGAAACGGGGTTGTATTTCATACTTATCTTCTATCAATTTCATTGCTATCTCCGCATTGTATTATTATACCTTGTTATTTCATCTTGTGTGAGTAGTACGTTAGGACTTGCTACATCACTTAGCATAATCAAGTGTATGGAATAATAATTTCTTGATAAATGTTAATTCCGATGAATTGCACTTAATGAATCTAAGTATGATATAGTGCACGACATCGACTTAGGCCAGATTTCAATAGAATATGTTGAAAGACAATTTTGTTGAATGGATCTAGTTTATTAGAACAACTTACTCCTAATAATAGAGATATTATTAAGAAAGTTGTTGTATTCTTAGGGGAATCGATACATTAACATGACATTAATGTAATCCAAGTTGGATGTTAATTAGGAAGAGATTTCAATAGACACAATTAGGATTAAAAGTAAGTAGTTCTAAGAAGAATGCTTACATACTGTAATTACCTGTAGCTAACAAGTATTAGGATAAAAAGTATTTTGATAATATCATATTAAGTGGTGAAGCGAGTTTGCATGTTAAGTGTGTTGTCAATAATTGTTTTTGGTAACTATTGTGTTAATGGCATTAGTTTGTGGATTAGTGTAGTTTAGTTAATAATTTAGAGTCTTAATAATTAATCACTTGATAAATTGGATTGCTAGATAATAGGAAGAACAATAAGTACTAATGTTTGAATCCTTTTCCCAGTAAAGACAACCCTATACCCATCTATACTATAAACAATAGGTACACTTTCCTATTGAATCGAGTTAAGGATAGAATATAAGAATTTAATTTGTAAAACTCAGAAGCTCTATTTAAAGGCAATCAGTTGTACTCGTAGAATTAGTAGATCACATACATACTAATGGTATTTGAAGAAATTTGTGGTGATATTTGTTGATAGTATTTTGATTAGCTCAAGTTAAGTAACAATAAGTAGTATGTTAGATTAAGAAAGTGGGAATTCTGGAATGGATAAAATTTCTTTCCTAAAGGAGTTGTATTTAGAAGAGAATTTATGTAGATATGAAAATATTAAAGCAGTGATCGAGTAAAGATAACTAATAACCACTGTTAAGAAAGAAGATCCATTGATGTAACCAAATGTACAAGGAAACTATGAAGAAAAAATATACTTCATATGAGCAATTGCAGTAGGTAGTCCAATAGAGGAATGGCAAATCTAAGATGATCAAATTTCTCTTTTGTTGAATCTCCTATCATGTTAACTATTGAAGTGTATTATGTCATATTAAGTCTTGTCAAGTAGCGGTTTCATATCAATAGCTTCTCTCTTAATGAGTTTGTTGAGTAAGAGTCAAATTCATTCATATTAAGTCAGGTTGATCCAAATTGTTAACCATCTCATTTGAACTCGAGAATGAGGGAAGTCAAGATTTTCCAAATTTACTTTTGTTGACCCTGTGCTAAGTTATATGAAGAAACAAATGGCAACAATAGGGCCATTGTGAGTAAAGAAGTGTAAGTAGGGGGGTAGGGGAGGGGAAAGAAGATTGGTAATGTATAAGCTATGGTGGACCAATGGTCTTGTTGATCTTAAGTGAAAATTAGCAATAGGTAGTGCAAAGAGTAAAATAAAGGAAAGGTCAGCAAAAATATTTGAATAGTTCTGATGTTGGGTTATAAGATGGACAAACTAATGTGATTAGAAGACTATGATGATGGAATGATTAAAGTTAAGCATAGAATACAAGGAAACAAAAAGGAACGAAAAAATGTGAAAGATAAATGAAGAAATCAAATCAAAAGCTCAATTAGAGGAGGATTCAGAATCTCAATTAGAAGATGATTTAAAAACCTAATTAGAAGATAATTTAAAAGATATGAAATAAGCTACAACTTTAAGAACATGTATACCTTCTTTTAAGGAAAGATTTGGAATATAGTAGTTTCAAGGATGAAACTATTTATAAGGGAAGTAGAGTGTGAGACCCAAAAAAATAAGCTATTAACTCAAAATGGGTTTCTTTGGAAACAATACATAAAATTTAAGGCAATCGTAAGTTGTTCGATTGAACTCAATTTTTTTTTTTTTTTTTTTTATGAAGCAAGGAATAATAGTTTAAGTAACCTTGTGAGTTTGGATTTAGGACAATAAAATAATTAAATATTATATTATTAGATTATACGTATATTATCTATTATTTATCAGAAACACGTAAAATGGGTTCCAATAATTAATAAGTTACTAAAGATAAAATATATGCACTCCAAAAATCATAAAATAACTCAAGTAATATTTAAGAGTATTTACTTGTATTATACATGAATTTACGTATAGGGGAAACTATTCGAAATTACTTAAAGTTCCTAATTTATTCTAAAATATACTAAACTAATTCAAGAAAATTAATAAAAACTTTGGAAAAATTATTTGGTTGTCATATATGCTGTGTTTAGTGGTATAGCAACCTTCTACATGTAAATGAGTAGGATTAAAAGGAAATTGGAAATGTAACATTAGGAAAAAGGAGATTTTAATGACACTTGCCATATGAAATATTCCTAATCGACTAAACTAATCTTTATAAATAGCTTAAAGGTGGCATTCTGATGAGTGTTCCAAAGTCCTTTGATTTTTAATAAATTGATAAAAATAATAAATCTTTGTGGAAAATTATGAAAATTGGTATTTTAGCATATTTTTGAATGTAGCTTTAAGGAAAAATATTATTTTGATGAAATTGAGTCTCAAAACATATTGCTCCTAACCAATCGCAAAAATTGAGTCGATTTCACTTTTGCTTTCAAAATTTTCGTTGACATTGTTTCGCCTCCAAAATTTTTTCCGTGAAACTCTTATCATATATATTAAATTACCATGAAAATTTTTTCCTATATTCTTACCCAATTTGTTATGTGTATTTTGACATAATATGATGATTGAATAATGTTGAAGAATAAATCTATGGCATTGGGAGCACTAGATTGGAATGTTGAGGGTATGGTGTTGATGTTTGTAATATATAGATAAAGTGTTAAAATAATAGAAATTAGTATAATTAGTTTAGGTTGGAGTGATATTGAACTATATATTATAATTACATTCTAATCTTAAATTGAATTGTAGGGGAGTTATATAGAAATATAAAATAGGTATAGATTAGAACCTAACTCAAGGGCTAAATTAAAGACAAGATTGGTAATAGCACACTAAGGAGTTAATCAAAACTTGAAACAAAGGCTATAATCACCTAAGTAAACTATGGGATATAGGTCGAAAGCTGTTTCTAAGAATTATGAATAAAGGGTAATCAAGAGCTAAAAACCTGATTCAAAGGCTGAATCAAAGATAAAATAAAACCTAGTTAAAAATGAGAATGCCCATAAGAGACTTAAAACCTAAACAATTAAGTATAGTATTACCTTAAACTAAGAATGATAATCTAGATTACGAAATAGAGCCAATAAACAGTAATTGTATGAATACCAAAGTAAGATTTATATTATAAGGATAAACGATGATGCTGCACCACAAGTTACACCTTACTAAGCAAGTGTAAGAATCTAGATAAGCTTGGGATCAATATGTAATTGTATTTCAAAGTACTATTTTATAGTACGTTGAGGCATAAGATTGTATTTGGTTGTGCTTGCAGGTAACATGATTGTCTGCATGCTTATAGGTTAAGATTGTTATGGATTGATTGCCTCAAATTGGACTTAACAATATATGGCTCATAATCTTAACTAATCATGCATTGCAACCCACAAAGTAACACTTAGGATTCTTTGACCAAATATCGACACCTTCGAAAGGGATAACGCTAGAGCATATGGTTTCTTCTTCATCATTAGTTGAACTAAGTAATAAAAAAGGGTCGCAACAAGGATGAAGGCAATGGTTTGAAGGATAGTCACAAGAGGAGTGGTATCTCCATTATACAAGCTTGGGTTTGGTTAGTCACAAGAGGAGTGGTGTCTCCATTGCACAAGTTTGGGTTTGGTTATGAATTGTTTCATACGCGTTAAAACTCCTCAACCTAAATTAGAGCTGGTGTAATTGCTTTAATCTCACAAAAAATTGGACATCATATTATATCGTTTGTTTATTGCATTACATTTAAATAATTATTTGATAACCCTGTCTATGCTTGACATATAATCTTATATTTCCGTCCTAACTTACTGAGCGGTTGGTTGCTCATATCCCTATAGATGTTATTGTAAGTGATAATAAGGAAGTAGCATTAGAACCATTAAGAGGCTAGCTATTGTTGGATCCTAAGGAGTAAGGATACAAAACTAATGAACAGTTGCACTTCTGAAGTTTTGGTTCAAATCTTTGAACTTTTAGTATCAAACTATATATTACTTAAGTAAGATTAGGTTACTAAATCATGTAAGTATTATTTAGGTTATATGAATCTTAGTATGTGTTTCTCATACTTCCATAGGCAAATAACATTATTAATTCGTGAACTATTTATTTCAAAATAAGTTAATCATGGACGCCTTTGTAAATCAAGTCTATGATAGTAGTAATAAAGTCAGCTCCTATCTTAAGATGATTTATAAGGCAGGATTGTTAGAACTCTACCACTTCGAGGTATGATATTTAGTATTTATTTATTTGATAAAATTCTAAGGAAATCTTATTTTTTGAAAAGGGTTTGTTAATTCAACTAATATTTTTCAAAGTGATAAAAAAGTTCTTTTTTTAATTTATTTTTTATGTTTTATATATATTTTTATTTTTAACTAAAACATACTTTATTTAATGATGTAATGCTTTTAAGAAATGAAAAAACAGGGCTTTTCTTTCCCTTTTTTTATTTTCTTTTTATTTTCCTTCCTTTTTCCTTTTCTTTTTTAGATTTTTTTAACAATTGATTAAGAATTTAAAGAAAAGAGAAAATAAAATAAAATAAAATACAAAACAAAGGGAAAGAAGAAGGGAGGCCTGACTAGAGACTTACATAGGTTGCAAAGGATAGATTTGAGTTTTAGATTATGTCATGCATGGGTTAGTTTGGGTTGCACTTGACTCATACTTACATGAAATGATGGAAGAGAATAGTAGCTATAAGGCTCAATCTAAGCAATTCTGTATCGATTTTCAAGCAAGAAATGACATTTTTTTTTTATGTTTTTTGGATTAGAGAATAGGGGTATAGGAATGATGCCTTGGTGTATAGAGGTAGTTTGAGTAGTGGTTGAAAGAGGTTGGTTGATGGTGGTAGTACGTGCTATAGGTGGTGGTAGCTAGGTACAAACTAAAGTTAGGGCCTTGGGTTTTGAGACACCACGAACACAGTCATAGTGTTGAATTCAAATGAAGAGACACGGGGAGCAATGTTTCAAGCTAAGGCCACCTTAAGTTAGTGTTTACAAAACCCTTGGGTAGTAGATCTTATGCTATGGTGTACGACAAGGAGTAGGAGTGGCTAAGTTTGACTACTTAGGTGGTGGGGAATTTTTTAGATGTGCTATGTCTACTCAAGGTGCTTCAAATTTGCCTAATTTCTAGAGAGAGAAAGTTTGTGCAAGTAAAGTGAGAAAGTGAGTTCAAATCACCATGTGTGTGTGTTTGAATGGTTTCTTGATGATTCAAATGAATCTTAAGGCTCCTTTTTGTACTTCTAAAGTAAGGATTAAGATTGGAAAGTTTCTAGAACAATGATTTTTCTTCCCACTTTTAATTCAGTTTTTTCCACGTAATCAACTGAATTTGGACATGTTTAAGGGTAAATTTAAGACTAGGTTGTGCCAAGTATGTGATTCTGGTAAGAAATTAGGTAGAGTTGTATGGAAAACACCCATAAAATGGCCTAGAACACAAGCCCCCCACGTTGAGATAGAAAAAGGAAGAAAGAGGGGTGTATGCCCAACATGTGCTAGGGACCTTCGTGATGTGCCCAAGCAAGCATGTATAATACATACGCCTCTTTGAAAAATTACTAGCGCTAAGCTCCTAGGCCTGGATGCATCGTAGTTTATCTTAAACAGTGCTTTTAGCCCTATTGTAAATGCATATAGACTAGGTATTGTGGTCTAATTCCCATATATATATATTAAATAAACCGAGACATTCTTTTTTTTTTTCCTTTTAAGTTGAACCAAAACTCTACCAAAAATTAACTCTAATTGAAATTAATTTCCAAATGTGAACACAAATTAACGATTAAACCTAAACCCTATTCAACGCTGAAAATGAGATGACCCATTTCGTGTAACCCATTAACTCTAAAAATAACCTAAGACTTCTACCATCTTAAAAATTCTATATTTCTAAAAAAATTATCTTCCTTAAAAAATTTAATTATTTTTTTAATTTTTCAACTTTTTTCTTTTTTTCTTTTTGTATTTTAAGTTAGGACCCTTTTTCTTTATTCTAAGAGAAACTCTAATATTATAGAGGGGCAAGAATGAGGTCTTTAAAGTTGCCTCTCTTTGTAGCAAAGTTTGAATAAAACTTTATCATAAAGATAAAAGAAACATCATTTTTGTTTTAGGGATGAATCACACTAAGAAGCGTTTCATCTAACTAGCTATCTCAAGCTTGATTCATTGGGCAATTAGTGAAAGGTAGATGATATTTTGAAACAGAGGTAAGAGTGGGTTTTCAGTGTGGCATTACACCCTAAGAATTGGTTATAACTTAAAAAAGTTACTAAATGAATGATAGCACCCCCATGGGTTGGCAAGAACCATAAATTGGTATTAAAATGGAGAGCAGTACTCTATGAGCTGACAAAAACCACAAAATGGTATTGAAATGGAGGGTTGCACCTTATGAGCAACCTTGAGTGGGAAATTGATTTGAAACCTAGTCATGCTCCTTCTGAGTTGACAAACTTAGATTGGAGCGTCTCTAGGGAACTAGCTAGTTCTGCTCTTTCTAAGCTAACAAACCTAGATGGGAGCATCTCTAGGGAACTAGCAACCTTAAATGGTAAATTGACTTGAAACTTGTTAGTGCTCCTCTATGTTGACTAACCTAAAAGATAGCGTCTTTAAAGGACTAGCAACCTTCAGTAATAAATCGACTTGAAACCTAGTAAGACTCCTCTAATCTAACTAACCTAGGTAGAAGTGTCTCTAAGGGATAAGCAACCCTAAATGGTAAATTGACTTTAAACTAGTATTGCTCCTCTAAGCTAACTAACCTAAGCGGGGGTGTCTTTAAGAAATTAGCAACCTTAAATAATAAATTGCCTTAAAACTTGGTAATACTCCTTTAAGTTGACTAACCTAGATGGGAGTATTTCTAAGGAACATACAACCCGAAGCAATAAATTGACTTGAAACCTAGTAATGCTCCTTTGAGTTGACTAACTTAGGCAGGAGTGTCTCTACTAGCAACCTTAAATGGTAAATTGACTTAAACCTGGTAGTGCTCTTCTAAGTTGACTAACTTAAGAGAAAGTATCTTTAAGAGATTAGCAACCTTAAATGGTAAAGCAATTGGAAACTTGGTCATACTCCTTCAAAGCTAACTAACTTAGGCGGAAGTGTTTTTAGGGCACTAACAACCCAAAATAGGATTCGATTTGAAACCTAATAGTACTCCTCTAAGCTAACTAACTTAAGCGGGTAAGCAAAACTCTCTTTAAGCTAACTAAATCATTAAAGGAAAGTGCCCCATAGACTAGCTATAACCTTGAAAGAGAATGGTGACAGGAAAGTGCTCTATAGGCTGGCTAAAACCCTAAAGGAGATGTAAAATGGGACAACCCTCTATGAGCTGGTGAGAACCCTAAAAGGTAATAGGTTAAAGGAAAGCACCATATAAGTTGGCTTAAAGCATTAAAGGAAATGTAGCATGGGACAACACTCTACGAGCTAGCTAGAACCTTAAAAGATAATGGGTTAAGGGAAAGCATCGTATAGGTTAGCTTAAAGCCTAAAGAAAATGTAAGATGGGACAATGCCCTATGAGTTAGTTAAAACCCTAAAAGATAACAGCTAAAAGGAAAGCGTTGTATAAGCTTTCTTAAAACCCTAAAAGATAATTTAAGAAGCAACTAAGGCGATGAAAGACTTTACAACTTAGATATTTATAAGCAAGGAATTTATTGATTGAAAGTCGCTTATGATAGAATAGGCATTAAGGAAAATGTTGTCAAACATTAATCATGAGGGCAACTACATTAAGGAGGATGGCTCAAACTAATAGGGCCAACATAGAAAGTGTGACCACATTAAAAAAAAAGCAAACGACCTAATTTGAAAGCTTAGCTGCTAAGTCCAACAATGGATTTGAGAAATAAATGGAGAAGCTTATAAAAACCCTTACCTTCTCTCTCTCTCTCTCTCATTGCATTTTTTTTTTCTTTTTCTTTTTTTTTGGAAGTTTACTAACAAGTACAAATTCTTTTTAAGAAGCAAGAGTTATAACCATTCCCTTCCTTGATAACCATATGAGGTATGGTAGATACCTAATCTTTACCCCACTTTCTTTCATTTTATTCCAATATGATAAAGAGTCCTAAATCAGGAAAAAACACAAAAAATAGAAAATTAAAGAAAATCCAAAAAAACAAGAAATTTAGAAAAAATAAGCAGTTTAGAAGAATACAAAAAATAGAAAAATAGGGAAAAAAAGCATAAAAAATAACAAATCAAGGAAAAATATTAAAAAATAGGAAGAAACACACAAAAAAAAATAAATCTATAAAATTCAAAAAAATTGAAAAAATGAAAAATTTTAGAAAATAAAAAATTCACAAAAAATAGAAAAAAATTGAAAAAAAAATAGAAGATTTAGGGAATTTAGAAAATAACAATTTAATAAGATAGATTTTTTAATTTCAAATAAGTTTAGAAGTGGAACCATTAGGCCTACGCTTATATTTGAATCTAGCCTAAGTTGACCTAATCTATAGGTACAGTTTAATTATACATATGAGCAAGGCATAAGCCAATGGCTTAACGGATAAATACATGAGCATGGCATTAGGTTTGAGAATAGGTTAGGGGTTCGAATCTTGGTAAAGGCATGAAGGCCTTTTTATTTTTTTAACTAACATATTGCCACATTAAGAACTGCCATGTGTCATGTAATGATACATGGCATACGACCATTGGACGACGTTGTACCACATCAACCCTTCTTTCCTTCCTTTTTCACTCCCTTTCTTGCGATTTCCTCTTTTCCCTAGCCAAAATAGTCCATTCCCTTTACTTTGCCTTGATTTTTTTGCAAATCTCACATACAGGCACATAATTTCTTTCTTTAATCTCGTACTCTACTTGGCCTACTTTGAATAGAACCAATGAACTTGTCCAAATTCAATAAAAAATGCATTCAAATCGAGCTCCAAAATTAGAAAAAAACCAAAAATCGAGACGTTCTCATTCAAATCCGATTTCAAGTTTCCATGTTTTTGGGGTTAATTTTGTATATAAAAGGGGCTTTGGGGGCTTACTACAGACATACCATCACTCATGAGCTACAGCAACGACACACGAACTCCTTCTCACTAGAAATCCTTCTCTCACTAACGATACACACACACACTCTCTCTCTCTTTCTTTCTCTTCAATTTCTTCTCTTTATCTACCCTTGAAGTAAACCAACACCACAGTTGCAACCCCCAAGCTCCTAGAAGACAAACCCAATCACCCCTATGCTCCATTATGGCCTTTAGTGTTGTCACGCTTCGAAGCGGTAGAGTCGTAACAGCCCCGCCGTGTAAACCATCCTAAGATAGAAGTTGGCCTTACAACCGCTATCTTAGACCTGATCTACACAAGGCGTCCACGACTAACCTACTTTAAAGTAAACAGTTTGTAATTTAAATAAATCATTTACCTATAAAAGTGAGGAATTATATATATATGTTATAATTCAGTTATTGCAGTTAAAGTTTACAATATTTCTCTATAGTATTTTTCCTAGTTATTACATTATTCAAAAATGAGAAGTTCTAAAGTAAAGCTTAAACCTTAAAAATATATGTTCATTCTTCAAATGTTTTTCCTCACTCCCCAGGATCCAGCAGTTGCTAGCTTCAGAATAGTTGTTTGCCGCTTCTTAGCCAACACCTGCACGACGTCTATAGGGATGTAAGCAACCATAGCTCAGTAAGTAGGGATGGAGGACTTAAAACTATACTAGAAACACAACAAGGTTTTCAATCACTTATTAGATGCAATGCATGTGCAAGCAAACATGCCATCGCACGACGTTGTCCGGCCCGTCGTGAGATTAGAGAAATTGCGCCCGCTCTAATCCGGGTTGAGGAGTTGCCGTTAATGCAACAGCTCACGACCAAACCCAGGCTTGTGTAATGGAGACTTTGCTCCTCCTGCAACTACCTTCGAACCACTACCTTCACCCTTGCCGCGACCTCCTCTCCTGTCACTTAGTTCGACTGAGGATGAATAAGGGACCATTTTGCAATCCTGCGCTATCCCTTCCGAAGGGGTCGGTATTTGGCCGGAGAGTCCTAAGTTCTCTTAACGGGTTGCCATGCATGTCCGATTATGATTACTGGTCAGATATTTAATTAAGTCCAGTTTAGGGTGATCAATCCTTTCATACAATTCATACCATATGTGCTAGAGCAACAAACAGAATCATAGCATCACCCATAATCAAACACATGCACACATTCAACTATCTAACAAGCACAACCAAGCATAATCTTAAGCCTCCAAAATACAGTATCGTATTAATCCCAACTTACCTCGACTCCTTACTCACCTACTCGAGGTTTGATTTGCCAGGTTATCGTCGATCATCCCTATAATACGAACGTGGTTTCAGCTTTTAATATAAATATTATAAATTCATTTTATCCTATAACGCTTATTGTTAGGTTTTGTTCAAGGTTTAATATGCCTAATTATCTAGGTACTAAGTCTTTTATAATTATTTTAAGTTTGGGGTTAGGTTCAGGTTCAGGTTCGGTTTTTGTATCGATTTCTAAATTAGGTTTTTAGTTTGATTTTTAAGTAATGTTTTAGATTCCAACCCTAGAAATCCGTTTCAACCCATAATGTGAAATTAATCATTTTACATCCCGATCTCCTAAATACCATCATTACCGTTAGTCAGTATTTATTCCACCCAGTACACTTAAATTCTTATTTGTGTACCGAATTTACTCCTAATGTGAGAAATTTTTACATTTTTCATATAATTACCTAAAATTGAATTTTGTTCTAGATTTGTTATGTTCTAATTTCCATTATTTTATTATCTAATTAAATCTAATTTTTCCATATTTATTAATGTTCAATTCTACATATTCCTAATTTTCTACATTTACCACATAACACCTTCATTACTTACACTTAACATTCCATAGACTAGGATTAAGTTTCCATATCAAATATTAACATCCCTAAACATCTAATTACTATCTAAATCAGTAATTAATATCCTAATCACCTAATTAACTCCAAATTACCCAATTTTTCCATCATTTTAGGGCTAAAAATTAACTTAAAAATTTCAAAAATTAATTTTAAGAAAATGACTTCATGGCACTGTTCTATATCACATGAGCATCCTACAGAAAAAAATTGAGCTCCAAACTATACTCCTAAGGTCATTTATTTCTAAACCGAAATGTGCTCGGTTTTGCATGATTTCTTAAGGACCCTATATTACGGAACATGTTTTCATCAAAATAATATTTTTCCTACAAACTACATACAAAAATACCCCAGAATGACAAAATTCATAATTTTCTAATAATATTTACTATTTTTACAAATTACACAAGAATCGAGCTGGAAATTGGACTCACCGGTTTGGGTGGCTCCGGCCACCGTGGGCCGCCGTGGCCTTGTTGGCCGGCCTAGGTGCTGCCACCACCGTGTGGTGGTGGTGGCCGTCCACTTCCAGCTGCTCGTCTGGTGGGGGTTCCTTTTAAAAGCCCTAACTGCACAGTTTTTCTTATTTTTTTTCTAACTCGAATTTTTCTCTCAATTTTCACCTCTCCCTAATTTTTTCTGATTTCTAATTATCCAAATGAGTTCTATAAATTTTTCCCCTATTTATAGATATTTACTATAATTAATATGCATTAATTTGATAAGACTTTGTCCAAATTCCTTGATTTTTGGCTTTTAAGTTGTTCAATTTTTATTGGCTAATTTTTCTTTTTCTTATCCTAACATGCTACGACTTGATATTGATTCATTTTATCCTCTTCTGATTTTTTCTGATTTTTCCATAATTATTTTATAATTTTCTTTAATTATTTGTTTAGTTTTTGGCTAATTTAGGTAATTTCGCGTATCTTTATCTACACGTAAATACATGTAGGGTATATGTGAACATTCCTAATTATTATTTTGGTCATTCTAAAATTTTTAGTATACATATAATCTATCTCTAATAATTTATTAGTTATTAAATTACACTTTTCGCCTTTTCAGTAATTAGCAATTATTATGCTTAAAATTTGAAAATTTTATAGTCTCTTATTTTACTACTTATTTTCTTAAATTTAAGTTTACGGGATCATTTTTACTAATATTTCTCTCAATAGTTTATAATTTGGGTTTGATCGAATCCTTTAACCGATCGCCCTAAACATTGGATTCTAGGTTCAATCCTACGATTACTTGGCTTAACTTTGGGGCTTACAAGTGTGTCGGTCACTAAGGGTCTTCATGAAACCCCAACTGCTATCCCTCTCTCTCTACAACTTTCTCTCTCTAACCACTTTTAACACCACCTAACCCCATAGCCGAACTCCCTGCATCTTAAAACCCCACCCTACGCTCCCCTTTTACACCTAATAGTCATTACCGTAAGCATAGCTCCACCACTATCGACCACCATTCTCAAAAACCATCTAAATTACCTTCAAACATTAAGGCATTAAGCCTACCCCCTATTCCTAATCTAAAACACATAAATCTCCTCTTACCCCTTCAATTTAGTGGCTGAATCGAGCAAGATCGACCTAAATAGCTACTGCTTCTTTTTCTCCAATTGGCGACCCAAATCCAGTGGAGCCTAACTTAAGATCCAACTCGCAGACCAACCCGTGTATTCCCCCCTTGGTCCAACCCTATTATCCATTCGATTTGTTTATTTTCTTTTGTTTTGTTTATTTGGTTTTGTAACTTATTTATTTATGTACATGTAAATTGTAATGTAAAAAAACTAAAAAAAAAAAAAGAAAGAAAAAGAAAAAAAGTAGTTAATTAATTAATTTATTTTTTAGTTTAATAAAAATAAAAATGAATAGAATAAAAAATAAGATAATATAAAAAATAATAAAAAAAGAAATAAGTAAATAAGTTAATTGTTTTTAAAACACTTAGAGAAATCGGATTCTTTTTTCTACAATAAATAATAATAATTGGACTTCTTTTTAAAATATTTCTAATTTAAGACTTTCTTTTTAGAAATTTCCTTAAATAAATCAAATTAAACTAAAAACGTAAATTTAGCATATTTTCAAAATTAACATCAACTTAACTCACTAAAGTTTTATGAAAAGAACTATATACGTTTGATCCCGGATAGCAGGTATATAGGTACCTATGAGGCGACAGTAAAAAATAAAAAAACCTAATTTCCCTTTCTTTCTTTCTTTTTTATCTAGATTACTCAAGTTATCCAATTTAAGAAAATAATCAAGTTCTGTTTTATAGAGTCGAAAGGTGATTTTTAAGGCTAATATTAAGTTTGAAAAGTTAATAGTACCCGTAAGGGTTTAAAAAACCTAACCTCCGGATCCAGATCTTTAGTTTCTAAAACCATTTTCAAAATCGGTTTTTATCAAAATACTCGCGGCTAAGTTATAACCAAACTATCCAATTGGTTATAACTTAACTTTTTTTTCCGATTCCGATTAAGTAGCGACTTCAAAGTAATTTCAAGATATGAAAGAATCGGTTTTCTCTAAACCCTAGTCGAGGATCAGTATTAAACGGGTAATGGTTTTAGTACTAATCGGTTTAGAGAAAACTTAATTAAAAAAAAAAACACGGGAAATGAAAAACCAGGCTCAACAACTTAGCAACTCTACTAGAGACTTATCAAGAGGGTTAGCTATTTAACTTTCCAAAATTAAAATTAATCTCTAAAAATCACCTTCATATAATTTATTTACTTATTCATTCTTTGTTCTTTATCATAATTGTACTAATGTCTTTACAGGTTCAGTTTTATTTAATTAACTATTTAGGAAGGGATGGGCATAGGTTGGGTGAAGATTTATTTTTGTACTAAGAATGCATGATAAATACAGTTGAACCCAAGCCGTTTTAGGACCTTAGGACGGGGAGCCATTGTATAAGTTTTAGGCATAGTGGAGTAGCTACTATTTTGAGCTAATTAGGCTACCCCACTTAAACTTCGATGTGATTAAGAAACCATTTTTTCATAAACGCATAAGGTCATAGAGTTTAAGGAACTCTAGAACCTACCTTTTTTGCATACATTCTTCAAGATCAATGAATAAATAATAAGGTGGCAATGTTATAAAAAAAAAAAGTGAAAAAATGACAAACCTGAAGCTTCTTTCTTTGTATTTTTTCTAGAATTCATGTACATAGAAAATCATTTGTAATTTCTTTTCATGTAAATAGTCTTTCCTTTGTAATTTATGCTTTCCTTATAATTTTTCAGAGATGGCCAACTCATCCAACGCTAAGGTCTTCGCCATGGAGATTCATGTCCAAAAACCCAAAGCCCATACTCAACCAATAGTGTCAAACCCTCAACCCAAGAGAATTAGTGTCCATTACTAACAAGATTAGACTCATACTCTCACTAACCAAGGTGAATGTCAACATCACATTAGTGAGGGCCTTAGTCCATTTTTCGGAGCCTAAGAAGTGGCCTTTCATTTTGGGCCATACCTAATCGGTCCAACTTTAGAAGAATATACCCAATTGCTGTAAGCTCTTCCCTTGGATAAAATATACATTCTAGAGCTTAGCTTTAGTCTAGCTTACATTTTTTCAAGATTCTTAAGGATCCATAAGATTAAGATAAGTGAAGCCTTAAATGATTACAACAAACACACTATTAAGATATGGGATCTAATCCATTGGTTCTAGAATGAACCCAGCTCCAACAAATGGGCTTTGTTTCTTGGAAATTGGGGAGAGAATTGAATCAAGGCTTACGTATTAGCAGTATTCGCCATCATCTTATTTTTTAGTAAATCTTTTCTTATACAATTTAGGGTAGCAAAATTGGTAGCTCGGTTTTAAGAAGGGAAGTCTTATATTCTTGCCCTACTTGTTGAACAAATAAAGAACCTTAATTTCCTTAAGAAAAGAGGCTGTAGAGATCTCAAGTCAAGCATGTCACTGTTAATGGTGTGGTTTGTTAATCACGTCAAATGCTTTAGGTTAGACTTAATAAGGGGCGCATTCATCAATAGGATTGATCTTATTGACTCTTTCATTAGTAAGATCAAATTAACAAAAGACATCCTTACTCTTCTCTAGATAGAAGTTCTATAAGATTTCTAGGTCGAAGACATATTATGGATTGCTAAATGGAGCAATTACACTAAGGTCATACTGGTTTGTAAAAATTATCATACCGTACCATTGATCGGATTAAGTTGGTGTACAGGCTACTATCCAAACAACATGGTAAGGCAGTTTAAGGGGATCTAGGACATAGTTCACATGCCTTCATTAGAGCCATTCACCCTTAACCTCAAAGAGTCTCACTCTACAAAAAAGGTATATAAGCTTCATATGATCAAAGCTTAGTGGGATACCAGGATAGTAAGCCTTAACATCGATTTGAGTGAATTCATAGGAGAAGTGGACAAACATCGGGTCACCAAAGAGTACTTATACGACCAACTTCATAAGGTAGGCATGATGTAGTATTGGACACCAGAAATCCTTTAACCTTCCTTCGTATATCCTAACTTTGAAATGGTAACCTTATGGACTAGGTAAAAGCTCATATGGACATCCTCTACAATGAGAAAGACAGGTGGGAAAACTTATTTCGAGAGTCTAAGCAAAGGTTAAACACCCTAGAACACTAGTTGAAGATGACCTAGAAGAAGATTTAAGAGTTTAAGGAAGCGACTAAGCTTAATCAAAAGAAGAAGAAGAAAATGTCATCCGACCCACAGAAGAAAAGAAGACTAGTATAGATGTATTTGTATCTTTTCTTTTCCCTTATGTAATAAAACTCCAAGAATTCAAGAATGGTAAATAACTTACCGTTCTGTTAATTAATCATCGATTCCCTCCTTTTCATTCGCATGGCTCATTTGCATTCATTTATTTCATTTGCATTCTTTCAAAAATTAAAATATTCATGTGTTAGCTTGTTGAGAAGTGATCTTAAATCTAGGTCGCCAAGATAACTCCTAAACGTCAAACCTTCCAAAGAAGTCTTATCAAAACCCACTCTTAAACTAGAATGGCCAACCAAGGAAATGACAACATCAACACCAACAATGGCAATGTTAATCCCGAGGGTATTGATCCACTAAGCAAAGGTTCCAATCTTTGGAATGAATAGTAGGGAAGATTGCAGATCAATTGAGCTTTCTTACTGATAGCATTGCCCTACTTAGGTCCATGGCTCCATCAAACAAAGAAAGTTTTAAAGCTTGATATAGAAAGAATACTGAAGCCCTACCCTTCGAAGCAGAAGAAGCCTACTGTAAGCCCTAAAGCTAAGCCAAGTAACCGTATGTTTGAGCTTAGAACTCAAGGTTTAGGGCGAACGGCTAAAAGATCCGATCAAACCCAAATTATAAACTATTGAGAAAAATACTAGTAAAAATGACCCCCATAAACTTAAATTTAAGAAAATAAGTAGTAAAATAGGAGACTATAAAATTTTCAAATTTTAAGCATAATAATTGCTAATTACCAAAAAGGCGAAAAGTGTAATATAATAACTAATAAATTACTAGAGATAGATTATATGTATACTAAAATTTTTAGAATGACCAAAATAATATTTAGGAATGTTCACGTGTACCCCACATGTATTTACGTATAGATAAAAATACGCGTAATTACCTAAATTGGCCGAAAACTAAGCAAATAATTAAAGAAAAATATAAAATAATTATGGAAAATTCAGAAAAAATTAGAAGAGGATAAATTGAAGTAAGATTAGGTTGTGGCAGGTTCAAATTAGAAAAAGAAAAATTATCCAATGAGAATTAGACAAACAAAAAGCCAAAAATCAAGGAATTGGGGCAAAGTCTTATCAAATTAATGCATATTAATTACTACAATTGTCTATAAATAAGGAAAAAATTTCTAGAAGTCATTTGAATAGTTTAGGATCTGAGAAAAATCGAAACACTGAAAAAATTGAGAGAAAATCCAGAAAAAAAAAAAGAAAACTGTGCAGATTAGGCAAGTGAACTAAAACCACCACCACCACCCTACACTAGAACCACCGCCTGGACCGGCCGACAACATTGGATCGGGTTTGGACGGCCAAAAAGCTTCAAACCGGTTAGTCATTTATTCACCCGATTTTTGTATAATTTTGTAAAATTAGTTATTTTGCTCAGAAAATTATGAAACTTGTTATTCTGAGGTTTTATTGTATGTAAATTTAGGGAAAAATATTGATTTAGTTTAATTATGTCTGGAAATATAGGTTCCTTAACAAATTGTTCAAAACCGAGCATGATTAAACCGAAAAATAAATAGGCTTAGGAGTGTAGTTTGGAGCTCAAAATTTTTCTGTAGGATGCTCATATGATGTAGAACAGTGCTATGAAGCCATTTTTTTAAAATTAATTTTCTAAATTTTTAAGTTAATTTTTAGCCCTAAAATGATGGAAAAATTGAGTGATTTAGGATTAATTAGGTGATTAGGATGTTAATTACTGATTTGGATCTTAATTAGATGTTTAGGGATGTTAATATCTGAAGTAGAACCTTAATCCTAGCCTTTGGGTATTAAGTATGGTTAATTAGGGAAATTAGGTAAGTAATATAGGAAATTAGTAATATGTGAAAGTGTAAATTAATAAATCTAAAAAAATAGGGTTATTTAGATAATATTATAATAGAAATCAGAAAAATAATAAATCTGAAATAATATTTAATTTTAAGTAAATATCTCAAAATGTAAGATTTTTACACATTGGGAATAAATACGATACCTCAATTAGGGTTAGCGTGTACCGAATAGTTTAGAATACCAAATTACGATCCAATAGGATATTTAAATACCTGAGTGTAATGTGATTAATGTCACATTGGGATTCGAGCCTATTTAAGACTTCGAAATTAAAACTAGAATCTAATTTAGGAGTCAAACCCCCAAATAGAGTACAACGAATCATTAGAGCGTTATAAGTATACATGGGGAAAATAAGTTACATTTTGAATTAGAATAAGAATCCATAAAATATGAGTACTAAAAAGACCTATTTATATTATAGGATACCCAGATACAAATCAGCTCGCGACTAAGGGATCGAGCGATCGAGCAAATTCATGTAAGTTGGGTTATTGCTTATTGTAATAGAGTACTAGTTTTGTAGTGCTCGGAGACTTAGGCTTGTATATGCTTGTGATTGTAAGTAGTTTACGCATGTGTTTGATGTATCTGAATTCGTGCTGAAACTTGCTTTGTGAGTGATTTGTGACTGATTGAATTGGTATGAAATTGTTTGAACACCCTAAACGGAATATAATCTTAGTCAACCCTAATAACCAAAAATGTCATGCATTGTAACCCGTTAGGGGATCATAGGACTCTCAAACCAAATACCGACCCCTTCGAAAGGGATAGCGCAGGATTGCAAAATGGTCCTTTCTTCATCCTCAGTCGAACTAAGTGACAGGAGAGGAGGTCGCGGCGGGGGTGAAGTTAATGGTTCGAAGGTAGTCGCGAAAGGAGCGAGGTCTCCATTGCACAAGCCTGGGTTTGGTTGTGAGCTGCTGCATAACATGGAACTCCTCAACCCGGATTGGAGCGGGTGAAATTTCTCTGATTTCACAACAGACCGGACTACGTTGTGCGATGACACTTGATTGTTGCATTGCATGAAAATAATTGTTTGATAACCCTGTTTGTGCTTGTATGCATTCATGAGTCTCCAATTCAACTTACTGAGCTGTAGTTGCTCATACTCTTATAGATCCTTTTGTAGGTTCTGATTTGTGATCACTTTAAGTACTATGCCGCCCTACAATTACCCAGAGGTTAGTCCTTTTGAAGCCAGGGGTGTGAGGATCAAGTTACTTAGTATAATGTGTAACGAGACTGACCTTGTAGTTAAAGGTTGAAGATTGATAGTTATTCTGTAAATTAGTAAACTGTAGTGATTATGTAAAACTTCCTGGGAAGCTTTGTGGACTTACTTATACTTATCTATGTTTATTAGAAATTGTAATACTTATCATAATTGTAGTATAATTATTAATCGAACTGTTTACTTCAAAGCGAGGAGTCATCGACGCCTTGTGTAGATCATGTCTATGGTAGGCATTGTGAGGCCAGTTACTATCATAGAATGGTTTACACGGCGGGACTGTTATGACTCTGTGACTTCAGGGCGTAACACCTACCCCAAAGTCAACCAAGCCTTCGAATCCTTTGAAACAGAAGAGGTCTTTCCAAAGGTCAACCTAACTTTTAAGCCAAATACTTACTTGTTTCCAATCAATCCAAAGCTTGAAGTTGATTAAGACAGACTGAAAGAGCTTGAGAAGTAACTAACTCAACAAATCACTAAAAAGATGAAAATGCTTAAAGGGTATGATGGATTCAAGCAGGCTGGTATAACGGATTTCTCTGCTTATGATTATGTAAGCTTCTTAGAAAAATTCAAAGTACTTGACTTCAAAAAATACAATGAGATTGGATGCCCTAAGCTATACACCCAAGTGTATGTATGCAATATGGGTAAGTATGTGCAATATAACTAGGTCATGGTCGAAACTTTTTAGGACAGCCTAATTGGCCTTACTTTGACTTGGTATGCATAATTGAATCTAAATTAGGTGAACACATGGGAAAAACTGGCTATAACATTCTATGAGCAATATAGATTTAACGTTGAAGTGGTGCTAACCATAATGGATTTGGTTTCCCTAAGGAAGAGACATAATGAATCTTTCAAAGAGTATGCCCAAAGGTAGAGGTCCCTAGCTGTAAGGGTATCTACCCCCATGATTGAGAAGGAGCTTACTACAACTTTTATCAACACTCTTGAGTGACCTTACTTCACTCACCTAATCGGACAAGCCTCTTTTAGCTTTGCAGAAGTAGTAGCATTAGGGTACTAGATTGAAAGTGTCATCTCCTTTGACAAGTTACAAGAGACATCAAACAAAACCACCCTCTACTAAACCTACCACCAACAAGCCTAGAGAAGTTACTGTTAGCATGGTTAATTCGAATGCCAAACCTAACATACGAGTCTCTTTTAGGTCAAATCCTCTGCCAGCTCAACAACAAGACAAAAGCCAACCACAAATTAGTAGGGCCCTAAGGCAATTCCCCAAAATACTCGTCCTACTCAATTAGGTACTTGAAAAACTAAGAAAAGATAATCTGCTCCATTCTGAGGCTCCCAATGAAAGGTATAAGCTGAGATATTCTGATCCTAATGCAAAGTGTCAATATCATCTAGGGTAAGTGGGCAATTCAACCTTCGGAACCATATCCCAATTGGTGTTTATTATCGTATAAGCCTTTTAGGATTGTAATAATTATTTGACTCATTACTATTCATATGTTATGATATGAATATACTATCCAAATGTGTCTTTGTTCCAACCACCCCTTATAAACCCTATACAGAGGATAGGCTGGTTTGTTTGAAAATAATCTTTTATATGATCTCTAATGAGACCCGATGATATCATACATGACGTCCGTGAACAGGCTCCATAAGATCCAGTAGAATAAATGATGTGTCCTAAGACAAATTTTGTTTTAGCTAAATTACTTACTTAATTTAATAGTATAGAAATGCAGCCATTTCCTCTACATCAACCCGATTTATGATACTATCAGAGTGAAAAAAAAGGGTCTAAAGAAGAGCTGAAGCTAGACTTTATTAACAACAAGTAAATCCTTTGTATGTAAAAAAGTTTCAAGATATTAGGGGATAAAGTTCAATTACAAGGGTTAAGACGACCCAGAAAGTACTTAATTATGAAGAACCTTGTAAGCTTACTTGGGTGGTGAGCATTTACTTATAAGAAGAAAATTCCTTAAAATGGGTAGTTGTAATTGCGAAAAATGAAACTCGCCCGTTTTTTCTTACATAGAATTAGTCATATATGTGTGGATATTCTATAGAGAGATTTGATATTTATAACATATGGATTTGGATCCATTTCATTCGTTTAATTCTTGCTCGAGCCGGATGATGAAAAATTATCATGTCTGATTCCTTCGGTGGATGGATCTATAAGAATTCACCTATCAAAATAACAAAAAAACCTGACTTGAATGATCCTATATTAAGAGCTAAATTGGCTAAAGGGATGGGTCATAATTATTACGGAAAACCTACATGGCCCAATGATCTTTTATATATTTTTCCAGTAGTAATTCTAGGCACTATTGTGTATAACGTAGGCTTAGCGGTTCTAAAACCATCAATGATTGGTGAACCCACGGATCTATTTGCAACTCCTTTGGAAATATTGCCTGAATGGTATTTCTTTCCCGTATTTCAAATACTTCGTACCGTGCCAAATAAGTTATTGGGTGTTCTTTTAATGGTTTCAGTACCCGTGGGATTATTAATAGTGCCTTTTTTGGAGAATGTTAATAAATTTCAAAATCCATTTCGTTGTCCAGTAGCGACAACTGTCTTTTATTGAAAAGAAGAGTTATAAGAGGTTTTTCAAACCATAATAAATATTTTTCTTCTTGAAATCTTTCTAACTTCGAATTCTCTTTATAGAATGTCTCTTTAAAGTGAAATTCATCCCTTGTTTTTTCCTTTCCATTCACTCGGATCTCTTCCCTTTCATTGATTTTGCCCGGGGGATCCTCCTTTTCTTCCGAAAAAAAGGGAAGGAGAAGGATGTTCATCGGTGAATCCCTCTTGTTCCTGTTTTGTCCCCTTCCTTTCGAAAGTTGTTTCTATTTCTTTCATTATATATATCTATTCATTCATCTTATTAGAACTGTACATATCCAGTTCATCCTTCGGAACCATATCCCATTCCAGATCTAATAAAATAGTATGAATTGTTGAGACGGTATTTTGTAAATACATAATTATCTTGAATATATTAACTATTTCTTTATTTTCCAATCGCTTGGAAGGGACAAAAGAAACATCTTGCTTCAACAATTTATGATTTATACCGGATATAGATAAATAGATAAAATTACGAATGTCCCTAGGGAGTATATTTTTATGAATTATTTCTATCAAATAATTATATGATCGGGTGATTTGATTCCCATACGATACACTTTCGATCAAAATGTTTCACTAATCCTAACAAATTTTCCTTTTTTGTTTTGGATTTGAAACTTATTTGAATTGAATCCTTTCGATTTCTAGATCGAAAATATACTTACCTAGGACGACTTTTCGTTATTTCCCGTTCCTACAACCTACCAAGAAGGTAGGCGACTACCTCTCTTCTATTTTAAAGGTAAAGGACCACCAGAGTTGGTCAAACTTATTTATTAATTGGCACTAACCCTAGATCCTTGCCCTAGAGAAATGAA